>OY720684.1:47414326-48614326 GCA_963170755.1 Amphimallon solstitiale | reverse complement strand
TTCCTCATTCAGGTTCTCGAGATATACTGTTATTCTAGAGAACATGACCATTTTCTAGTACGGTGTCATGAATACCAATACCGCAACGGAGTTTTTATACCAACTACAGAGTTTTTGTCTTGATCTCTTCATTTCACTTTTGATGTCTAGTCTTATCGACTTTATTCTGTGTGTTCAAATCTGCTGTGAGACAATTTGAAGTATCAAGTTGGTTGTCGACAAACCTTGTGGTCTAGATATCTCGAAATGTTGAGAAATCTTTGAGGAAGATTGAAAGGCATAATCATGAATTGTCTTCTATAAAAAACCCACCACTTATAAGACAAGTTATTTTCACTCTATAAAAAAATGAGGCGTGGGCACCACACGACTTTTTTTATACGTATTGCTGTAACCTTTACGTTTCAAGAATTGCATTATTAAAATAAATGCTGTGAATGCACTAAATATTATTATATTCTACCTACAAGCCTATTCCTTAACATCATTATTATTATTTATAATTTCTTGTGAGTTCTTGCAGTGATTCTTCTTCCTTTGTTCTGGTATGTCTCTTATTTAGTTTTTATTTAGGGATAAGGTCAATAATTACATGAAAAGTTTATATTTCATATATAAAAAAAAACATGTTTATTTTACACTTTAATTATCAGTAATGAAAAACATTGTTACATTACATCTATTTAAAAATATTATCTTGCTATTATATATATATATATATATATATATATATATATATAATGTAAGACTTAATTATTGGGGAATCCAGCATAAAACTGTAGTCAAAACTGTAGTTTTGTTTAGTATACATTTAAGAGATGTACCTGTCGATATTAGTGTAGATGTATTTTAGTAATTTTGTCCACATCATAGTCCACATTTTTAATCTCTGATGAAGCATACACACAATGTGCGAAATATTGGAAGAAAAAAATAAAGAACTAAATTGAATTTTGTTTTTATGCTGGATTCCCCAATAATTAAGTCTTACATTGAGTTTTTCAACGGCAAAGACCTTCTCTTTTAATTATATGTATATATATATATATATATATGGTATCGCAGGTTTTCGCGGGTGTAATGTGTAATCGCGTTGTTTCGGGTTTCTTCCCGCGTGGAAGTTCTGGTGTCCTGAGAAGGACCGGCGCAACGTTTCGATAAAATCTCATTTATCATCTTCAGGCGTATGTTACTCTCTAACGATCTTCGTCTGACGAGTCGAGAGTAATATACGCCTGAAGATGATAAATGAGATTTTATCGAAACGTTGCGCCGGTCCTTCTCAGGACACCAGAACTTCCACGCGGGAAGAAACCCGAAACAACGCGATTACATATATATATATATATATATATATATATATATATACCCTGTGTTGCATCGTCGACCTGAACATAGGAAATCCCATGTTAATTTTAAACGTGGTGAATGAAAGTTTCCCAGTTTATTTTAGAGAAAAACTTATTGAGAATTTTTTAAAGAACTCATAAAAATGAAGCGAATTGCATATTTCGAATTGTTTTTGTCAAGTATTTTCTTAGATATGAACAATAATACACTAGTAAAATAAGCCGAAATTGTAATCCAGTCATAATCGAAACAACAATCAAGTCACTTGCAAATTCAAATTAAAAAAAAGGCAAATTGACGTTTCGCGATAAGTCAAATTGACGTTTCGCGATAATTTTGCTCAAAGTCAATGCTAAGTTAAGAAATATGAATTATTTTACCACAGAAGAAAAAGTTGTTATGATTAAGTGGTATTATGGAGGAAATAGTCTACAGGGCGTAAGAGATATGTTTTCCGTGCATTTTCCCGATAGGCCGATTCCAAGTAAGGCGACCATTAAAAATGCCATTGAACGTTTTGAAGCAACGGGCACAGTAATTAAAGATTGTAAATGTATAAAGGAGAATAATGGTAGGGTTCATCAACAAAGAAACGAAAATGAATTAGATATCTTACTTCAAGTCCAAGAAGAAAAACAAGTAAGCAGGAGAATTCTTGGAGAAACAGTGGGACTACACCATACTACAGCTTGGCGCATTTTGAAGAAACATAATTTTAAATCATTTAAATATGCGAAACATCAAGAACTGTTGGTCGGGGATAGAGAGCGTAGGGCAAATTTTGCCTTTGAAATGATGGAGAGAGCAAATAACGATAGGGAGTTTTTAAACAACATTTGCTTTACAGATGAATGCACGTTTACTCTCAACAATGAGCCAAATGTTTAAAATTTAAGATATTGGAGCCAGGAAAATGAGCACCTTTTTCTCTCTACGAGGACTCAATATCCACAAAAAGTTAACGTTTTTATTGGAATTTTCGGACATCATATTATTGGACCTCTTTTTTTAGAAGAAAATCTTTCTGCTGAATATTTTCTAAATTTATTACAAAATCAAATTGAACCTGCTTTAGAAGAAGTTGTTCGTGAAAATCAGCAAGTTTGGTTCCAGTTAGACGGATGCCCTGCGCACAACGCCAGGATTGTAAGAGAACACCTTCAAAATGCCTTTAATGGAAATGTGATAGGTCCAAATCAAACAATATGCTGGCCCCCCAGGTCCCCTGATCTTTCACCGAACGACTTCTTTTTATGGGGACATTTAAAAAACATTTGAAAACTTGGATCAGTTAAAAAATGCAATATCTCTGGAATGTAAGAAAATTAATGAAAATCAGCTGAGTAACGTACGAAGGTCATTTTATGATCGCTTGGGGCATTGTTTAGCAGTAAACGGTGGGATATTCGAACATTTAATTTAGTTTGTTAGTTGTTCATTTTTTAATAATGTTTTTACTCCAATATGTAATGTAATAGGTATAACTTCGTATGTATTTGAGTTCTAGTGTAAAAGATATCGCATAATGTCAATTTTCCTTTTTTTTTTAATTTGAATTTGCAAGTGACTTGATTGTTGTTTCGATTATGACTGGATTACAATTTCGGCTTATTTTACTAGTGTATTATTCTTCATATCTAAGAAAATACATGACAAAAACAATTCGAAATTTGCAATTCGCTTCATTTTTATGAGTTCTTTAAAAAATTCTGAATAAGTTTTTCTCTAAAACAAACTGGGAAACTTTCATTCACCACGTTTAAAATTAACATGGGATTTACTATGTTCAGGTCGACGATGCAACACACGGTATATATTTCTTAATAGAAAGATTTTTTTATTGATCCCTAATAATAACTTTTCCATACGAAGCTAATTCTATTTCACCAAAAACATACATTCTCACATAGTGCCTTTGATGATCTAGAACTTCGCAACGTGAATGTCTTGAAACTGACCTATACCAATCGCTAAATGCAAACATTCGCACGTAGTATATTTAACGGCTTCGCGCCTGCTCATCAATAACATCCCTGTCTATTCGTATTTACTTTATTTGAAATTTTGAATTAAAACTGAAAGCAAATATTTTCTTATTTATTTTCTTTAAGTTTTCCTATTCATCGCAACACACATGTCCTCTTTGACAGTCAATACATACAGATGGCGTCACTTCAAAATTGTTTATTATCGAGAGTTTACACACACTTGTTATTCTTCCATTTTCGGTATGTATGTTCCTTTCTCTTCCTAATGCAATCCTTCATTGTATTCGCATATGAATGCATTGCTTTCTTATCATTTGTTGTATTTTTCTTCTTCTATTTACCAAAGTTGTCTTGATTTTCTTTTAGGAATCCTTTGGTCTAATAATAAAATAAAGACGTTGTCTCCGACAAAGATCCCTCTAACCGGCTTCGCACTGCGACGAACGGTAGTCTGCTATACATTCTCCCGGACTTTTCATCATGTTTCTTCTACTCAAGTAACACATCAATTATAACGTGTTATCACCAACATTAATATCGTATTCTTCCTTTTTGCAGGTTTTTAAACCACACATGATCATATCCTTAGTCTTGAAGCCCTTGTATTGTGCATAAAAAAAACTAATAAATGTATTTTGATTTATACAGTTATTGTTTACATAATATTGCAGCAATCTGTCACCTCGTACAATGAAAACTTTTTTATTTATCCTTTTAATATTTTTAGATATAAGTATAAGGTATTTACTACCTTTTAAATATGATTATAAAATCTCTCTCATGAATTAGCATCATTATACATGTCTCAGATTACATTTTATACATTTAAATTTGTGTTTTCGTCTTGGGCATGCTGAATGTGGCCTTGCTCATATAATTTAATGGCATTTAAATGATTTACTCTCTTTAAATATAGAATTCATTTATTTATTTTGTGTTTGTCTTTTGCGTAATATTTAAACTTATTTTACTTAAAATATATATTCCAATGCATACATTTTTCTAATGGCATTGCCCCTTAAAGGTTGGCAACCTATTCTACTTCTAGTAATTCGTTTGGATTATACCTATTATATTAAAATATACGTTTTAAAAGTAAAATTAATGTTCTTTCTCTATAACTTAACTATTTATTAAATTTTATAATTCTTAATGATACAAAAGTCACAGCAGTATGTGCCCTTCAAATTATACAAAAGCTGTACTGAATTAAGTTTTAAATACTTTTATCTTCTTAAAAAAAGAAATATGTGAGTAAATGTGTTATTTAAGGTACGCATTTTGCAATTTTTTTTATACAAAAATTATTCCAAATCTAGCTCTAAATACTTTTGTACTTTATAAATCCATATCAAATGGTTAATTTACGAGATATTTGCATAAAACGCCATATTCCATAATAGTGTCATTTCCAACAGGAATGTTTAAAAACTTTTTTAATAGACTTTTTCTTAAATTTACTCTTGAGTACATTTGAATTATCTATAAATTTGTTTAAACTTAGTAGGGGAGAATGTTCTACAGTGTTCCTCACTGAAACAAACTTATTTTTGAATTTAAATATCGCGCCAATTCAACGGAAAATTCGCGCCAGAGAAGCTGTTGCCTCCCTCTCCTTGTCGCCATTTTCTCAGTGCGTTTGCAACCGCTGTTTTGTCGAGCCGTCAAAAACGTTCTTTTTTGTGGTCTCGGGTAAATATTAGGAGTGATATTCTAAACTAGGTAAGTCCACAAATTATTTTATTTGATGTTTGCTAAAAATGTTGTCGGGTAAAGCACATATTTGCTTGTTATTTACGACATGTGCAGCTTTTTAAACTGTATTAGGTTAGGTATTTTAGTTTATTGTTTATGCTGGTGACCAGTGGTCCACATTGAAACAAGCGATGGTGGGGTACACTGAATGATGTTTCACTGTACCCCATATGAAAAATATTGTTATAACTGTATAAATACGTATTACAAGTGACACTTTTTATTTTAGTTGTCTTATTAAGTTTTTAAATGGACCGCAACCGTAAGCGAAAGACAAATATTGGCACTTTCAGTGCAGAGCATATGAAAGCGGCTGTTCGTCTGGTTGTTGAGGAAAATATGCCTATAAGACGAGCAGCAGAGTTACAAGGCATTGCTTACGTTATTTTATTTAGGTAAGAAATAATACGAATTTATGTCTTCTACTATTCTTACCTATTGGGACTTAAATTTTAGGTACGTGCGTAAATTAAAAGCAAACCCCGACTCAAATATTGTTTTTGTCCTAAATATGATGTGAGGTTAATTTTTACCCACGACGAAGAAAAAACCTTGGTTGACTATCTTTTGACATCTGCACAAATCTGTAATGGGCTTACTCCACTGGAATGTAGCAAATTAGTGTATGAGTCAGCAATAAAAAATAGTAAGAGCATTCCTAACAAATGGAGAGAACAAAAAATGGCAGGCAAAGAGTGGTATTTCGGCTTTAGGAAGAGGCATCCTGAATTAAGTTGTCGAAAACCAGAGTCTTGCAGTTTATCCCGTGCTACTTCATTTAACCGACATAATGTTTTAAGTTTCTTCAAGAATCTTGAAACAGTGCTTAAGCGTGAACCGCGGTTTAGCGATGGGAGTAGAGTCTTTAACTTAGACGAAACCGGGACCACCACAGTAGAAGTTCCTCCCAAAATTCTTGCAAAAAAGGGCATGAAACAGGTGTCTCAGTGTACTAGCGGCGAAAGAGGAATTCTTGTAACAACCTGCAGTATAATTTGTGCTACCGGTTATGCTTTGCCTCCGGCGATAATATTTCCACGAGTGCATTTTAAGGAAATTATGATAAAAGATGCACCATCTGGTACATTGGGTTTAGCTACGCCTACGGGATGGATGAACAGGGAATTATTTCCGCGAGTGATGAATCATTTTATAAAACATTCCTCTAGCTCTCACGATAACCCTAGCCTTCTCATCATGGATAATCACGAGAGCCATTTATCTATGGAAATATTGGACCTTGCGAAATCTAATGGGATCACAATATTAACGCTCCCTCCGCATTGCTCTAATAAACTCCAGCCCTTAGATGTAGGGGTATTTTCATCTTTTAAAGCCCATTACAATAGGGCCATACAAAGCTGGCTTCTTAATCATCCCGGTATTCCGGTTAATATTTTTAATATTGGAAGTTTAGTTAAAGTTGCGCACGAAAGATCGATGATACCTACAAACATCAGTTCAGGCTTTAAACAAACGGGCATATTTCCTTTTGACCCGGATATATTTACGGATGACGATTTTCTGATGTCGGCTGTCAGAGACAGACCAACAGTTACTGGAGAAGCTGGGCAAAATATATTAGAACAGCGAGATCACGAAGGCACTAATGAAACACTTGCACGCGATGAAACTGCACGATCATCTTCGCTTGTTTCTCCACAAATGTTTCGTGGGTTTCCAAAGGCACAAAAAAGGAAGATTCAGAAATCAAGAAGGCAAGGAAAAACGATTATTGCAACAGACACGCCTGAAAAAGACAAATTAGCACAAAGAGAATTGTCTAGAAAAAAAAGGAACCAAGCAGCAGTTAATAAGGTGAAAAGAACAATCACAGATTACATCGATGAGGAAGAACACGAAGAAGAAGAATGGCAAGGGTCGTCGAGTGACAGTGAATGGTCACGTGAAGACCCAGTCCCAGACCTTACCGAGGAATTAACCAGACAACCAACTAAAGATGATTTCGTTTTAGTTCAATTTAAAACTAAGAAATTAGTTTACTTTGTTGGGAAAATATTGAACTTTTTAGAAAAAGATGAATTTCAAATTTCGTTTATGAGGAAAAGCTCAAAAATATCTGGAAAATTCCGTTTTCCTACAATTTCAGATATTTCAGTTGCGAAACTAGAAGATATTAAAATGATTCTACCTCAACCCATTTCATCAGGTTCGACTTCAAGACAGCGATCCAACTCAGTTTTGAGATAAATTTGGACAGTTTTGATGTTCGTTAAAATATTTTAAGTGCATTAATTTAGGTCTGAGTGACTGAAACTTCTGCAATGCTTTACTTTTTTTAGAATTTAAAATATATTTGCATAAAAAATGTGTTTCATTGTGCCCCACCTGTTCCACTTTACTTTATCGTGGTAAATAATTTTTTTCGATAAATCGTATTTAAAAGAAAAGAGTTGAATTTGATTAAAAAATGATCCACTGTGGAACACTCTCCCCTAGATACTTGACGAAATATTGGAAAAATTTGATTTTTTCACTGAAATAAACTACTACTTTCGGTCTACCGATATTATTGAAAAACTAATCAGATCTCAAGAGGGAGATTATGAGATTATATTCGTAAATATAGAAGTGATAACTTTAGCCGTTAGGTCGCTATCATAGTCATACGCACTGACAAAACAGACATACACACAGAAAGACATTTCTTAAAAGCCATTTATTTGTGTCAGGGGACTTAAAAACTTAGATAAATCTGCAAAAGTCTCGGTGTCAAAAGCTTTCACTAGAATATTTCCTTATACTTCGTATAAGAAAGTAAAAGCTGGCATATCTTATCATTCATGTTTCTACAATCTTTTAAATTGCGAACATGACTCAGTACTTTGTCGTTCGCAAAATATCAACTTTTTCTGGGTAATTCTGTGTTTTGAAAAAATATTAAATTTTTAACTTATCCACAACTTTTTTCTCGTCTACTTATTTCGATAGTTTTGTATTAAAAGATGATTTAATGACATACGGCACGTTTTTATAAATTATATCAGGCGCATATAATTTTGTTATTGTTATTATTAACGCATATTTTCGGTAAGATGTCGAAAATGACGTATACATATAAAAGAGATACGACTTACATTATAGACTTACTGGGTTAACTGTCAATTACAGGGAGTGAAAGTCAATGATAACTCTTACTTGAAATATTGTTTTCATAAAGGAGACAAGAAATCAATAAGATACTTTGAGTTGAAACATAGCATATATGATTGTAATTTCTATGAGTAACTTTCCAGCACCCTTCGGCTTCCTTTTCACCAAAGAAAGAAAATAAAAATTGTAATATCTGAAGGCGTATTATATGGAAACCAAAATTTATTGATACTAAATTAATTGAAATTATATGTATGTTTACTTTATACATAATATCCTGATTTAAAAATATCTCTTTTCCAACGGTTAATTACGATCTTAATCTTATTATTGAAATGCGAGTAAAGGTAAGTTTCCAACTATATATGGCGGGAATATTTCGACATTTTCTTCATTGTCGGATCCCTGTGGTTTTTATTTATCTTTTATCAATATAAACAAATAGTAATCGTAAGGCAGTATGTCTGGTTTAAAGGCTTGCTTAACGATATTTAGTTGATTCAAAGTAGTATTCATTTTAAGGCGTATTGTATAATAATATGTATTATTCAAGCCATAGTGCACTACAATTATCCGTATTGAGTTCCATATCTTACTATCTGACTTTGGCTTAATTGCGACACTTCATTAGTCAGCGATCCTGATAAGATTTTTATCATGTCACTACAATGCGCCACTCCCGATTACTTTTCAGTACGGCCTTACTGAACATGCTGTTAGAACACATTTTCTGCTAGAGGTGTCCCCCCTGATATCTGTACACAAGTGTACACATGAGTCAGTATGTGGTAGTCAGTCAGATATTGCAAGCTTTGTTGATACTAGGTACTCAACTAGATTCGTCTTTGTTTCATGTTTCGATAGTTAAAGTAAACTTGCTTTATAAACATAGAGAATCCGAGATATAATTTACATGAAACAATATCTCAGGGATATTTGCTTCTTATATTATTGTTATGGATAATACGAGAACACATGGAATATAAACCACTCTTCTAATAAACTTTTATTTAAGGAAAATATTAAAACATAGTTTTACCTTGTTTTATAGATAATCCTCAATTTTATCTATAAGCTTGTTGGCAGCGACTTGGCATCATCACCTTAGCACAAATTACTGTACCTACCGAATCGTCTCAAAACTCTCTGGAATTAGTGCATTAAAGTTGTTCAGTAGATTAAAACCCTTGAATGTAAAATGGCCTCTCTGCACGCCATATATGATAAAATTTGTAATTTTACGCCAAAATTTGGACAGTTTGATATTTAATTTGTACTAAATGTAATGATACAGCCTATTTTATCACTTAATATTATAAGTTTAATTCTCATGTAGTTATGTGTATGTAAATAAGTTTTGTTATGTATAAGCATTGTTGCGTCGAAAGTTTATGTTAGTGAGATAAGCGCTACGATATCTATTCTTCTCACGGCGTAAGTAAATTCTGTGTGAACGGTAATACCCAGACTATATAGAAAGCGGGGAATCCCAGATTTCCAACTATAAGAAGGAAAATACGTGTTGCAATGTATGAGTCGACAGCTAGACTTCGAGTAAGAGTCGGAAAGCGGACTCCAAGACAATACACTCCAGGTAGTGGGTTGACAACGGCCAGTAGAGTCGTTGACATGTAAAATTTAAGTAAATTGAGTAATCAAGTGTGTATTAAAGTTACTATATCTTTTGTTATAAAGATTGTGCTACAATTAGCGCCGTATATAAATTCTCAACGTCTTGGTCGTTCAAGCCGCCCATCAAGCATCGAAGAATACGAAAATTCAACGTGAACGCATCGAAGATAAGAAGATACCCGTAGAACAGCAAAGAAGAAAGCAGCCTTAAAATGAGGTATTTTTAAAAGTCATTGATGTAAACATGTAAATGAAATAAAGAATCAAACATTATAAATCAGTTTTAAATAGAAACGAAATAAACAAAATATATTTATCTAGATAATAAATATATTCAATAAACAACGTCTCAACGTGTAATCGCATAATGTAATTTGATCTATTTTTTAGCGTTCTATATGTTGTTATCATTTTATTATAATGATTAATATACGTAAATTTTATTAAATGTAATTATTGTAAAAGTGTATTTAACCTGTTTGATATTTTGTTTCTTGTTTGTTAAAAGCAGTTCATTGTATAAGAGTTTATTTTGTCTGTAATCACCTATAAAATCATTGATTTCGAATATAATTATTATTTAAATTATACAATGGTATTTTATTATATTAACACTCAATAATGCTTTAGGGACCATTTTTATATTACATTAATATTGAATTTTATTTGAGTGTTTCCTTTACATTATGGCTATTCAGCGTGGAGCAATAATCCTATTATATTATTAATAATAAATATTTTACTTATACCATTACATAAATAATTTTACAATTAGTATCCTTTTGCAGAGAATCCCAATCAAACGGTAATTACATAAAGCCAGGTTTGCAATCTGCATTTGTACGTTAATAGCAGGAGCTTGAAATTATGAAGACTCAGAATCCATATGATAAGCATGCTCCGTTTATAACCGCGCCATTTACCAAGCTCTACGCTAATTTTCGCAGGTCACATGAGCCAGGAGATTGGGATTATTGCAAGTCTCTGAGTAACCTCACCACAAATACCACTCAAAGCTTTGAACTAAATTTTAATTTCATGTGTGTTGATTACACTCATCGTCTTTCGGCCACGATAATGTAAATATCAAGATAGAGATGTATTGGCCATCTACTATACCATATTTAACCCGTATAATATATTCCTGTATTTTTGACTCTGTATTATTCCTAATTGTTGGAAATTTGCGGTGCTTCGTCATTTGCCTTAAATAGTTATTAGCCATTTGCCCCTTAATATCCAAGGTATTTGGAAGGGTCAGTTGACTGATCTGTTGTGTAACAAATATATATTATCCTCTACTCAGTCGGGCTTCCGGTCTGGGTATGGCTGTAAAACTGGTTTGTTGTGGTTACAGATGACTTGATTTGGGCTACTAACGATGATTTTGTTTCGTGTCATATTACATTTAAATTAAATAAATACAAAAAAAAAAGAATAATTAACTATAAGCAAAAAGACAATTTATCATTGAAACAAAGGGAAATATACTATTGATGTGACAAATCCCTCGAGAGCAACGACCAGTATTTTAAATAGATATAAACAATATAAACATAATATAACCAATCTAATACGTGCAAATATTGACGATACTGTAATATATTCCTGAAACATTTTAGCTGGTTACATGAGATACAGTGAACATCTCTCTAATTCTGGCTACAATGACCAGGTGGAAGCGATCTGTGCCTTGTCTCTATTCCCTTCAGACTCACTTGGAATTGACAATACAATTCGGGATATGCCCAACCCTGCTAATTCCATACTCACAAATATTTGGTCATTCGAATGTGAATATTTAGTATGCGCAAACATATTTGGCTGACGCTACATTGAAAAGTGAATGTGAGTGAAATTCAAAATGTCAAATAAACAAAAAAAAACACTACCATTGAAAACTAAAATAAAGATATTAAGCAAGCTTGATGAGGTTGTCCAAGGAAATCGTCTTGCCCTAGAGTTCAATGTAATAAAATCTGCGATCAGCTACATATATAAAATCGAAGAAGGATGCTATATTAAATACTGCTTCCAACACGTATCAGGTTTTGCCACATATGAAACGTCAAGAGGCCTGTGGCTATAATAATATAGCGCTGGGTAAATTAAAATTACAGAAACAAAATATTTCTTAATAATACTCCCAAATGAGTCACAACCACTATGCCCACCTACTATATTCTTGTCATTTAGGCTGCCGCTTTACTCAGTGAAGATGGTATGGGTCGAAACGTCTTGAAGCTAATTTTAATAGCTCAAAATTACAGAAATTAATTTTTAAAACACCCTGTGTATTGGGTCTTTTAGTAATATAGTGTTAGAATGAAATCAAAATTACAGAAATTAATGTTTAAAACACCCTACCCTGTAGGGTAGAATTATATGCAATATATTTACTATTTCATATTACCAAGAAAAAAACTTATATTAATAGATTATGACACTTAACTGGGTCTATAAGGTCTTTACTACTAGCTTCATCAGCGATAAAAAAATGAGGTGTGGCCACCACACGACTTTCTTATACGTATGAAAGTGTTACTTCCGGTCCGAATTTTGAAATTTCATTTATACAAAAAATATTCCAAATCCAACTCTAAATACTTTTGTACTCTTCATAAATATATATAGAATGCATAATTTACGACATATTTGCAAAAAATCGCTATTCGATAAGAGTAAAGGTAGTACTTCCGGTATGAATTTTGAAATTTTTTTTATACAAAAGATATTTAGAAGTATGTTCTAAATACTTTTATACTCGTAATGTACCTGCCTAGAAAGCATGACTTGCGAGATATTCGCAAAAAACTGATTTTCGATAAGAGTAAAAGGCCTACTTCCGGTAGGAATTTTGAAAAACTTTATTAAAACAATTTTTCTCAAATTTAATTTTGAGTACATTTGAATTCTTTATAAATTTGTTTAAACTTAGTAATTGATGAAATATTTGCAAAATTCGATTTTTTCACTGAAGTAAACTACTACTTCCGGTCTGCCGATTTTGCTCAAAATCTAATCAGTTCTCAAGAGGGAGATTATATTCATAAATACAAAATTTGGAATTGATATCTACAGCGGTTTCACCGCTATCGTGGTCACACACACACAGACACACAGACACACACACACACACACAGACACACAGACACACAGACATTTTTTAAAAACCACTTTTTTGGTATCAGGGGACCTCAAAACGTGGACATCTGTAAAAATCTCGAGGTCGAAAATTTTCATCATCACAATACTTCCTTATACTACGTATAAGAAAGTAAAAAATGAGGTGTGGCCACCACACGACTTTCTTATACGTATGAAAGTGTTACTTCCGGTCCGAATTTTGAAATTTCATTTATACAAAAAATATTCCAAATCCAACTCTAAATACTTTTGTACTCTTCATAAATATATATAGAATGCATAATTTACGACATATTTGCAAAAAATCGCTATTCGATAAGAGTAAAAGTGGTACTTCCGATCTGAATTTTGAAATTTTTTTTATACAAAAGATATTTAATAGTATGTTCTAAATTCTTTTATACTCGTAATGTACCTGCCTAGAAAGCATGACTTGCGAGATATTCGCAAAAAACTGATTTTCGATAAGAGTAAAAGACCTACTTCCGGTAGGAATTTCGAAAAACTTTATTAAAACAATTTTTCTCATATTTAATTTTGAGTACATTTGAATTCTTTATAAATTTGTTTAAACTTAGTAATTGACGAAATATTTGCAAAATTCGATTTTTTCACTGAAGTAAACTACTACTTCCGGTCGGCCGATTTTGCTCAAAATATAATCAGTTCTCAAAAGGGAGATTATATTCGTAAATACAAAATTTGGAATTGATATCTACAGCGGTTTGACCGCTATCGTGGTCACACACACACAGACACACAGACACACACAGACACACACAGACACACAGACACACAGACATTTTTTAAAAACCACTTTTTTGGTATCAGGGGACCTCAAAACGTGGACATCTGCAAAAATCTCGAGGTCGAAAATTTTCATCATCACAATACTTCCTTATACTATGTACAAGAAAGTAAAAGGCACTCAACCCGTGGTCCAGAAGGAATGGTTCAGATTCCAACTTACAGGCATCCCACATTCAATAAAAAAAATGAGGTGTGGCCACCACACGACTTTCTTATACGTGTGAGCGTTTCAAACTGTACAATTTTAAGAATTTTTTTTAATACAAAACTTATTCAAAATTCTATTCTAAGTACTTTCATTGTCTTAATAAATCGCTATAGAATGCATACTTTGCAAGATATTATCAAAAAAGTGCTCCTCGCTAAGAGTAAAAGTGCTACTTCCGGTCTGAATTTTGAAATTTCCTATATACAAAAAATATTGCAACTCCAGTTCTAAATACTTTTGTACTCTTGATAAATATATATAGAATGCATAACTTACGACATATTTGCAAAAAATCGCTATTCGATAAGAGTAAAAGTGGTACTTCCGGTCTTAATTTTGAAATTTTTTTTATACAAAAGATATTGAAAATTATGTTTTAAATACTTTTATACCCGTAACGTACTTGTCTAAAAAGCATGACTTGCGAAATATTCGCAAAAAGCTGATTTCCGATAAGAGTAAAAGACCTACTTCCGGTAGGAATTTCGAAAAACTTTTTAAATAAAATTATTCTCAATTTTAATTTTAAGTATATATGAATTCTTTGTAAATTTGTTTAAACTTAGTAGTTGACGAAATATTCGCAAAATTCGATTTTTTCGCTGAAGTAAACTACTACTTCCGGTCTACCGATTTTACTGAAAAACTAATCAGATCTCAAGAGGGAGATTATACACGTAAATACAAAATTTGGAATTGATATCTACAGCGGTTTGGCCGCTATCGTTGTCACACACACACAGAGAGAGAGAGAGAGACACACACACAGAGAGAGAGAGAGACAGACATTTTTTAAAAACCACTTTTTCGGTATCAGGGGACTTCAAAACGTGGACTTCTGCAAAAATCTCGAGGTCGGAAATGTTAACCATAACAATACTTCCTTATACTACGTATAAGAAAGTAAAAAGTGAGGTGTGGCCACCACACGACTTTCTTATACGTATGAGCGTTTCAAACTATACAATTTTAAGAATTTTTTTATACAAAACTTATTCAAAATCTTATTCTAAGTACTTTCATTCGCTTAATAAATCGTTATAGAATGCATACTTTGCAAGATATTATCAAAAAAGTGCTCCTCGCTAAGAGTAAAAGTGCTACTTCCGGTCCAAATTTTGAAATTTCATATATACAAAAATATTGCAAATCCAGTTCTAAATACTTTTGTACTCTTGATAAATATATATAGAATGCATAACTTACGACATATTTGCAAAAAATCGCTATTCGATAAGAGTAAAAGTGGTACTTCCGGTCTGAATTTTGAAATTTTTTTTATACAAAAGATATTGAAAATTATGTTTTAAATACTTTTATACCCGTAACGTACTTGTCTAAAAAGCATGATTTGCGAAATATTCGCAAAAAACTGATTTTCGATAAGAGTAAAAGACCTACTTCCGGTAGGAATTTCGAAAAACTTTTTAAATAAAATTATTCTCAATTTTAATTTTAAGTATATATGAATTCTTTGTAAATTTGTTTAAACTTAGTAGTTGACGAAATATTCGCAAAATTCGATTTTTTCGCTGAAGTAAACTGCTACTTCCGGTCTACCGATTTTACAGACAAACTAATCAGATCTCAAGAGGGAGATTATACACGTAAATACAAAATTTGGAATTGATATCTACAGCTGTTTGGCCGCTATCGTGGTCACACACACACACACAGAGAGAGAGAGAGAGAGAGACACACACACACACACACACACAGACACACAGACATTTTTTAAAAGCCACTTTTTCGGTATCAGGGGACTTCAAAACGTGGACATCTGCAAAAATCTCGAGGTCGAAAATTTTCATCATCACAATACTTCCTTATACTACGTATAAGAAAGTAAAAGAAAGGGGTGAATTCACAATCTCACGTCAGCGAAGTTTAACGCTACCAAGATTTTAATGTCCAAAATTTCATACGTTACTAAAATTTCCCTGACTCATTGTTCTTATATATTCCTCCAACGTGCACTCCACAATATCAAGGATTAACTACAACGGAGCCACCTGTAGATTAAACAAAATTCCGCAGCATTTAACTCATTAGTAGGGAGCGGAATCGAGCGAGCCATGACTCATCGCTCATGGGCGCACTATTGAAATGTTGTATTTTTAAAGAGGTTTTAATTTTATTTATATAATTGAATAACAACTCATAAAATACAAAATACATTATTATTTGTTGATTTTGTTGTTCAAGTCGAGTAAAGGAGTATTAATATTCACCAGCAATACTTTCTCAAGGTTCTCTTCTGTAAGATTTGTTCTTTTTGAATGAAGTACATCCTTGTAGATAGAAAACGTCCTTTGTACATCGCAACTGGTTATAGATGCGTACTGGAAATATTCTTTTATTTCAGCGTATTTAGCAGTTTGATTTTGTGTCATTGTCCCCATACACAATTGCCACAATTTTTTAAATTTGGGATTTGTGTTAGTTCCTTGCACTCAGAAATACTTCGAGCATCGTCATTTAAACATGTAACGAAATTTTGTAAACTATCGAAATTCTCTGCATAAAAACTAGTAGCTTCCAGCCATCTTCCCCATCTAGTTATTACTGGCGCGGGTGGCAGTGACAAAGATGAAAGTTTTTCCCTGTAAAGGGCCACTCTCGATGGTGTTTTTCTGAAAACTTTTTTAAAAGCCGATACAAGTCTATCAACTTCCGGATAGGTGGCTCTGATATATTCACAGATTCTGTGGAGAGCATGTGCTACACAAGTAATATGCAGCATATGAGGATATGTTTCCTTTAATAGTCTGCCTGTTTTTAACATATATGCGGCACTGTCACTAACAAATAAAAGTATTTTTTCCCTGTACCTGGCGTCCGAATGAAGCATTTTGTGCAAATTCTCGTCAATGGTTTTAGCAACTGTTTCCGCATCAACTGTATTTATAACTTTAGATGCTATTACATATGCGTTATATGGAATAGTTGGGTGTAGTACACCAGCTACAATATTTACCACACAGCGTCCTAATATATCGACAGTTTCGTCTGCACTTATCCATAGGTACTGATTTGAAAGATGTCTTCCAATGCATTCTACTGTTTTCGTGAAGCACTTAGAAACATAACATTTGCGTAAGGTGGATTCATCAGGAACATGTCGACCAGTATATGTTTGGAGAAATGTTTTGAAAGTGGGATTGTCAAGTTTCTTTAATGGGATATTAGCCGCCATTAAAGCTTCACAGAGTTCTTCGTTAAAATTGTCAGCTTTCAATGGGTCCAATTTCTGTGTATGTTTTAGCGATGCTAAGTGACGTTGTACGTTCGATTTTTTGGCATTCTGTAACGATATTTTCCAGACTTTGCAATAAATATCGGAATCACTGACAATGGACATACAATCAGTATGACCCTCAATCCAACTCGCCATTGTTTCACGATGTATTTCTCGACGTTCTTCCATATCATATCTGAAAAAGTAACATAAACAATGTTCTAGATCTAAATAAACTATAACTAAAAATTTTAATCTTAATCTTAACAAAATCCAATTAACACTTACGTCGATATAAATGGAAGAAGTAGATTCAATGAACCGGCAGGAACTATTACAAAAATTACGAAATACGTAATTAACAGTTAAAACAATGAAACAAGGAAACTAACGTAAGGTATAAATGAAAATTTTATTTCTCTTGGAAATATAACGTAAATATAATAAATTTTAAACACTCCTGACCCCGTTATCTACGCCCGTGTATAAAGAATTTTACCTCATAAATTCCTTATTTTATTGCCCTTTTTTCTCTGATTCTAGGTCTCTTGTCGAGCGTAAACAGCTGTTGCAGTTCGCCCTACGAATTAGTGCTATTCAAATATAATGTAAACAACACGCAGTTGTTTACATTATTTCTTTTCACGGTTGTGGCTCCGTGGTAGTTTAGCTCGCTCGATTCCGCTCCCTACTCATTAGCATCCGTCGCTAAGACAATGGGTTTGGATTTACCAAAAATATACCAATCAATAAATTAAAAATGAAAGATCAACACGTGGTCCCTATCAAAACCGTCAGAACGAAAATGAATAACCGGACTTGCGCGGCCAGACGTTCAACAAGTGCCGCCGATAAGAATGGAGAAGAAAAAACAAACCAATTTAAAGAAAATTACCAATAAAGCGGAATTAAGTAAAGTATAATTTCAATCCAAAATATTATTAAATTATCAACGAAGGAAAATAACAAGTAACTTAAAATAATAATTAAAATTATTCCATTTAAAGAATATAAATTTGCAACAGGTATCTGCAACAACAGCTTACCGACTAGATAACCGATTTAAGTGAATCAAGACAGATGACGCTACGATATCCGAAAATATAAATAATAATAATTGTTAATTAAAAATAAAAGAAATTAAGTCTGCGATTTTTGAACCGTTACAGTTTCAATAGCTAAATATAGCGCTAAATATCCCGAAATGGAAATTTGTTTTTATGAGTGGTTTTTAGATCAACGTGAAAAAAGGTGCGCAATAACTCGACCCATATTAAAAACGAAAGCTAAGGCGATTTTTGGAAAAGTGTATCCCGATAAAGATAAAAGTGCATTCTATGAAAGTGATTGGTGATTAACCAATTTTAAGCATCGACAAGGTACTCGTTACCTAAAAATTGCAGGCGAAATACTCTCTAGTGATGCTGACGCGGTTACTCCATTTATTCATAAACTTCGAGCCAAGGTAGCTGAAATGGGGCTTATGGAGGCATAGATATAGAGTGTCGATGAAAGTATTTCTTTCCGTTGCCTACCAGATAAGACACATGTTTCTGCTAATGAAAAAACTGCTATGGCTCAAATAAAAGCCATTGTTTATCGCAACAGCAAGAAAAGCAAGGTGTTTTAAAGGATTTAATAACCCATTTTATTACAATTTCTCAAAAAAATAGTTGGATGACTTTGCGGATCTTTCATGGTTTCACAAAATGTTTACTGAAGAAGTGAGGAAAAATCTTGTTTCGGATTTAGAATTGATAATATATTTTTCGTTTAACATATCATCCACTCTTCTAAAGAGAATAATTTGCCTCCGAAGGCCCTTTACTTATTGATAATTGCTCTGCTTATTCTCCAATCGAGGAACTTCAAAGTGGCGATGCATATTTTTTGCATATTTTTTTACCACCAAATGTGACAGCAGCCCTGCAACCAATGGATCAAAATTCCATTAAGATAACAAAGTTAACTTAGAGAAACAAATTTCATGCTCAAATAATAGCTGAAGGTGGTGAAATGAATACTGTTTTGAATCGCCATTCAATTCGCAATGCAATAATTTTTATGAACCAAGCTTAGGATGAGTTACCACAAAGCATACTAAAGAATTATTGGTCCAAACTGTTAAATTGGGACTTTGTTCAATACGACAACGACGATGATTTGCATTAGCAATAGTTCGTTTTTCTACAGCCACATGGTGCAAAAATGTGGAGTTGGATTCCACCAAGCACATACCCAATCTTTTGTCCTGTAATGCACCGAGGTTGTCGATCTTTTCCACATAAAGGCGGGCTATTCACACAAAAAAAACATCGCCATAGACAATCTTTTCAATTGCCATTCATTCTCAAAGGTTGTAACTATTTGCATTTTATCGTTTTTTTGGAAGAATGTTACACTGAAATTACTAGTGGTATTTACGTAAATGCATATAGGATAAACAAAGTTATGGACCGAATTTAACTACATTTTGGCTCTAAAAATTTAGAAATTGCTTACGAATTACAAATACATTTATACGGACTCTTCGGATTTGCATAGCCTGGTACTTATTTAGCGGTAAGCCTGTATATATTTGAGGTTCCATAATAAGGAAAGAGTTGTGATTTCCAACATGCCTGTGCATCTATCTGTATGTGTGTGAGCAAAGCTATCAATACTAAGCTTCATATATAGGGGCATAATCGTCCTTTCAAGATCTCATTAAATTTTTAGACAGCAGTTTAGACAAATTTCCAAAGAATAGAAAAGTACTTAGAAGTTAATTTGGGAACAACTTTATAAAACAAATTTTTGAACATTCCTACCGAAGTAGGTCTTTTACTATTATAGCAGAACAATGTGTTCAAGTATCTCACAAGTTATGCATTCTATAAGTAATTAGTGCTTCATTTAGAACAACTTTTGTATAAAAGAAATTGCAAAATTTGAATAGCAAATAACACATCTTACATATGCATAAAATGCTCTTCTCATAGTGTCTGCCTCAGCTTTTGGCAGCCATAGTTCTAGTCGCTGA
Source organism: Amphimallon solstitiale (assembly GCA_963170755.1). Classification (NCBI taxonomy): domain Eukaryota; kingdom Metazoa; phylum Arthropoda; class Insecta; order Coleoptera; family Scarabaeidae; genus Amphimallon; species Amphimallon solstitiale. Next base: position 48,594,062 of record OY720684.1, on the reverse strand, counting down.
GTCAGCATCTACATATTTATGCATCTTACCAATTCGCTTGCTCAAAAGATTAGTTCTTCATTGTTTTAGACAGTCATCGTGAGTGCTAAGTCGGCCAAAATGTTGTTGTGTCTAGTAGAAGGTAATATTGCTTCTTCTGTCTATATTTTTTCTTTGCTTTCCTTTCTTTTTTTCCATTATTTATGTGTCTACGAGACTGTGTTTATAGGTTAAGTTCTAATGATGAGAAAGCGGAAGAGGAAAAGTTTAACGTAGTTTAATATGTTCAAAATAGCAGTCTATTGGCTGAAAAAGAGTATATGTAGATATAACAGTAAATCGTAAAGAATTTATTATTACTCATGACAGTAATATGACCTATTAATGTCAGATGGAATATACGTCAAAATCGTAATTTTAATTCACCGTGTTCTTGCACCATAGTCCGCAAATTTAGATTTTGCACTTAACACTAAGAGAGATATTAATTTGATTGGCGTTGTTTGGTGTGACTTAATTAAAAACAAAAGAATAAAGTTTTGGCGTATTTAGCGTACCCTACATTTCCTTTAAGTACTTTAAAATGGCCCTTGTTTCGGTGCAATTATTTCTTATAATTTCATTTATTTGAGAAAGTTTTCGAAATTTAAGTAATTAGGGAACAATGAGAGATAGAGACAAAAATAATTGAAAATTTCCGAGTACGAACAATCCCGCAAAAACGAAAGTTCTAGACAATTCAGTTGTTTAAATCAACGAAAACATAATCTGTTTTCAGTAATTAATTTGTCACATCGAATATTGATCAGCCTAAAGTTGAAGCCACTTCGCTTCTGGCCATAGAAAAGACATGAATTCGTTATGTAAGGAAAACTTATGCTGATATTATAGTCGGTTTCTTCTTATGAAATAAATTTACATTCATAAACATTTTATATAAATTTAGTATTATAAATCTTGCGTTTAAAAAAGTTATTGATAAAACTTTTGTTATTTTTATAGAGATGTGTTACTTTTGAAGTCTTTAAGTACATTTGCAAATAGACGTCATAGTAGAAGTAATTGAGTCTTAATACTGCTGATTCTGTCTAATATTGGAGAAACTGGAAAGAAAAGTCTTTTATAGTAAGTGTTGGTTGGTTTAGGAATATAGTCCTCAGCTTCGTAGTTAAACGTACATTAATTGAAAAATATTCATCGTCTCTTTGAAACAATTATGCTATTTTAATGTGAAAATTAGAAAAATGTTTAGCATCACAAAAACGATATTTTTAGGGAAAAAAATAGTAAGTAGTAGTCTTTTTGTCTACGTGTCTTAACCAAAAATCAGATTTCTCTTTAAAGCATATATTTGATTTGTGGAAAAAAACACCTTAGTTTCTAAATCTTGCACACTTCTGTTCAAGTAATTGATAAAAGCACATATGATACCAAGGTATGTCAGCTTTTCCACCAACATGTTGTTATTAAAACCCTGAGACAATGGTAGATTGTTATTCTGACTGAAAATATGGCATTTTTAAAATATAGAATATATTACTAACTATTGCTAATGAACATTTTGAACATGATTAGGGTTTCTTGAGTTTGAAATTCTTAAAAGTAAGACTTTATGCAACACATATTATTTAAAATTTAAACAGACACTTTCTTCTTCTCTGTACCAGGTGGCCAACTAAGAATAGCCGCCGGCTATATCTCAGGAACCAGTAGTCATATTGCTTCTGGGTAAAAAAAATTCAAGTAAAAGTGCCGGAAATTATTTTGGAGTTTGTAAAATGTCCGCTAGGAGGCGTATCAGTCAGGATCAATGTTAAAATTTAGATTTTCTTCATATTTTTACAAGTTGAGAGGTATTGAACATTTTTAAATTTTATTCCCTACAAATTCTTTAATAGATTTAGTCTTGCAGATTTTTTACTATCTACTGAAATAAAGTGGTGGGGGCAGTTCAAATGTTTCTTTAAATAAACCAAGATTACTCCCGTTTGGCCTAACCGATTTGAACAAGTCGATCTTATTTAAAAGAGCGTTATTTGCTCTACAAACTGAATTCGCGTTTTGTATCTCAGACATTTGCCGTCACCGGCAGATGGCACTAACTGAAATCTAAGCAAATATTAGGCTTCTTTTCAAAAAAGTTTAATACAATGATGTATTTCTTTTGACATGAGCTATAAAGAATTAAAGTCTCAACATTTAGGTAGAAAAACCAAATTAGTATGTTTTTAAGAACAAAATTAGATGAAAATGAACGAATTCTCTTGTTTTAATTGTCTTTCTTATTCGATCTATATAATAAATTCTATTTTTTGTTTGTCTTCTTCAGCAAAATTCTAACACGTAGACCAAGTAATAAAATTTCACAAAAGCGGAAGAAATTTGAAAGGCATTCCTGTAATACCATTTCGTTAATTTCTGTAATTTTATGCTAAACGTTCGAAAAACATTCATTTAAAATTTTCATATACTATATGATTTACTACACTAGGTACCAGACTAAAACTAATATTAAACACTAAAATAACTACAATTACATAACTATAAAGATTGGTTTGTAAAATTTTCAGTGACGACCTAATTGTTCAAAATGCTGCCCATCATTGTTAATGCAAACCTGCAACCTTTGGCGCGTGGATAAAACAGAAGTTGCGATTTCCGCCTTCGATATGTTTCGTAATGCTGCTATAATTTTCTCCATCATATTTTGTCTTGTTGTTGCCGGTTTTCAAAAACAATGTCCTTAACTCTCCCCCATAAATAACAAGACAATGGGTGTGCTTAAAACCACACGGCAGAAGTGAAAACTTCATCAAGGCTAGGTTAATAATACGAAATACAACTTTTTTTTTCGTTCTATATTACATTAGGGTCATCCTGCATCGACGAATTCAGTTGCTGAGATTTAGTGTGCTTCTTTTGACGATATTTCTTCACGCGCGCATTAGACAATTCCCTTTTTCGTTTTAATTTGTCATCGATTTGATTTTCTTCATCTGTCCTGTGTAACAGAAAAGAATTATTAAATGCTTTTAAATTCGTATATAATGAGCAATTAAAGCAATGCTCTATTCTCAACGTTTCTGTTTTGCATTGGTATACAAATTATAGTAAATGCGTGTGAACGTTATTTAACACCCGGAATATACTGATCAGTTTCCCAGTTATCCATATCATTTTAATAAAAATGCTAAAACTTACCTGAGCGCGAAATATTATATTATTATAGAGATAATATCTCATACACACACAACAAATTCCTTGGTTAACCGTCCGCGAAGTTACCAATTAGCGAACGCAACACAGTCCGCGAAATACAATAATAAAATATAATCGTGTGGGTGTACGAACAACTTTAAAGGGTTCCTCGACGGAGAGATTTTCCGATACGCTTCTGAGTCGGTTCGGACGCATGTATATATATATATATATATATATATAAATAGACGATATGAATACTCGCTTACGAGTCCCGCGCTGGTCTGATGCTAACGTGCCGGCTTCTCACCCGTGCGGCTCGGGATCGAATCTGCTCGGGGACATGAATTTATTTATTCATTTAAATTTCAATTTAATTGAAATTAAATACCTCTATATGATATATTTCTCTCGTTTCCTTAGTCGACTCGAGCCGACTTTACCCGAACGAGCGTTACATAGCCGAGCGTCACGGCTCAGTCTTGTTCAGTGCCCACAATCAACGCAACGCGCCCAAAGAAGTTTACACTTCAAAAATCTAGGACGTTGCGGTCTGGTGATATGGCAGGCCACGGAAATATACGAGGGGTTAACCGCCAGTGGAAGTAGGTGTACATCCACTTGGAATTCCATGGAAGTATGTGGAAGTTAAGTGGAAGTATGTGGAAGTATGTGGAAGTACGTGGAAGTTTGTGGAAGTTTGTGGAAGTTTGTGGAAGTTTGTGGAAGTTTAGTGGAAGTTTGTGGAAGTTTAGTGGAAATATGAGGAAGTATGCGGAAGTAGTTAATCAAAACAAATTACAAAAAATTCAAAATTGGGCATTGAGAACGATACTCATGTGTAACAAATATACACAAGTTGCATTAATGCTCATAATGTTAAAATTAATGAATGTACGACAAAGAATATTATTTAAGACGTTATTTTTTTTATATGTGAGTAAACAATGTGTAATGCTCTACTTATATATGTGACAAATTAGTATATATTAATATTAAGTATGTATAGATAAAATAAATAGATCTATAATTACAATTAATATATTAATGAATGGTTTGGTTGTACAAAAGTCGACAATAGCTTACGTCATGACATAAAATGTTGTAATGATGTTTTATATATTTCCAAGAAAATTCAAAATAATAATCAAAACTGTATATGTATTGATATTGAAACCTTGGAAAGTTTTGAGAAGATACTAGTGATACATATTGCTCTCAAAGTTTTATACATAAATATAGTTAAATTACCGTAGTTTTTTTTATAACAAACTTTATGTTAATTTGAATTAAGTAAACTCTGTTTCATGCTTTATTATACATTTTGAAATTATGTTGACAAATAAAGTCTATATGGAGTATATAAACTGATTTTGCTTGTTATGTAGCTGAGTGCTACTTGGAATACACCCCTCGATACGCCCGAGATCTGTACCCTAGCCTACTTAAAAAATCCCGCTATTTGAATATAGATGGTGCCGAGGTCGTGGCCTCCTGAGTAGTTTCAGCATACGATGTGTCATTTTATGCGTCAGTTCATTCTGTTCTTTTGGTGATAGACAGTGCATTTGCATCTTATCTAATCAATTTGTTCAAATTCAGTTTCAAATTGTTGGCATATGCAGGTAAGTGGTAATTGGCTATCGGTTACAGTAGGAACCGACTATTTGTATTAAACTTCGCGTTAACTTAACCCCACTAGAGGTGAGAAATTATTTTGCTCTTTTGTCCTTCATAATTGCTTAGAAAAGTAGCTCCAAATTGTGTTCCAGAAGTATCTAATATAAGATTATCTGTTAGACGAGTAGTAGTAACGGGGTAAACCGGGGTAGACTTTTAATATTTTATCTAAAATTTTAATGATGCAATAATTTCTGAGAGCAGTATAGATATCTCAGTTTTTAATATTTTGTTGGTTAATCAGTTTCTACATAAAGGCCTACAAGTAAGAGTAGTAATGTCGCTGGGGTAAATTTGTTTGTTGCATTTTTTCTTTGGGTAGTGCTAGTTGCAAATAGCTGAAATATTTTTTGAATTTGTTTGGATCTGACGACACATATTTTGTTGCAGTAATTTCGCGAAAATGAATGACGATGACATTTTTACTGAGGCCGCAAAAGCACTTAATATAAAAATACCTCAACACCTAAGAAGTATGCTAACTATAAACGATTATAACGACACAGGGTTATTGGCCGAAATAAAGGAATGTAATTTAACTGACATGGAGATATTTGCTCGAGGCACATTACACGAAATTATTGACAAGTCCGAGTATGAAGAATACTACGGAATTTTTAAAGAGAAGGTAGAAAAATTTCAATTTCTAAGTTCACATAGAGAGATTATTTTTAAATCAAAGAATACTGCAGAAGCAAGCATAATGTAGTTCTTAATACAGTTTATAATGCTCAAGTGAATAATACTCCAGACCATCAAAGTCCATGTACCAGTAAAGAAGCTAATAAAGATATATGTTTTGTTCATACTAGTCTATCGGAAGAAAATGTTCATATTTCTAAAACTATAAAAGCCTGGTTAAGATGCAATCTTTCAGAGTCGCAACTAACTACATATGAATCAAAAATTAATGAACTAATAATAGTTTAGCGGCATGCATTACTTGTTTTGTGTGCAAAAGAGTTATAAAAGTACACAAGATTGCACGAAACCAGACACAAAAGCCACGATGGGTACTTGGAAATTTTCATAAACATGTACTTAGCCACATAAAAGCGAAGGCAACAACTGAGGCGACAACAGTACGTTGCCTAAATGTGACGAAACCTGATGAGCCAAAAATGAAAGCAAGAACTTTGACAGCGTATTTTCAAACTTTGCAAAAACCGTTAGAGTCTGCACCAAAGCAAGCCCAACAAGAAACGATTAAAATATTGCAAGATATTTCTCTTTCAAACCAAGATAAGGAAAAATACAAATTCCAACATTTCTTAGATGAAACAGACGAGAAGCTAAGTCAGAGTAAAAGAATCGAGGAAAAAAATAATAACTGGTGCGGAGAGATATTGGCAGAGAGTGAAAGTGTAGACCAAAGAGAATATTTTATAAATAACTCGACAAATAAAAGATTAAAAGCGAATATCTCAGACCAAACTCAGAAGAAAGCTACGAAGTGGACCAAACAGAAATACCAAAGGAATGAACGCCAAAGAAGAGCTCTGGAAAGATTCATACCGGATCAACCATTGATTACAAATTATTATACTGTAGTGAATGATGTCGCTAGATTAATGCAAGAGAATGAAAGCTTTAAGAAGACGTTATTTGAAAATTGGTCAAATCGATATAGTGATGATAATAATTATTCCGAAAAATCACCACAATTGGTTGACAATGCGGAAAAATTACTAGATATTTTAATGAACACTTCTATGGAAAATTCCCATCGTCCCAAAAACCAAAATAGCTACAACACAACCATCAAACAATTTGCATTGTATATTTTTTTTATCGGAGGAAGATTGTTATACGAGACGTTGCAGGCGAACTTACAAAATACACTCCCATCAATAACAAGTTTGTTTAGATTTATTGATCAGAAAAGTAGCAGACCCCAAGAAGGATCTTTTCGTTTTAATGAACTGAACACGTTTTTAGAACAACGAAATTTACCTAAGTATATATGGATCGGGGAAGATGCTACAAGAATAAGTGGCAAGATTGAATATGACCCGAAAACAAATAATCTAGTCGGCTTCACATTACCCCTGTTCAACGGGGTTCCCGTAATTAATTCATTTGAAGCAACATCTGCCAAAACTATATTTGACTTTTTTTCTTCTGAAAAAAAGGCCAATTATGCTTATGTCATCATGGCCCAGCCACTAGCAGAAAATTCCCCTTCGTTTTGTTTAAATATTTTTGCAACTGACAACAAATTCACGGCGGATGACGTTGTAAAAAGATGGGACGACATTGCACAAATTGCTAGAAAATTTGGCATATCTATTTTGGGACATTCAGCTGATGGTGACAGTCGGCTATTGAAAGCTATGAAGATTAACACTCAGTTTCCTTACCATCCCGATAATCATAAGTTATCGAAAGGAATCTCTAATAGAGATTCAAATTCTGATGAAAATTCTTCACAAAAATGGAAATGGTTTAAGATAAACTCGAAATTCAAAAATGAATGCTTTGTACAGGACACAGTCCATATATTAACTAAAATGAGAACACGCCTATTGAAACCGTCAATTGTGCTGCCACTAGGCCAGTACGTTGCTTCGGCCACACATCTTAATCTTTTGGTCCGTGATTATTCCAAAGATAAACACAAGTTGACAATCTCCGATTTAAAACCGGAAGATAAAATGAATTTTGCCTCGGCTGAAAAAATGTGTTCTTCGGCTGTATTGAAGTTCCTACCAAATATTCCAGGAAGTGATGGCACTATAGCTTTTCTAAAGGTCATGAATTTTATTATCGACTCATTTTTGTCTAAAAACAGTGATGTTGAACACCGTATTTATTGCATTTGGTACGCAGTATTTTTCCTTCGAATTTGGAAGGCGTGGCTTCGAGAGAATAAATCTCTTTACAACGAAAAGGACAACTTTTTAACATCCAACTGCTACATGTGTGTGGAGTTTAATGCGCACGCGTTACTAAAACTATTGCAATTATTCGTTACCACCAACGAGTTGGATACCAGAATGTTTTTACCTTGGCTGTACAGCAGTCAAATGTGTGAAAAAATATTTCGAGCTACCAGGTCGCTCACGTCCACATTTAGCACTGTCGTCAACTTTAGTATGTTGGATATATTACATCGCCTAAACCGAATAGAAATTATAAATAATTTAACGCACGATTTAAGTGATACTATTATCTTCCCAAGAGAAAAAAAAAGAAAAATTTTGAATCAAGATGTTAACGTATTTCTCTCTTCTTGTTCCGAGGAAGTTTTCCAAGACAATATAGAAAAGATTGTAAACTCTGCTTTAGAAGACGCAATCTCGGATATGGGTAAACTTGGAATTAGGGTTAAGGAGGGATCGTGGAATCAAGTTTTTGTTCCAGCAAATAATGAGGAAACAGGGATTCAGAAAACAAGGCAAAAGCGACATCAGAAAAGTAAATGTATGACTCAAGAAACTATAGTAAATAAGAAACATGACACAGCATATTCAAGCGAGGTTGCAAGCTCGAGTCAATATTCTGACGAAGAAACACTTGAACAAGATGAAGATTGTATCGATGATGAATTGCCAATAATATGTGAAAAGGAACATATTCAGAACATCGCATTTGACGGTGATAAAAATGTAAGTAATGACACAAGTGACGATATATTCGAAATTGCTCTTTTAAAGAACGCTGGGGGCTCGTTGTTATTTAAAGAACATACCGACAAATACAAAGGGAGTAACATTTATGCCAAGGGGCCATTTGCGCGTGTTTTTATGAAAGATAAAGTAACTGTTGTAAAAAAAAGTTCCTTGTGCTGGTTGTTGAACACAGAAAACCAAAGAGTAAGTTCTGATCGATTAAGGAGATTTATCTGTAATAACAAATCTGCGATGGAAACATCGAATAATTGTGCAGTCGATCCCATTGTCAAAGTAGAAAAAAAGACACATTTAAGAATTGGGGACTGGTGTCTATTCTACAACAGCATTTCTAAAAATACGAGAAGCCAAACTCTCAAAACAAATTGTAACAAATTGAAACTTGATAATTACATTTGTGGTCGAATTCTTTATTTCAAGGGTTTCTCTAACAAGACCCCAACTTCTGTGCAATCAAATACGGAGGGAATAGGATGTCTTTGCACATGGTACAGCATTCAAAACGACGGTAAATTAATACAGTCATCATCATTTCGACATGAATTTTACGACATCGTACACTATAGATTTTCAATGCCAAATCCATCTGTGATACCAAATGAAACGACTGACATTATAGACTTGGTGCTAGATGATCAAACTTTGACTGATTTGATAAAAGAAACTGGCGACTGTTCTGAAATCGAAAATTCTACAGTCACGCTCGAATGCGAAAATTTCGTAATTGATTGTGAAACAGCTGTTACGGACAGTAGTGATACTGATCAGGATGCGGAAGCCTGGGAAGCTGAGGAAGACGCCCTGAGCGATTATAGCGGAGACAATTCTGTCGGCGCAAATGTCGCCGACAACTTTCCATTAGCTGATATGGCAAGTTCTCAAGCACCTTCTTTAAGGCAAAAGTATGTTGACATAAAAATTGAAAATCACTATGCTGTATTTTACGATGATTCATGGTATATTGGCAGAGTTATTGAGGTCGTCGATGAACATACTAGCAGAGTGAAATTCTTAAAAGACAATTCACGTCAATTGTTTTGGCCAAAGCGTGATAACATTCAGGAAGTTGGAAATGAATACATCTACTATGGCCCCATAATTTTACAGGGCGCTGGTCCTTTTTCTTTAACAGAATGTGTAAGGACAAGTATCATAAACGGTTTCAAAGAAATTAAGCGAAAACACAACCCAGAACACAAGTAACGCAGTTATTAGTTGTTTTCTCTTTGAGAGGCAAAGAAAGTTTGTTATTTTTTGATATTTTATTTCAGTTAGAAGTCTATTTTTGTTTGTATTTCTTTGACTTATAATAATAAATCATTCCATGCATATACGTTTACGTTTTTTTCTTAAACTTACACAAAGTGTGTCAAAACATAATGAACAAACAATGAAGAAATAATAGGTATTGTCAAAATGAGTTCAAAGTATGGAAGTTTGATGGAAGTATGTGGAGGTTTGTTGGAAGTATGTGGAGGTTTGATAGGAGTATGTGGAAGTTTAATGGAAGTATATGGAGGTTTGATGGAAATATATGGAAGTTCGAAGGAAGTGTGTGAAGTTCGAAGGAAGTGTGGGGAAGTTTGGTGGAAGTATGTGGAAGTTTTTTCAAAAAAGGAAGTAGGTGTACAGAATTTTCGTCGGCGGTTGACCCCTCGGAAATATACTACCCCGTCCAATCCACCTGCTGAAAAAACATATCACGACGAACGTCCAGAGGGACATCTTCTCATAGAAAGGGCAGCTCATTCATTAAAAAAAATAATAAATCTCTCCAGTGAGATGTCAGTTAATGAAAACGGGTCCAATAATTTTACCTCCTAGAATACCGCACCACACGTTTACCGACCGGCCTTGATGCTGAACTTCCTGCAACCAACGCGGATTTGTCCTGAAGCAATAGTGCACAATAGTGCAAGTTTATACCACCATTGCTATTAAATGTTGCCTCATACGTCCATAGGATACGAGAAAGTATTTTGGGGGTTTCCGATACCATATTTAATAGCCATTGACAATAGTCAATCCGGCGATCGAAATCTTCAGCCGTTAAACTTGATGAAGAACGATGTGATAAGGACAATAATACGGCAAGCGTGAACGAAACTGTGAGATCAAATTTATTCAAACTTGTCAGACATTGTTTTGGGTAACTTACTATTATAAAGTATTACTGTGGTATATGTAAAATGGTATCGGGTAAAAATTACCGTGACCGGTAAACAGACAATAAATGGGCATATGAATGTATTAGTTAAACTTAAGGGAATCGAGTACGGAACGTTAAAAACAACCGTTATGCTTAATGCTTAAAAATATTAAAACAAACTGTAGGAGATAAAGCAAATTTAACAAAGGCCTTACAAAAAGTCTCAAAACAAAATTTATTTTATTTTTAACTTAAAACTATCAATGCTTACTTGTGATCTTTCAATATATTTTCTCTACACATGGTTCTGGTCCCCACATGTAGATTAAATTCAATATATGCTAATACTTTTATAGCCTTTTGTTCGGTTCGGCCAGTAGGTTGCCTTCTATACACAGGAACATTAATACATCCGGTGGACCTAAGCCTTTCCGCCAACCTACGAAATACACTGCTCGCATAATGTCGTCTACCAGGGAATTGCATAGCATACACCTAGGAATCAACTGCTGCATTTCGCATGCATCCGAAATGCACGCCAATCATATGGAATGTCTCTTCATTCGCTAACCGCATCTCAGTAAAAAAAAAGTTTTCCCAAACACAAAAACACGAAATCAATGAAAAACTGACAATAATATTTATTATTTTTACAATTCGTCGTTATTGTTTTATTTTTCATAGCTTACTTTTTTATTTTTAATTGTATATTTTTTGGATTAAAATAGGTATTAAAAATAATCCTGCTTTATTAAAGAGGGGCTTTCAAAATGGTATAGCATTTTTCTTGATACTAATAATAATAATACATATACAGGGTGTTCAATGCATAACCCCGTTTCTACAATTAATGTAATGAAGTATTTTCATATAGCAACCGTTAACGTGGAAACAAAACAATTTCAGAGTTGTCAATGTCCAAAAAAGTAAAAACGCACAATGTTTGTGATTTCTGTATTTAACCGTTATTAAACTTGAATAAACATATTCAGGTGTTGCATGTGTTTCATTTAACACGCATCAGGTCCTTCGATTCAACAGTACAAAACATAAAACTAGTGCCTGGAGTAATCATATACAGTCCGAACTTCAAATTCATTATACTCCACACGAAACATAACATTTTGGTCCTGTTCGAGCCGGATATTCAGTGACGCACGGAAATCATCAGCATTACAAGCTTTTTTCGATAACATTACGCAAGGGATTTGAAGAGGAACAACAATCCACAACAGAGGTGAGTCTCCAATTCATTCATCCAACACATACATACACTTGTCTACATCGCAATGGCTAGTAAGCAACAACGAGAACGCCTAAAGGCATTAAACATAAAAGAGGTACAGTAAAAAGCCTTCTTACAAAATTTCAAACATATTTGGATTCATTTAACGAAACAAGAGAAGTTGATGTCATTCAACTAAAAACACGATTGTTAAAAGCCGAAGAATTATAGTCACAATTCTTTGACATACACAACGACATTTGCATGTTAGTGGATGAGGAATCTAATACAGAGGAATCAGACACATTTCAAGAAAACTATTTCAACGCTACATCAATGGCTACACGGTTGCTCAACAACAAGCTTTCTAATGAATCAAAGTCTGGTACGACAGAGCAAAATGATCTCAATCAATCAAGTGAAATGTATAATCAAGTGCGATTACCACAAATATTATTGCCATCGTTTTCGGGTACATTCGAAGAGTGGATTCCGTTTTACGAGACATTTGATTCGCTAATCATTCAAACGAGTCTCTTTCGAAAGTACAAAGGTTTCATTATTTAAAATCTTGTTTGAAAGACGAGGCATCACACTGTGTACAAGAATTACAAATCTCAGCCAGTAATTATGATATTGCATGGTCTACGTTAAAGGAAAGATTTGATAATAAAAGAATAATCATTAAAAAACATATTGAAGCCATTGACGAGCTACCTAATTGCACACAAGAAAATCACAGTACGTTAAGACACGTATATGATACTATTCAAAAGCACACACGAGCATTAAAGTCACTAAAACGGCCAGTGGATCAATGGGACGACTGGTTAGTTTACATGATCACAAAAAATATTGATAAAATCACGAACAAGGAGTGAGAAGCTAGCATGAAGCCCAAGCAAATACCAACATTTCAAGAATTGTTAGAATTCTTATGGCACAAATGCAACACTTTAGAAGCTATATCTAAATATGCATCACGTCCAGCAGTTCAAGGAAAGGTATGTAAGTTCCAAAAATCTTCAATATCTCACGTAACTCAGCAGCAGATAAAATGCCCCATATGTAAAGCAAGTCACGGCATATACCAATGCTCAGAATTTGTAAAAATGTCAATAGAGGACAGAATAAAACAAGCAAAATCCGCTAGACTTTGTTTAAATTGTCTTAGAGCAGGGCATCAAGTAAATAAATGTACCTCTAGTAATTGCAAAAAATGGAGTTCTAAGCACAATACGTTGCTTCACTTGGAAAGAGTTAAACCTAGTGAATCAAATATCACGTCTAAAAATAGTGATGAATGTGAGGGGCAATCACAGGCAATATATTCTCACACATCATATGTATACAACCATCCGCATGTCATTTTATCAACAGCACTTATTAAAATAAGCGACAATAAGGGTATATTTCACCAATGTAGAGCATTACTAGATTCAGCGTCTCAATCGAATTTCATTACACACTCATTAGTTAGAAAGTTAAATGTGAAACAAGCATCTGTAAACATACCTGTCAGTGGTATTGGAAAAGTACGAACAACAATCAGCAAGGTTGTCCGTGTAAAAATAGAATCATTACACAACCAATTTTCTACAGACTTATCATGCTTGGTGTTAGATAATGTCACAAGCGACATTCCCTCCACGTATATCAACAAAGCCGCGACGTTCTTAGCGACTCGGGTTTTGAAGCAGCTTGCAATTGAAGAAACTGTCAGGTTTCCGGAAGCAGCGAAGATAGTTCAAAGGGATTTTTATGTTGACGATTTGTTAACGGGTGCAGATAACATAAACGACATTCAAACAATTTGTGAAGAAGTCAATACACTCTTGGACAGCGGAGGCTTTCAACTTAGAAAATGGAGATCTAACAACTCTGATTTATTAAACAAGTTATTTCCAAATGCTAAGGAGTCTACTTTGCTATGCTTAGACAATGATAATACAATAAAAACGTTGGGATTGCAATTTAATTCAACATGTGATAGTCTGCAATGCACATTGCCCCCAACTAAAATCAAAAAAGTAAGTACCAAGCCCTCAATTTTGTCGCATATTGCACAAATCTTTGACCCGCTTGGACTAATTAGCCCCGTCATAATCAAGGCAAAAATGATGATGCAAATACTATGGCAATTGAAAGTTTCGTGGGACGAATCGGTACAGTTACATATTCACACTGAGTGGGCGCAGTATTATAATAGCTTAAGTCAAATAAGCGATTTGAAAGTTTCACGGAACGCAGTCCCTAACAAGAGAACGATAGATCTGCACGGTTTCTGCGATGCCAGTGAAAGGGCATATGGCGCGTGTATACAGATTGTCGTATTTAAAAGTTAATATGCATCTTCAAATACACACACATAAACATGTACCTATGTATGTATGTATACAACAGTTCAAGAATGTGGCTCTCGCCATACCACCATAAGACCGGTGGTGTGGGGAGATAGTGGGGAGATCGAGAGAGCGGACATGGCATTCGTTCCGTAACTTTAGAGTGTGAACGTACATACATACATTGTATCTGAGCAAACTTGCAAATATTAAAATAAAATGCCTTTAACTGTCGAGGAAAAAATACAGATTGTGTTATGGTATGCGAAGGATAATAGAGTTTTGTTTCAGTTCAATGTTAATACATTATACATCAGTTACCAAAATATTATACAAAAGCCGTACATAGCGTAGCAATTCCTTAAAGCAAACGTCTGCATACTAGCTTTCAACGTTTTGCACTAAAGCCTCGGTACCCCGGTGTCCCGATATGAACTCATCTGTACTCCTCTACTATCGTACCCCTCCATTTCATGTTTGCATGCACATGTGTGCGTGTCTGTGTTTCCCTATATCTACTTTTATTTCAGTCAAACGGTATATGTGCGTACCATGAATTAGCAAGGGCAATTTTCATGCCATTTGTTATGTTCAAAATCAAAGGTGGCACCAATAAAGCCTACAACTGTACCAATGCTGGAATTGTGTGCTGCGCTATTGCTAGCCCGACTAATGCAAAATGTGACCAGATCTCTTGACCTGATTATTACAAACGTATACTACTGGACAGATTCGACTATAGTATTAGCTTGGATCAGGGCAGTAGCAATACATTTAAAGACATTTGTCGCAAACAGAGTTGGAGAAATACAGAACATTACAGAAATCACTAGTTGGCATCACATAAGTACCAAGGAGAACCCGGCAGATATATTATCCCGAGGATCAACACCAGAAGACTTTTCGCATTGCAGGTTATGGTGGCACGGGCCAGAATGGCTATTATCTAGTTCTGACGACTGGCCGCAGTCAACATTAAGAATATCTGAGGTGGAACTAGTAGAAAAACGAAGCGCTACCATCATCAGTACCGTGAGTTCATTTAACTTACAGCTGTTCCACAGATATTCCAGCTTCTTAAAACTGCAAAGAATTATAAGCTATTGTCGAAGATTTATAAAGAATTCACGAATGCGCGTAAGAAAGTCATTGCAAACAATAAACACTGGTGCACTAACTGTCAATGAATTGAATAGTACCATTGAGTTTTTAGTAAAAACAGATCAAGCTGAAGACTTTGCAGACGAATTGCAAGCTCTCAGAGCCAACAAAAGGGTGCATACTTCAAGTAAATTAAAGCAATTGGATCTGTTCTTGGACTCAGAAAGCATTATTCGAGTGGGTGGCAGAATACGTAATTCATTATGCAGTTATGACGAAAAACATCAAATGATCTTACCTAGCAAGCATGAATTTACAAAGTTATTAATAGAACACACGCATAAATCTGAATTACACGGAGGCACACAAGTAACCAAAAATGGGAAACTTACCATCGGATCGAGTACTGCCCGCACGACCTTTCATTAACACGGGTGTAGATTATTTTGGACCTTTTTAATAAGAAACCATGCAGGCAGAAACGCATCTACATCAAAGGCATACGTCGCTATATTTGTATGCTTGGCCGTAAAGGCAGTGCATATCGAACAGTCTTACCACAGACTCGTACATAAGTGCTTTGAAGAGATTCATATCAAGGCGTGATCGCTAACATATACTCCAATAACGGAAGAAACTTCGTCAAGGCAAATAAAGATTTGATAGAATTAAGAAAAATATTCACTACCACTCAAGAATTTGAAAAGGTATCTAATTGTTTAACCAGTAAGGGAATTTCATGGCATTTCATACCCCCAAGGGCGCCTAACTTTGGTGGTCTTTGGGAGGCAGCAGTGAAATCGTTTCAATATCATTTCAAAAGAGTTGTTGGTAACGCTTTCTTAACATATGAAGAGTTGTATACAGTGTGCATACAGATAGAAGCAATTCTAAACTCCAGACCCCTTATCCCGTTATCCGAAGATCCAAATGACATATGCATTTTGACACCCTCACACTTTCTGATTGGAGACTCACTTAGATCCAACTTAGAACCAAGGTTAACAGAACTCAAGTTAAACAGCTTATCCAGACTTCAGCATCTCCAGCGTCTTCAGCAGCATTTCTGGCAAGTATGGTCAAAAGAATATCTAAACACACTTCAACAAAGAGGTAAATGGCTGACGAGTACCGGTCCATCTCCGCAAGTTGGACAGTTGGTTGTGGTGAGAGAAGATAATGTGCCGCCATGCTCTGGCCCACCGGAAGAATCGGAGACGTGCATCCTGGTTCCGATGGTGTGGTGAGAGCAGTCTCTGTGAAGATGTTAAATGGTATAATAAAACGAGCAGCAAATCGCGTGTGCATATTGCCAATTGACGCGGCTATTTGAAATCTCTAGTCCATCGAAAATATTGAAATTCGGTAATTTCAACGCGGGCGGCTTTATGTTCAATGTATAACCCCGTTTCTACAATCAATGTAATGAAGTATTTTCATATAGCAACCGTTAACGTGGCAACAAAACAATTTCAGAGTTGTCAATGTTAAAAAAAGTAAAAACGCACAATGTTTGTCTGATTTCTGTATTTAATCGTTATTAAACTTGAATAAACATATTCAAGTGTTGCATGTGTTTCATTTAACACGCATCAGGTCCTTCGATTCAACAGTACAAAACATAAAACTAGTGCCTGGAGTAATCATATACAGTCCGAACTTCAAAAGTAATTGTACTCCACACGAAACATAACACAGGGTTACCGCTAAATAGGTATCAGGCTATGCGAATTTGAAGAATACGTTTAAATGCCTAACTGGAAATCAAAAAAGATATTTATTTGTAGTTCATCCAAAATTTCTAAATTTTTAGGGTCAAAATGTATTTAAAGTCGGTCCATAACATTGTTTATTCTATACGCATTTAAGTAAATACCACTATTAATTCCAGTTTAAGGTTCTTCCAAAAAAACGATGAAATGCAAACATTATAACCTTTGTTAGAGAATGAACGCCAATTGAAAAGACTCTCTATGGTGATGCTTTTTTTGTGAATAGCATGCCTTTATGTGGAAAAGGTCGACAACCTCGACATTAATTTGAAACTTAAATTCCTCTATATGAAAATTTTTAATATGTTTATTTATTAGCTGCTACAGGCTCGGACTCGAGGAAAGAAAAACCAATTTCTCGTCACTGCGTGCACATTGAACCGCGATTCTTTTTTGTACAGGCATTACTCATATTTTTCTTTATCCCCCTTTTTTTAATGACGCTATTTAAAACTAAGCGCGTATATATATATTAGTCTACCAATGTAGCTCAAAATTGTTGAGCTTCATAAAAAAGGGCCAGTAAAACAGGAGAATTCAAATTTTTTTATCTATTTTTGTCAATATCTCTTGTTCTAAAAAACATACAAATCTGATTTTTTTACCGAAATGTTGAGGTTTTAATTTTTTATTACCTTATGTAAAAAGACACATGTCATTATATTGAACTTTTTTGCTTCTATTTCAATTAACGCCCTATACCAGTGACGACGAAAGTCCGAGATACAAAGCCACAAGGTCAGTTTGTAGAGCAAATAACCCTCTTTTAAATGAGACCTAACCTGTTCAAATCGGTTAGGCTAACCGGGAGTAATCCTAGTTTATTAAAAAAAACATTTAAACAGTTTACAATTTCCAAAATGATTTCCAGCATTTTCTCTTGGGTACTTTCACTTGAAATTTTTTTACCCGGAAGCAATATGACTACTGGGTTTTGAGATATAGCCGGCGGCCATTCATAGTTGGCCACTCGGTACTGAGGGAGACTAATGAGTCTGAAACAAATTTCCAATAATTCATTTTTAATTACAACTTTTTAGGAAACAACAAAAAGTACTACATTTACGTCAACTATTTTTTTGTGGGCAATTGCGATGAAATTTGTGTACATGGATTTTTGATTTAAATTTATGTTATGGGAAACCATATGTTACATAAATTGGATATTCTTTCGATGATTAACAGCATTAAGTCTTCTATAAATGTTTTCGATTTTGAGTTATGTTTCGTGTGTAAAGCAGACGTTTTTTTAAAGCCAAACCTATTTTTAAATTGAGTGGCCTGTCTTTTTTGTGCAGTGACATTTTTATCATATTTATGTATGCGCCCTAATTTGTTTCAGCCTGATAATTCAATTTCTAGTGTTCTATACTACAAGTCCAATGTTTAGCGCGTTTTCCTCATTGTCTGAAATAATGATCTATAAATGTTGGTTTTGCAGTGATTATATCTCAACTCATAAGTGAATGCGGAAAGACGATCCATTGTCGATTACTTCTTTAACAACCTCGCAGTCTTCAAATTTAATCTTAGAGGTGAAATATTTCATATATATATATATTTAAGTTAAAGAATAAACTTATAGCAAGCAATGACCAAATATCTAACACTCTAACACTTTTGGGTTAAAGAATGTACATGCATTTGGTCTTCTTTTCTCAAAATTCTTTAAGTTAGCATTATTTACTACTATTTTTCTGGACGTATCTGTATATTAAAAATCGGGAATATTGCTGACTTATTTTAAAATATGAAATATGCAATTTTATCATCTTTCTGTTGTATTCAATTCTGGCTTTTATTTAGTTGCTCAATTTGTATTCTTTATATCCGTATAATCCTTTTTGCCATGTACTCATTTATTTTCGTGTTTAATTTACCCATCTCCATTACCAACATTTTTAAATTGATCTCTAAGTGATCTTCCAATTCTGCTACAATTACCATACTAAACCATAAATATCTAACATCAGTTTCTTAAGCATAACTTCCTCTATTCTCGGTACACTATATACACTCATTTTCTACATGTTCTTTTTTGCTTCTTACAAATTGTTATTCAAAATTTCATTATTGCTTAGTTCTAAGTTTAGTCGATAATGGTTCTCTACCATTCTTGGATGCATTAGTGATTCGGGATAGCAACACCATCAAATTGAAGTGGTACCGCAAACATCCAATTCTAATAGGTTTCTGAATTATTTGTCCAATTGTCCAGCCTAGTGAACCTAGTGAAATGCTTAAAAACTCGAATAATGAAATTTCTCATCCAGAATTCCGACAGCAAGACCTAAAATGGTTGAAGAATATCTTGTTACAATGCAACTATCCCAATGGTATATTAAATAAGATTATTTTCTCTTCTGATACCCAAGTTTCGAACGTTATGAATAATACTAATAACAACTCCAAAATGTCAACTACCAATAAGAACGATTCTTTAATCAAATATAAAAGCATTCAATATATCCCTGACCTCACCACCAAAATTTAAATGCTATTCTAGAATATTGTTCCCATCGCATACACCACTACGAACATCGTCAGCAGACTACAAACACCATTAAAGGACCCTCTAACTACCGTCATCAATAGCAACGTGGTGTATCTGTTAAAATGCAGCTGCAACCATTATTATGTCGGGCAGACAAAGCAGCGTCTAAAGAAGCGAAACACATTACATGCCAGTGACATCAAGAGACATCCTGAGAGGGGCGCTTTGGCTTCCCATCTAAGCTACACCAATCACGACTTAATTTTTAATAACGTAAAATTTTATTTAAAGAAACTGACTTAGTCAAGAGACTATTTTTAGACCACCCTTGCCATTAAGACCATCCAACCGAATATAAACAATAGGGATGATTGCAGTAGTTTCAGTAACATTTATTCAGCTTTGATCCCTAGAATCAAGCACAAAATCGAAGCCACACTCAGTTGACCCAATCCGGGACAGTCGCATTAATTATATATATTTCTTATGTAAAATATAATCACACAACACACATTCTCATTACGAAGCTATGAAATTCTTAATTGTTAAATAAAAATACTGTTTAATTAAGATAAAAAATAAAATATACACAAAGAAAATGTTAAGAACAACATATTGCAATGTGTGAAGAAGTGTCGGTGTGAAACAGATGGTCAATATATGTATTTGTTTTCATACATGCGAGCAGTGGCGGCCCGTGATTTTTTGGGACGGGAGGGCACCGGGGTTCTGAGTGTTTAATATCAAAAATTAAGTAAAGACAAAAAACAAACTCAATATGCTATTTAATTAACTTGTTTGAAAATAAAATCCATCCGCCGTTCCTTACGATCAGCAAAATGATTAATAACTCATTCATTGAAGTTTGGTGTTGATGTCAGTAATTGTTTTTCAATGGAACACATTGCTAAGGCACATAGTCTGCTTTCCTGCATGGTATTTCTAGAAAATGTTTTTATTCTCTTCAAAGTAGAAAAACACCGTTCACTTGATTATTTCTATTTTGCACGCCCCCAGAGATTCGCAAAATAGCAGAAGACAATTTACAAAATCTTTCGCCACATATTATTAAAAACAAACTTTTTATAACCGTTGTACTATTCAACCTTGGAAGTAAATTACAATAGTAGCATCAGAAAACTTATCATCCAACTCTGCTTAACAATTTATATTGTTAATTAGTAAATAAAATGTTAGCATGTGTGCTTTTTATTCTTTGTACAACTTCTATTCCACATGTTTATTACATTAAAGGCTTACATTTTGACATTTAAATATAATTTGGTTCCATTTTTTTTTGTTACCAACGTCAAAACAACAAAATTAGCGTGCGATAAAGAAATACTTTTAAAACCAAAACGGATGTCGTAAAGTGAACTTTATAGCACCGAAACAGAAAAAAGCATTTTGCACATTACACCCACACAACCAGTCTGATAAACTGTAAGAGCTTCTGTTGAATTTTCTCACAATTTCTAATTCTGATCTTCTAGTTTAATCAATAAATCTGGTCTAGGGAGACCTAGATTTTTTAATTCTGTCTTAATGTTACTAACGCAATTGATAGTTGCATTTGCACCGATAGAAATTACAACATACACTCACCGTTGTATATTACATACTGGACCGTAGAGGCACAGAATAGATAACAATTGTTATCTATTCTGTGGTAGAGATGAGAGCAGATATTGGTCACAGTGATTTCGTAATCACCGTTCTCACCGTTTGCAAATTCTTGGAATCACAGTGATTAATTTCGTATTTATTATGATGAAAAGGGTTCTTTTCAATAGAGGCAAATAAATAAGTTAGTAAACTTACATTTTCATAATAATAAATAATCATTAATAATGTAGTTTAATATATTAATAATTAAAAAGTGCCTAAGCAAACTTTATATTTAATAAATATAATATTAGAACAGAAACTGAAATGTATTTAATTATTGCATATAGGTACATTAAACTGAACAAATAATAAATAAAATATACTTTATTGCTTGAAGTTACTTTTTACTTATTTTCTACTTTATAAGTTATATTTATTATCCATACACATTTTGTGCATTTATTTATGTACATACATGATCATTTATATAACTAAAAACATGTCATCATGTTACTTACTAGATATTGTTAATTTAAAAATTTTTCAAGTGTTTTTACACGTTCATGTGTTTTATATAAAACATAAATTAAATGCAAAATACCTACTGATATACCTAATATGCGTATATTAATATTTAGGTAGTTTATCATCAATTCAATAATTTCCATTATATATTATACGTATAACGGAAATTTGTTGTGTTAAGATATTCATTTTCACCACGAATATATCTTCACTACGCATATAGTTAAACAATTCAAAGAGCTGTTTAAAATCGAACGGCGAAACATGGGCGCAAGCAGGAACCGTTTATTTTCACCGTTTAATAGTAAACAGTTCGGAGAGCGGTGATTGAAAGAGCTGTTTCAAATAAAGCGCACGGCGAAAATAAACGGTGAAAATAAACAGTGAAAATAAACGGTGTAAATAAACTGTGAAAATAAACGGCTCCTGCTTTCGCTGTGATTAAAAGAGCTGTTTAAAATCACGGCGATTTTAAAATCACCGTTTGCTTTAGAACGGTGAATGAAAAATCACCGTTAAGACCATCTCTACTGGACCGCCACTCGGACCCGGCACCATAGAGTAGAGCCCCGCCGCCTACATATATGCGCGCGCTACCCGCGCCAGTTTCATCGCTCGATTTCTAATGCAGGCGGGGCAGTCGCGCGAGATGCCCCGGAGCCTACGTCAGACTGCGATTTTTAAACGCGCTGAAAAGACGGACTGTTACTTCCGGAAACATATTATTTGTTATCAAACAAATCATAAAAATTACATACAAATTAGGTATTTATAATTAATTTATCTGCTAAAAGAAATTTCTTACGGGGCAATTTGTCACGAGGGGGCAGTGTCCCGTTGCCCTCCCTGCAGCAGCCGCCACTGCCTGCGAGGTTGCAATATGTACGAAATCTTTTAAGTTATTTAAGAATTTTATACTGTATTTTAATATGTCGTGGTGTGTAACTGTAGTATAGTAATTTTAAAATGTGTTCTTTGTTGGATTGGTTTTTTGTAGCAGTGATATGTTAGTGTAAGTTGATAATTGACATATTGTTGGACGAATTTGTATATCTTTGTTTTTCTTATTAAAGATCTGATAAAGATTGTGTGAAACAATCGAAACGTCACATTACATATATAAAACTGTGTATTAACTACTTATTAGCTAAACCCATAATTCTGTGTTAAGCAGTAAAAAAAACGTTTTTTCTATATATAGTGTAGACAAGAGCTGAATATTAGCTACAAAATAGTAAGCTGGTAATTGGTATGCTTTCTTTATATAGTCTCAATGAATTAAAAGCTACTTTTGAAAATACGAAAACACTTACAAACGTACACAAGCCTAACAGACCGCACGCGACTGATTTCTAATTTTGGAACATGTACTTTTTGAGAAAATAATTGCGGTTACTAGTATAATTGATCTAAAGAAGTGATATGAACATGCTATGAGAATACTTACTTTTTGAGCATGTTTATTACAACCATGGAATGTCGTTAAGAGGACAGTTTACTCATCGAAAATCATGGTCCGGTAAGGTTTTGCATGTTTAAATCTCACACTTGGTTAAACGATGCAGAAGACATAAATTTATGATGTTAAGTTAGTGTTTTAGAAAAACCACAAAATACATGAAATGGATGAATGCCTACTAACCAAGGCTGGTACATAGAAGAAACAACGAATTCTACGCGCTAGCTACACATTTGATGAACGACATAAAAAATCAGCTTTATTTAATTATATTTAAATATACAATATTTAAAATAGTAAACATTTACACCCACATTTGAGCGAAGAGGTTTTGGAAGCCAATTAGGAATCGGTCGGCTATTGCAGATTTGAATTCTATTGTGGACGAGAGAGAACTTGTCGACAGTAACGAGGCGTTCTGACAGAACCCGAAAATCGTCTAGCTCTACCTACTCACACCCCCTTGCTTCTGCCATCGCGCTACTAATGCAAGTTGCATAACTTTCAATTCATACAGATGTAGTTAGTAAATACATATTTTAGTAATAAATGTTTTCAAATCACGCATGACCATTACAGTATCCCATTTTTTGTATGATTATTAATTTATGACCAAGGAAAGAGATAGAAGCAAACGCGAGAAAAGCCAAAATGAGCATGGAATGATAATACAAAAGAAGATATTGAAAAAGACTAGCACCATAAGGAAATGTAATGTATATGACGGGACTGGATGACATGCATAGAAATACATGGTGAGTCATCTCCGCGGGAAGGCAGATTATGATAGTTTAGTTTTTTAAATGGAACAACCTAGGAGGTAGGCGCCATAAATTATCGGCCTGGCAGGCTTATACAGGTTCAAACGTGCTCAAACTCCGTCACGTCATGCTTGCATATGTGAGGTGTACACTATAAATATGACGATTCGAAGCCTAGTAGTTTTTAGTAACCAACCAAACAACGTGACTAGCGCACGAAAATGTCTGAAGTAACGAAAATTAAGTACCCGCCATTTCACAAGCTGCCATCCGCGAATGCGGTTTTCAAGAACTCAAACATCCACCGTATAGTCCGGATATGGCTCCTTGTGATTTTTTTTTGTTTTCTAATTTGAAAAAAAGGCCTTAGGGGAAGTAGTTTTAAGGACGGCAGTGAGTTGGAAGCAGCTGTTATAGAACATTTTGCCGGAAAACCTTCAGATTATTTTTACGAGGGTATCGAATTATTAATTAATCGTTGTGATAAATGTATAGAAGTAAGGGGAGATTACATTGAAAAATAAAAATTCTTATATTGTTCCAAGTTTCTTTTTTGTATATCAGGCCGAGAATTTATGGCGCGTACCTCATATATATCATTACATTTCTGTATTTCCCGTATAATTCTTAGTGAAAAAGTTATAAGATAGTTTAGGCCTAAAAACTTAAGATTTTCGACTTATTACCATTTTTTGTTGAAAAATTCAATGTTTTTATAAAATTGAATTTCTCGAAAACGACGAATTACATGGACAGTTTTTGATAGCGTTGCTCATAATAAAAGGTTTTGTATTAGGACCTTTTATTATGAGAATATTTTATTTTTTTGCAGTTACTAATTGAATTTGCAGAAAACTGGATTAAAGTTACATAACATATTTTTGTCTTGAAGTGATTTTTCCAAATGAAACACGCAGTACATTGGTTCATATTTGAATTGCTTATTAAATTTCGCACCATATTTTGAAACGTGCTCATAATGAGTTGATATCTTAGCAAGAAAACTATTTTGAAATATCTTTTATTATAAAGTCACAATCTGCCTTCTCCGCGGAGATGACTCGCCCTGTATACTAAAGAGGAATTAATTCGAACCTCTTTACAGTTAATGATATAAATAATAATAATAATAATATATCTTTATTAGCAATACGCTATTTGCATACCCTTACATTATTTATGTAAATTTCTCTAAAATATATAATGACAGTTGTCTCTTAAACCTATTTAAATTATTACAGTGTTTTATGTCATTCGGGAAGCTGTTAAACATTTTAAGCCCATTAACAAAAACATTATTAGCCGTTGATGACCTATTTACCTTTTGTATAAAGAAATCATTGATGATTCGTGTATTATATTTATGTGTGTCATGTATATAAATCAACTTCTGACTAATATACGATGGCGTAACACCTTGTTTACTCTTGTAAATGAATAACAGTGTTTTGTATGTTATTCTTTGTCGCACATTCATTAATTTCAATGTACTCAGCATTAATGCAACTGGTGTATATTTGTTACACTTTAAAATTGTTCTCATAGCCCTATTTTGTATTTTTTGCATTTGCTGAGTTTCGTAATTATTTAACTTAAAGAGGATACTTGAGCAGTATTCCATATGTATCAAAATCAGCGATTTATATTGATAAAGAAGCATTTGATTAGAGTAGGTACATTTATGTAAGTAAACAATCAATATTAAGGTGTTAGAAAATATATCCACCTATATTTTTGTCAATATGGTGATGTTCTTTCTTATTCTTATATAATTCTGTGACAACGAGTGTTAAATGCTTAAACGCTTTAACTTGGGAATACGAGACGATTGGGATAGTACTTACATTTAGACCTTCTAATAACAAATGTGATAAAGACGTGAATTATGTATATTTATATTAGACAAGTTTTAGAAATCCTACCCCTGTATGTAGAAGTAATAAATATTGATTTCAAAAGTATAAGGTGCGGGTGTGAATACCTGCAGCCTTTATTACTAGGCACGTTTATAATGTATAGAAGTTTATTAATAAATTTAGTTTAAACGTAATATAAACAGCAACGTGTAATGTTTGTTACACACGACAAGAACGCCTTAACCGTGGCATCTGAGCCTCAGTCGAATAGTAATAACAACTTAGCTCGTTAAGTTTCTATGAGGCGCTACGCAAGCAAGCAATTACTATGAAAGCAAGTTCTATATGGGTTCATTATCTTCTACGTTTCTGTAACTGAACCAGAGTATATTACAACTGCTGTTTATTGACGTAAAAGAAATGTTTGATTCAAATCATTAATTGTGCGAATAATAGTCCCAGGATTAAGAGATAGATTTTGTGTACGAGTACTTCAAATTACTCTATAAATAAAAGTAAATATATTTTAATTGTAATGGGATAACTACATGCTTTTTAAATACTTAACTTTAATACTTTCGGATAGTTCTCTTTTAAAATTTTATATTCATGAACCGTTCTACAAATAATAATTAATATTTTTATTCCATTTCATAATAAGTCATGACCCCAAACAACAATTTAATTAACGTTGTGTATTCTCTCATTTTTTAGATAAAACTTACGATAAATTCATGTTTATTTAACGCTTTTATCGTGTTTTATTTATTTGCCATCTACACTTTTCTGTTGACTACCCTTTAAAAGTCTGTTCACTAAGTTCCACAAAATTCTTAGAATATTTTCATTTATAATTTGAGAATAGGTGGCGTGTATAAATGCTGTTATTAAAAATGCCTTCCAATGTAAATAAATAAATTACATGCAAATTATATGCGAGACTAAAATATATATATCACAAATTACATGTACACATACAAGGTTAACAAAACGTTGTGATTTAATTTTAATTGATTAACATACTAGATTAGCGGTAGGTACTACTGTTTTTTTCTGTAATTGATTCTAAAAGGTTTCATGTATTAATTAACAACTGTAAAATCATTTCAATGCTGCGCTTCGATTTGATTTATTAAGTATTTAAAATATTTTTTTAAAAGATTTTGTGTTACAGTATGGCTTAAGTGAATACAGAATTGCCAAATATAACTACTGTTATTTCATTTTTTCAGTCCTACATATATCTTTAACTTCATAAGGTTCGCCATGAGGTGGCTTTCATGTTTTAACGGTGTATGGAATCTTGACGGTTCAAAATATGTGGTACAAAGTCATGAAAAATACGTTAGTTTTTGAAAATGAACAATGACATAAACAATTCTTGGTAATAGCATTGCAGATATATTGATTCTTGGCTATAACTTCCTTGGAAAACTTGAAATATGTACTTTACTTGAATATCTGGAAATTATTCAAAACACTCGATACCTAAATTAATTTAAAACTTTTTTAACACGTAGCGAAATGAAAACATTCAAAACTAACTTGCTTCGCAATGGCGTTATTGATAATAAGTAATCATACCAGTACAAGTATACCGAGACAATACAATAATAATTATAACATTAAATTCATTTTCCATACGTCAAAAGAAAAAGAACAATTGCAATACATTAATTAATAGTAAGGCAAAACATATAGAAATCTTTTAAGTGGCAGTTTAGTTGAACAGTGCATATATAGTATATACTGTCTATCCTCTGCTCTTTCACTAAACCCTTACTTAATTAAAACAAAACAACATTTACATACTACTAAACTAATTCTAAATACACTAGGTACAATGTACACATATTAAATAAAAAACACAGTTTAAACACTATAGCTATTGTAATATATAAATAACAATACAAACAAAATAAATAAAGAACAAATTCATAAAGTTCTTACTGCCGCAAATGTAAAAAAAAAAAGTATAAAGCAGATCTGAATGCCGGCACACCATTTTTTTTTAATCATGAAGTATAGGGTTGTATAAAGAATAAATATTATAAGTAAATGACCTTGCTCAGAAAGTTGTACCGTGTGAAGGCAGAGTGATAAGTTTGTTGTTGTTCCTGACGTTGGTCGCATTCAGAAGCAAGACATTTTGGAGCGGATTTGTAGCACAAATCTCTCCATGAGCGCCTCTCAGCATTCCGTCAAATTCAGATTTGTCCTTGAAATGTAAATAAAAAGCACGATGGTTGCTGTAGCAACGAAGTATTCCGAACATATGCCGCGGCGTAAACGTAAGATTATATTTAAGTGTAGTTATATTAGTATTATATTTGTTTTGGAACTATGGTAATTTTTAATTTTCGTTATTTAATTATAAATTTCTTCTTCCATTTCTACTGCTATTAATAATTGGCTTTGGTATAACATCTGATCTTGGCATTCATCTCCTACATTTTTAAACATGTTGTTTGTTTTTGGGAGCGCTTTTGCTATATGCTACAAAAATGGTGTCCGTTCTATATTGAACTTCGTCCTGTTGGAGCACAGTAGCAGAAACGGTACATTGGTGTGTGCACAAATTAGCAAAATGTTTCCTAGCTGCTACCAAGTGCTTCCTTATTCTGAAGGCGACGATTGATATTGTATATAATATTGATGTATAAATTTTATATTCCCTGTCACTCTTAATAACCTTTTCTTTACTACAAATACGATTCGAGACGAAGATCCGTTTACAATATTTTTATTTAGTTCTTTTTTGTATAATTGATATATTAGTTATATATAAATCTCCATATTACTTAATATATTAAGTGGTCGCTTTCATGATTGTTTTAATCGCTTTGTTCTGCTGTCATCTTTTATCTTTTAAATTTTGGTTCACGATTCTTATTTGAATTCTATTTGTATAAATTATTTACAGGAGAAAGGCATTGAAACAAACATAAACGTCGTCTAGCCAGTGAATTACTTTCTTATATGTAGTAAAACTCGCAAATTATGCATTCTATACAGATTTATTAACCCAAAAGTATCTAAAGCTCGAGATGGAACAATTTTTGTATATAAAAAAATTGAAAATCCGGATCGGAAGTAACACTTTTACTCAGAGGTTCGTTTTATTAAGGGTGCCTCTCTATATTGGCAAGTCCATTGCGGTTCGAAACTAAGATTCTCGATTTTCTTAAGTGTTACTAGTACAATATGGATTCTAAAGAAAATAATAATGGTCTTAAAACATTTCAAGGTCATTGTTTTTTTTTACCTGCTTTTCAATTTTGTATCTCTAGATACAGTCTTTCTTTCAATTTCAATTTGATATTATAAGTATAAATCTAATCCTTACTGCCTAATCAGTTTTCACGTTGAATTTGGCAGAAAGACGCGCGAACTTTAAGCACTCATTTGAATAGTTGAGTTGATTACACTCTTATTTAATAATTATATGTATAGTTTCAAATATCTGTTTAAGTTACGATATTACAATACGGTCTTGTTGGTAATGAGTAATTATAGTGGACTTTCTCCGGATCTCAATAATGGTTGTGTTATGGATGTTCAAAATATTTAGTAATTACTATATAAGAGCAATAATAATAAACTTGTCCAGCAGACAGAATCCATTTACATGACAAAACAATAATAATAGTACATTCCAAACAAAAATATCAGCATATTTTCAAGAACAAAACAAAGTACTGTATTAGCACATACACGACAGAAGCCAAATATTTAGGCAACATATATATCGGAATATATTATATAGTATTGAAACCATCAAGCACCCTGACTCACCTTAGATAATTAGTGACTGGTGAAATTTTATAAGGAAGGAATAAGGAAAAGCCATGGCAGCAGGCAAAGAAGTAATGTGGAAGGGGTCAGAATACACAATTATTGTATTTCTTGTAATATGAATTAATGGTGCTGTAACCATAACATTCGTTCGAGCTCTGGCATCTAAAAACATCTCATTCGAACGCGTTGCATACGTTGGCACCAAAAAGTTTACGCCCGATAGAAAGCAAGGCGAGTCAATTTTATTATTAATTAATTTTCTTAAGGGTGGGCTTTCCTTAAGAAAAATTCTCGAACGGCGTATGTCGGGTTGCCTGAAATATACTCAATATATTTACCGAGTTTAAAATGCCTGTATCTTTTACACGGTGCAGGTACCGGCCAGCAACATGAAAGGATGGCTGGTCAACTTCAAAGCAAATAAATTTGGGATATTTGTCTCCTCCATTTATTGCATGAAAATATTGGTGCGCCTACTTTATTCGAAATTTGTTTTTGCTCTTTCTGAATATTCTCCTAGCTTGTATTTATTTAGTTTTATTAAGACTCCCGTTTTATGTAATTTGTAATTATTTTAATGATATTTTCCGAAATTAATTAGATATTAAGTTTTATTCTGCAATAAATATATAGCCTCATTATTATTATTTATGATTATCAGTTAATACAATACATATAATACAATCTTTTACCTCCTACAAATTTTACAATGACTGAATTAAAAGATTCTACAATGTTGGCATTTACGTTTCCTATTGTAACGTTTTCGGGTTCGCAATAAACAACTCGTGCAATTTATTTATTTAAAACAGTCTGTATATTTACCGTACACACTACCGTATTTATATCACTTCTATTTATATAACACGGTAATATTTATGTCTACTCTTCGACTACCACTTAAGGAACTATTTATTTATTTCTTATATTTATTTCTACTTTGGTCTGTTCCGCGCGGCGGCTACTTCTTCTTCCGGAATTGACTCATCTCCGTGACCCAGCCGCCTTATATACACATACGAAACATCCGGAAGCATTCGCGTAAACTCCATCTTCCTCTCGATGTTTGTAGAACATTCGACAGATATTCTGTCTCTTCGCAGTACATATAAAATGGATGGTTTATTGCTTTACAATGTTTACCAGTC
This sequence comes from Amphimallon solstitiale, assembly GCA_963170755.1. Taxonomy (NCBI): domain Eukaryota; kingdom Metazoa; phylum Arthropoda; class Insecta; order Coleoptera; family Scarabaeidae; genus Amphimallon; species Amphimallon solstitiale. The sequence continues at coordinate 48,563,335 of OY720684.1, read as the reverse complement.
GCGCCGAATGTCTGCTTCTCTGTGGGCTTGTTTCACTACATTGCCCCCTTCTTAAAAACTGCGTTTCGCCCCGAAACACACTATTCCATGTTCTTGTCGCTGGCGGATGACGAAATCCACACCGGGACCTACGGGTGCACCCAGCCGTCTTGTGGAAATGGCAATCCATCGTCCCAGGCTGCACAACGGGCTGATTGGGCCGACAGCCGCACACGATCATTTCCATACCAGTATGCCGAAACACCGCCTTCAGCATGTTTCTTGCGATTCTCCATTCCAAACGGTCTAATCCGCAGCCCAGTTTCGGAATTGCCAGCCTCCTTATATTTTGTTCGAGTGCACGTCCTCGTAAATCGACAAGGGATTCCCATAAGTTGGCTCTCTAGGTTTTCCAGTAATTTGTCGTACATCCGCCACTTCACCGCTGTCACGTCCATGGTATGAGCCAATTGATTGAAACGCACCACCCCTGGCTCACTATGGGGTGTTAGTCTTATGCGATAAACCACATCATCTATTCGCTCTAGTATTTCGCATGGTCCCTCCCAGTATTGTTGGAGCTTGGGGACAGGCCTCGGCGACGTTGAGGACTATATAACTAACAAGGTCTCCTTCTCGGTAACCACCTCTCTCGGCTTGCACGTCGTAACGATTCTTCGTCTTGTCGCTGGCATCCTGAGTGTGATGGCGTACTTGCTCGTGGGCATCCTCCAACCTTCGCCTGGGTCCGCCGACGTAGTCTTCTCCATTTGGGTTCTCCACAACACGCTTGAGTAGGCCATCCTCCACCTTCAGAGAGTCCCATTGAGCCCAGTAGGATTCCAGTCCCTATGAACGAGGAGCTACTTCTTGACAAGCCGGTCTGTGTCCGGTGCCTTTCCAAACCATCAAGGAACTAAGGTCTTCATCAGCTTCCTGATCGATCCTCAAATTGTCAGGTTGCCACTGATCGTCAACCACGGTAGTTCTGAGTGTGTTGGCCGACTTTTCTTCTACCCGGTTGCAATGCCTGTAGTCCTCTGGACATGGTCTCCTTGAAAGACCATCAGCGTTTTGGTGTTTAAGTGATTCAATTCGCGCTACTGATTTTGAGGCTCTACGATACTGGGTCGACGATTGCCTCTTCTCATCGGCCCGTTTCAGTTTTCGCTGCTCCGCTATAGCTTTCTTGGGCTTCTTCCCGCATTTATTATGCACTTGGCCCATTTCCATTTCCATTTCCATTTCTAATTCCAGCATCGGAGCGTTCTTCTCTTAGGTTGCACCTGATTCACTAATGGTCGGACTACCAGTCCCAGGTGTGCATGCCCATACTTCATCTCAAGGCTCTTGATTGATTTAAGATAGTCTTGACCCTCTTCCGGACGTAAGGTCTGCAGAATGTCACTGGCCTCGCCTATTAATGACACAATTAGGGCAGTAGCTTTCTCCGGGGACGTCCACCCATTTGCTCCTGCAGCGGCTTCGAATTGTTTCCGGTACGTCATCCATGACGTCTTCCCATCGAAGGTGGGAGGTTTTACCTTTGCCTTCGCTGTTCGGGAGATCTCCAGGCTTTCGCCCGAGGCGCCACGGGGACCACAGTCGCTCACAGCTGGCAACCGAAGCTGAACCCCAAACTCGCCCCCCATTCCGAACACGCGCTCCTCAACTTTCTGTTCTACGGCTTCGATGGCTTCAGAAAACTCCCGTCTCCCACTCGATGAATTCCTTTGAATGTCTTCCTTAAAAGTAGTCTCGAGTTGTTTTGAATTATTTGTCATTTCATCTTTTAGAGTCTCCATAGTATTCTCAAATTGCTTTGAACCATTTGCAATTTCATCTTTTAGAGTCTTGACATCAGTCTCGAACTGTTTTGAATTATTTGCAATTTTATCTTTTAAAGCTCTTCAATTTCATCTATTAAACCTTCAAAATCATTTGCAATTCTTTTTAGAGTCTCCAAAATTAAGCTTGAAAAGTAGTCTCGAGTTGTTTTGAATTATTTGTCATTTCATCTTTTAGAGTCTCCATAGTATTCTCAAATTGCTTTGAACCATTTGCAATTTCATCTTTTAGAGTCTTCACATCAGTCTCGAACTGTTTTGAATTATTTGCAATTTTATCTTTTAAAGCTCTTCAATTTCATCTATTAAACCTTCAAAATCATTTGCAATTCTTTTTAGAGTCTCCAAAATTAAGCTTGAATCAGCCTGTACTTGACACAAATATTTCTCGGGATCCTTGCCTTCATTTATTAAAAGGTCACGAAGCCGATCCTGGAGAATTGTTTTTTTTCCAGACGTACCTGCGTCCCTTTCTTCCAATTCTGCCCTTAACTCGGAGACCTTTAATTCTTCCAAACGTTTGGTAGCCATTTATTTATTTATTTATTTATTTTTGTGCACTTATTTTGTTTATCCCACTTCTGACACCAATTGTAACGTTTTCGGGTTCGCAATAAACAACTCGTGCAATTTATTTATTTAAAACAGTCTGTATATTCACACACGTAAAATTAATTACAATATAAAAATGTAAAACTAATGTTATTATTAATTATTACGATTTAAATTAAAATTAGGTATTTATTTACTACTGCTATTTATGTCCGTATATTTATGTAACACTACCGTATTTATATCACTTCTATTTATATAACACGGTAATATTTATGCTACTCTTCGACTACCACTTAAGGAACTATTTATTTATTTCTTATTTATTTCTACTTCGGTCTGTTGCGCGCGACGGCTACTTCTTCTTCCGGAATGGACTCATCTCCGTGACTCAGCCGCCTTATATACACATACGAAACATCCGGAAGCATTCGCGTAAACTCCATCTTCCTCTCGATGTTTGTAGAACATTCGACAGACATTCTGTTTCTTTGCAGTACATATAAAATGGATGATTTATTGCTTTACGATGTTTACCAGTCGCGTCGAATGTCTGATTCTCTGTGGGCTTGTTTCATTACACTATTAAAGATCTACTATTAGGCTGAGTCGACTTAAAGCGTTAATAAAGTCATCATACATATTAAAATTCTGAAATTTTTCAATCATATTGATCTCGCCTTCTTTTGATCCTTAACAAAAAGAAGCAGAATTCGAGTGTTCACCAAAAATATGTCTTGATCCATTTATAATGTCACGCTGCAGTTTCACTATCTGGTTTGTTATTGTTAAGTTCGAACTTCTGTAATGTTCAATTGCTTTTGTCACGGCCGCTCTGAATCTATGTAAATTGTTTATTATTAATTGTCTTATGTCCGAATTGAATTTGGGTTTCTTCAAACAGTCTTGATTTCGGCACTCAATTTTTTCAATAATTTTTTTCGGACCGTAAGGAGCCGTTTCACGTAGTTTTCTAAGAACGCGCCTATCACCGTCCCCTATTAATCTACCATAAATTACACAGTGCATTTCACGAGAATGTCGAAAACCTTGTTTTTCCCATCTACAAAGCTGAAAGTTGTTAACTTCTTGCCTACAACCAATGCAACTTAGTTTGAAGAGTCCGGCAAACCTCTAAGTTCGTATCTTACAAAGACATAAAGTTGTTTTAGTCAGATTTTAGTTTTCTACAAACATTGTTCATATTATTAAAAAGCTCCAACATGTAAAGATAGAAATAATATGTCGTGCAACTTAATAATTAATAAAAATAATATATTTATTGCCGAAGAAAACTGCATTTCTGAAATTCCATAAAGGCAGAACATTGTTCTTGAAAAATAAAAGGCGAATCAGGACGACCATTTAGTGTGTTTCCGATGCGGTAGATGGCGCTGAAATTATTTAGCTGTTTTAAGAAAAACCAAGCAAAATATTTTTAATTTGAAAGAATAAATGTTTTGAAAGCAATAATCAAAAATGCGCTAACGTTTTAGTTTTTCAATTTTTTTTTTCTAAAAATTTTTTTTTGTAATAACTTAATAAAAAAAGAAGAAAATAGAAAAAGTGGCCAAGAGCGACGTTCAAGCTATATCTACTAATGTTTAATCAATTTTTATTTTATTTTTTCGCCAGAAAATAGCGTCCGAAACAGTAATATACGTTTTCCCCTTTGATCTCGCCGCACCGTAAATGCGGACGATCTTTTTGCCACGCGTCTAATTGACTGCGCCATACAAATTATACCTATATTCGAGCTGAAGGATCTTTTCAAGACATTGCCAGTGTCCTGCGAAGTAGCATGCACAGTTAAAACAATTGAATTTACTGATTTAAGATAATAAATAATTATGTTAATGATACTGGAAATAAAAGGGCTAGCCTGTTAAGAATGTTTACGGGCTACGGGTTCATAGTAGCTTAGGTACCTACGTATTTTCTGCAACAATTCAATAAATTATACTATTATTTACTTACTTTATGATCAAAACTATTAATATAAAATTGAAAAAATATAATACTATGTTCATACTAGTTATTGATACATTTAAAAGTAGAACGGGTACCTAATTCTTTCCGAGTTTGGTTTCCGAGAACTGACTTTTTGCACGTACTGCGATAAAAAATCAAACAAGCCACCCCACACCCACAAATTTGATTCTTATATCTACTAAACACAATATTCAAAACACAGTGCCACTGTGGAACTTGCAATTGCGGGAATTTCAGTGACATCATAGGTTTGTTCGTAGAGAGTTTTTGTGATAGTTATTCGACAGTCTCCGACTTTTCTAATGGGCATGCGCCAGTCAAAATTTAATATAAATCAAACTTGTTTGAGATTTTGACAATACGAACGCTTTTTAGAGAGGCAATCTGTTGAAAATGAATGTATATTATGGACCCACGATAATACAAAATTATATTATTAATATTTATAGAAATTTTGTCTGTTTTATACACTTCATTGTAAATAATCGTTTCTGTTTTTAAAGATGATCTTTTATAGAATCTCTTTGTTTGTATACTTCCAATACCTAGTTACCTTTTATATACAAATGTGAATATACACGGAGGTTATGTATTTCCATTATGTACAACAATAAAGGAATCGTGATCGATAACACCTCGACGCAATTGACCCTACCAACCACAACGAAATTTAAAAAATTCTACTTGAAATGTGTACACACGCATGTGCGGACTTTTGTCAGAGATAAAACTCTTGTGATAGTTTACATCGTTTACAATTGCAAATTTGTATTAGTCCGAACACTAAACTAGTAGTTGGAAACGAATCGAATTTGTGATTCTACTCTCCGAACATTGATCATAAAATACGCATGCGTCGTACAGTTTCTGATAGTTACCAATTACTCTGCAAGAAAACCTCATGTCTGTAAACAGAGATTCCACCCGGTGCCTAAAACAAATAGAGAGAGAACACCTCCAAGGATGTCAACTCCTAAATTAGAACTTACGGTGGCTGATAGTGCTGTATGGGGAGTAATGTCTATTGGTGGTGGACATTCGAGCATGGAAGAATTGTTCTCTACCATGGGAGTTAAACCAATAGGCAGCAAGTCATTTCAAAAGATAGAACTGAAACTAGGAAAGGTAAGCAGAGGTTAATATTTTCATCTAGAGTTTACTGGTAACTTGTGGTTTTACAAAGGTTTGGCAAGAAATTTTATAAGAATCCATGATTGAAGCTGGCAGGCAGGAAAAAGCTTTAGCTGTAAATAATGGTCATATAACGGAGGATGGGACTCCATTTATCACAGTAGTTGTGGATGGAAGCTGGTCATATCGAAGCCATGGTCACAGATATTCTTCTAATTCTGGTGTAGCTTGTGTTATTGGTGTAAAAACAAAAAAGTTGCTGCATCTGGATGTGAGAAATAAATATTGTGCCATGTGCCTTTATCTTAAAACAAGCGGAAAAGATGAAGTGCACGACCATTGTTTTAAAAATTGGACCGGTACTTCCTGTGGAATGGAATCGGATATGCTCATTCAGGCTTTTAATCAGAGTAACACTCTACATGGACTGGAATATCGATGCTTCATTGAGGATGGTGATTCTAGTGTGCACAAAGAATTACAAGAAATGGTTTCGTACGGTAGAAAAATTGAGAAAATTGAATGTACAAACCATGTCATGAAAAATTACACTAAAGGTGCCAGGGCAGCCATTATATATAATTCGAAAAATGGTAAAAACCCTGTTGATCTCAGAGAGGATTTAAGAGACGGGCCATCTATGTATTCGGCATGCACAAGAATTGTAAAAAATATTTTTGTTAATCGACGTCTGATAAAAGTGTACTAGAGGGTGATAGGCTCCAAGCATTTAAATATATTCAAGAATGCCCCAAGCCTGTTATCCGAAAAGCTCATCAACTTGTTACCAACAGTACGAGCAATTATGCTGAGAATTTTATGTCTTTAGTTGCTAAATTTTCGGGGGGGAAACAAGTTAATCGGTGCAAAAGAAGATCGTACACTATTCGTGTACAGGGTGCTGGACTTCATTATCAGATGGGCCCCAAGTGGCACTACGAAACTAAGAAAACATCAGTAGGAAAAAGCCAATCTGTAACAATAAAACGTCGAGCACAGAAAATTACAAACAAATTATTAAGGACAAGAAAACTTTATTTGTAGTTGACAGGCCAAGAAAAGGAAAAACCAATGAGGTAGAAGGAAGGAAAGACTATGGCGAAATGTGCCAAAAGCTTGACTTGAACCCGGAAGAACTCGCAAAAGAAGCAAATGAATTTAAAAAAAGTCTACAGGTATCCATCGAACAAAGAGATTTGATAGAAAACATGACTAGAGGGCTGAGTGATAATGAAATTTGGTTCATGGAAAGAAAAAATCGTCTAACTTCATCAGTGTTCGGGCAAATAGCGAAACGGAGACAAAATACTAAATGGTGTAAGATGGTTGAAAACTTTTTGTTTGGTAGACCATTTACAAACGCCGCTGTTCAGTATGGCAATGCTAACGAGAAAAACGCTATAAGAACGTATATTGAACGAACAGGAGAAAAAGTTACGGATTGTGGTTTATTTGTTCATCTAGACCATGGCTACTTAACCGCTTCTCCAGACGGACTAACCGACAGTGGAGGTATTGTCGAGGTTAAATGTCCAAAGGCAGCAGAAAACTTGACAATCGCTGAGACAACTGAAACGATTAAAGGTTTTTGTTTGGACAAAAGTACTCGATTAAAAAGATCACATAATTATTATTATCAGGTGCAAGGACAATTGCATGTGACTGGTAGGAAATATTATGATTTTATTGTGTGGACCCCTAAAGACTACATCGAGCGGATTTTGTCTGATTATGAATTTTGGAACAAAACATTGTTTCCAAATTTTGTTTCGAAAAAGCGGTTTTACCTGAAATCATAGACTCACTAACATGTAGGAGTATGAAGATTAGAGAGCCTATCGAACATTTTCAAGATACAACATAATACATAAATTATGCGGATAGATCACCTTGATCTTCATTATTAATAAATTTGTATGAAAAAACAATCGATTGTTTGCATGTTTTTTTTCACGACTGGAAAATCTTTTTTATTAATATTTTTTAATTTCTGAATTAATGCCCTTGTAGAAAAAAGTAGGACTTTTAGCGTTTGTTGTAATGTAACTTTATGCCACCAACGTTAAAAGTGAGGGACATTTGACACTGGTGTCATGTAAACGACATTTTTACTGAGAAACTAATACTTGTAATTCCGATTAGTTAAATGAAATTCAGAACAAAAGAATTGTAATTAGAATAGCCAATTGAAATTCAGATAGAGTAAACTGTATTTCAGAAATCATCAATTAATTATTATTCAGAGAATATCATCAAATGTAATTTAAAAGAGATTAGGCAGGATTTTATTTCAACACACAGTACAAACGATAAAAATATACAAAAAGGTCAACCTAGGGTAGTTTTATTATTAACAAAATCAACACTTATATTCCTACTCGCATATTATTCATTGCCAAAATTATGCGTTCCAAATGAAAACTGATGATTTCTGAATTACATTTGATACCTGAATAACGATTAATTTAAATTACGATTCACGATTTCTGAATATCAACTTACGCTTTCTGAATTACAATTAGAAATGGTGTGAATAAGTACCAAATTAGAGGATGGAGATTTCAAAATTTCCACGCTCTTCCGTTGACCCCGTTACTATCAATAAAATACAGAAAATGTTACGTCCCACCTAAACTTTTTTTGTGTAAAAGGATCCAGCGGACTGTCGGTATAATGACTGTCAAAGGAAAATGCATTTTTCCGTTTCGGGCGTTATTATTTGCCGAAATTAAAAAAAAAAAAAGGTTTGTCATTAAAAAATTGGTCTTCACATGCGCCGTTGAGCCGATTTTTAATTTTTTTTTTTATTACAAAAATATTTTTTTTATTTTTTTTATCAAACCAAAAATTAAAAAACTAAAACGTTGGCGCATTTTCAAACAATATTTTAAGAAGTATGCAGTTTAAAATTTGAAAATCGGTTGTACCGTTTCTTCAGAAATCGCTAATTACTTTTCCGATATCTGCATCCCTCTCGCACACTTGGCCGTCCCGATTCGCCTTAAACGCTATCAATGCCGATTGGGAGAATATAATATTTAATAATCCAAAACATCTGCTTATTATAATACATATATATAGGCATTTACATTTTATTTTAAAAAAACAGGCACTGTTACTGTTACACCAGAGAATTGTTTTTGTAATATTTTAGTTTACTACCACATTACTCATATTATTGCGATTAAAAACCTTCAACATCTAAAGTAAATACATATGACCACCAGAAATTACGTAACAAGTAAAATATCATAATAATAATAACAACATATATTTATTCCAGACTAAGAATTAATATCGAATACAATATCATTTACAAAATACCGATATCTGAATGAAACATTCGTTTACCTAAGGTAATAAAAGAAGTTGAATACAATATCTGTTTATTTGAAGTTCGGCTTAATCAGTTGATCAGGTATACCTTCCATATCCCTGGTCTTAGACATTGAATTGTGTGTTGCCTAACTGCCATTTATCAGTACGGAATTTGTGATCATTCTCATTGGTTTCAAAGTCATTTTTTGTAGACCAGGGTTATTTTGAAAATAAAGTAAATACATTTTCGTATTCAGAATCAAAATATCTAGGGTCCCACGATTCAAAAAAGTACTTTTTAAGCACAGTAAGCTTTATATCGCTATAAAATGAAAAAAATTCGAAATGCTGTATTTTAACTATTTTTTAATATAATTGCAAATTTTAATCGTGAGTCATTAGAACAAATATTGGTTATTTTGTTCATGCAGCGGCAACTTTTCCAAGTGCCTTAATTTTTGCGATTTTTTGCGTTAAAATTGACCATTTTGTGGCATACGCCGATCAAGTAAAACCCCCCCTTAAATACCCTGCACTGGCTATCTTCCTCCTTGAAACTATGTGTATTTAAGGCTGGGGTTCGCCCGTGTTATATGTCCATAAGGAATATCGGTACCATTTTAACGAAAAGTTGTAAATCAAGAACAGTGAAATTTTCACACAGTAAATGTTAAAACACACTCATCAGGTTGAGTTATTTTAAAAATCCTAGTGCCCTTGGTTTTTTCAAAAAAAATCAGAAAATTAGTAAATTTGGAAGAAACAGAACGAAATTAACTCAATTTATAAAGGGCACTATGCTGATGTCGAATCCGAAAAAAAAATTTGATTTTTGATTTCGCCTAAAATGGTACCGAAAAAATCCATTAGATGGGTGTTTTAATTCGAATTTAGGAACACTTTCCGTATTAATTTTTGTTGTATTACTATCTTTATTATAAATATTTCTGTTTGTTTCTCTATTGATCAAGGGTTATAATAAAAACTGCAAAAAATCCATATGCAATCACAGCTCCATATATGGAGCCCCGTTAGAGTTAGGTATCGAAGACCGCACCGTTAAAAGTGCATCATAATCAGCACCACGCGGGGGGGGGGGGTGTAAACGCCGCTCATTCTGAATGACACATATTTTAAAAATGTTGGTACACCTAGCAGAGGTAACATATTATTCATGCGTACTCCAATTTTGGACGAACCAGTGTATAATATAGGGTGGTAAATGTGAGTTTCGAAGAGCCTCGAGAATATTTTCATGTCATCGGCGTAAGCAAGTACCCCTCAATCGAATCTATTTAATAGACCATTAATGTATACATTAAATGATGAAGGCCCTAGATTAGATCCTTGAGCTACCCCCGACGTGATCGTGAATACGTTCGAGCTGTAACCTTTGTAGTGCATGTAACTCGATCTGTTCTGAAAGTAAGAGGCGATTAGTTTGGTAAGAGAAGCTGAGAAACCAATAGAACCAACTTTGAGCAATAGTATATTATGTGTCGAATGCCTTAGCGAAGTCAGTGTATAAGATCTGTTGCATTTTGTCAATTGATGTACTTACGATACTGAGCAATTTCAGCCAAATTAGAAAGTGTAGACCTTCCTGTCATGAAACCATGTTGTACTCTAGAGATGTAAGGTGTTACACAGCTGATAGTTTGTTTTACAGCGAATGTTCAAATACTTTGGAGCACGTTGACAGAATGTTAATGGGCCTATATAATTGGATATATCATTTTTATTTCTCTTTTTAAATACAGGATTGATCTCAATTCCAGACTTCAGGAAATCTTGATGTACGAAGAGTTAATATGAAAATTGCACATAAAAGTTGGTATAACAGTGATGCATATCTCCATATAAACGGTCGGCCGTATGTTAGTGTAAATAAAGACACTGTCTAGGTTCAGAGATTATACTTTTCTATACAAGAGTATAGAAATTTCAAACTAAATCTAACTACATCGTCAACTAATATGTTCAAAACTTGTCAGATATTCTACTTTGGCGAACATTCTACAATACATAAACATATATTATGAAATGTAAACATATACATTGATGTAATCACTTTGTCAAGGAGTGGGCTTTGGCACCTACGCAAGAAACAGATGTCATATTTTCAAACGATGTCTATTGGTACGAAAAATATCCTATACGTTACGCATTTTAATAAAGAAAACAGAAATTCAATCCAATGAATTTTATACCGGCACTCGATCAAGCTGTCCCCATCTCGTCTAGCGAAAATAAATTTCGAAATGTACTTTGAAATAAATTAATAATAACTAATAATTACGTAATACTATATTTAATCAAAAATATATACACAATAATGTTTATTTATGGATCTCGTTTTCTCTAAATGTTTTCATATGTTAAGGTGCAAAATGAAATAGTATTCACTTGATTAAAGTTTATACTTATTGATAAGTAAAGTATGCTACAGAGTCAATTACGTAACGCAATACAGACGAACTTGAAGAGCCATATTTGCTAACACTAGATTTCAATATCCAATTCAAATTAAATCTTGTGATATTGTTTTTTATCTACACTCTACAGTAATAAAACAAACACACAATGTTATCAGATAGTGTCGAATTTATTTATTAGTTGTAGTCTCTGTGTCAATGTAGCATTCAGAAAATATATGAGTTAATTAAAATTTCAATAAATATCCAAACCAAAACTGCTCATCAATTAAAAACTTCCAAATAATTCATATAAAAATCCGCCGTTCAATATTTAGACACACAACGTTTGCATAGTAAATAATTTATTTTCTTCTAAATCTTAATTATAAAATTATAATTATTTACAGTACAATAATGATAGCCTCCTAAAATACTGTTCTACAAGTACGAAGTAAATCATTTCTGTTTTAAGGTAATAAATGAAGAAGAAGCGGCTGGTGCTATTTCCAGTGTCACTTCTTCATCATTTGGATGTGATACTTTAAGTATTAAACATATTAATGATTTCTTCACCAAAAAATTCTAAAATACCCTAATCAAATACTTAACAGTTGTCAACAACGAATTATTAGTCAATAAAAGAATATTTTATGTATTTTATGATATTGTTCTTTTTTTTGACAATGCAATAAAATTATCGAACGGCTTTCTGCGGTTAGATTAAATAATGATGTCTCTGAGAAGTTCCTCTAACGTGTAGAATAATGCTTCAGAGGTTGATTTTAGATTCTCACTTCTTCTCAATTTATACGTATCCTGTTTTTGATTACATTAAACTCATTGTGTATGCTGATGACCCAAGCTTACTAGTCTTTCCCTAATGAATCTCCTATACAAGCATTGAATCACATCCAATAAAGCTTGGATAATATTTCGTTTGCTTGTTCCCAACAGTCGCTACATATAAATTCTTCTAAGTCTGCGGTTATGTTTCTAGGGAGTCAGCAGAGATGAGATATTTTAAGTTCCCTAGGAATTATACTAAGGCTCATCATCTATTGTCACCAGCTCCTGTAAATTTATGTGTGAAGCATGGTTATCCAGTATCATTAAGACTAGACAATCTTCATTCGATCTTACATGGATTTGAAATTGCTTCAACCATTTTGGAAAAAAGTTTGAGTGTATGAATCAGTTATTTGATAGTAATAGAATTGTGTCAGTTGGAGCTCCGTAGCGTAGCTCCTTTCTTTCTGATTTCCTAGGATATATTAGCGCAGATTGTATGTGAAGACCGGAAATATTGAAGCAACAAAGAGTTGTGATCAATTTTCCGCTTCCCCTGGACACCAATTTCTCCACATTTATTTTGCTTTAGTTGTCACAATATTGGGGATTTTGTTTAGAATTGTTACTAAACTGATTTCGTCCATACAAAATATACACTAAAATTATGACTTTTATACAAGTTTTAAGACTATCAAAGAAATTTAAAATTTGAACTTTGTTAAAGACGGTTGTCCGCACAGCATTAACATTTCTCGTTGCCTAATTGACAAACTGTCTCTTTTGAAAAATAGGGATATCCATTTTGACAAGGAAATTGTGTGGTTTTGTTAAAAGTGTGGTTTATTTTGCACATCTCTGCGTGGTTAAGCTAGTCGCTGCAGTTTTTTATATGTTAGGCCATGGAACAGTGTACCAAATTTTCGTATTTGATCAGCCAGATCATTTTTCATTTTGTGGTTAAAACGGGTTTTGAGCAATTTAATGATAAAAGGATAGTTCCCCTTTTCTGTCATACCCTTCTCTTCTGCTAGATGTCACTTTAACTGCCTCTTAGTCATTTCTTTGATTTATATTAGAGCTATTTTGTGACAAACTCCTCTGAATCTATTGTGAAGCAAAGAAAATATAAATCGAATGATAATTTAACATTTTTATAACGCTCCAAGAGTGCAACTGCAACAATGTACACTCTTGGACGTCTTGGTCCGGTTACTTTAAACATTATAAATGGACATTCTTCCGGCTATAAGAGCTAAAATTGCATGTGAACGCAGCTCTCAAGCGACTTCTTTAATCCTAAATAATCAGCGAACCACAGTATAACTTCACAAATACCGAATTTAGTTTGTGCAAGTTTTATCAGAAGTTAGAGTTTCAGATTACAACATTTTCAATCATAGATTACTACAACTTCAAAAAACGTATGTCACCAACATTTTGTCAGGTCTCACCTTTTAATTAAATCATAGACCATTTTAAGGAACGACTTTACTAGATAAAATCAGAAACAAAATTGTTTCTCCTATTGAAAAACCTTTCCTTATCTACAATGTATAGTTAATTAAAGAACTAATTAACATATTCAGGTACATTTATTTAGTACTAAAATGACATTAATTTTTAATGCTAAGTATATGTTTTAAACATTTAAGAAAATTATCAAATTTATATTTTACATATTATCCATGGCCCATACATGTCTGTATAGTGAAGTTCATGGCAATATGTAATTAATTTTTATGAACTGATAGGATTATTTTAATTGCGTAGAAAACTACTTACATCGTATTACTCACAATACCAGACTTTCACATAATTCTATTACTATGTAAACATAATAGCTACATAAAAAGATATGAACCTAACAGACATATATCCTTATATCTGCAATATTTTCTTCTCTTAGTGGAAAATATTATGGAAAACAATAAACCGGATATAAACGGACAATGTGGTCATTGAAACATGACGTATTTACAAAAACTGGATATACCTTGGCGCAAATAATCAATACACGTTAAAGAAATACGAGTTTGTATTCAGGTATTCAACAAAACTTTTTTGTGTGTCCATTCATTAATTATACTATCATAATGCATATCATTTATTTTGTGTGACTTCTATCTATAAAATATCTAGATATTATAAAAATTTATTGACTATTACTATTTTTTAACTACCGTTTTATAAAATACTATTTTATAAAACGGGAAACCGAAATTTCATTAATGTAAGTATTTGGTTTCTGGGAATCAAAAAAATACTCTTATATACTTTTTTGGAATAGTTATTTGCTGTTAGAAGAATTGTTATTACGTTATTATTATTTTTGGATAAATTAGATGAACTACTTGGTAATTTCTCAGTTAATTCCACAATTATTGTATGTGGGGATTTAAATATAAATTTCCTAGTGCATAGCCCTATCAGGAAACTACCAGTATACACATTGGGAGAACATGGTCTTTCCAACAGAATAAACGGGCCAACAAGAGTTACTGCGACATCCGAAACTTTAATTGATGTATTTATTACTAATACAGAGGAATGTAGTGTGAGTATTGAACACAACCATATATGAGGTCACACTCATCAGATAGGCAAAATCTTGATCAATTGTCAGGATCCCAATACGACGTCTGACAAGTCATTAACCAGGATATACACAGAAGGGAACAAATTGCACTTCATAGAAAAAAGTGAAAACGAGTTCCGACTATGCAATTGGCAGGAATAGGATAATGCAGGAGCCGATGTAAATTCAATGTTCAATAAATTTGAAAAAATATTGCATAGAAATTTCAATGAAGCGTTCCCTTTGGTTTCGTCATTCAGTCAGCCCAGCACTCGGAACAAATGGATTACGCCTGAAATTAAGCAACTTTCACAACTTCTTCGAAAGATGTCTGCTATTAATAAGATAGTTCATAGCGATATGTATAACGAAAGATACCGTTCCTTAAAGAAATTTTACACAAAAGAAGTCAATAACGCTAAAATAAATTACAATAATGATCGCATACTGAAGTCAGAGAATATTAACAAAACGTGATGGCATATAATAAGGGATTTGAAGGGCACTAATACCAAACACAACATTAAAATAAAATATGGCGACTCTGAGATTAGCATAGGTGATACACCGGATTACCTCAACGATTTCTTTGCGGAGATTGCTGGACAATGCCCACCACCACTTCATAAGACATACAACAAAAACGATGTGTTGAATACCATGTACGTTGGTCCTGTGACCGTATCAGAAGTTTCAAAAGCAATTGATGATTGTTGTACGAAACAGTCCTCGGGCATAGATCAAATACCGGGAACAATTCTACTAATGGTAAAGGATTTCGTAAGCCCACCTTTATGCATGGTGATCAATAAATCTTTTGAGTCTGGGGAATATCCTGCGAATCTGAAGACTTCCAAGATCGTACCGATTTCCAAAAAGAAAGGTAATGAATGTAATGTCGAGAATTACAGACCTATTGCTTTGCAAAATCAAGTCTCGAAAGTTTTTGAACATTGTTTCCATAGAAGGCTGTACAGCTTCCTCGGAAAATACGAGGTATTGTCATCGTGTCAGCACGGATTTCGAAAGGCTAAATCTACTATTACAGCTACGGAACAAATAATCAATGCAGTCTGTGAGGGTTTAAAGAACAGAAGGAACGTTCTAGGACTATTTTACGACTTCAGTAGGGCATTCGATTCTGTTGACCATCAGCTACTACCACAAGAATTGCATAGTATGGGAGTGAGAGGTGTTGCATATGAGTGGGTTCTCTCATATTTGGGGGGCCGGGATCATGTTGTGATGGTAAATGGCTTACGCTCAGGAAGGAGGTGCATGGAGAAAAGGGTACCACAGGGCACTGTATTGGGTCCGCTGCTCTTCTCGATCATGATTAATGACTTACTATCAGTATGTGCATCAACAGCTTCCGTCAGTGTTTATGCGGATGATACCAGTGCTGTCATAACAGATTCTAGTACACATGGTCTAGTAGTGTCAGCTTATAATAACATAACAGAAATTCAAATGTGGTGTAAAAACAACGGTATCCTACTGAATACAAACAAAACGCAGATGATGAAGTTCTATCCTATAAATCATCACGTTGATAGAAGCTTGCTGGTTTACGTTGATCGGAGCTCGTTGCAAGATGTCCACAGTGCAAGAGTGTTGGGATTAACCCCGGACGAGTGGTGTTGCGTATCTGTTCAGAACAATAAGATCCACGGTATCTAGTTTAGTACTTAAACACATGTACTTCGGTTTGGTACAGTTTATCATCTCATACGGGTTGGTTTTTTGGGGTAATACTGTGCAAGTAGAAACGATTTTCAGAGTACGGAAAAAAATTGTGCGGATTATGGATGGTGTACACCCACTGACACATTGTGAGCCAAGATAATGACTATTTACTCGTTATACATGTACAAACTGATAATGCACATACGAAACAGTGATATTAAGAAAAACAAAGACTATCACTCCTATAATACTAGGGGCAGTGAGTTTCTACGTCCGGCTTTTCAGCGACTGTGCGTATCACAACGTAGAGCAGACTATATGGGATCTTTGTGTTTTAGTAAACTGCCTACGGACATATAAAATGAAACTAACGTTAAGGTCTTTCAAAGGAAATGTTCACAGTTTTTCATGAATAATCCTTTTTATTCGGTCTCACAATTCATAGATAATTAATGTTTTGTTATATATGACATGCCTAATAATGTATGTACACTATTATTGTATCTACACTCGAAAGGTAAATAAATATTATTATTATTATATTATTATTATTATTGTTTTGTACTTTCAGAAATACACCACTTGCGAGTTATCACATCATTATCAAGTTAAATTTCTTAATAGATTTGTTATATTCTCTGCGGAAATTGTTTCTATTATTATGGCCCTACATGAGCAGTAGCTTTTACATACGCCAATTTTCAATTTTTATAAAGTTTTCTATTTTATTTCCTTTAATCATATATATATAATACGATAATTAGATTAACTTGTATGCCGATTTACAATTAATTGTTAGTATACCGTATTATCTGAAATCATATGCGGATATATTAAGCTGTTATTAATGTTGTTATTAACAACTTATTTGGAATTATAAAAGGTGTCTATTCGTATGAAATTCATGACATTCATGATTAAAGTTGACATATGTATTTGCTGTAAATGAGAAAATTTATAAATAAGTGTCTTATTTATTTGATATGTAATTGTGAAAGTAGAGAATAGCCATATTTAAAATATGTGTTTTAGAAAGAGAAAGATATATCAAAGTATATTTGATTTGTTAAATAACTATGTATTATAATGATAAACTAACTTGATGTAAAAACTTAGTTACCAATTTGGAGAAAACCTAGGAGATTTTGTTGAAAAAACAAATGGGAGAATTTTTTTAATTTCATTGAAAGAGGGAAAGTAATTTATTTTTCTCTACTAAAACATTATTTTAGTGTTTAAATACAATATAAAAGTATACAGAATTGTAAATTAGTTATAATAGAAAGGTGAAATTAAGTGACTTACTAAAAGTTGAAGAATATTGTTACCGGAAATTCAGCCAAGGAATAGAGGACTTCGGATGAAGATTATAGCTACATAATACAGGTAAAAGAAGAGAATACAATTAATAACAAACATTGTACTAATTTAAAATGGATAATGGACTTACCGAATAATTAATTTGGAGCAGAAAGATATTAAATTGTGTATGGAACCAGAATAAAATGATCCAATTTTATGTGTAGCAGAAAGCAGTTCTACATCAATTTTGGGAGGATTTATTTATAATAATTGCCGAGGATTGAAGATAGGAATCAGTTTTCCGGATCACACTAAGAATTACGAAGCAAATGAGCTCTGAAGAAAGAAAATTATAAGGTTATATTTTGTATAATTTATTTGAATTAACAATAAGTCTTGCAAGCAATGGATCAGATAATCATTGATCTAATTTTAGAAATTTATTATTATTCTAATTGAAAATAGCTATAATTAGCTTTTATAAAGACATTTGATTATAAATTCATCATGGAACAAACACAGTTTTAAAAGTTACTTCCATTAGTATTGTTTATATGTCAAAATACTATTATATTAAAATTCAATTTCATCCTATATTTATTATTACTGAATTTCATTTATCTGTTTAGATTTTGTTCAAATACACTTACAGAGTCAATTTTTTAACATACGTATTATATTTGGTAATAGATTTAGAATTACTTACTTTTGATTTATTGAGATGTATCCTTGTGAGATTCACAAATATATGATTATGTTTTTCGTATACACTGTTTGACTTGTCACTGAATTTTCTAGGTTATTGTACTAAACAAACCAAACTTATCTAATTCATTTTGCATTAGATCGAAAACAGCATATTAGGATATTGTAGTTATTCGAATATAAACCAACGTGAGAATAGAGTTTAGAATCATGCTTATTAATATGAAATAACATTTATTTCAACTATAGAAATAGAGAGTTATGATATAATAAATGTTAGAACGATTGGACCAATAGAGACACTTTATAAATCACGTGTTAGTAGTATATGCGTGACATTAGTTGGTATCTGATTTGCCTATGAAGACTATAGATTCATATGAAGTAGTAGATAAAACGATCAAAGCATTGAGTTATAATTATTGAACCCATTAATAGAATTTTAAGTAGATTTCTTTAAAATTTCAAATATTATTTATTTTACGAGCATTAAATTATGAACCTAAATTAAATATACAACAACGTGTTTGACGAGCATTAAAATATAAATAAAGTCAATTAAAGATGCTCAACTGAAAAGAAGCGTCCATCTCATCACCAACAACACAATTTCATTTAATATAAATTATTAAATCATATTAAATCTTAACAATTAGAAATACTTTTCTATTTTAAATACATTAAATTGTATTATAAAAGCTAATTTGACTATTTGATCATAGGGTTACATGACATACGTCTTATTTTAAGTATATGTATATTTTCTTCTCTTTGCCATCAACATTAATGGAAAGAAAATGTCCTATAAAATATAATTAAATATAATTAAGAAAAGGAAACCAAGAATGTTTTTCGCAATGATTATTAACTATAGTTCACGAATATGGTCTACGTCAGTGCCTTCTATCCTACTTAGCCTTATTTTTCTATATGCAGGTTGCGATTGGTCAATTGGTATAGTGTCCTGCATTCTTAATTTATAAGAATGAATGAAAGCGAATACGAAGTGGTTCATCTTATTTAAACATGATCCAAAAAGTTTATTTCCACGTAATACAAGGCGAACTCATTGAAAACATTTGCTATTCTAAATACATCTAGTAGAAACGTGAACGTAGAGATGAACAACATGTAAACTTGGTATTCATTATTATAGGCCAAATGTAAGAGCATTATAGACAAACCGAAAAACGGTACAGTGTTATTTCAAAGGCCTCAACTTCTGCTGCAGATAAAATAATATTTTTTTAGGAACTATTGGAGAATCTTGCCAGTGATCGAAAAACATAGCCTTATAGTTCAAGTTTAACATTCTGTGGTAATTCCTTGTTATCGAATATAAAAAAGAACACAAAGGGAAACAAAGTTTCGAGAATCTTGTAAATTGTTGAAAACCTCCTCTTCTAGTTTAGATTTTAGATGTTACAAAAGAAAAAGGACTTAGAGGGATAAAAATTATAGACAATGATAAATTTAGATCTGCTGTTAGAATCCATTTTGTGGAGGAAGGGAAATATATTGAGAAATATATTTATTACTTCTTTAATTATTATTAGTTCTTGAAATCAGCTCTTGTATGTTGATTTTTGCAAAATACTTTTGGAGACTTAAATTTGTGACATTGTAGTTTACTAATTTGACTAAATTGGCCTAATTATGTGTAACCGATATTAATAGAGGATGTATATTTCAATTTAGGGTGTGCCTACAAGATCTAATTTAGGACGATGGTCTTTACAATTTTACAATTTTATTACTTCTAATAACTTATATGTGCTGGCTAAGTTGAAGAAATAAATAGCTGTCATACTGTAAGTTAGGAATGGGTGTTTACTCTATAAGTTCAAATTGAACATAGAAGAATGGTACTTTATATTTTTATTATTACAAGAAAGCATCTGCAATACTGTCACTAAACGCAGGTATTTCAGATATCTTCTAGCTATTTTAGATGAAAGAAGAAGAAAGTTGGTAAAAATTGGAAAATTATTAATATTGCTAAAAGAATATATTTTTAAATTATATTCACCATGTTTTACCATTAATTTTATTCTGTATTTATGTAATTATTACATTTGTATTTATATTATTGATGGGCTACATGGATTCAAAAGGATGGAGACTATATTGGAAAATACATTTTTAATAATTCTCTAGTCTTTTGTTTTAACTGTCTGGTTTGTAAATAGAAAAACGATACCAGGTATTTCAATCGAGCCAAAGCTTCATATCAAATAATACAGGAAATTTTGTGTGCGAATTTTTGTAATACGCAAACCAAATCATATACATACATACGAGAGTACATAACTGTATATTCAGATTGTATTGTTAGTTGAATTATATTTTACTAGTGTTAATACTTAGCTTAAAGAGTGTAAATTGAATCCTTAGTAAGCAGGTACACTGTGTTTAATGGTTTTACTAAACGGAAATATAATATCTTAAAAACAATTGAATTAAAAATTTTCAAACGTTAATATTAAAGGTGAAATATAGTACAATTACTCACGTCTCATATTAACCTGAAAGCCTTTAAATCATATGTTCTATACCATGACATTTCAATAGTGATTGCAAGAACCACAAACTGAAAATATTTTTTTTTAATTATTGTTAAACTATTGTTGTTAAACTTCTTGTTGATTAACTTCTGATTATATTAACATTCTATCCAAAGGCCTAACTACGCTCGTAAATCCATTCATGGAGAGGACATCATTCTGGTGTAGAAATTGTAATCATAAAACTACCTTCCATAGCTGGTCCTATTCGTTACAAAACTTCCAAAATCTTACAACGAGTCTAAAAGGCAATCAAATTTGAATTCAGCTCCCACAAAAAACCTCAAATCCAGCCTCGTTATTGTCATAGTAGCTGTTGACCCCACCAGGTGCATAGTACATTCCATCATCAACATTATAAACATACTTCTATACCTCAAGGACAGCACAAAAATCTTCAAAATATGTCAACCTGAATGTCTCACGTCGACCTATTGTCAGTACCATTAATAGTCCTACGAATAAACTGTCCAAATAACTATTCAGTTACCTAAAACTCTACACTGGTAACACTAAGTTCTTCATCTTAACTTCATCTCATTTTATCTATCGACTACAGGAACTAACAGTTGATCTTCATGCCATACTGGTAAGCTTCTACGTCAAATCCCTGTTCAGCAAAGTACTAATTTCGGACACCATTTCCATAATACGGACACGACTAACCGGATAATTTGGCTGACTTGGTGAAAACTTGCTTATGTCCTATCTAGTTCCTGTTCTGTGACAGGTACTACAAACAATTCGTGGGTACTGACATGGGTTCGCCTTTATCCCATACAGTCGCTAACATTTTCGTAGAAGCGTTTGAACAGGAATCGTTAACCTCAACCTATAACCTTAAATCTATATGCTGGTTCAGGTAAGTAGGCAATACCTTCGTAATCCGGTTGCATGGACGCTATAGCATTAAAATTTCCACTAATTTATTAATTACGAACACATCAATGTCAGGTTCATGTAAGTCGTGACTAACGATTTCGTTCCTTTCGTTGATGTACTAGTACGTCGTCGTGTCGATCAGATAGAAAACTAGGACATTCGGCATCGCAAACCCACACACAGTTCCATTGCCACCCTTCCCAAAAACAATCCATCATCAACCCTTCAGTATACAGAGCCTTCGTGAGTTTCAAAATTTATTCATACTAACCACTACAATATTATTTCCCTATACTTTAGCTTCATCAGGTGGTGGTTCACCTGATATCTGATAGTGAAACAATATTGTAGTGGTTACTATGAATAAATTTTGAAAGTCACAAACGCAGTGTTTATATTTATTACTATGGAGTTTTAACAAGTATCTCCCGCATCAATCAGTTACGGAGTTTCAGATATAACAAAAATCTTAATTAAAAACAATTACTCCAAAAAAAAGACAGAAATAGTTTCATTCATCGACATTTAAATCCCACTGCTAAAACCACACCGACTCACACTGACCATTTCGTCATTTTATATACGCATATTATTTAAGTGCATCTTTGTAGTTTTGTACAGGACTCCGGACTCACAGGTAAATCTGTTTTTTAGCAAGTTGAATTAGTTGTTATATGCTTTAACCGTAACCAGTTAATTCTTCATTTTTGCTTGTGATTTTAATATTGATTTTCAAAGTAATTCAAACATATTGCAACGATTTGTGTCGTTATTAGATTCCTATAATGTTAAAATAACTATCGGTACTTATACTAGAGTCACTGCTAATTCCAAATCCGGTTTGGATAATATTTTAAATAATATAAATTATGAATTTTAATCAAGAATACTTGAAACCCACATACCTGACCACTATGGCCAGTTGCTGAATCTTAAAGTAGAAGCACAAAATATCCAAAATTATAGATATACAAGAGTAATTAATGGAGACAGTACCGAATTATTTATACGGCCACTAAATGAGGTCGATTAGAACATTGTGGGCCGTTGTAAAGTGGATGATGTAAATGCTCAATGGGACCTCTTCATTGATATCTTCTTGCGTATATTTAAGTTTTCCATTTAGAAAATTGCAAATTAAATCTAATAGAAATTTTCAACCAATTTCTTCAGACATAACAAATTGTAGGAAAAATCTAAGTACTTTATCAACTTTGTGGAGACATACAAACACTTTTCAGGATAAGTACAATAATGTAAAAGCACGTTTAAATCAACTTTTAATTGACTCTAAAAACGATTACAGTAAAAAACAATTTCAACGTTCTGAGAATCTCTGAAAATGTATTTGGCATGTTGCCAGCTCTGTGGCGGGTGGTTTAAAACAGAGAACAGGTAACAGTTTAACATAGACGGTAACCCACAAGAGGTCGTAAATTCAATTAATGAATTTTTTGTAAACATAGGCAATGACTTATATGGAATTACTCCTAAAATATATTTTAATACTGACTTATCATATACCCCCGAAGATCTGCAATTGGACATGATTAGGGAACGGAATCGAGCGAGTCATGACTCATCGCCCATGGGCGCGCTATTGAAATATTGTTTTTTAAAGAGGTTTTAATTTTATTTATATAATTGAATAACAAGTGGCTGGTGATTATAAAATACAAAATACCCTACTATTTGTTCATTTTCTCTTCTGTAAGACTTGTTCTCTTTGAATTAAGTACATCCTTGTAGATAGAAAACGTCTTTTCTACATCGCAACTGGTTATATTTACGTAATGGAAATACTCTTTTATTTCAGCGTATTTAGCATACACAATTGCCGCAATGTTATTAAACCTGGATTTCTATTAAAAACTGCGTCTAAGTCACTTGGAATTATTAATAGCCACATCTAATGTGGTTAATCCATTTTGACTTTCTTATACGTAGTATAAGGAAGTAATGTGAAATTTTCGACTTCGAGATTTTTGCAGATGTCCACGTTTTGAAGTCCCCTGATACCGAAAAAGATGTTATTAAAAAATGTCTGTGTGTCTCTATGTGACCACGATAACCGCTGTAGATATCAATTCCAAATTTTGTATTTACGTGTCTAAGCTCCCTCTTGAGATCTGAGTAGTTTTTCAGTAAAATCGGTAGACCGGAAGTAGCAGTTTACTTCAGTGAAAAAATTAAATTTTGCCAATATTTCGTCAACTACTAAATTTAAACAAATTTATAAAGAATTCATATGTACTTGAAATTAAAATTGAGAACAATTTTATTTAAAAAGTTTTTCGAAGCTGCTACCGGAAGTAGGTCTTTTACTCCTATCGAAAATCAGTTTTTTGCGAATATTTCACATGTCATGCTTTTTAGACAGGTACGTTACGGGTATAAAAGCATTTAAAACGTAATTTTCAATATCTTTTGTATAAAAACAATTTCAAAATTCAGACCGGAATTACCACTTTTAATCTTATCGAATAGTGATTTTTTGCGAATATGTCGTAAATTATGCATTCTATATGTATTTATCAAGAATACAAAAGTATTTAGTGCTAGATTTGCAATATTTTTTGAATATATGAAATTTCAAAATTCGGACCGGAAGTAACACTTTTACTCTTAGGGAGTAGTCCTTTTTTCGAATATCTTGCTAAGTATGCATTCTATAGCGATTTATTAAGAGAACAGAAGTACTTAGAATAGGATTTTGAATAATTTTTGTGTAAAAAAAATATAGTATAGTTTGAAACGCTCATACGTATAAGAAAGTCGTGTGGTAGCCACACCTCATTTTTTAATTTGAGATTCGATTTTCAAAATATGTCATTAGTTTAGGCAAATTTCCAAAGTGTTCCTGAAGGAATAACAACTGATTTTTTAAATTTGGGATTTGTGTTAGTTCCTTGCACTCAGAAATACTTCGAGCATCGTCATTTAAACATGTAACGAAATTTTGTAAACTATCGAAATTCTCTGCATGAAAACTATTTCTGGGTATGTTTTAGCAAAGCTAAGTGACGATATTTTACAGACTTTGCAATAAATTTCGGAATCACTGACAATTAATTTTTATCTCAGGAAAAGTAACATAAACAACGTTCTATATCTAAATAAATGATAACTAAAAATGTACGGGTATGTTATTGAAACATAAATATTATATTGCGAAATATAAGGTAAATATAATAAATTTTAAAAACTCGTCACCCTTGTACCTACGCCGATGAAGAAAGGATTTTATTCATAAAATTCCTTATTTTATGGCAGTTTTTTCTCTGATTCTCTGAAGTAAACAGATGTTACAGTTCGCCCTATGAATTAGTGCTATTCAGATATAATGTAAACAACACGCAGTTGTTTACATTATTTCTTTTCACGGTTGTGGCTCCGTGGTAGTTTAGCTCGCTCGATTCCGCTCTCTAGACATGATAGACGAAACTTAAATAATAAATATAATTAATGGCTTGAAAAGTAATTGCAGCCCAGGTGACGATGGGGTTATGGTCTCGGTTATAAAAGCATCCATTCATGTCATAGCGGAGCCTCTCGTAAAAATAAAAAATAATTCCCTAAGATTTGGTATTTTCCCAGATCGTTTGAAACTGGCAATAGTAACTCCTATTTTGAAGGGTGGTGATGACAATGTGATCCAGAACTACAGACCCTTTAGTGTACTTTCATGCTTTGCTAAATGCTTTGAAAGAGTAATGAGTGATAAGATTATAACTTTCTTCGGCAAAAATAATCTGTTCGGTAATAATCAACATGATTTTCTGAAGGGAAAGTCAACCGAAACGGCACTATTTGAATATATAAACAATATTTATCGTGCCCTAGAGCAGGGGTCTCCAAACTACGGCCCGAGGGCCACATCCGGCCCGCGGACAGATTTTGTCCGGCCAGCGGAGAGCTAGCATACCTGAAAACTCCTTTTAGAGAACATATTTTTTATAGCAAATTAAATTTAGTTTACTGAAGTATTCTAATTTTATGTTGAATAATTATTAATATGACATCTACATTGATATGGTCATGGGCTAACTACTCATAACATTGTTGTAGGCTTATTGTTATTGTTTTTGTGATAAGTTGGATAAAGAAACACAGAATTGTAATGAGTAAAGACATGTATAATATGCAGAAAATTTTACTTCAGTATATAATAACTAACAAATTATTGAAATGAATCCAACTAACATTTTATACATTTTAAATAAAAACATAACTTATAACAAGCATAATGACATACGAAATACTAATGAGATTTGTGTAATTGAGATTTTCCACTGACAATAGTTTGTAGTTGTGGACTAATTTTACTTGTACCAATTATTAAAAGAGATTTAAGATGCTCATCAGTTAATTTAGATCTGTAAACATTTTTTGTGTACTTCATTTTGGAGAAGGTCTTCTCACACAAATAAGTAGCACCAAAAACAGAAAACAGCCCACGAGCAAATTTATGCAAATTATCAAATTGTGTCAGTGGAAGACTCTTATAAAATTCCAACAAAGATGAGTTTTGATATTTGTTCTTAATTATATCACTGCACTGTAGATCAATTATTTCCATTTGAAGTTCTGGGGCTAGGGTTTCAATGTCAGTATCAAAAGGATTCTGAAAAATCTTAATTTGATTCGCAATGGCATCAAAGTCCGAGAAACGAGTATCAAAATTTATTTTCAAAGCACTCAAAGTTTCGATTGCAAAATCGATAGGAAACTCAGTCTCAGTAGTGTGGCTGAATATTTCACATGTTTCAAAATGTGAAAAACATTTACTTCGTAGTTGTGATTGAAACAGTATCAATTTCTTCCGGAATGATTTGATATTAGTGTATAAATCAGGAAGATGCTGGTTTTCTCCTTGCAATCTCAAATTCAGTTCGTTCACATGTTTTGTCAAATCAACATAGAATGCTAACTTCCACAGCCATGCGTTGTTTTGTAATTCAGTAAGAGGGCGATGCTTTTCATTCAAAAAAATTTCGATCACTGCTCGAAGTTCAAAAAAGCGCTGAAGGACTTTCCCACAACTAAGCCAACGTACGGCAGTATGATAAGGTAAGTCATTTTCTCCAATCTCTTCAATAAATTGTCGGAATTGTCGGTGATTCAGCCCAAAAGATCTGATAAAATTAACAGTTGATATGACTGGTTTCAGAACTTCAGACATATCCAAACATTTTCCGCACAAAGACTGTTGATGAATGATACAATGTAAGACTAATGGTTTTAAACCACCGTCATTTTCTACAGCCTTTGACACAAGAGCGACCACTCCTTTATCTTTCCCACTCATGTTTTTGCCTCCATCAGTAGTAATACATTTCAAGTTTTTCCATCGAAGGTTCTTTTGATTAATGGCCATTTCAACTCCTTTAAAAATATCTGTACCAGTAGTTGTGCCGTGAATACTATTCATATCAAGAAGTTCTTCATGCACTTCATAGCTTTTATCTACTCCTCGAATATAAATCAACACCTGAGCAGTATCTGACACATCCGTTGACTCATCCAAGGCCAAAGAAAACCACTCAACATGTCCATTTTTGTCGAACAGTTGAGAGGATATATTTTCAGCGATGTTTTCTACCCTTCGAGCCACAGTGTTTGCTGACATACTGACACTTTTTAATAAATTTACCTTTTCAGGGCACAATTCTTCGGCTACTGCAATTATGCATTCTTTGATCATTTCTCCATCGGTGAATGGTTTTCCACGTTTTGCAATTTCAAGAGACATACGAAAGCTGGCACGCGTTGCAGCCTCTTGTTCAGTTTTGAGTTTTGTAAATGAAGATTGCTGCGATTTCAATCCGCGCTTCATAGCTTCGAATTTTTCTGTCCGCAAACTTCCTGTATATTTTGAGTAATTTTGACAATGTTTTGTTTCATAATGACGTTTAATGTTATATTCTTAGTCTAAAAAAAATCGATTTTAGTATTGAATAATATAACTTGATAACAACCTTTTCACTTTAAATAATAATGTTCAAAGTTTGGGCGTAATTCATGATGAAAATATGACCTGGAGCCCATATCTTAATGTATTAGTAAAAAAATTAAATAAAGTTAGTTACTGCATAAAAGTTCTAAAACGTTATTCCGAAAAAACAGTTCTCATGACTATTTACTATGGGGTATTGATTTCTAAACTAAAATATGGTATACTTTTTTTTGCCGGGTTTTTGTAATACAAAAGCAAATCTTTCGAGTAATTTTTGGCTTTCCCTTTAGAGAATCATGTTGTGGAGAACTCAGGCCCGCCGGTCTTCTTATTGTCGCAGCTTTGTATATTTTTGAATGATTAATTTTTAATTTTAAAAACAAGGAGAAATTTGATCATTGATCATTTCCTGCCGAGTCACGATTACAAGACTCGATCTCAAATTACATATAATTATCCAATACACAGACTTAGCATGTTGGAAAAAGGTCCGTCCTATTCCAGCATAAAATTATTTAATAAACTTCCTCAACAAATAAAAGGTACGACAACTTTTAAAAATTTCAGAAGGGCTACTCTCAATCTCCTTGTTGATTTAGAGCCCTACACAATCGGAGAATTTTTAGAAAGCTAATTTCCTTGCGACAATTTATTTCAACAGATGTACATTTCAATATTATTATAAAGATAATGAACGATTTATTTATACCTTTAATTTAAATTTATATAATATGTAGTATAATATGAATGATTACTTGACATGTTTCAACTCACAGATGTATTATTATGTCTATATATGTATTACCTTTGTGACTGTTTGAAATGAAATAAATTATTATTATTATTATAAGTAAGTTGGCAAGGTGTTATGTACTTAATTATTCATAATTTGCGAAGCAACAACTTGTTTAAATATAAATAGAGTAATAATTAGCAATTTATTTTTATTCCAATGATTTCTCTTAAAATATATGTATAATTTATTAAACAGTAAACGAAAGTATTTGAAGTTGTACTGCTTATATAATTTTCTCTTTTCGTATACGTACAAACTTATTATGAAAGAATTTGTGTATTCACACCTTCAGTAGTTTTTTGCAAAATGTTTTTCCATGCTTAATTGTGGAATAAGTGGAGGTAGGCGGCATAAATTCTCGGCCTGACAGGTTTATACAGGTTCAAACGTGTTCAACCTCCGTCACGTCATGCATGCCCATACGCGAGGTGTACACTATAAATATGACGGTTCGAAGCCTAGCAGTTTTTAGTAACCAGCCAACCAACGTTGACTAGCGCACAAAAATGTCAGAAGTAACGAAAATTGAGTACCGTTTGGTCATTAAATTTCTAACTAAGGGCATACACCTTATCACATTAAACAACGTTTACACGGCGTTTACGGTGATTCATCTCCTTTGTATTCAACTGTAAAAAAGTGGGCAAACTGTTTCCGTTTGAAACAAGAATCCCTGGAAGATGCTGATCGCCTCAACAAATTTCAATTATTGAACATTTAGAGCTAGAAGATCGCCGATTGAAAGTGAATGAATTAGCAGTGATAACAAAATATTTCCGAAACAAGTGTTCGCCGAATTCTCCATGACCATTTGGGTATGAATAAAATTAGTGTTAGATGGGTACCGCGACTTCTTTCTGAGTCGAATGTGCGCAGTCGTTTTTAAACATGTGTGGAGACCACCCAAAACCGATTTTGGAGTCCATTGTCACAGGGGATGAAACAATGGTTCTGTTTTACAATCCTCTATCGAAAAGGGTGTCCATGGAATGGCGGCGACCTGATGAACCTCGTCCCTGAAAGCGAAAGTCGTTCAATCAACGAAGAAGGTGATGGCCACAATATTCTGGGATTGCGAGGGCATTTTGCTAATTGACTTTAAAGAGCGCAATACAAGTGTGAACGGCGCATATTATGCGTCTTTATTGCATAAATTAAGGGACAGTATTCGTGCAAAACGTCGTGGAAAATTGACAAAAGGTGTGCGATTATTGCCCGATAATGCTCCCGTCCATACTGCCGCCATTTCACAAGCTGTAATCCGCGAATGCGGCTCTCAAGAATTGGAACATCTACCGTATAAGCCGGATATGGCTCCTTGTGATTTTTTTCGTTTTCTAATTTAAAAAAAGTCCTTAGAAGACGAAGAACGACAGTGAGTTGAAAGCAGCGGTTATGGAACATTTTGACGGAAAAACTGTAGATTATTATTTCAATGGTATTGAATTATTAACTAATCGTTGCAATAAATACATAGCAGTTAGGGGAGATTACATGGAAAAATAAAAATTCTTATATTGTTCAAAGTTTTTTTTTTTGTATATCAGGCCGAGAATGTATGGCGCCTACCTCGTATATAGAAGTCCATGCTTTTATGAATTTGACCACCGTACATTTTCACCGCTTTTTATTTTGTGAATGATAAACTTCATATCCTCACATTTCAAGTAATATATTTCTACCCGCAAAGTCCATAATAATACGACGTCCCTTCAATCTATTTTTATAGTATTTGTGTTAAGAACTTAACATCTTTTATTTTATTTTATATTATTGTTTCTTGTTTTACTCGTATATATGAACGTCTTTCTTTATTTTTATGTGTTATCATATTTTTGTAATGTATGTTTTATTTTTCAACTTTTAAAATATATTGTCACTTAATGTATTTTTTACATACAAATATTAAGCATACTGATGCGGAGCCGGCTTCGGCCGTATACAGTCTCACCAGCCGAATTTATTGTCTGCCGGCAGGGTTACACGACTGTGCACCGAAGGCGATGCAAGGCCTCCTATGTGTACGTACGGACGGCAGTGTCTGACATGTGCGTACATATAGGGACCATTAGCTCCACGAGCGATGCACATTATGTATGCTGTAATCTTATGTTCGATGCAAGAGCGGCCCCGAAATTCTCGGCGCACACCGAAATAAATAAATGTGTATTTGAACTGATATTTGAGTTTTATTTTACGGTACTTTCAAACAAGGAAGTTTCCTTAACAATTTGTTATTAGATGATGTAATTCTGCTTAAATTTTTATTATTGCAAACAGCTCATACTTCTCATTTAGATCATGTTTGGTTCTTAGAAGGAGATGGAAAAAAAGAAACTAAGATTCGTATTGCTTGTGAATGAATAAATACTTTGGTATACTTCACTTGTTTAATTTATTTATTTGAAGTAGCTGTTCAACTGTTTACATATTTGAAGTGATGGCTTATGCTTCGTTTACTCTTTCATAATGTATTGCATTCTTATTGTCTTCCTTAAGATTAAATAATAATATTTATATCATTTCACACGTTTTAAAACATAATAATTAAATTTTCATTATGTAGTCTTACTCGTGTTGTATCCGAAAGCTATAAAAAGGCAGATCGTATACTATAGACGGAAGTTCCCGTATATCATCTTCCAATATGTTATCAAAAAAAAAAATGACGCGAGAAAATTTTAAGATATGATGGATAAGCATCGTAGCATTTCCCGCACATTGTACACCCATTCGCCCTAACAAATTTGTAACTATCAATTTGTGCAATTTCATCTCGACTGCTTCCTGTTAACCAGCTTTCAGTGACAGCTACTATATTAAGGTTAGACATCTCTAGGTTGGTAATTTACGAAATCAAAGCGATATGACATCAATAATAGTGTTAGGACTAATGATAAGAAATGTTGTAGTAGTAGTAGCATTCGTGCCGAGTAAATTACGTTATACTGTCGATGAGAAAAAGTAACAAATATAGATATACCTATACATAATTTCTAATAATGTGAATAATTAGTTTTGTAGATATAACGTGTTTTTTTTTAGATAAAACTAGAAAATGAAAATGTTTTATATTCTGTGATTCCAGACCATAAAGTAAATTATATGATGAACTTTTAAATCTAGATACATTAGTAACTTTTTGTTTAATTAGGAGTTTCCTCTTGTTGCACAATTTTAATTCGATGTAGGATGATCCATTTTCAGTTAGAGATAATTATATAATATAATTATTTTTAACTCTTTCAGAAATGGTGGAATAATACTTCTTTATGTTTTTTTTTTGTTTTTAACTAAAACTAGTTAGTATTATTTCTATGAAAGCTTTCTCTACATGTACGCAAATTACAAGAGATCTAAGTATATAGTAATGCGTAAAAAAAGTGCAAATGGAAACGAGAAGCTTATTTAAAGTATAGATCACTACAATACACAAGAACTTCGAAACAATGTATTTTAATACGAGAGGAAACTAGCTTAGGGGAGAAACGGGCAAAGCCGCACACTTAAAATTTATTATTTTTTGTCAAGATTTTAATGATTTGAACAAATAGGGCGCATGTCGCATATAGTTATTTATATATAATAATATGAATACATCAACTCTCATATATTAACTTAACAGTAATAAAAAGTTAAGATTTTTCTAAAAACGTTTGGCGATTTTGCCCCACCCTATGAGACAAAACCGCCCAGCGGATGTGGCAAAATCGCTTGAACCAATACTTCGTCTAAAGCATTTGTTACGTATGAAATGGTCCAAATCTTCATCTTCAATCTGCTAAACGTGATGTTATTTGTTATACCGAGGACACCTCAACCAACTTTCCATAGCCTTTGACTTGGGGAACGCCTTCTTTCAAACCATACAAAAATTGTCGTTACTAAAATTACATTTTGAGTCACTTGAGGATGGAAGAATACATTTTTTTTGTAATAGATTTAAAACTTAAGGTCTCTTTTTGCAACATTTACTTTGGAACTTTTTGTTGTTGTTGCTCCATTTATCCTTGAATCAAGTCGAAATCAAAATAGCCGCTTTTCCACTCTTCCGTTTACCTTCCCTTCGAGAATGCTTTGGAATAGGGCAAACATTGTGGGGCTAAACTTTGAAAGTGATGTTTGAACAACGTGGACACGGAATAACTATTTCTTCTACTGTACAGTCCTTGGTTATATATGTTATTTGTACTACTAATAGCTGCATTTGAACTTGTATATTGAGGTGGAGTTGTCAACTAACCTCCACCTCAATATACACGCTCCAATCCAGCTAGTAGCAGTATAAGTAACATGTCTATATTATATAACAATTTACCATCAATCTGTTATCTAAAAGATTCAATGACTACTAACATATAAAGTAAAAAGAATGTATAAAAGTGAAAATGTGAACAATTAGGCATAGAACCATTGCTATTATAATCCGCAAAGAATATTAATATATTTAGTATATATACCTATATACGAGGACGATCCGACAACTACCTAGCCTCACCGCCCGATAGCACCACTATCGCAAAAGCAATATTTTATCGCTTAGAACATTCTCGTAGACAGTTACTGGCAGAAATTTGAGTCGAATGAGGCAGTTATCGCCGCCACGGAGGCCTATTTTGCAGACCTCCAGAAAACGTATTTTTCAGACGGGTTAAAGAAGTTGGAGCATCGCTGGATCAAGTGTATCGAACTCAGAGGAGACTATGTTGAAAAATAAATCGCCACTTTTCCAAAATTTTTGTTATTCTTCCGTTGACTAAGTATTTATCGGACCACCCTCGTATGTAAGATAATATATATAAAACAAAACAATTATTTGATTATTTTTGCTTCAGCGCTATTCTGTGTTAGATGTTCCTGTTTCTCTTTAACAGCAATACAGCAATATTTTATTTATGTGCCCAGTAAAGAAGGATATAGTCTTAATAGAATAATAGTTTAAAAACTATTGCAAATTTTACATCTCATACATACATGTAGGATAAAATATATTTCTGAATAAGTATATTTTATCCTGTATAATATATACTGTGAGCTGAAAAAGGTTGGAATAAATTCATTTAAAATTCAACCTTTAATTTTTTTAAAAAACACTGGGACCCGTCAATTTTTATTTTTAGATGGGCATTTTTTAAACTAATTTTTGTTTATACAGGGTGACTCAAAAAAAGATTTCATTTGACACTTCAATTTTTTTTAATTGAAACACCCATTTTTCATTTTATTTTCGAAATATACGTAAAATTTCAATTACATTTCGTGTATTATAACCTAAGTCTAAGTTAAGTTAGCTTATTTCTTTTCATTTAAACTGTACATATTAGGAGTTAAACATAATCAAATTTACTGAAACTGTAAACATTTAAACATTAATACCATTTTTATCTGTTACCTAGGTTATTTAACATTGACGTTGAAGTTCATTCCCTGTCAAAAGTATTTAAACATTTGTATAAAGGTTCTAATAAAAGTAGTTTTTTTTTAACTGTAAAATGGCACGAGTAAATGAAAGGGAGCGCATAGAAATACTAATGATGATTGGCTATGGGGATAGGATGCGTACCCAACTGGAAGTTTCCGAACTGTTCAACAATAAATACCCAAACAGAGCGCCTATATCTCAATCAACTATTAGTAAAATTGAAAAAAAATATAGGGATTTGGGGCATGTGAGAGATAATTATGTAAAAGGCCGGCCCACTATCTCAGAAGATGTGCAGTTGAATGTGCTATTATCCGTTGAAGAGAACAACCATAAAGTTAGTTGCGCTATTGCTGACGAGAACAAAATTAGTCAAGGATCTGTATTAAATTATTTACATAAAAATAAATGGCATCCTTATAAAGTTCAGTTAGTTCATGAACTAAATGAGGACGATCCAGATAGAAGAATGCAATTTTGTGAAATAATGATGGAGAGATGTATTGATGATCCTCAATTTTCACGAAGAATTGTGTTCTCGGATGAAGCAACGTTTTGCCTAAACGGAACCGTGAATAGGCAAAATTTCCGTTATTGGGCTACAGAAAACCCGCATTGGATTACGGAGTGTCACACACAATACCCTCAAAAAGTAAATGTTTGGGCTTGGATTATTAGAAACAGAATTTTGGGTCCCTTCTTCTTTGACGGCACTTTAACTGGAGAAAGATATCTAGAATTTCTAGAATTCGATTTGATACCTGCGCTTGCTGTAGTGTATCCAAATCCAGAAGATCCTGACATTCCCAATGATAGCTTATGGTATCAACAGGATGGAGCACCAGCCCATTTTACTCGCCCGGTGCGTGAATATTTAGATAGTGTTTTTCCTGGAAGGTGGATTGGTCGACGGGGCCCAATAGAATGGCCGGCCAGATCCCCTGATTTGACCCCCGTTAGACTATTATCTGTGGGGCTACCTAAAATCTAATGTGTATATCAACAGACCGAACAATATTGACGAACTTAAATCCCGAATAAGACAAGAAATGAGACTGATAGAACCTCAAATAGTGCACAATGTTTTGCAAGAATTCGAAGATCGCCTCGGATATTGCCAGGATGTTGGTGGTGGCCAATTTCAACATTTATTAAATTAATATTTCACAATTTAATTACGAATCATTGAGACATTTATTATTTAGAATTAAATAATTTTTTTTTTTTATTACATTGATTATTTTAGAAAAGAACTTAACTTAGACTTAGGTTATAATACATGAAATCAACATTTTACGTAGAATCCGAAAATAAAATAAAAAATGGGTGTTTCAATTAAAAAAAATTGAAGTGTCAAATGAAATCTTTTTTTTGAGTCACCCTGTATAAACAAAAATTAGTTTAAAAAATGCCCATCTAAAAATAAAATTGACGGGTCCCAGTGTTTTTTAAAAAAATTAAAGGTTGAATTTTAAATGAATTTATTCCAACCTTTTTGAGCTCACTGTATATAAAACAACCTTGGACGTATTATTATTATTAATCCTAAACAAAAAATTGAAAGCCTACACACTTATATTCTTATTGTGTATATTCTTTATCATAATGTGTCAGCTTTTATTTCCATGCAGCCCATTCATAATTTCCTTAGAATTTACGCTGTCCAGAGCTATTGGAGCCATCTAGTGTGGTTTTATGTATCCATTGGTGTCAATGGCTTCTCACCTTATCTTTTCGCCGAAGTGTTGAATGGTCTCCTTAGGAATAAAGAGAGTAAGAGAGGAGGAAAAACTTTCGATCCAAGAAATTTTTATTGTTGGCTAAGAATTCTAACTTATTGTGGCATGTTTAAACATCCACTACAATAATCGGCTCTCTTACCACCACCACCCATAAAATAATACTAATTTATGTTTTAATAACCTTCAGATACCTTTTCACCATATTACAGGGAGTTTCTGCAGCCAATAGCCAATATTAACGCAGCATCTCTGATGCGACATTGTTGTTGCCTCTGCACATTGGCAGAGAAGTGTGGAAAATCTTGTTTATGTGAAATTCAATTACTTAATTGTTTTAAACATTTCTCTTTCATGTTTTTACGTATTTTAATTGTTGCCTTCAAACAAGGGTCAACGTCACAAGTTCAACAAAAAAATAGATAATTACAACAGTATTTAATCAGTCACTAAGGGACAACGACAAGGATGCTGAAGGAATTACTTGGACATAGCTGTTTACTTTAACACATTTTAAATTATTTTGACGGAATGATTTTTATGTTATTATTAGGATTTTTCTTTGTTTTTTGTTCCATTTTCTCATGCGTGGACTTTTCGATTCTCTAGAACAAGTAGATATTGATTGGAATCTACAAAAATAGTAGCGATGGTTTTGCAATAGCTGTTAAAGAGTATTGTTGCGGTTTGGAGGTTTTCTTTGACCGCAGTTGAAGTGTTGTTCAAAAATTTGTAAGTAGAGACGGTAGAATGTTTCGACTTTGTGAATGTTTTTGTATCTAAAAAAATTATCTTACAAACATATTGGTAACAAGCATAAAAAGTCAACCTTCATTTCTGGGATATATTGAAAATCATAAAACCAGCTGCAGAAGACCCTCGTTTGTGTCCAATTTATAACTACTACGAGACCAATATAATGAAAAAAATTTTTGCGATTATAAATCAAAAAATATTATGAAAAACACCTGAAATTATCAACTCACATAAGTCAGGAAACCTAAAGTTATAAAAACTGCATATGCTAACAACATTTATTTAAATGCTATTTAACCCATATACTTTAGCCTCTAGAGTTAGCCTGTATTCGCTCCTCTGAAAAAATAATAAAATGACATTCTTGATGAATGGATACTAATATCTTTCAAGCGACATTTAACCCTAAAGTTATTCGATAAAAAATCATTTCATACGTAAATGAATTTTGAAGAGCTCTTAAAGAATGATGTTCTAAATTCAATGTCATATAGTAAAGAACGAGAACATCATAGGCGAGGGAACACAAACAAATCCATCTCTATTCTGAATAACAATATATTACTTCCATTCTTCGCCATTGACGCGGCAGATTCTAACCCAAAAAAAAAAACGAGAGAACGAAAAAATATAGAGAGTTTTTGAGATTATGTATCTTATTAATTACTTTTTGAAATATATTTTTTTGCATTTTTATGTTTATTTTTTAACGATTATGTACCCTAACAATTATGAAAGAGATAAATATTAATGTCTCAGATGTAAAAGTGACTTAAAACGAACGTAACATTGATTTCTAATGAAATTATATGTATTGTCCAGGTAGATACAGGCTGAGGATTATATTGGAATATATATTATTCTCAAGAAGTATTAAATAGTCTTCATTTCCTAACACATGTTATAGTCAGGGGTCTATCGTTCTGATGAGATATAAGGTTTGTTCGTAGAGAAATCACGAACTTATCATAGCCAATCAAATGTTGTAAAATCGGTCAGAGACTAGTTTCGAACTTCTCTCTACCAATTTAATCGCCGCTGACTAGTTTGTGATTCCTCCACGAACGAAGCTATTATAGCATTGATTTTAAGTGACAAAAAGAGTTATGTGCTCAAAACTACTAAAACAATGTGAAAATTGTCCCAGTTTATCGTACCTCTTTACACCTAATATTGGGTCAAATGCTTATTGAGTATAAAATTAATTTATATCAATGTTCCCTACAATTATGAAAAAATATAGAGGTCATTGTATATGTTTTTTCTTTCATAATTTGATCTAATTTTTCTGTAAGTCAAATAATTAATAAGAATATCTGCTTAGTAAGAGGACACAAACAAAAAGTTTATTAAATATAGTTTATGAGATTTTTGATAACAAGCAGTTATCTTGTCAGTAAGTTTTTAATACTACTCCAGCTTTTTCCCTTACCCACACCCTATATCGAAAGTTGATTTTATTCAATAAGTTTGAAAAGTTTTGAGGTAAAATGAAATTTAGTATGAAGACGTCAGGGATACAGAATTTATCGATTCTCCTTATTTGACATTATCTGTTGCTGCAGACTTTTTCCTCTATTCGTCTCATTTTTCAATTTTTCGTTATTAATAAATACGAGAAGCAACGAGCAAGAGGTGCGTGTCTATTAAAAGAAGAAGAAGACAACAAAAAATGAACACGATCATCCGCTTCTCATTAGAATCAGACACCATTTTCATTATCATCGAAGTATGTATATTTCATATTCTAATCTAGAATATTTGAAATTGCTCTTTTCGAATTAATATTTCCTTTGCACAGACGCACATTTTCCGCATTACGAAATGAGAGAACCAAAGCATAATATAAATAATTAAATTAAACACATTTTGTAAATGCGAATTCATAACTTGTTTAATTAAAGTCAACTTTATGGACAAATCAACATAATTGAGTTTTTTTTATTAATGTACGACAAACACTTTGCTAAATAGATTTAAAATGTATTTATATTTAGTTAGTAACTTATATAGTAGTATATAAATACACAAAAATACCCCAAAACTGAGAAGACCGTATTATCTACACATAAATTAGACAATAACCACCATTTTGATTCCGGAAATAAAGGAATAATTGAAATAGAATATAATACGTAAAAAATAGAAATAAAATAAATTATTAGAATTAGGCAAGAACAAAATAGCATTAATAATAGAAGTGACTTACAAATCTAAATTCAGTAATGATCTGACCAAAATTAATTGAAACCAATCTCGAGGTTAGATATAATAATATTTACATTGGGTTTGGTTTCAATATAATTTTAAACAAATACACAACAATTTATAAATACACAAATTATTGATCATGCAATTAGAATCAGGGGGAACTATGTTGAAGATTATGAGTTTTTGTATCTTCTTCTTCTTCGTGGCACTACAGCCCTATTTGGACCTGGACTTCCCATATTTTCTGCATCCAGACATCTCGCTGCCTAGCTACTGCCTTCCAATTGGGCACTTTCAGTAATTCAGTTATCTACCCATCTCTCTCTTGGCCGTCCTCTTCCTTTGGGGCCCTCCATCTGACCGTTATATACTTTCTTTGAGATTCGGTCCTCACCCATTCTTTCTAAGTGCTCCGCCCATATCAATCTTTATAATTTAATAAATTCGACAATATCTGGTTGTTTGTACTTTTGCTTTAATTCAAAGTTGTATCGTATTCTCCATTCCCCATCCTCCATCAACGGCCCATATATTTTCTTTAGGATTCGCCGTTCCCATATTGCTAGTAGCTCCTCTGAGAGCTTAGTGATTGTCCACGTCTCGCTTCCGTATGTCACCAAAGCCTGTGTAAAGTCTAAAAACACAGCTGAGCAGTATCTATTTCTATCCAAATCCTAGCTTAGTTCGTTGACGATCCCGTGAATTTGTTCTATAGTTCCGTGATAGCTTTTGAAACCGAATTGGTGATTAGGGATTATTTTATGTCTGTCAAAGTTAATTTCCATATATTGTAAGAGTAGTTTTTCGAACAGCTTAGATGTAATTGGCAAAAGACTAATCCGCCGCAACTTGCCCAAAAAAACCTGTAAAACCTGTATTTTCCAGATTTTGCAATCAGAATTATTTATGCAGTTTTCCACAGATTTGGAAAGTGTCCGATTCTCATCATTGCATTAAATATCTGAGTGATTACTTTAATAGGTTTTTCTGAGAATTCTTGTATGACCTTTCCTGTAATTAGGTCGAAACCGGGTGCTTTCTTTGGGTTGATTTCGTTCTTTATAGCTTGTTTAACTTTTTGTTGGGTGATATTTTTATAGGTAAGGTCATCTGGTATGGTGACAAGATTTTTCTTAATTGCTCTTTCTAGCTCTATATTTGTTTTGCTAGTAAAAGGTTTGAAGACTTTAGATAAATATTCAGAAAATGTCAGCTTTTTCTTTATTTGTTTTTGCCCATTCTCCCTTAGATTTTTTAATTGGTGGAATATTTAATATAATTTCTAATTTCTATTAGAGGTCTACTTATTTTATTGGTCGCTTTCCATAGTGAATAATCATTTACTTCTGTTGGGGATAAGTTTAGGTTTGTATTGTTTTATTTCTGTGTTCTAGCATTCTTTTAGTTACTGTTCGGTATAACTGCCATTGTTTTCTAATTCGCCTTTTTCAAACAATTTTTCTCTGTGTGTAAGGGAACAATTAAATTGTTGAAGTGCGTTTTCCGATATAAATGTTGTTTCGCAAGCTGCGTTTTGTATATTTGCTGTCAAATCCACAACTACTTTGTCAATTAGTACCGGCGTTTTAAGTGTATCTGCAAGTCAATTGTTACATTTAATTTAGCTTTGAATTGCTCCCAGTTAGTGGTTTTATCACATAATTTTGGTTTACTAAATATATTTACTACTTTGGAATGCAAAATCACAATGAGTCTAGTTCAAAGCACGACTTGATTTGACAGTGTTGTGTATTTATAGATGCGATTATATATCAAATCTTTTTATAGAAGCACTTCAAAACGATCAGATTCAACTTGGTTATCTTCAATAGGACGGAGCTGCTGCACTTTGTTTATATTTGGATATTAGTGTACTCTGAATGAAAATTACAATGTATTCAACAATATGAGCAAAAGAATAAGTTTGTGCTTAAATTGAAATGGATAACACTTGGAACACTTGTTATCATTTTAAACTTAAATAAATATTCTGAATAAATGTTAAGTAAATTTCCAAATATTTATATTTTTATTAACTATTGTCTATTGTCGGAGATCCTAGGAGCTTCTGGCGATATGTGGCTGGTAGGAGGGGTTCTTCGAGGATTCCTGGTCGTATGGTCTGGGACGGCGTGGAGTTGGAGGATGCTCAGGACATTCTGCAAGCATTTTATAGTCACTTCTCGGGAATACCTTCACCCATACCGTTAAATGTAAATGCTTATTCTAAATCGGTTAATGTTAATTTATTTCATATTAGAAATTTTACGGAACTTGAAGTCCTAAATAGTATAGAATACCTCAAATCTGAGATTGCCTCAGGCGATGACTTGCTGCCTGGTTTTATTGTCCGTAAGTGTGCATTACAACTCTCTAAACCTCTTGCAGGCATTTTTAATCTTTCACTAAAGACTAATACTTTTCCGCAATTATGGAAAAAAGGTAGAATTACACCGGTCTTCAAGAAGGGTGATATATCGTGCATTACTAATTACAGGCCTATATGTATTTTGTCTAATTTTGCTAAGATATTTGAACATCTTTTGTACATAAACATATATAGAAATGTGAACAATTTGATTTCAGATTATCAGCATGGTTTTTTTTCTGGCAGATCCACGATTACTAACTTGGCACATGTCACTCAGTTTATTAGTGAAGCCCTTGACAGGAGAGAACAAGTGGATGTGGTCTATACTGATTTTTCTAAGGCTTTCGATGTCATAGATCACTCACTTTTGATACTTAAATTGGATTCTTTCGGTTTTTCACATGACCTCATACAGCTTTTGTCATCTTACCTTACGGGTAGACTTAATTACGTCCATTACAATGGCTTCACTTCTAATACTTTTTACGTACGCTCTGGTGTGCCGCAGGGTTCTAATTTGGGTCCCCTTCTTTTCAATTTGTTTATTAATGACCTTATAACTTCTATTAACTGCCACGTGCTCGCGTATGCTGATGATCTGAAAATCTTTAGTAAGATCAGTAACGATGATGATTGTGTACATTTACAAAGCAACCTCAACTTAATACATCGGTGGTGTTCGGATAATGGCCTACGACTTAATATCGACAAATGTGTTGTTGTTTCATATGCAAAAATACGCAATCCCGTGTTATACAGATATCACGTCAATCATACTCCGCTTACAAGGGGGGATACAGTCCGTGATCTGGGCGTTCTTTTCGATAATCGGTTATCTTTCTCGGTTTCTCGGCACATGTCAGTTCTATATGCCGTGCATCATCCAGATCTCTGGGATTCTTAATCAGATGGTGCCGTGGCTTTCAGGATACGCTTGCCTTGAAGACGCTGTACAATGCACTTGTTAGGAGTAAACTTGAATATATGCTTCAATTGTATGGTATCCCATTTACACATATCTGCAGTTAGCAATTGAGCGTATACAGAAGCGTTTCTTGAAATATTTATCATACAAAATGGATGGTACCTATCCGGCTAGAGGTTCAGATTACAACCATCTACTTGAACGACACGGTACTGTTTCCTTATCGGTGCGGAGGGATCGCTACAGCGCTCGTTTTCTTGTTAATGTTTTAAGAAACAGCATAAGCTCACCGTATTTGCTGTCACAGATTCATTTTTCTGTACCTGCCTACAATGCGCGCTCAGTAGAAACTATTCGCGTGGCTAGATGTAATACAAATGTTTTATCAAAGGCTCCTCTAACACACATGGCTCGTAATTACAATAGGCATTATCCGGATTATTTTTCTTGACTTACTTCTAAATATTGTTTATTTCACTTTTCATTTATTTTATTTTTTTATGCTCATGCAGATAATAGATATGTGTATACATATTTCTGTGTTTTATCTTGTGCTATTTTGGTTCACGTGTATTTTTTGTTTTTTTTGTTTTTTTGTTTGTTTGTTATAATAATAATAATAATAATAATAATAATAATAATAATATTCTTTATTTGTCCAACAGCACATGCCAATTACAGGACAACAATCAATTCTTGATAGCATTTCCTAAACTAAAACTAAAAAAAACACAAGTAACATTACACTAGATGACAAGTTATGGAACACTTCAAGCTTATATAAATGAAAACACACGCATAACCTGAATTGAAAAACTAATATCAAAATCTGATACAGTGGTTCATATTGTATTAATAACAATAATAACAATAACAACAATGAGTAGAAACCTTAGCACATTAGACTAAGAAGCAAATATTTAATAATTAGTACATCATAGCCAATGCGTTCAGATTAAATTAAAATAAATAGTGTTACAGACATATGCATTGAGTCAAATCGAAAGACATATTCATTTATCGATAGAGTGAGGCTTTTGAATAAAAGGAAAGTGAAAAGGATCAGGGCATAGTTCGTTAGCGTTCCTAGCCATATGCGTAAGAGGTGCCTTAGCAAAAACATTTGACCTAGCTCGAGCCACCACAAAAGTATCGCTTGAACGCGTACCGTATCTGGGAACCAAAAAATCCACAGCGGAGAGTATATTGGGGGCATCAATTCTGTTACTAACCAGCCCAACCATAAAATTGGCACTTGCGATCTCTCTACGCTCCAAGAGGGAAGGAACGTCATGTTCTAATAGCAGACTCTCATAGTCAACGCCTCTAGGAGGATACGTGCCTCGAGCCCTGTACGAAAAGTACTTCAAAAATCTCTTCTGTACTCTCTCAATCAAAAGGTTTTGGTAAACGTAACAAGGATACCAGATTATAGAGGCATACTTCAGTCTGGGTCGCACCAGTGAGAAAAACAGTATCTTCAATGTATCCGGATTCATGAACTCCCGGCACGACCTGACAACAAAGCTGAGTGCACGTGAGGCGGAGTTGCATATCGAATATATGTGATTAGAAAAATTCAAACGTTGGTCAAATAACACTCCAAGATCCTTCATTTGTGTTTGCCTGGGAATAGGAGTTTGATCCAATACGTAGGGGAAAACTAGTGGCTCGATTCGTGTGGTATATGTAACTACCGCACATTTATTAACGCTGATTTTTATTTTGTTCCGCTGGCAGCAGTTGTTAATAACACGTAGATCATTCTGTAGGGCTTCACAGTCGCAGACTGACGAGATCCTTGAATAAATCTTTAAGTCATCAGCATAAGCTAGGACGCGACAGCTGAGAATAGACAGTAGATCGTTAATGTAAACGTTGAAGAAGAGTGGGCCCAGGTTTGATCCTTGGGGTACACCTGAAGAAGCTGTAAAAGTGTTAGAATGAAATCCATTGTAGTAAACATAATTAGAACGATTGTCCAGGTAAGAGGCAATCAGATTAATGACGGGTGACGTAAGACCCAGGGAACACAGCTTTGAAAGAAGTATTGTGTGATCAATAGTATCAAACGCCTTGGCGAAGTCTGT
Source organism: Amphimallon solstitiale (assembly GCA_963170755.1). Taxonomy (NCBI): domain Eukaryota; kingdom Metazoa; phylum Arthropoda; class Insecta; order Coleoptera; family Scarabaeidae; genus Amphimallon; species Amphimallon solstitiale. Next base: position 48,519,330 of record OY720684.1, on the reverse strand, counting down.
GTACAACACATCCACCTGCTTTCGAGAATTAATTCCAGAACTGATAAATTGTGTTATTTCAACCAAGTTGGAGACTGTTGATCTGCCCGAAGTAATATTAATATATTATTATAAGTAATATTATTATATTATTGTAAAATGTCCTGTAAATGGTGTTAGCTGTTGGACAATAAAATGATATTATTATTATTATTATTAACTGCATCGTTGCATCGTCCATGGTAAACAGTAGATAGGCCGGAGATAGTATTTAGTACCAACCTTCTAAAGTAATGTGCTACGCTGTAATTTCAAGCAGTTTTCAATCTACCTAGTAGGGACATAAATACTGTTACAACTTTGAACGCACCCCATCGCAGTAGTTGAGTGAACGCATCCTTATATAAACACATGATTTTTTACAACCAACTATTAGCTTGGTCATATGTGCAAATAATTAGTATTTGAGTTTGTTGTCGTTATGGAATTGTCCGATAAAGAAAATCGAATCGCAGTTATAGCATTATATAACTTCAAGAAGAAGAAATGAGATATTTTTGAGACGCTTCGACCACTCGGGATAAGGCGAATGTTTGTTTATCGGTGCATTAAGTTGTTCGAGAAGACTGGAGACATCAAAGACCGCCAGCGATCCGGACGTCCTCTTCGGTACGTACGCCGCATGCCATTAAAGCAGTTAAGGCCAAATTAAGCGGAATCCACTTCGAAGGAAAAGAAATTATGGCTTGTGAAATGAATATGACTCGAAAGTCAATGAGTCGTATTATCAAAGAAGACTTAGGTCTTGGGGGCTTCAAATAACGTACCGGGCAATTGTTGACTGCTGACTCTTAAGAAAATAGGGTCGTAAAATCAAAACGGTTTTTAGCGCAGTACGCGGATGATCGTCCCAAAAAGTCCTTTTTACCGATGAATAAATCTGTACCGTCCAGGAAAGAATCAACAAGCAGAATGACAGTGTTTATGCACGTTCAAGTAAAGAAGCCACCAAAGTAGACTCACGGGTTGAAGAAGGACACCACCCAGCGTCAGTTATGGTTTGGTAAGGTGTTTCGTATGATGGGGTTACCAATTTGCACTTCTGTGAAAAAGACGTCAAAATATCTGCCAATGTGTATTAGGAATCCGTCCTGGTAACGGTTGTGAAGCTACTAAACTGATACCTTTTCCAAAATCAGTCGTGGATTTTCCAGCAAGATTCTGCATCAGCTCATATGGCCAAAGCTACCCAGACTTGGCTCCAAAACAATTTTCCAGATTTCATAAGCACCTAGGATTACCCGTCGGGTAGCCAGGACCTAAACCCTTTAGGTTACAAATTATGGGCCGTTTTGGAGGACATGGTGTGCCACAAAAGATACACTAATATTGACTCCTTGAAACAGGCCTTGTTCCGAGCTGTGGCTACCTTTCCGATGAACGAGGTGCGTGTAGCGATTGATGCTTGGCTACTCCGACTTACGGCCTGCATTGAGGCATTTTGAATGATCTTTCATTTTTTATATATTATTTATGCCTACTAATAAAGTAATAAAATTTGATCGTAAATTTATTTGTATTTTTTATTTTATTGTGTAAAGAGTGTGTAAGAGTAATTATATCCCTACTAGGCATTATGAACACACTGTACAAATTACAGGACTATGTGTGTTGGACCACCTAACCAAGTTATTTTAGGCTTCCAATGTTGTTGTTATTTGTATTAATTTAATTGATTTTTCATAACACGATGGCGTGTCTGCCAAAGGCATTAATAGAGACTATTTAAAATATTAGTAATTACTTAAAAAGTAAGCATTTTCTCATAAAACGTACTGTATATATCTGATTTCGATTATACGCTTTATACGAAACCCGCTTCCATTTTTAGTGTTTCATCAGTTAAAACGTTATGATTTATGAACGGGCGCCGTTAAATTAATATATCATACAAGAAAAATAACATCTTTAAATTCACCAGTTTGTCACGTGACATGCGTTATTAATTCGTAAGCGAGCATCCATTGCGAAAATTGATTAATATGCGAAAAATCGTGCTGTATATATAAGCATAGATTATAAAACACAAACATAAATATTGTACATACACATATATATGTAGTACATGCATTATGCAAACGAGTATGTATATTGTAAAGCTTAGATGTGGTAAGTGATGTAGACCGAAGTACAGAGGGCAATAATTACCAGGTGGTTTAGTAAACAAGTTCATTTCCCACTGATAGCAAAGCATAATAAAGACCACAAACAGCAGTTCTGAACATTCCACAACTACCTATTAAGCATGAAAATACTATTGACTTTAATCAAAATGCTAATAATCGAAACACGATTGAGTGCACATTACTCCTGTATAATGTTCATGTATAGATAAAGAGAATGATAGGAGTAGGTAATAAGACTTTATCAATGGTTTTCACGCACATACATACAACATTCACATTCAAAATTCATGCATGTAGTATGTAAATATCAAAGAGAAATCTATTCTACGTTAAACAGACTACTATAGGTAAATAGAATTTTCGATTACCAAGCAATTCGATATTATATTGCAAGGAAGTATTCATAATGAAAACCAATGATATAAACTAAACTAAAAATGTTCTATAGATTTATTATGTACTCTATTATTTATTCAACGATATCGTTTCGTTCATTTTTACTACTAGATCTCTATTAATTATACAGTGTTTCCATTGTGTATAATGTCAAAAACGGTAACTCTATTTTAAATACAGTTAAAGCTAATTCGTAAACAAAAAGTTATTTTTGATTGCAATCAACCTTTCATCGCCAACGCACGTTTCTTCAGAATTAAAAGTTGTAAAAGCACTTCGTAATAGGATTACATGACTCCGAAGAGCGTGTAAGCAATATTTCAATGAATAGCATAATTGCTGGTAAAATTAAACGTATATTTTCCACATTAAAATATCTAAATTACATAACTAATATTTTCAACAACTAATATTACAAATATCTAGCGTTTTTGTATTTAATATGCAACATAACAGCCATAAGTAAAATTAATGAAAACATAATAACACTTAAGTCGTCCGAATCTTTATAAAGAAAATAATTACCAAAAAATTCGCCATTCACCAGTAAATTTAACTTCTCCCCTGATTTAACTCCCTCGTCGGACTTCAATCCTTATTTGGGGGGAGTTGTTGTATCAAATCAATATCGAGAATGTCCAGTAAAATGCTGGAGCGGAAAAAAAACCGAATACGTGAAGCTATTTCGCAAACAGCAGTAGCTTATTTACGGAATTCGATTAGAAATTCTGTTGACAAGTTAGGTCACTGCAAAGTAGTAAATGCCAGGTTATTTTTAGCATCTGATTTTACTTCTCAGAGTGACCGGTACTTGTACGCCGTAAAGTTTCTTTTAAATTTCGTTTCTTTTGAAGTTTGTTTGTCTGGCTTATCAACACTAAGAAACCTACTTTTAATTTTATTAAAATATTCTTTGAATAATTATAAAATGCCCTCTTACTACAACAACAACAAACTTAGTCGAAATCTCTCAATATATAATGGAGGCTCTGGATGCTTGTCAGCCAATGGATGTTATATATACTGATTTTACTAAGGCTCTGTGCTTTCTGCTATGTTACAATCTTTAGGTGCTTCCACAAGAATTCTTGCCTTCTTAAACTCTTATATAATAGCGCGTAGTATGTGTCCAACACTTTCACTGATCCAGCCACGTTAAGCACGGATCTAATTTGGGCCCACTAGGTACTATTTCTGTGTACATCAATGATCGCCTGATACTTTTTGATTGCAAGGTTCTGGCATACGGAGATGAATTTTTAGTATTATATCTTCTCCTTCAAATTGCGTACTGCTACAAAGAAACCTTACATTGATTAACGAGTGGTGCATCAATAGTCGAGTTTGCTTAAATGTTGATAAACGTGCAACAATGTCTTTCTCTAATCTTTCTCAATATGCAGTTGCGTTTTGATAGTCATCTGTCTTTTGGTCCGCATATTAACAGCTTATATTGTTCAGCCTCCAAGTCTTTGGGTTTCCTTATACGATCTTGTAGAACATTAAACAACTTAAGTATTACATATATCAACATCTTATGCTTGAGCGTATAGTAGTCATTTAAAATGGATGGCGCTGATTCACGCGCTCTTCTTTATCAAGTCCACAGGCCCATCTAACCTCGAGCCGGTGCAAAATCATCTTTGGATAGAGCTAAGAGATCTCTGGATCGTAGTCTGTTTCCTCGAACATCAGTCGGTGTGTGAGGATTGAGATTTTTGCTGACGTCAACGTTATGTGTCTGTGACCACGATAGCGACCAAACGGCTAAACCTATTGTTACCACCCCTTCCACCCTTCCCACATGTCACCTTTCATTATGTTAATATGGAACGACGCTGTTCGACATGATCTCCAGGTCATGTGTTTGACGGGAGTAAAACGTCAGAGGGAAATTATTGAGTCAGTTGTCAAATGACAATTTTTATGTCAGTTTGTTACATAATCAATACATAATTATTTATTGTGATATTTACTCTTTTAAATGTTATTAAATAAAGCGTTTGGTAACATTTTGGCGCTCAACTAAGTGGCATTGAACATAGTGTAGTGTTTGCGAACCTTCTCCCAGAACCATCGCAGTGAGGATCTAAGCTGCCACACCCTCCCTGGAAGGGCTGATAGCAAAGGTCTACGGCCATCGCCAACCATAATGGCGTTCCTCGGACGAGGAGTCGCCCCCAGGAAAATTGTTAACCACTGCTATAGTCATGGCTACTATGAACCACCGCATCCCTTCAGTGGGCACCCAGCCGAGGACCCACGCGAATTCATGGACCAATTAGAGGACTACCTTCAACAGTATGACCTGGACTCGCCAAAGGACATAGATGACGCAGTACGCCCATATCTTCGTGGAAGGGCAGCTGCATGGCACCGCCAAAATAAGGGCACCTTTTGGCATGTGGAGGGATTCGGTGGCAGATTCCGGATGGAATTCTTTAATGACGAAGAATATGCGGACTTCCTGAAGAATTCACCTCAAGGTGATTGCGAACAGACTCCATTGGCTGATACTGGTACTCCAGACGATGCGCCATTCGACTATGTGTGTGCAGTGGAAGTTAATCAGGAACCAATAGAATATATAAAAGATTCCTCCAGTGTAAGAACTATCCAACCGCCGCCGCCCTACGGTGGATACTTTGACGAAGACCCACTAGTCTTCATAGAATTACTGGAGGATTATCTGCTACAATTCCCTCAGGATGTATTGAGAAATGTTGACCTGGCAGTCAGCCCTCACCTGACAGGTGTAGCAAAGAAGTGGCATCAATATTTTTGGGGAATCTTCCAAACATTAGAAGAATTTGGTAGGCGGTTTCGGACCGAATTTTTCAATGATCAAGACTACTCGACATATCTGAGAGAAACTCAGATTCCGTCTGTCAGTGTCGAGACTACCAAACACATGGGTTACGTGTACACAACAGACCACAAGCCACCGTCACAGCCCACAGCAAATGGATCTACTATGGACACGGATGTGCCAGTTCAGGACGGTGTCGTGGTTCCAACAGCATACACCGAGGGTCCTTCTGCCAAACCTATGAATTGTGTGAAGATCACGCGGAATGAAGAGACGGCGTCGCAGTCCTCAACAAAAGGACCTACAACGGCAACGCGCTTGCCCATCCAAGACAATGTCTTAAGCTCAGTGATCAACACCAATCACCCAAACGGTGGGAATAACGACGGTGTGGACCACAAGACACCATCACGGTCCTCAGTAGATGGCACCAATCTTCCAACTGCCAAACCTATCGATTGTGTGGAGACCACAATGACTAAGAAGATATCGTTACATTCTTCGGCAAATAAACTTAGCACACCAACGGACGTGCTAACCCAACACAATATGCCTACCTTAGGAACTACCACCGACACGCGGAACAAACTAGTACCCACCACGAAAGTTGACGGATTATGGTGCCGAAATTCACGCAAACCATTTCACAGCAAGCAGCCCACACTCAAATTGACAAGTCGTCAAAACCGAAGCATAGTTACTCGACCCAAGGAGTTGCTTAGAAGAACCTTAAAGTCTACCCGGAAAAGAACCATGCAAAATGGCCAACAACGCCAAAACTACAATAAGATGGGTCAAACATATTGGATCCTAGCGAATCATAAACCATTTGATCCGGGCATCCGCCGGACCAGAATCTCATCATCCAGGTCCACCGGTCGACCCCAAGAAGCTCAACAACCAGGTTCGCTACCGCCACCACCTACAGAAGAGCCACGACCGGGGACCAGTCGCCGGATTCCTAAACATGGTTTGGACACAATAAGTTTTAAACCTGGAGCATCAATCGAACTAGCGTCTTTCAGAGGGGGGAGCGTATGTTACCACCCCTTCCACCCTTCCCATATGTCACCTTTCATTATGTTAATATGGAACGACGCTGTTCGACATGATCTCCAGGTCATGTGTTTGACGGGAGTAAAACGTCAGAGGGAAATTATTGAGTCAGTTGTCAAATGACAATTTTTATGTCAGTTTGTTACATAATCAATACATAATTATTTATTGTGATATTTACTCTTTTAAATGTTATTAAATAAAACGTTTGGTAACACTATCAATGCCAAACTTTATATTTATGAGTATGATCTTTTCCTCAAGAACCTATTAATTTTTAGTCAAATTTCATCAAATAATATGATGTCGTAAGGGTATGAAAGTATTTAAAGAATGATTATGAATAATTTTTGTATCACAGAAATTTCAAAATTTGAACCAGAAACCACACTTTCACTCTTGTCGATTACCGTTTTTTTGCAAATATCTGGCATATTATGCATTTAATTCAGATTTATCAAAAAGTAAGTTCAGAGGTATTTAGTGCTGTATTTAGAACAATTTTTGTATGCAATTTTTTTTTTTTAAATTTGGAACGAAAGTATCATCTTTACTCACGAATTCATTATTCATTTTATTAAGATAAAAGTATTTAAAACTTAATGAGCAAAAAATTTGGTGTAAACAGTTCGCACATACGTATAAGAAAGTCTAATGATGCCCAGACTTCATTTTTTATAATATTTATTCACTTTCTTTTTCTGAAACTTAACCGAGAGTATTTATCATTTTTATAACAAATTAAACTAAAACGAACCCCAAAACAATGAAACTAGTATGCTTCCTTCTATCTGTCAATGTTATTGATATTACTAAACAAGTCAGTGTTCGATGTAGTAGCGTCAGAAAAAGGAAGAGCTCTAAATATATACCACAAAATTATAAACGATACGTCGTCGGTAGTTGTAGTGAAACCAAGACGATTTATGTATAACAGCCTTCGCAATTCTCATGGTAAATTAATGAGAATTTCACTTTCAAATTTATTAATTATTGTAAAAAAGAAACATTTACAATAAAATCTTCAAAATATATACGAAAATATGAATGAAAGTTAAATTACATACTTAAGTATTCGTCGATACTATATCACATGTTTCTTAATAACATGCTAATATTTAAGGGGGTTATTCTTGGGCCCATTTACTGAAAACAACTTCTTATGAACATATGTCCTAAATGTCTTAACCCTCTATTGCATATTGTTGCCAATTGGTAACTCAAACTTTAAAATTTCCTATCTATTTCGCATTACTATAAACTGTTCCTTGTATGCATGTTGTTACCTTCTGGTAACATAACTGAATGCATTGGTGCGCGCGTAAATTGATAGATGGTGCTAGGTGTTGTAAATGTGATTTTTATTTGTTGTAACCTTGGTGTGATCAACTAGAAGTTTGAAGTTTTTATAGTGAAATAAAGGTAAGAACTGCTATTGTAAAAATCAAAAATGGTCACATAAATCATCACTATGTCATGTTGTATTTCTCAAATATGACATTTGCATGAGGAAATCGAAACAATTACGTGCTCAACGAATGTTACCCTTCGGAAACGTTATGCATTGACCAAACATTTTCGTAAAATAAAAAAATTATATTGATACATGAAAATCTCCCAGATAATGGATCCTAAAACATTTTACGGGCGAAAAAATGTTACGCAAAACTGTGCCATTCGTGATATCCCGTCTGATAGTGAGGACAGTGAGTTGTCAGATGACAATGACACCCCTAATGAGTTATTGGTGCAAGCAGGAGTTTCTTCAAATAACATTGAAGAGACGGATGACGATTTCTCAGATGAAGATGACATTCCTCTAATACAGCTCCACAATCAAGCCACGAATCAAGCAAACTAAAAATCCAGAGGGAAAGTAACTAAAAAACCAAAATTGAATTGGAAAAATGCAGTGACGAGTAAAGATGAAGCGGGTATACTGTTTTATGGCAGTAAGTTACTTCCTGATGAAATTTGAAATTAGATACTCCTCTGAAACTTTTTGGATACTTTTTGTCAGAAGACTTTGTTGTTGTTGTTCGCCAATCTTGTTTATATAGCGTCCAAACAAGACCTAACAGACCGGCACTAGTGTTGAGGAAATACAACGATTTGTGGGTATGATAATTTGGATGTCGATTATCAAATTACCTAATACCAGAAGCTATTGGTCTCCTCAAACCAGAATTTCGCAAGTTGCCAATGTTATGCCAGTAAATAGATTCGAGGTAATCAAATGTTTATTCCATTTTTCAGACAATAGTCAGAGTACAAGCAGTTTAGATAAAATTATGCCAGTTCTGGAAACAATCAGAAAAGCCTGTTTGACCATTCCTCTTGAACAGCATCTGTCTTGCGATGAACAGATCATTCGTTTAAAGGAAGGATTAGTATAAAAACGTACAACCCTAAGAAACCCCATAAATGGGGTTACAAGGTGTGGTTTCTTAGTGGGGTATCCGGTTTCTCCTACAATTTTGAATTGTTTGCAGGAAAGCGAGGCTATACAATTGATGATAATGAACCTGATTTGGGGGCCGCAAGTAACGTTGTACTTCGATTGAGCAGATCTATTCCACATGACAAACACCACAAAATTTTCTACGATAATTATTTTTCTTCGTTGCCGCTAATATCGTACTTAGCGAAAGAAAAAAACAAATGAAGCAAAAAGGAAGAGGTACCATAAATGAAAGCACAACAAAGTTTGATGGGATCGATATACATGCTGTGCAATGGTTCGACAACAAAATTGTCACTCTAATTTCTGAGTATTGTGGAAACCGACCTGTCATCAGAGTAAAAAGATTTTTTAAAACTGAAAACTGCAAAAAAGAAGTAGATTGTCCAAATATAATCACAGAATACAACCGCCATATGGGGGTATTGATTTGCAGGATTCGCTAATAGGAATTTGCCCGATAAAGCAAAAAGTCGGAAATGGTATCACCGAATATTTTATCATATGACAGATGTTGTGGTGCTAAATTCTTGGCTATTGTATAGACGAATAAAAAGGCAACAAGGATCTACAAAATAATGCCACTTCTCGGATTCAAAACTCTTTCGGCAGAACTGCTTTGCTCTACAGGAATTTGTGCATCTAACAAAAGAGGAAGGCCAAGCGGGTCAAACAATGGAACACCAGAACCACCCCAAAAAGTAGCGAAGATGCCTGGAACCGAGACCAAACAATTTTGTTTAGAGTGACCATATTAGCCATTGGCCGGAATGGACAATTGAACGCGAAAGATGCAAGCTGCAAGGCTGCAAGGGGCTTTCTCGCGTGAAATGTCAAAAAATGCCAACACTATTGTTGGAATTCCAAAAACAATTGTTTTTTACAAATTCATCAATAAAATGACTACATTTTCTGAACTTTAGTATTTTTTTAAATCTTTTGTTTTGTTGTATGGGTTCATAATGTTACCATTTGGTAACCAAAAATAAAATTTTGAAAAACTTCAATTTTGCCAACCAAAATTATTTCAAACCCAATGTAAGTTATTTCAAAGGTCATTATCTGTTTGTTCAAATTTTTTAGAAACATAATTACAAATTTCGATAATTCATGTATTAGAGGGTAAACTTTTGAACGGTAGGGTGCTAACATTTTAAAAAAAAATGCAATTATATGCATCTCGCTGGACTACTTATGAGAAAAAACTATTTATGTAACTTTAAACAACAATTTATTTAAGAGAATAACGTAATCTACATACAATTTTTTTTTAAAACTATAGTATTTCCCTAGATATTTTTGTAAAATTTTGTACACGCCTTTTATGCATCAAAATGCATGCCATTGCTTTTCCTTAAAGTACTTTTCCTACTCCCATACATTAATTGTATTATTAGATATGCCGAACCTGTACCTTAACGAAGTCCATTACGATACAGATTTTCATTATGATACAAGTTTATATCCAATAGGAATACAGATTTTTCATTACGATGCAAGTTTATATCCAATAGGAATGCGACATTGCAATATTCAAACAATATTCAATATGGCGACTGCATATCTGACAGATATACAAATTAAATAAATGTGACAGTTCTCTGCAATTTACAAGTAATTACTTAAAATTTGTGCTTTTTTGAAAATATAAACGGTAAAAATGAGGGATAATGACAGTGAAATGTAACATTTGAGTCCACCAGAAATTATTGAACAAGCCTTAGTAACCACGAACAATTTATTACTAGCTAAATTCGCAAAGGTGCATGGAAAATTTTAACCTCAATTTATGAAATGGAATGTTCAAAAACTAATGTTTTATTATGGGGTCGTCGAAAAAATAGTGTATGCAACTCGCATTCAATGGCTATTAAGACACTCGTATTCATTACAATACTCGGCTTCGCCTCGTATTGTAATTTTCTTACTCGTGTCTTAATAGCTATCATTAAATGCTCATTGCATAATATACTATTATTTTTAAATCCCCATTCGTTTCTGAGCAAATGTGGTCTATTGTTTTTTGTTTGTTTGACGTACAGTTTTCGCTTAAAAAATAAAATTCATTCATGTGCACGATGTTATTGCATGCATATTAGCAGGAGGTGGACATTTCCAACAACTGATTTAATTTGTTTCTTTGTGCGTTCAGGATAATTTGCAGTTATCATTTCAAAATGTATGTAGATTACGTTACTCTCTTAAATAAATTGTTGTTCAAAGTTACATAAATAGTTTTTTCTCATAAGTAGTCTAGCGAGATGCACATGATTAATTTTTTTTTTAAACTTTAGCACTCTACAGTCCAAAAGTTCTGAAGAACCAATCTTCTAGTTTGATTCTAATATAAATTTAATACTTCATATATTCACAAGCTAGATAATAGTTACATAGTTTCTATTTTTTGAATTTCTTATATATATATATATATATATTGGATAATAATCAATAGGTACTTACAGTTAAAATAAAGCAGTATTCCAGAAACTAGTACAAACATTACAATTAAAAGGATCAGTATCAGCAGCAGAATCGTTGGTTTACACCACGAGATCCACCACGATTCGTTAGAGGTCGTACTAGAAGGTCCTCGGTTAGTGACGCACCACACGCATAAGGTCGATTCATCGTTAGGAGCTTCTGTAGTATGCAAAACACTAGTACCGCCACTTGCATTAACAACGATACCGCGATAAGCATTTGAACGCGGTATGAAGCCATCTTCATCTTCTGATCTTAGTCCGGAGTCATAATAAACGCCATACGAAGCTACCATACTTGCTGTGGACTGTTGGGAATTGTACGTTACTTCAGGTTGATGCGGTTCATTCTTCGATAAGCATTTACAGCAAGATGATTCCTCTTGACCTGTAATCGCGGATTCAGTACCTTGAGGTACTGAACCTGTGACCTGCCAAGAAGTGTTGTTGTACGTTTGTGGTGACTGCGATCTTTTATAAGTATAATCGCCGTTGGTGTAATGGGTGTTCGGTAGGTGGTTCTTGTAACCAATATTGTTCGTATTGACAACCATTGCTCGTTGAGTTTTATATTCAGAATCGTAAACAGAATATCACCATTTCGTATAGGTTAGAATATAGGCCGCTATTATCTTTATATATTCATAAATAAAAATAGGAATCACTTATTATTAAGCGTTTATACTTTTTATTAAACATCACCATCATCTTTAAAACCAATTAAGAAAGTGTTCGAAAGGAAGTTCAGTCGTCCTTGCTTCATTCGATGTGGTTCTCCGCGCACTTTATCTGCAATACAAAAAAATTAATTAGTGGTTAAATACTTACTAACATCTTATATATACAGGATGTACCACATAAAACTCCCAAGTCAAATATCTCGGAAACGGATAAAGATATTTGAATTTTGTAAAAAGCAGTTACTAAAGAATGTGATCCACTCTAGTTTGCTCTCACAATTGTGTTTTATTATGTGAAGATATAGATGGCGCTGCGATGAAAAGAATTTTTCTGATCGCCACAATCGCCATTTGCTTTTTATTTGAAAGAGTATTAAAATTAATGTAAATTTTATCAATTGTCTTAGTTTCCAAAATTTTACGGTTTCATAGATATTCGTGTTTAAAGAAAGTATGACAAAACGTCCTTTCTACATCGCAACTGGTTATATGTGCGTACTGGAAATATTCTTTTATTTCAGCATATTTAGCATACACAATTGCCGCAATGTTATTAAATCTGGATTTCTATTAAAAACTGCGTCTAACTTTTGCCGAAGACCACATCCGAAGTCACATTGGAATACTTGTGAAATTATTAATAGCCACATCTAATGTGGTTAATCCATTTTTACTTTCTTATACGTAGTATAAGTATTGTGATGACCAAAATTTTTGACCTCGAAATTTTTGCAGATGTCCACGTTTTGAAGTCACCTGATACCATAAAAGTGGTTTTAAAAAAATGTCTGTGTGTCTGTAACCGCTGTAGATATCTATTCCAAATTTTGTATTTACGTATATAATCTCCCTCTTGAGATCTGATTAGTTTTTCAGTGAAATCGGTAGACCGGAAGTATTAGTTTACTTCAGTGAAAAAATCAAATTTTGCAAATATTTCGTCAATTACTAAGTTTAAACAATTTATAAAGAATTCAAATGTATTCAAAATTAAATTTGAAACAAATTGTCTTAAAAAAGTTTTTTGAAATTCCTACCGAAAGTAGGTCTTTTACTCTTATCGAAAATCAGTTTTTTTGCGCAAGTCATGCTTTCTAGACAGGTACGTTACGGGTATAAACGTATTTAGAACATAATTTCCAATACCTTTAGTATAAAAAAAATTTCAAAATTAGGACCGGAAGTAACACGTTTACTTTTATCGAATAGCGATTTTTGCAAATTATGCATTCTATATATATTTGTCAAGAGTACAAGAGTATTTAGAGTTGGATTTGAAATATCTTTTTTGCATAAATGAAATTTTAAAATTCGCACCGGAAGTAATGTTTTCACTCATAGCGAGTAGCATTTTTTTTGCAAATATCTCATAAAGTATGTATCCTGTAGAGATTTATTAAGAGACTTAGAATAGGATTTTGAATAATTTTTGTATAAAATAATTTTTAAAATTGTGTGATTTGAAACGCTTATACGTATAAGAAAGTTGTGTGGTGGCTACACCTCATTTTTTAATTTGAGATTCGATTTTCAAAATATGTGATTAGTTTAGGCAAATTTCCAAAGTGTTCCTGAAGAAATAACAACTGATTTTTTAAATTTGGGATTTGTGTTAGTTCCTTGCACTCAGAACTACTTCGAGCGTCGTCATTTAAACATGTATCGAAATTCTCTGCATAAAAACTAGTAGCTTTCAGCCATGTTCCCCATCTAGTTATTATTGGCGAGGGTGGCAGTGACAAAGATGGAAGTTTTTCCCTGTAAAGGCCCACTCTCGATGGTGCTTTTCGGAAAACTTTTTTTAAAAGCGGATACAAGTCTATCAACTTCCGGATAGGAGACTCTGATATATGCACAGATTCTGTGGAGAGCATGTGCTACACAAGTAATATGCAGCATATAAGGATATGTTTGCTTTAATAGTCTGCCTGTTTTTAACATATATACGGCACTGTCACTAACAAATAAAAGTATTTTTTCCCTGTACCTGTCGTCCGAATGAAGCATGTTGTTTCTCGTCAATGGTTTTAGCAATTGTTTCCCCGTCAATTGTATTTATAACTATAGATGCTATTACCTATGCGATTTTTTGGCATTCTGTAACGATATTTTACAGACTTTGCAATAAATATCGGAATCACTGACAATGGACATACAATCAGTATGACCCTCAATCCACCTCGCCATTGTTTCACAATGTATTTCTCGACGTTCTTCCATATCATAGTAACATAAACAATGTTCTAGATCTAAATAAATGATAACTAAAAATGTATGCGTATATTATTGAGAAGTCGATTCAATGAAACGGGATTAAACAGGAACTATTACATAAATTACGAAGTACGTAATTAACAGTCAAAACAATGAAAAAACGGACTAATGTAATTATGAATAGGTATACACATATATAACTGTATTTATCATGCGAAATATAAGGTAAATACAATAAATTTTAAAAACCTCTGACGTTCCTATATCTCCGCCGATGATAATAGGATATTTACGACTTAAGTGGACTTTTTTGTATTATTTTTCCGTCAACATGTGAGTCAATAACGTATGTTGTAGTTCACCATATGAATAATGCGTGAATAATGGCTATTCAGTAAATGTGTGTTGTTTACATTATTTCTTTGCTCCGTTGTAACTTCGTCGTAGTTTAGCTCGGTCATGTCCGCGGCCTACCCATAAGTATGTAGGCAGAAAAGCATTCATGTCTGTGTTATATGTATGTATGCTTGCTTTGATTATTTAGGAAATATTTTGACATTAGTACACATTAGTGACATTTGGTTGATTATTAATTGTCCTTATAATTAGCTTCATTCAAACATTTACTCACTTTGCGTTGAGATTGTATTAAAAATATGGTTTTACATACAAACAAAGACAAACTGAATATTATGGTTTTAAGTTATGGAGAATCCCGTAGAAATGCATCTGAAGCAATGCGATTATATGCTCTACGCTTTCCAACAGGCCTTTTTACCAGATCACAAAACATTTATAAGTCTGTGTGCAAATCTCAGAAATTACGGTAGCTTAAAAAACAAAAACACTTAAGGCAGGAAAGAGTAAGAGATGATGAAATTATGGCAGCGGTACTCAAGACAATGTAAGTAAATATTGTTATATGTCTTACTCTCGCAAAAATAATAATATACCATCTACTTATTCTATTGAGGACAACCAGCTTAGGCGGGCGGACAGCATAAAGGACCTTGACGTGTTCTTTGACACGCATTTCAGCTTCTCCAGTCATATATATTTCATTTGAAATTCAGCTTCAAGTGCTTTGGGCTTTGTTTTCCGCAGTTGTAAGTTTTCTAAAAATCTACTGCTTCTGAAGGCTTTGTATTTCAGTTTTGTCGTCAGTAAGCTGGAATATGCATCACAAGTATGGTCACCTCAGTACATATATCTACCACTAGCCATTGAGAGAGTGCAGCGGCGATTTCTGAAATACTTATCTTTGAAGGATACGGGAATTTATCCGGAACGTGGCATCGATTACAATCTCTTACTGCAAACACATGATCTCCAGTCACTGCGGGATCGCCGAGAGTTTCATGGTGCACGCTTCATATGGAAGCTATGTAATGGAAAAATTGATTGCCCACATCTCCTATCATGCTTAAACTTTTACATTCCCAGGATTTCCTCTCGCTCCTCCTCCACGTTTTGGTTGCCCTTTTCGAGGACTAATCTTCTTCGGGGATCGCCACTGGTCACCATGTGTCGTGCTGCGAACTTATATTATGAAGATATATTTTTTGTTTCTAATTCAGCAAGTAATGCATAATTCTTCAACTTTATATATAAATATATGTATATAGTTATAAATTATTTATATTACAAATAAGAATATGATTAATTTGTTATTTATTAATGTACGTTACTTCTTTGTTTTATAATTGGTTTGATACTGTTGGACTAAATAAATTATTATTATTATTATTATTATTATTATTATTATTATTAAGACAGTTAATAATAAACCACATATATCATTACGCAATTAAAAGAACAGCAAGATCTATCTGTAACCTCTTGCCGTGGGATTCTAAAAGAAAATAAGTACTTGCCGTATAAAGTTCATTTAGTACATCATTTAAGAATAGGAGATAATCAACGCGGACTCGATTTTCTGGCAGAATTTTCTCTACTGTTAGCGGAAAATGACAACTTTATGAATCAGATCATGTGGAGTGCATAATGCACGATATTGGTCAGAACATAATCTTAGGTGGATAAGGCAAACAAGAAATCAAACAGTTTTTGGCGTTAACGTTTGGTGTGGTATTTTAAACGGACATATGTTAGGCCCCCACTTTTATCTTGAAACATTAACTGGTGTACGCTACTTACATTTCCTGCAATATGAGTTACCACTATTTTTGGAAGATGTACCTATAGAGTTGCGAAATAATATGTGGTTACATCAAGACGGGGCACCTGCTCATAATGCCAACATAGTTACTGACTATTTTAATCAAACGCTCACACGTCGTTGGATTGGTACTAATGGCGGCCTTAGGTGGCCGGCTCGTTCGCCGGATCTAACTCTGTTAGATATTTTCTTGTGGGGTTACTTGAAAGCTGAAGTTTACAAGGAACCTATAACAGATATGGGCGACCTTTATAATAAAATTTATGCAAGTGTTCAAAAAATTAGTAGAAATACATTGTTAAATGTTTGCGGAAGAGAACTAATAAGGCGATATACGTTATGTAGCAATTAAGAAGGCAACAATTTTGAACATCTTTGTTAGTTATATTTGATCCTTTTAAGTATTTAAACCAAAAAAAGACAAAACATTAAAATCACTCTTACTTCTTTAAAGACGAGTATCTATAAAAGCGTTAAACTTTGGAAACTAACACAAATAATAAAATTTACATTAATTTTAATTCTCTTTCAAATAAAAGACAAAAAAGGATTGTGGCAATCAAAAAAATTCATGGCAGCGCCATTTATATCTTCACAAAATAAAACACTATTGTGAGAGCAAACTAGAGTCAGTCACATTCTTTAGTAACTACTTTTTATAAAATTCTAATATCTTTATCCATTAACGAGATATTTGACCTGGGAGTTTTAAGTGGTACAACCTGTATATACTAATATTAATGTCAGTAATATTGGAGAAATAAAATATAGGAATTCCACTAAATAGAATATCAAGATATTGAAGAAAAATACCATATGTAATTAGAAAGACAGAAAGCTTTGTATATAAAATAGTTTTGCTTCACAAAACATATAAATATTTCAGTCATTTTATTCGTTATTCCTAAATTTCATGTATTTGTACAAAATTTTTGTAAATAATATTTGTGTGGAAAATTGTGTTTGAAATCAGCTCACACAATTCTATGAAAATCAAACTTAATTATAAATGATAACGTTTTTGTACATAATCAATGTATTAGAAATATTTGTTAATGCTATTTTCGGGATATAATGAAATTAATAATAATATAGGTTTTTATTACTCAACCGAACCCAGTAATAATACTAAGAAATGAAACGTATAAGGTTATATAAATATAAAGAAGAATATGATACATAACCTCATTCTGGGATTTAGTACTAGTTTACACTAAAAATGTACATTTGATGGGAGGTGACTTTTCTTATTTATTTTCTCTCACTGAATTCGAAAACCAAGATTAAATTTTTTTACAGACCAGTTTTTGAGATATTGTACTTTTTTCATTCTTTGACATCTTTTCACTTTAAAAATCATATATCGAGCTACATGTCTCCGATTTGGTCGTTCTTCAAAATGATAGACATTGAAAATATGAACAAATACTTGTAATGGGATTTATAATTGGTTAAACGGTTCAAATGGCATCCATGAAAATAGTCCAGATATTAAAAGTAAATACATTTTTATGCTGATTCTGTGCCCACGGAAAAATAGGAATCGATTAAAAACGTCCGGTTTCTCTTCATATACGTAATGTTGATACTTTTCGCAAGAAATAACTCTAACCAGAAAAAATCGACCGAAATACGACAAAGTTAATAGCTAATGAGTGAATGAATCCAAATCCCACATTTTATGGATATATTAAATTTTTTGACAGGCGGCCATACCGGTAACGCTTTTTTTCTTCTCCCGTTGACGCCAATGCTACAACGAAAACTGACATTTCATTTTGGCATTTGTTACATGTGCGGTAATTTTGTCCGCGAATAGCACCTGCAACTTTCAGGAGCGATGAACACCAAATAAAGTGTGTTTATCGTGTCATATAACTTCCACCGCATGGGATTCTGGATCAACACGAAAGATTAAATTTATATATACAATTATTGATGGTTTCATATGAACATATCATGAATAATGAACATTTTTATTCCAAATTAGACGATACATGAAATTCGATGATATGGAGAGAGCCGTTCTGCCATACGGTTGATTGTTACTTTTGCCTTGTTTTCAACTCTTGAATCTTCTGGATCATCACAAGAGGCAAACACAAGCAGTGAAAATGTATTTTATATGTATTGTATATTGAAAAAGCCATCTATACCCATCACCATAAACACTAAAGAATCATACGGCACAATGGCCATTTTGATGAAATACATTCAATACGAGGATCACTATTGGAAAATATGTTTCTATCTCTAAGTCGTCGATATGTCGTGTGGAATGTAGAGTGGGTATACAAAATATTGCTGTTTTCTTTGCCTTTGGGATAGCCGCGCTCGTGATCATTATAGAAGAAAACCTTGCCAGAAAGGGATAACGTCACAGTAAGCAAAGATAATACTAAATACCTGCCATTTAAAAACTTAATTTTGATTTGCGAATTCAGCGAGAGAAAATCCATATGAAAAGTACATCAAATGTACATGAATAAAATTTCATTTTGTAAACTAGTGTAATCTATTATAATTTAAATGTAACTCAAAGTTTAATACCTCAGAACAAAAAAGAATTTTCTGCTTAACTTATAAACGTATCTTTAATGTATAAACAAGTGAGTTGTAAAATATTTAACATATCATACAGTGACCTACAATGTTTGACTGGATTCTACATATCTGATAAGCAGATCCAAGAAGAATTACACCGAAATAATACCATACCTCAATCAAGATTACACATAATTAAAATACGCTTTTCGCCCGCTTTACTGTATCACATTTCTTAATATACGAATTTAGGATATAGAACTTCAATACTTAAAGCAAGAATTATAATGTATAATCTTCTATATAGTATTGTATAAACTATTACTGTTTTAATAGAATTTACATAAAGTTTAGTTGGCGAAAATCACCGGTAAAATTTTTCTAAGAGTAACTTCGCTGTTCGAATATCTTCAGGACCACCAACTTATATAGCAGATATATCATATGCATACATATAATAAACTAATCAATTAGATAAATAAAAACAATTAAGAAAATAACACAGGCCAGTTAGTGATCCCTGCGGTACACTTGGATTAATTGGTGATATGCTGGAGTTAGAAGTCTTATGCATATCATTTCTCCATATAGTATTACTGACATTCTGTGAATGTTATAAGCATTCAACATTTTCAGTAGTCTTAGGTCACAGAAAACTATAACCGGCTCTCTACACACTCTAACATTATAAACAGCATAAAACTGGTAAATTGCAGATATTAAAACTGACTAATAATATTAAATTTATTCAACACTGACTCTTGTCTCCTAAGTAATACAAATAGCGTAGCGAATGAAGTTCTAATAGACACGAGGCAAATATTCTGGATTTATCTCTTGTATTCTCTTTTATGCAATCTCCTGAGATCCAGTATTTGTTTTTGGAATTATTATGATTTCTTACTACAAAAGAAGGCAGAAAATGTGTGATAAGCAATACAAGTTGTCCCAGAAATAAAAAGACGGAATAGCAGGTATGTAAAGTCCGAACAGAACAAGGCCCAAATATACAGCAATAACGAAGAAATTAAAAATTTAATTTTCTATGTTGTTTTTTAGATAAAAAAATTACATTACGGACCTGACACAGAATGGATGTTTGTAAATACACGTAAGAATGCTCATTTGTAAATAGAAACGAACACGCATTCATAGAAAAATACGTATTTATTTGTATAAAACGGGAAAAAAACGTTAAATCGTACTCATTCATATAAAACATTTTTTGCCCGGTGCGTCTAGATAACGCGGCTATGTAGTCGATTGTTGACCCAGATGGGTGACGCACATTATTGCAGAAAATAAAAGATTGTTTTTATTTTTAAAATAGGAAGGTTGTTGCTCTTTAATGTGTTTGTAGTCGGAAAGAGCTGATTATTATTATTTTAGAATATTCAATAAATCGTAGTAAATATCAAGAATGTAATTATTTTTTTCTGGCAGGTGTAAAATTAAAGTAATTAATGGTTTGATATTTATTATGAAGTATCTATTCCTCGTCCTTTTTTTAACACAAGTAATATGGTGGTCCTAAAAAGAACCGATTGTGAAAGTGAAGCAGGCGGATATTTAGTCCAGGGTCGGCGTAAGGCCAATTGAATTCTTTATTATTTTTTTTTCTGCCGCCTGCGCACGAATAAAGACTTGATATTTTGAGGGTACGTTTTTACACAATCTAGCTTCCGATTTCTGCTACTCCGTGTTTTTATTTCTGGAACACCCTGTAGAGTAAAATTATTAAACATGTCTCTGAAATCCGAAGATTAATAAACATCAGCCCAATAAATTATTAAATTGAAAAGTTTCATATATTCGTATAATTTTGATAAATACTACTAATTAAACTATGGAAATATTAAAACGGATTTTAATTTATACTTCTAGTGGACACTAGACGCAGATAATCCTTTAACAGGTAATGAATAGTGAGAATAACGAGAGTCTGTCAAGAAGCTGAGTCTTGTTAAAGTACTTAGAGGGACCAGGGGATAGATTAGCGTCTTGGCCAATGGGAGAAAGGAGCGGTAATCTAACACCAACGAAAATGTTCAAGATTCTATATAATTCAGGGTTGCAGACATAAATTAAAATGATAATCATAATCGCACTGCTCACATTACTTAGATCAAAAAGATATATAACAATAGATAAATCCAATCAGAGGTACGGTATAATTAGGAGAGGCTACAGGTAAGCTACCTGGGCATCGATTGAACTACATGACATATTTATTCAGCGATATTTATTAACATAATAAAGGAATTAACCCAACAATAATCATGGAATTGGTTGATATTTAATAATAAATAGAAGTGTTATATATCTAGGAATGTAAATATAAACTAAATATTTGTATGGATTATTTTCACTTTGATAGATTGCAAGGGGAAGCATTATTGCTTGCTGCAGTCTTAACAAAAGAAATATATTCTTGAAAAAGTTTTTCTTGGGCATGAGGTGTTACCTACATATGCAGGTTTAAATTAAAAAACCGATATATTCTCAAAACTCTACCTTTATTTGTATGCTGGACAATAATTAGAACACATTGTACCACATCTATGTGAGAAAAAAATGAATAAACCACGACTGATTGTGCCACGCCAAACACGGTTTGGTTTATAAATTTTATTATGCAACCAATAACATATATAAAATATCGCGTCTATCCAATAAAAATGGATTTAACTTAAAAATTCGTTAAAAGTATTGGTATTATTATTTCAGTTCTCTTTCAGGTTAGCATTGTTTAATATTTTTCTAGTATACCATAAAACAAACTTGAAGTCTTTTAGAAGACTAACAATCCTAGGCAACAGGAAGAAATAAAACTACGAGAATAAATTGAAAACTACATTAAATTGAGATGTACAATGTCCCTTGAGATCAATTTTTTGCATTCTCATTTAAACTGTTTCCATGAAAATTTGTGTGCTGTCAGTGATGTGTTGTGGGCGAGGCTTCACCTGTATATTTTAACAATGGAACAACGTTATTAATGTAGGTCGAGCAAGGATGAGTAATTATTACTGGTCATTCAAGTAAGTAAGTAATGTAGGATATAAAAGAAATTCAACGTTTTTAAAAAATATCTATAGCAAATATCCATGTGCTATTTTTCTAATTAAATCATTATTTTGATTTGAAATTAATTATTTTCTCATTTCAGTGACTTAATGACTGGTATCTATAATTGTGATTGATCAAAAACGTAATCCAACAATATGTGTTTAATGATAAACGCGTGACAATACATAAAAAGATGCACACACGAATTGCATAATTAAATGTGAACACGTAAATATTTAAGCGTAGGACAGTCGCTATTATCTATGTAGTTATGAGATCATTTGTGTGGTTGAATTAAATGACCTCCATGATAGATCAGGATCTTTTGATGAAACTACATAGATAATAACGGTTGTTCTATGCTTAAATATTTATATTTTCACTTTTAATTACATATTTTGCGTTCGCATCCTTTCTGTGTTTTGTTACTCGTTATCATTAGAAACATATATTGGCATTGTCTGCCTTAATGGCATATTTCCGTATTTGTCATTTTTATTATTAATTTGCTATTTTAATAAATATAGCCCCTACGCCATGATGACAGATTACTTTAATTAAATATCTTGTATTGTAAGATTCATTTGCTACATAATTGATTTTGTTTTATTCCAAAATATTTAGTGGATATATAAACAGCTTAAATATGAGTAAATACATATTTTTATAAGATATTTCTACATAATAAGGTAGCAATAATTCATTGCTTTCATTTTTCTTATTATATGTTGGATATATTTGCATATACAAATATATTTCCACCTGTCATTAATCAAATCGACAAGTTTCTCGAAACCTTCTTAGCTTTATTACATAATTCCCTTCACGTATCACACGTCATCCCCCAGAGCTTTGCATTCATCCTAAAATGGCGAACAGCGCTCAAAAACGAGATAAAACATCACCTTCATAGACCTGTTTACAGTTTCCTACATATCACGACGAGCTGAATATTTTATTTTAGGAATATATCCAAACACGCATATAGCAAAGCTGGGACTTAATCTTTTTCCTAAAAAGAAACAAATTAATGTAAAGAAATTCAGTGTAATTGAATTTTAATTGCAGGAAACGTTTTTATTTTTAAATATCTTTTGTAACTTATTAAAAATTTTAAATGAAATAATTATTAACAGGGGAATAATAACTGAAAAGTTAAGGCGCAACAGGGACAGTAGTTGATTTACAATTAGAGAAAAATCCCCAGCCGTGAATAAATTATATAAAAATTTCGTGCTTTTTATGACTAAGTTCGTTTAATATATATTAGACCTTATTTTAGAAAATCTAGGGGGTTATTTTTTGACGCCTGGGATACTGGAACGTTGTCAATAAGTATCACTGAAAAAGAGCAATAGTATCTATTATAAATAAGAAAATGTTGAAAATATTAGAATTGTTCTAATGGAAAATCTAAAGCAGTATTAAAGGTTAATTCTTAAAAGTAGAACTAAAGTAAATTTACTAAAATACAAGGAAGTACACCCAAACGTTATCTCTTAATTTGTATAAATTTTTTGCATATTTATAGACTTAAAATGTTGCAAAATGTGGCCCTTTTTTCCAGCAGATTTCGTCGTTTAAAAGGTTCAAATTACTATAGGAAATCTTTCGATATCTAAAATTTTGCGATTTACATGGTTTGAGCCCGGAATAAGTGTTTGCCCGGTACTAATCTTTTTTGTAATAGTTTAAGTTTTAAATATTTTTACCACTTTAATACATCTCTGCGAATGCTTGACGATAAGAGTAAAAGTGTTCCGGACAGAATTTTGAAATATTTTTTGAACCAAGAATGTTCCAAATTATGGTTAAAATACGTTTATATTCTAAATCTGTATATGATGCATAATTAGCATTCAATAGTTAGCAAGAGTGTCATCTTCAAACCTACTCTCAGTATGAATTTTTGAAAATATCTGTTTTATATTGCTACCGGAACTACGTCGCATTAAGGTAACAGACTAAATTAGGGAAAGAAAACGGAGAAACGCAATAGGGGTTGATGTAACTGGATAACGCAGGGCCGAGCTAACTCAGTCGCAGACGGCGTGACGGTTCAGGAAAATAAGAACACCTAAAAGTAGAGCGTCGGTCGGCAACGACGCTAGCGACGTTGTCCGGGCACCAGGACACTATGCTATCTTACAGATAACCTACCTGCGCCTCCTACGAGCCACCACTGGCTGTGTCCCTCCAGCGGGTTACCTATTGAACTCCCTGTATAAACGTAGCACCTAATCTTAAGTACGTGCTTGTCACAGTAATATTCGAGATATGCAGAGGTAAAAGAAATAAAAGAAAAGGTATTACGTAAAGTAACAAATTTTAATAAAGACTTAATGTGTTGAATAGTTTTTTTTAAAATAAATGCAAAAGTTAAAGTATGACAGGTAATTTACAAAAAAAAAAAGTCGCGAATCTGACTGAACAGTAGAAATATAAAAAAAATAGCAAGCGTTGAATGAACATTAATTTTTAAAAAAAAGAAATGAAACTAGACAGTTTGATAAATTTTGGACACAAAGCGTTAGGTAATATTAATAGAAATTTAAAAGAGAATAACAAGTCTTAATACTATTTCATAATATCTGCGTTTCCGCAGTAGATGGTTGGTAGCAGAAACGTTTCATCACCTCACATTATGTAACTACAAGTGATATCATGGACACGCCACAACGGCAATGTTAATACAAAAGTGTAAATAGATATTTATAAACGCAAGAAAATTAATATCTCAGTATAAAAGACTTAGTCTAAAATTGTGAAAAATTCGCTGAATACCAACATCAGGTATGAATACATGAACTAAATTAATTTAAATGAAGGATATTTAATAGCAAAGTCAAATAATTAAAGGTAAAATTAGAAAAGAAATTTTATAATATACAAAAAAACACTGAGCTTCCCGAACCAAAATTCGCTCTTACAGAAATGGTTGTATCTAGCTCAGAAAATTAATCGATCAACGTGAAAGACAAATTTACTAACTTACGACAATAAACGTGCAAAATTATTATCTAAAATTTAGATTAAAAATCCAACACATCATGAGACATACAATTATTGAAACGGTAATGAAAATTACTAGGTATATTACTAAATCAAATAATTTCTCTCCAAGAGATATAGGGATATGATAATGAATTTACTAAAATTAGTTTTAATTAAATATACGTCTCAATATAGGGCTACAAAATTACGGTAGTGACATAACCAAAATTTTAGTTAAACTGAATATTACATAAAAAAAAAAACAAGAAAGAATAACGGTAATTTAATTAGGAATAAATTGTGACCTCGCAGTTAACTAAGAGGTGCGATAGTTATTAAGCCACTCAAAATTCTTGGTCAAAATCTAGGCAAAATAAAGTCTTGCACTCAGGCGTCAAGACGTCGAAAATCAGACGTAAAATATGAAGTAAAATTTACAGCGTTAGTTGCACTTATCTGGCAAAATGGTCGCCGGAAGATCGCTGCGGGAATCCAAAATGGCGGTGACTCCCTTGATGGAAAAATTCTACTTCAACAGGCGGGCTGGATGTTGCGGTGCATCTACTGCTGCAACGATAAAAACCACCGCGCTCTTCAATGAAAATGCGGGGCGATAACACCAGAAATACGGCTACTGAGGGCTTTTGTGCCCGTCAAAAGAATCCTATCGGCTACTGAGGGCTTTTGTGCCCGTCAAAAGAATCCTATCGGCTACTGAGGGCTTTTGTGCCCGTCAAAAGAATCCTATTAAATAAAAGAAGAAAAGAACCAAAGATAAAATCCCGAAAATGTAACACAGAGTTTCAAACACTTACCCCAATATGAAAAATGGAGATTCCGCGATAAACGACTCACAAGTCACTCCAGGGTGCAAAATTTAAATTAATAAAAAAAACCAGCACATGGCCATACGTGAATTTTTTAGATAACGGTACAACGGTAGAAATTCACGTTAATAACCCAAAATTAAGGTAACGGTAATTACTGCTTACTCCAATTAAAGCCGCATACGCGAAAATATCTACATAGATAATGTACCTAAGTACTAAAGGAAGATAAGCAATTTGCACACCATGTTCTACACAGAACCGACTATAAAGTGAAGTGGAAACGGGAATCTACTTTCATATCTCATGCGCGTCAATTATACGCATCTTTTCAAAAACATAAAGACACGGAAATACCTCAAAATGGAAGGCGGGAGCATTCAAACAAAATAACAAACAGAAGTCTAAGTTTGACCATAAAGGGAGTTAACACTGTGACTTATAATTAAACGCAAACATGAACATGACTTATATGAAGATAAAATAACAGTAACAACCCTTCGAAGAACGTGGAATTAATAAAGTCGGCAGATAGAAAGGGACATACACGCTCAACGGTTGGCAATGTGTGAAACACCCATTACACGGCAACGCAGTAACCACGTTTGACAGTAGGGAAACAAAACAAACCTCTAATCGTAGATACCATTTTATAATACGAAAGAACAGAATTTCTGCAGGTAACTAATGAAATATCCAAGCTCTAATCAAAACGCTGCAAGAAGACGGTTAGGAGAACCGATCAAAACTTATGTTTCAGAGTATTAACGACCTTAACCTCTACTGGGAGTCCCAGGGAAGAATCACAGAAGTTTCCTAATACTTAGAATAACGATGAAAGGCAACAAGCGATCTGCAAACAAATATTAGTATGCCCACCGTTCCAAGCATTTCCCCATTGTAATACTTCTTAAATTTTTAGTGACTTAAACACGAAGGAAAATATTATTCAGACGTGCTAGAGAGACCATGTCTAGGAATACACAAAACACAGGCATCAGTTAATACAACGTGGCTGTCTGATGTGTGCATCATGGATTTAAAGACACACATAAATGCACTACGTAGAGTTCTGAAGTAATAAACAGTAGTTGAAGAACTGAAACAAGGCGTAAAAAAAAGTAACTGCAAATGCAGATTATTCGCATCTACAGGTAGGGTAGAATAAGCTAAAGATAAGATAATTAGAATTAGTCACTTAGATACAGAGGTTTTCACAAAAATAGAGTGTATTTGCTCGATAATACACAAAACCTAACTGTCAATTTCTCGGTACGTGATTTAGGGCTCTGAAGGCTCAAAAGTAGGTTTAGCACACACGCAGGTATACGGCAGGCAGTCTTAGCAACCGGTGAAACAACCAATGTACAGGGTACGCCCAAAAAGTCACGAGCTTATACAAAATCCACGTATTTAGACAAAGACACAAAATCTTTCGGGAACTAAAACAAAAGTAAATTTTACAGCGTAACAATATCTCTTTTGAAATTTTTCTGTTCATCAGAAATGTGTCGAAACATAATAGTGGACGAGATATCGCTAGAAGATTTTTTTCCATTGAAATAAACTGCTAGATCTGGTCTATAGATTCGACTGAAAATGAGTTTATATTCTTAAATATAAAGTTTGGTATCGATAGTTTTAACCGATTGATCCCTACCTCAAACACTGACACACGGGGATGTTTGGAAAAATCACTTTTTCGTTATCTGGAGACTTTAAAACATGGACATCTACAAAAATCTGGAAAAAAGCCTCTAAATTTTTTTATGGTATCAATATTTTTTATACCACGTATAGGAAACTAAAAAGCCTAAATTTTATTTTGTAATTTTTTTTCACAGGTCTATCCAAATATGTAATTATTATTTGACACATTTTCATTTAATGTTTTCTCAAGAAAGGATTAAATGAAAATACAACATAAGTTTTTTCTAATGAACTTCCACATTAAATTGTATCACCTGTGCTCTAACATAGCAATTGCCTAAGTACTATCTTTATAAATGATGGTTTGTCAGCAACTTTATTTATTATCGTAATAGAAAGCATTATGAGAGAATGTAGTGTTAATGGAAGCATAATAGAAAATGCAGTACAGATGCTTGCGTATGCTGACGTACTTTACTAATAGGAGAACAAACACTGGCGGAAGGAGTAATTAAGATAGAAGAAGAAGCTGGCATGAAGAAAAGAGAAAGCATTTGAGAATACCTGGAAGTAATACAAGTAGCCTACAAGAACAACAGATAGGAGAATTCAAGATTAAGGTAGTTGAAAATTTTAGGTACCTGGGCAGAATAGTTACTACCAAAAACAGTAGAAGTGGTGAAATATAGCAAAAAATTCAGAAGGGGTATAGAGCATACTACAAGTTTAAAACATTTATGGAAAACAAGAGACTAAGTAAGATCACAAAATTAAGATCAGCAATAAGACATGTGGTAACTTATGCGTCAAAACTGTGTGCCTAACGAAAAGAAACCAGGAAAAATTCAGATTTTGGAGAGGAAGATTATAAGAAGAAGTTTATAAAGTTATGACATTAATGACACTTTAGAAGGTGAAGATAGTAAGAGTGATAAAAAGTCAAAATTAAGATAGTTTGGACACACATCAATAGAATGGAAGATACAGCATTAGTAGAAAGAATTACGAGGTGAAAGCCACATGGAAGTAGATTAAGAGTATACCGAAGATAAGATGGGAGGAACAAGTGATAGAGGTCATTAAAATACTAGAAGTTGAGAGATGAAGAAGGAAAATGCAGCACAGGGAAAAAAGTAGAGATATTGTGGAGAAAGCATACATACTAGTTTATGAGAGGAAAGTATAGAAACAACAGTGGAATGATCACCCAAACTGGTCAACAGGACTCAATCGAATAAGTGGCTACTACTATATCGGTAGTGCACAGCACTATATATAGATATAGTTAATGCAATTTAATGAATAAAAATCCGATGTCATAAATTTCATACACATAACATTAATATCTAGAATAAATTTTTAAGAAACAAAATTACGGGTCTACTGATCGGTAATTTGCACTTTAGCGATTTTTATGTTGTACAATTTTTGGACTTACTTAAATTCAAGAAAATTATCATTATAATCCCATAAGCGCAGTTTATAAGGTATTTTAGCAATTTATCATAAATATCATTATTATTTTCTCCTAGTCACAGCATATTATCAAGGGCAAGTATTTTGCATTTAGTCAAATGCTTACTGTGCTATAAAAATATTTGTCATTTATGCAGAAACAACTAACGGATATTTAATATAATATAATACATTGTTATACATTAGCTATAAAGAAAACATCTACTCATTAGCGACCGAAGCTCAGATTATCATCTAATTCATCCCGTAAATACCATCGCAATAACTACAACTTCTCTAAAATGGGGTTCACAATAAAACATTCGATCTTGCCGTTAAAGATACACTATGGGATTGAGAATGATATTTTGGGGCAATAAGCTAATATTTTTAAATTTTAACATCAACGATATCATACGATAAATCATAAATAAACTTATTCGCTTTAAGTTTCCGGAATTGCAAAAAGAGAAGACGGAATTCCCTAGTAGGATATCATCGCATGTCCTTTAAATTAGGTATAGCCTTTTAAACTATGTATAAATATTTTTAAAATGCTTTTGAATTCCTGCAAGCGCCTTGAATAAGTTTTATGTTCTTCAATTTATTGATCCTTTCCAAATAATGAGAATTACCGAGATTCACAAAATGGGCGTCTATTTGAGCAATGATTTCATCTTTGGAGGTGGTGGGTGAATGCGCATTTAGTTGCCCAATTTATAAGATTTGGTTATGGCGACTACGGACATGTCATTATCTGAATGAAACAGTCCATTCTTCTTGGCAAAATGCCGTCGTTTTTTTCTTCAAATTACCATTAAGCTGGTTCAATAAGTTACCGTAATATCCGCCACTGCTTGTTTTTTCCTTTTGTATGTAATCGGTGTGGATTTTTTTCCAATTTCGCCAAAATGCACGAGCTTTACTGTTTCCATGGCTATTGAGCTTTAACTAAATGAGAAAACTTCTCAAACTTTGACAATAGTTTAATGACAGATAGAAGGTAATGTGAACAGTGTTGTTTTTTTGTTTACAACACGGGAAATTGAAAAAGTCACGGACATAATGAACCATTGTCTAATCAATGAACCTTCACAAACATACATTTTTTGCTCTATTTCTAAGGTAGGAGGAAATATAGTTGTAAAAAAATAAATATCATAATTTCTAACCCATAACGCGTACAATTTCATATATGACAGACCTGATTATACTAACGCGACGCAAATAGTTTATTATCATATCTCATATGGAACGCGGAAGTAATCCGAAAATGAATGCCCATGAAAGCTAATTACTGACGCGGATTTTGTGATTTCTTGAAGTTCGCATGAGGTGTGTTCACAAATGCAAATATTTCTGCACTTGTAATAAATCTTTCTAGAATGCCTAATATTTCCAAGAAACTGCTATTAGATAAATGTAAAAGAGCTAATTCTGTTGCGAATTTTGAATTCTTTCTTACACAAAAATTATTCAAAATCTAGTTCTAAATCCTTTTATACTTTCAAAATATCTGACTAATATAGATGACTAGCGAGGTATTAGCAAAAAACTGTATATCGTGAGACTAAACACAAATTTCTAAATTTTTTTTTTATAAAAGTTATCTCAAAATCTCTTCTGAGTACATTTGTATTATTTAGAAATTTGTCTGAACTTAGTAGTTAATTGTTGAAATACATTTTTTCTCTGAAGTAAGCTACGACTTACTGATTTCACTGAAAATCTAATTAGATCTCAAGAGAATGAATACGAGGGTAGTCTGAAAAGTTTCCGACCTAACAAAGATATAAGATATTTTTCCTACAAAATTATTTTTATTTCTCTACATAGTCTCCTTGTAAGTCCATACACTTCACCCAGCGATGTTCCCATCTCTCTAGCCCGTCCAAATAGTACTTGCCGTCTTTCTCTGCAAAATAGTTGTTTGCAAAGGTGATGGCCTCCTCATTTGATGAAAATCTCTGTCCTCCGAGGGCAACTTTTAATTTTGGAAACAAAAAGAAGTCGCTGGGAGCTAAATCTGGTGAGTAAGGTGGGTGATCAAGCAGTTCAAACCGTAATTCGTGGATTTATGCCATGGCAACCGTTGAGGTGTGAGTCCACCAAGTTGTCTTGGTGGACCAACATTTTTTTTTTCTGCAAATGTGGCCGTTTTCTCGCAATTTCTGCCTTCAGTTTTTCAAGTAATGATGCGTAGTATTCTCCTGTAATGGTTTTCCCTTTTTGCAGATAATCAATAAAAATAACTCCATGACTGTCCCAGAAAACAGTCGCCATCACTGTCCAGCCGAAGGAACAGTCTTTGCCTTTTTTGGCGCCGATTCCCCCTTGGTAGTCCACTATTTTGACTGTATTTTTGATTCGGGGGTGTAGTGGTGTATCCAAGTTTCATCAACAGTAATTAGCCGGCGCCAAAACTCTGATTTATTGCGCCTAAATTGCGCAAAAAGAGCGATCGAAATGTTCATTCGAACACGTTTTTGATCCAACGTGAACAACCGCGGCACCCAACGCGCAGACAGCTTTCTCATGTCTAAATCTTTATTTAATATGTGACAAACACGTTCTTTAGATATTTTCATGGCTTCTTCTATCTCTCTAACTTTAATTCGGCTGTTGTCTAACACCATTTGGTGAACTTTAGCAGTGTTCTCGTCAGTGGTTGCAGTTTTCGGACGTCCCGAACGTTCATCGTCAGCCAAGCTGGTACGGCCACGTTTAAATTCAGCTACCCAAAATTTCACGGTGGTAAATGATGGTGCAGAGTCGCCGTACACAACGTCCAACTCTTCCTTGATTTGTGTAGGCGTATTGCCTTTCAAAAATAAATATTTAATCACAGCTCGATACTCAAGTTTTTCCATTTTCACAAAAACACTCACAGCAACTTACTCAAACGATTGTTAAACAATAACTGAGCGTCCGAGGTGGCTGAAGTTTTGGTGCGTACATGTCAAAACATACATAAACACGCTCCACTACTTTTGTCAACGAATGCTGCCATCTTCATGTTGAGGTGGGAAACTTTTCAGACTACCCTCGTATACTTGTAAATATAAAGTTGGATTTTGATAGGTTTAGTCGGTTGCCTGCTATCCTGATCAAACACACACACAAACAGACAGAAAAAAAAGTCAAAAATTTTCATCACAATACTTCCTTATATACGTATAAGAAACAAAAAGAAATTGTTATGTTTCAAAATATTGTATCAATTATGAGTTTGTCAAGAAGGCAGAATATATACTGCGGAAATGGTTGAAGTTTATTTTATTTACTTTCCAGTAAAATAGCCAAGAACAAACAAAGGAAATACATATATAACGACTAACGAGTTAAGAAGGAATTCAATGTTTCCGTATATATCCTTATTCAGTAAACATTTCTATTTTCATTTCAATCTAATTTAATTTTTATTTTAAAATTCCATCATTCTGTGCGCCCCCAAATATTTATACAGTCATTCAACTATATAACAAATGAATTGTTCCCTTCAGCTATATACCCACGTCAATATTTCTACACGTACCTACCTTTGACGTGTCATTTAATATAACTATTCCTGGAGACGAAGAATTTTGTTATACGATAAAAAAATAAAAATCTGACGATGAAATATTATTCATATGACAAGTGATGTTTATTGAATAGTGCTACAAAATTTTATTTGTATCGCAATATGTAACACATGTACTACAATTAAAAAACTGGCAGAATGCCAATTTAACTAACATATATACATATATATATAAAATAAAGAAAAAATTAATGCGGATCTTAGAATAATCATGTAAAGAATTTATTGGGGTAACTCCGCTGAAGTCTCAATTGGTAGGCTGTCTTCTGTATATGTCTCTAATTTATGCTTTTCATCTCCAAGCTTATCTTATCTTATTCCTTGACTATACTGCACTGACGAGAACCAAGTAGTTCGAAAAACGTGTTTGCAGTTGCAAAAAATTCCTTTCGGAAATAGAAAAAAATAATTCCATAACTTTCTTAGACATGACATTAATAAAGCAAAATATTCAAACTATTTGGTACATGAAACCCATCGCATCTGGAAGATATTTAAACTACAATTGCTTACAACCTCTGTTAAAAAAGAGGAAAGTTGTTAAAGCCCTAGCCGGCGAAGCCATTTACATTACCAGCCTAGAATATCGGCCAGTTGTGATAAGCAGAATTAAAAATATATTAAACAATAATAATTATCCCGATAATTTCATAGAAAAAATTATCAAACAAACTTTACATAAATTTTACAATTAAGGGGCAAAAATAATTAAAACCACAAATAAACAGATCCTCGAACCTACTTACATTCCTATACCATATGTCAAAAATTTATCAGAAAAATTCAGCCCAATAGTAAAACCATACAATTTCAAAATAGGTCATCAAAATAACAGCAGTCTTATATTTTTATATACTAAACTTAAAGATCCTATTCCACCCCTTAAACAGTCACACGTTGTGTATAGCATCCCCTGTGAAACATGTGACAAAATTTATATTGAAGTTACTTGAAGAAAGGATTCAAGGACATCAATATGCCAAAAAACTCCACAACCTTAAAAAAACATCAAACAAACTTCAATCATAGTTTCAATTTCACAAATGCCAAAATTTTAACAAAACAATCAAATACAAATGCAGGGAATGTTCTCGAGATGATCAACATAGTACAACATAAGGATGCAGTAAACGATAGAAGTGAGATCGATGTGTATTTGAGAATAACAACTTTAATATATCATAAAAGAATAGACCAAAAAACAGTTAAACTTTATATATAAAAAATAGACATAGAGTAAAGTAGGGGATTATGGAATACCATTTTTATTTTATTTAATTATTTTGAAGTGTATTGAGTAAAATATAAATAAAAAATATCAATGATAGCGCCAAAGGGTTTATTATATGAGACCACTGTGGCTAAGTTACAAATAATATACATAAACAAAAAATATTACAAATAATGAAAAAAAGCATTTCTTTCCACCGAGAACAATGGTCGGGTAATATGGAATAGATGTATGAGGGAATATGGAATACTGTTATTTTCGATATAAAAAATTCTAACGACAAAAATCGCAAACATAACAATCCTGTTCGGAATCGGCGCACAGTTCATGAGCCCAAAGTTCGCATCTTAGGCACTGTATCCAAATTTCTCCACTCGAGTCAGTCGTAAAACGTTCTGAACAGAAAAGACATTCTGCATCATCTTGTGGGTTATTGTTGTTGCTTGGGAAATCTTCATAATCAGTAGAGTCATCTAAGATTGGGATATCTTCATCTAAATCATCCGACGATTCATCGTTTTCTACCAGTTGCTTTCTCGTTTTTTTCCTCACACTACTCAAAGTTACTTTGGTGTCATCTTCCATTTTGCTGGTTCCAGGTTTTGCATCATTGGTTGGTTTTGTATTTCCTTCAAACCCAATGTTTCTTTTAACTTTGTTTTTTTCATTTTTTGATGTAAGTGACTCTTCCAGTTCATCCTTGTTTGGAGTTGAAGTCAAAAGTTGGCGGTCCCCGATTTTCGACCTCTTGTGCCTCGTCGTTTTTTAAGAACAGGAATAGGAGCTTTGTCTTTCAGTAAAACTGGTTGTTCCTCTAGTCGTCTAGGCACTTCTGGATTTCTGTGTGCCTCCTCTAGGAAATCTTCTTCGGTAAAAATATTTCTGTTTACTGGAAACAGACCTGTTTGTCGAAATCCATTGATTGCTCTTTCGCCAGTTTGTATTTTCAGATATGCTTCACCAAAGAGTTCACTTATGTCAAAATGAGATATTGGCCGATTATTTTGCCGTAAAAATTGGCGAATTTCTTCATTGTAATAGGTTTTCAATGCCCCCATTACAGATTTATCGAGTGGCTGCATCTTGTGCGTTGTGTGAGGCGGTAAGCACAACAAAGTTACGTGATTTTGCCTTGCAGCGACAATAACATCCAAGTTTCGAATGTGGGTATGATGGCCATCCAAAATCAAAAGCACAGGTTTTCGGTACTTGGTCTTACATATTCTATAAAATGGTTGAACCACTGCGTAAATATATCTGTCTGAATCCACCCAGATGGATGGAAGGCAAAAACACTTCCTGGTGGAGCTCCCTTCTTTATTAATTCGCTTGAATTTTTACGAGGAAATATGAGTAAAGGGGGGAACAAAATTGCCACTCGCACTCATACACAAAACACAAGTCACCAGAGAGCCCCGCTCTGCAGATGTTAGTGCACCGATTTGTCGTTTTCCCCTTTGTGAAAAAACCTCAGGGCATTTTGATTGTACAATGCTAAGACCACTTTCATCGACGTTGAAAATCTGATTAGCTGAAAAGTTTTTTTTTGCTATTTCTGTCTCTAACAGATCAAAAAACTCGTTAACGTTTTGCTTGTTAAAGCCCACTGCTCGTGCAAACGACGTTCCCGTCGGCTTTCTGAGGCTTAACACATCCTTATGCCTTAATCTGAAACGATTTAGCCAGTCCTGACCAGCAGATTTTTTCAGTAATGAGAAAGGATATGGAACGTTATTTCTTCTTGCTAACTGGAACGCAAGATTACGGACATCCCGCCTAGTTAATCCATAAAAGGTTTTCTCCATAGCTAGGCAATGCTTTAGTAATTCATTTTCCAAATGATCCGGCAAAACTGGTTTCCTCCCCAGTTTCGTTTGGCATACCTCACTAGCAGCTCCATCCTTCTTACAAAGTCTGTAAAAGGTGGCACGAGGCACATTGAATGTTTTACATGCTTTTAAATAACCCATTTTTTTGCTTCTAACTGCTATTATTGCCTTTTTCATGTTTTCCTCATCCCACATTTTACGTTGTGGCGAACTGGTTTTAGCTTTTCCTTGGGTCTTTTTGACCGCTTTAGGCATTTCTACAAAAGAAATCCAATTGTAAGATTTTAATTTATAGAGTCAGGTAATATGGAATACTATTTCATAATTCCCGCCCATATAAGTTTAGAGGTTAAAACGGATAAAAAAATGAAAGGTAGTTCAAATGAGCAATATCTCTGTACTAAAGCATTCCTACATCATTCGTCTACTTAATGAACCAATAACATTAAACAAAATTACTTTCGAAAGTGTTTAAAATAAAATTTTAGTGTACTTACCAAAAAATATTAGGAACGTCGAAATCAGTTGAACTCTTACAACCACTAAATGGTGAATGTTCATAGACTAAGGTACTCTTGTGGAGCAATTTTGAACTTTATCGAGTGTTATTATAACAAATGAGAATAGATAGCGCTGGTAGTTTTGACAAACACATGGTATTCCATATTACCGGGTCTATTTCATAATCCCCGACTTTACTCTACATTTAAAACGACATTAAATACACAAAACTAGCATCATGAAAGCACTACAGTTAAAACCAATAAAAGAAATAAAGTGTAAATTTAATTAAATTATGAAAATAAATAATAAATACTTATGTCCATTAATAATATTGGTACCTACGATAAAATGTAGGAAATGATATTGTTTTAAAACCTTTAATTCTTTAAAAATGATGTTAGGCAAGTCCACTATTTGTCATTATATTAAAGGGTAAAAAATTATTAATACTGTATAATTTTTCCATTTACAGATTTGTTTTTAATTTTAAATTTAATTGACAAAAATTTACAAAATAATTAAGTTATCCTTCGTCTAGTATTTTAAACAAAACATTGTAAGTTTCATAATAGATAAAATATTAAAACTAAATTATAAAATATAACCTGTTTCAAGAATGTTCTCTAGTTATTTGTTTCGTCTTTGTTTACAGTTTGCGTTGGGCAATAGGGAACGTATTCCGTTTCTTTAAGAGCATTTTATAATTTGAAAAAGACAAAATATATGTCGAAACATTATTATAAGTACCAATCTTTTTGTTTTAATTAGTTTGTAGTTAGTAATTTTATTTTGAGTTTAATAATTCAATAAGGCCACTACACCAATAAATTCATAAATGAAATTTCCGAAAAGAATTTTTTTAATATTAAATACAAATATACGACCAAGGAACAAAAGTAAATATATATACGAGGTAGGCGCCATAAAGTCTCGACCTGACAGGCTTATACAGGTTCAAACGTGTTCAAACTCCGTCATGTTATGCATGCACATACGCGAGGTGTACACTATAAATATGACAGTTCGAAGCCTAGTAGTTTTTAGTAACCAGCCAACCAACGTGACTAGAGCACTAAAACGTCTGAAGTAACGAAAATTGAGTACCGCGCGGTCATTCAATTTTTTACAAAAGAGGGGCATACACCTTATCACATTAAACAACGTTTAGACGACGTTTACGGTGTTTCATCTCCTTCGTAATCAACTGTAAAAAAGTGGGCAAAATGTTACAGTTTGGGACAAGAAGCCCTGAAAGATGTTGATCGGTCGGGTCGACCAATTGAAATGATAACGCCTCAACAAATTTCTATTATTGAACATTTAGTGCCAGAAGATCGCCGTTTGAAAGTGAAGTAATTTGCAGTGATAACAAACAATTCCGAAACAAGTGTTCGCCGAATTCTCCATGACCATTTGGGTATGAATAAAATTAATGCTAGATAGGTACCGCGACTTCTTTCTGCTCTCCAACGTGAAGTCGAATGTGCGCAGTCGTTTTTAAACATGTGTGGAGATTTTGGAGTCCATTGTCACAGGGGAAAAACAATGGTTCTGTTTTACGATCCTCTATCGAAAAGGGAGTCCGTGGAATGGCGCGACCCAGAAAAGCGAAAGTCGTTCAATCAACGAAAAAGGTGATGGTTACAATATTCTGGGATTGTGAGGGCATTTTGCTAATTGACTTTAAAGAGCGCAATACAAGTGTGAACGGCACATATGCGTCATAATTGCATAAAGTAAGGGGCGGTATTCGTGCTAAACGTCGTGGAAAATTGACAAAAGCTGTGCGATTATTGCACGACAATGCTCCCGTCCATACTGCCGCCATTTCACAAGCTGCCATCCGCGAATGCGGCTTTCAAGAATTGATACATCCACCGTATAGTCCGATTATGGCTCCTTGTGATTTTTTTCTAATTTAAAAAGAAACCCTAGGGGACGTAGGTTTAAGGACGACAGTGAGTTAGTTGCAAGCAGCTGTTATAGAGCATTTTGACAGAAAGACTTCAGATTATTTTTACATGTGTATCGAATTATTAATTAATCGTTGTAATAATTGTATAGAAGTTATGGGAAATTACATTGAAAAATAAAAATTCTTATATTGTTCCAAGTTTCTTTTTTGTATTCCAGGCCGAGAATTTATCGCGCCTACCTCGTATATATATCATTCAAACCTTCTGAATACTTTTGGGGCCAAGAGGGAATCAACAGAGATTTTGGTAAGCATTTCTTGATTTTGTGGGATTCATCAGCTCCATAAAAATCCAATTAAAAGTCAAGCTGTGGTTTTTGGTCCTAGGTGCGTGCGCATGTTAGTCGTCATATCTATATTAAGTCCACTAAAATCGTAAAATATTTCCATTTGGGACAAGAATTCCTGGAAGATGATGATCGGTCGGGTCGACCAATTGAAGTGATAATGCCTCAACAAATTTCAATTATTGAACATTTAGTGCTAGAAGATCGTTTGAAAGTGAAGGAATTAACAGTGATAACAAACATTTCCGAAACAAGTGTTAGCCGAATTCTCCATGACCAATTGCGTATGAATAAAATTAGTGCTAAATGGGTACCACGACTTCTTTCTGCTCTCCAACGTGAACGTCGAGTCGAATGTGCGCAGTCGTTTTTAAACATGTGTGTAGTCGACCCAAAACCGATTTTGGAGTCCATTGTCACGGGGATGAAATAATGGTTCTGTCTTACGATCCTCTATCGAAAAGGAAGTCTATGGAATGGCGGCGACCTGATGAACCTCGTCCCAGAAAGACGAAAGTTGTTCAATCAACAAAAAAGGTGATGGCCACAATATTCTGGAATTGTGAGGGCATTTTGCTAATTGACTTTAAAGAGAGCAATACAAATGTGAACGGCACATATTATGCGTCTTTATTGCATAAATTAACGGACAATATTCGTGCAAAACGTCGTGGAAAATTGACAAAAGTTGTGCGATTATTGTACGACAATGCTCGCGTCCATACTGCCGCCATTTCACAAGCTGCCATCCACGAATGCGGCTTTCCTGTGTTTTTTTTTGTTTTCTAATTTTAAAAAGACCTTAGGTGATGTAGTTTTAAGGACGACAGTTAGTTGCAAACAGCTGTTATAGAACATTTTGACGGAAAAACATCAGATTATTTTTACAAAGTATCGAATTATTAATTAATGGTCGTAATAAATGTATACAGTTAGGGGAGATTACATTGAAAAATAAAAATTATTATATTGTTCCAAGTTTCTTTTTTCTATATCAGGCCTAGAATTTATGGCGCCTACCTCGTACATATACTTATATTATATGCTATATTAATTTAAATATGCTATATATTTTCCAATGTATTATCTTGTTCAAATGCAAATAAATTCTCTTATTATTATTATATTTATGCAAATTGTATACATGAATAGTAAAATTTTATTTTTAGTAATTCAAGATTTTCAAA
This sequence comes from Amphimallon solstitiale, assembly GCA_963170755.1. NCBI lineage: Eukaryota > Metazoa > Arthropoda > Insecta > Coleoptera > Scarabaeidae > Amphimallon > Amphimallon solstitiale. The sequence continues at coordinate 48,479,755 of OY720684.1, read as the reverse complement.
TATCGTACCTCGCTTACAGTATTTATACCGAAATGAGAGAGTCAACAGGCCGCAAAACGTATGTTGGTTGCTTTCAAATTTTCAAAATATGAAGTCCATAACCCAATTGTATTTTAAGAATCATAAAATATTTAATTTTAATATCGCGCACAATACCATATAATAAAATAAAAGAAATATGACAAGTTTGGTATTGTAAATACAACCGATTTCTAAGCTCATTTTGAAATAACTTGAATGTGAATATTCAACTTATGTCGTTAGAGCGATCTGTATTAAATCGTCTACATATTTTGCAGCTCCTTGCCCCGAGTTGTCCCTGGGCCATGGTGTCTCTGAGCCAAATTGTCCCGCCTCAAGTTGACCTCGCCAAGTTGGTTGCGTCAAATTGTTATAGACCGGACTGGTTTCATTTTAACGACTCTATATTAACGAATGGTGGAAGTGACAGCTCAGTAGGTAGTTCTTTTTTAAAGTAATATACTTTGTAGCGGTCCCATGCAGATCAAATATAATGTTAATAACTTATCTCTTAAATTTGAAATAGAATTCGAAAATGAATTAAGTAATATACAGATTATTTTATTTATAAAGACGCAAAATCTTGATATGATACAGAGGACACCAAACAGTGTATCATTCAAAAGATGATAGAAGTAGCAAAGAACATGTTGAAATGCTATTAGAAATTCATTTTGATAATTGCAATAATAATAGAGTTGTGAATGCATATTAAGTAGAACCCTGTATATAACTTGTGCCGCTTAATGTACATTTAATACATATATGAACGTTTATGGATTTTCCGGTGTTAAGATAAGTTATTACATAAATTATAATGTTTTATTCGATGTTACACTGTCGCATTTTATCTTAATTATGATGAATAGTTAACTTCGTCTATGTATAATATTAAAAAGAATAATAAAAACTGTATGAATACAAGTAGACAAGTTTCTATAATTTATTTTGCCAACGTTATCTGGGTGTTTTAGATCCCGGTCAACTGTCCTCCGTGATATATTTCATTTTTTCGTGCTAGTTGTCGCCACAACGCTACACTTTGCTAAACATTTATATTATACGGAATATCTAGAGAGCGTGAGTTATATAAGTAGCGTTCATATACATAGCAAATATACGTTTGGTTATTTCGAAGGGAAGATGTCACACCTTTCGCGAAGAGAAACGAGAACTACATACGTATGTACATGTTTAGCATTTGAAACAACTTGTTCTAGATACAATTTTTGAAAACACCTCCAGGCTGTTCTCTGTTAACGTTGTACCCTTACACTTTGCTTTATTGTGATACATTATATCACGTGATATTGCGCACCCTCGCTTTGTTTTACGTCATTGTGTTATACAGACTATGGCATTAATTGCTTATTTTAATTGAGTTATTCCTAAGCAAGTAATAGTATTTCGAAATAAATCACACCTTTGTCTTTGAAGTGCTGCCGGTTCATCTACATGTGTATGTTCATTACGTAGATGAGTACTTATATATACACTTACATACACTATGCGTAAATTATATTTTCATCATTAGAAACCTTTTAACTTCCATTTAATTTAAAAATTCTTGGCTTCCTTTTAAGTGGTTCGAGCAGAGAAAATAGCGAGAAGAAACTCTCGTCTACCAGCAGCGTCAGATTTTCAAAGTCTAATTAAAGCGCTCACTAAACTTTCAGTCCAATTAAATTTGCACATCCAATAAACTATTACACTTATCAATAGAACAAATATACAAAAAATACAATACTATAACATATACCGGTGTCCAAGAATGCCTTTACATGTAATATCTACGTTATTTGCGTAGATACAATGATCAAACATACACTGGTCAAAAACTTTTTTAAATTACGCCCTTTGAAGCGCAAAAGTAGCCAGAACTCCTGTACCATCACCCCCACTCGTTATTTTTTAAATTATACTCTAACTATTTTTTGTCGAAAACAATTATATCACCTATATAGAATGTTCTGGGGGTCTCAAAATTTCCTATTCAGATAATATCTCCGTTATTTGAGTACCTGGTTACTGAATTACTAGGAAGTAGATCTCTGATAGGTTATCAATTTCATTCCTGTCATTTACTGCATTGTTGTTTCTTACTAACAGGATCGTGTCGAGTATCTTCTAAGATTTTATATGATGTTGTTTCATTAAAATGCTGGTGTACTGAAAATTAGCTTTGTAGCCGTGGAGTCCGTCACATATTTCTGTCTTTTATGCCTTTCCTCCCTTACTCGTCTGTCCTATATAAACTTTATCACAATTATTACAACCGACATTGTATACTACTTATGATGTTTTAATAGAGGTACTGGATCTTTCAGTTTGGTATATATAGGCTTTATTGTATTATTATTTTGCAATGTCAGTGTGACATTTATATATTTCGTGAAGTATGTTGAGTAACGATGAAACTAAGAATACAGCCAAAAAACAAGTCAATATACAAATCGTCGAATATGTTATTTTACAAAATGCGATTTTAAACTATATAATGGGAAATGGTTTAGGGATTTTACTGACATGGTTTTTTTTTGTTGATATTTTTGATAAAGACATTAAATATTGTCGAAACGAAAAATTTAGTTTTATTTATTTAATTAAGTAGTACCACAAACCACAGAAATATAATTTTAGTTCATGTACTTGTAAAGATACCTAGATAGGTTTATATATAATAATAATAATAATAATAAGGTATTTGTCCTCTCGACTACATTGTAGTACGGGATATGTCAAGAAACAAAGCAATTATACATACAATACACATAAAAAAAGACAACGTGAATATAAACTAATATAAAAACACCAATTTCAACTTACATCTCATTCAAAAGCTCTGATAACGAGTAGTAACACTTCCGCAACAAAGATTTTTTTATTGTGCGTTTAAACATCCTTCTGCACCCGATAATTTTAACGTTATTTGGTAACTTGTTGAATGCTTTTATAGCTAGTAAGTGCGGATTCTTTTCATAGAATGCAAGTTTATGCCTTGGTATTTCCAACAGTAATGAATTCCGCGTGTTGTATGAGTGACAACTCTTTAAATGGGGCAAATCATTAAGATTGTCTCTCGCGTATAACAAAAGTTCCATGATGTAAACACATGGTAGCGGCAACACCCTCATCGAGGCAAAATACGATCTGCAACTAGTTCTACTACCCACCCTATTCATAATACGTATAGCACGGTTTTACGTTTTAAATACTCTATCCATGTCAGACGATGAGCCCCATTCGGTGATATCGCATAGGATATCACCCAATGAACCCGGCGAAAGTAATATGTCAGGAGAACATCTAGGCTGACGTCAGATTTAAGGTTTCTGAGAACGTGACAAAATGAAGATATATTTTTGCAAATGCTGTCAATGTGTTCATTCCACTTGCATCTATAGTCAATGGTAACCCCTAGAAACCTAGTACTATCAACCTGTGCAATACCGTTATACCTAATTATATTTGATGTGTCTCTGTCATACGTTCTTGTTCTGAAGTCCATATAAGTGGTCTTTTTACTGTTTATAACTAAGTCATTTTGAAACAGGTATTCGCTTACCGCGATTGAACTATTTTCCGCGCGTCGCACAGCATCTGTCCCATTTGAGTCACTTATAATTAGGGAGCGGAATCGAGCGAGCTAAACTACCACGGAGCCACAACCGTGAAAAGAAATAATGTAAACAACTGCGTGTTGTTTACATTATATCTGAATAGCACTAATTCATAGGGCGAACTGTAACATCTGTTTACTCCAGGGAATCAGAGAAAAAACTGCCATAAAATAAGGAATTTTATGAATAAAATCCTTTCTTCATCGGCGTAGGTACAAGGGTGACGAGTTTTTAAAATTTATTATATTTACCTTATATTTCGCAATATAATATGTATGTTTCAATAACATACGCGTACATTTTTAGTTATCATTTATTTAGATCTAGAACGTTGTTTATGTTACTTTTTCTGAGATAATAATTAATTGTCAGTGCTTCCGAAATTTATTGCAAAGTCTGTAAAATATCGTCACTTAGCTTTGCTAAAACATACACAGAAATAGTTTTCATGCAGAGAATTACGATAGTTTACAAAATTTCGTTACATGTTTAAATGACGATGCTCGAAGTATTTCTGAGTGCAAGGAAGTAACACAAATCCCAAATTTAAAAAATCAGTTGTTATTCCTTCAGGAACACTTTGGAAATTTGCCTAAACTAATGACATATTTTGAAAATCGAATCTCAAATTAAAAAATGAGGTGTGGCCACCACACGACTTTCTTATACGTATGAGCGTTTCAAACTATACTATATTTTTTTACACAAAAATTATTCAAAATCCTATTCTAAGTACTTCTGTTCTCTTAATAAATCGCTATAGAATGCATACTTAGCAAGATATTCGAAAAAAGGACCCCTAAGCGTAAAAGTGTTACTTCCGGTCCGAATTTTGAAATTTCATATATTCAAAAAATATTGCAAATCTAGCACTAAATACTTTTGTATTCTTGATAAATACATATAGAATGCATAATTTACGACATATTCACAAAAAATCGCTATTCCATAAGAGTAAAAGTGGTAATTCCGGTCTGAATTTTGAAATTGTTTTTATGCAAAAGATATTGAAAATTACGTATTAAATACTTTTATACCCGTAACGTACCTGTCTAAAAAGCATGACATGCGAAATATTCGCAAAAAACTGATTTTCGATAGGAGTAAAAGACCTACTTCCGGTAGCAGCTTCGAAAAGCTTTTTAAATAAAATTGTTCTCAATTTTAATTTCAAGTACATATGAATTCTTTATAAATTTGTTTAAATTTAGTAGTTGACGAAATATTGGCAAAATTTAATTTTTTCACTGAAGTAAACTGCTACTTCCGGTCTACCGATTTTACTGAAAAACTACTCAGATCTCAAGAGGGAGATTAGACACGTAAATACAAAATTTGGAATTGATATCTAAAGCGGTTATCGTGGTCACATAGAGACACACAGACATTTTTTAAAATATCTTTTTCGGTATCAGGGGACTTCAAAACGTGGACATCTGCAAAAATCTCGAAGTCGAAAATTTCACATTACTTCCCTATACTACGTATAAAAAAGTAAAAATGAATTAACCACATTGGATGTGGCTATTAATAATTCCAAGTGACTTAGACGCAGTTTTTAATAGAAATCCAGGTTTAATAACATTGCGGCAATTGTGTATGCTAAATACGCTGAAATAAAGGAATATTTCCAGTACGCACCTATAACCAGTTGCGATGTAGAAGGGACGTTTTCTATCTACAAGGATGTACTTAATTCAAAGAGAACAAGTCTTACAGAAGAGAAAATAAAAAAATAGTAGGGTATTTTGTATTTTATAATCACCAGCCACTTGTTATTCAATTATATAAATAAAAGTAAAACCTCTTTAAAAATACAACATTTCAATAGCGCGCCCATGGGCGATGAGTCATGACTCGCTCGATTCCGCTCCCTAATAATAACTAATAATTACGTAATGTTTATTTATGGACCTTGTTATCATTGCGGCAATTGTGTTTGCTAAATACGCTGAAATAAAGGAATATTTCCAGTACGCACCTATACCCAGTTGCGATGTAGAAGGAACGTTTTCTATCTACAAGGATGTACTTAATTCAAAGAGAACAAGTCTTACAGAAGAGAAAATAAAAAAATAGTAGGGTATTTTGTATTTTATAATCACCAGCCACTTGTTATTCAATTATATAAATAAAATTAAAACCTCTTTAAAAATACAACATTTCAAAAGCGCGCCCATGGGCGATGATTCATGACTCGCTCGATTCCGCTCCCTACTTATAATCATAGATGTGTCATCCGCAAACAAAACAGCCCTATCCACGTCCATATCATTGACATATATTATGTAGAGTAATGGACCGAGGATGCTTCCCTGTGGTACACCACACCCCAAATGCAACCTGCCAAAGCATGTCCCGTCAATTTCCACATAGTGCTTTCTTCCTACAAGGTAGCTATTAAACCAGTTCCAAACATTCCCTCTAATCCCATAATTATACAGTTTTTCAAGTAGCACTCGATGGTTTACGCGATCGAAGGCTAATAATTAATATATACATATATATATTAAAAGTATTTGCAGAATATACAAGAAATGTATTAAATGTGAAAATATTTATATTGGTGTAGAGGCACTATAAAATAACAATTTGACAGTAAGATGTCATCTAAAAAGTGTCAATGACTAACAAGATGTAATAATAATAGAACCATCGCTATTATCCATATTATTATTATTACACTACATTGCATTACGTATTTTTGCTTAAAAGTAAATTTTTAATGGAACACCCAAAGTTCATTTTTGAATTGCTTGCTAAAGTTCGCACCAGATATAGGGCGTTATTGCTTTAAAAGTGACCATTATTGAACTATTGTTTTTTCGGTATAACTTTCCCTACTTCATGTTTTTTATTTGAATACTGTATACTTGTATAGTGAGCCAATGATATTTGCTGCGAAATTGACAATCGAATGGATTGCTTTTCAGTTGACAAGAATGATTTTATAATGAATTTTTCTAAAAATGAGCTGAGAAATATGATTTTTGTATGTATTGGCGGAATGCCAAAAAGTATTTACTAGTTAGGGTTTGATTTGTTTATACAATTGCATTAGAAGAATATACAGGGTTATTTTTTTAAATCTTGACGTAGGCTAACTTTTTTATTTGAAAAGAAAACCTATGATTCCTGGAGCAAAGTTTAAGGAATTAGTCCAAATATGAAAAATGTGTGCAAAAAGTAAACGCATTGTTACCAGATTGGGCGCTATTTCACAAAAACATATTTTCTTAAATGGCAACACCGCATATTTTTTAACAATTCCTAATACATCTTGAGATTCTAGACAACACAAAGAGGATGCAAGTTTTTGATTAAAGTGGCGGTTTGCGAGCTAATAGTGCCTAAACATTAATACATTTTCCAACATTAAAGGAATAACAAGGAGGCTATGTTTGTCGTCCTGTCATGATATGACAATAAGTTTTGTGTAATCTTGTATTAAGATGGTCGTATTACACCTCAAGAGAAAATTGAATTAATTTTTTTGCATGTTAGTGGTTTAAGTTTGCGAAAACTACAGAAGAATAATGTATTTGCAGCAAGATGATGCACCACCCCGTTTTAGTTTAGAAGTTAGAGCCTATCTTGGTAAGCTGCTACATGAGCGTTGGATTGGAATAAGAGGACCAGTAGAGTGGCCGCCCAGATCTCCCGATCTCACTCCTTTAGACTTTTTTTCCGAAGACATCTGAAGAATAAAGTTTATGTTAACGCTCCTGTGTCAATTGATGAATTAAAACTAGCCATACAACGGGAAATTCAAAACATAACCCCTCAAATGTTACATAATGTTAATAGAAATTTTGTTGAACGTATTTGTTGCTGCAGAACCCAACAAGGTAATCACTTCGAACATTTTTTGAAAAAATAAACGTTAGGTAATTAATTTTTGTTACTATTGTTATTCCCTTAATGTTGGAAAATAAATTAAGTTTAGGCACTATTAGCTCGTAAACAGCCACTCTAATCAAAAACTTGCACTCTTTTTGTTTTGTCTAGAATCTCAAGATGTATTAGGAATTGTTAAAAAAATGTGGTGTTGCCATTTAAGAAAATATGTTTTTCTAAAATAGCGCCCAATCTGGCAACAATGCGTTTATTTTTTCCACACATTTTTTTATTTGGACTAATTCCTAAAATTTTCCTTCAGGAACCATAGGTCTATCTTTTCATATAAAAAAGTTAGCCTATGTCAAGATTTAAAAAAATAACCTGTATAATGTATCATTACTCTTCTTATTTTCTTTTACTTATAAAATCTTAGTAAGTGTCTCAGTATTTATATGAAAATTGATGGACTTATTTTATTTACAATACCGTCTATGCAGGCAATATTTTATAAAATATGTAGAATTTGGTACAGTTAACAAATTTTAAAGCAAAACAAATTAATAACTTTATTACAGTAAGCTCAGACATAGGAACTGTTACGTGAATGGAAGAAGAATTAGTGGAACAGGAACTATAAAAAACAATAAATATGAACATTAAAATAGGTAAAAATTATTTCATCAAGTATTAAAATGAATATTTATTCACTTCTAAATATTTTTGAACACGCTTCCGAAATGATAAATCAGCACAAATAAAGGCCGACCCGCAAGTCAGCCAACTGTGGGTGACGGTCAAGGAAGACCTCACTCACACCGTTTTTCGACCGTGCAGTCAGCGTCACGGTTGCAGTTCTGTATTCTTGTAGAAGCTCATGCAGCTGTTTCGTGGAGATAAAATGTTGAGATGTTTTACAAACAGTAAATTAGGGATGGTAGCACTTGCTTTAGAGGAAGAAGATGTTAATTGGAGAAGAAATCATCGTAGATATCGGAGAAGAATGTGGGTTCACAACGCATATATTTTTCGTCATCCTGGTCATACAACACAAAAAACTTTCTCACCTCTTCTTTTAATTTTTCCGTATTCATTATTAATAATAAAAATCAATTTCTACTCCCGTAAACCGCACCGTGCACAAAAAGTAAACTAAACTAGTCGGGCCCGGTACGGCCTCGGTGCGGTGGTGTTGGTGGTGTGTTGGTGCGGTTATGTGGGGACTAACCGGCACTCTTGCATTGTGCAAGTAACTCGCCGTGCGATGCCCAACATACGGCCGTCACACGGTGCGGACACGGTGCGGTCATGTGGGGTCCGGCCTTTAAGGAGTTGAGCAAATATATTTCTAAATATTTGTGGATAATATGCCCGCATAGCTTCTTTTGTGTTTACAGAAATAGTGTATATTTGCTGTTGTTAAAAAATCTAATTTTGTGATGTCCGACTTAGTAGGCTAGTGAATAGGACCTCCACTAACAAGCCACTTTCCTGGAAGCATTTAAAGTAAAATATTTTGTGCAGGCCTATCATCCGACCGACAAAACTGCGTCCCCATACATTTATGCTCCACCCATGTTGATGATCTACTTACTAGTGAAGTAAGGGTTTTCATTTGAATATTAATAAAAAATGTCTTCTAGCATGGAAAGTAGTTTCACCCGTAAATAACACGTTATCAAAAGGAACTGCCTGGACATTAACTTTAGTTATTACTCAATGGCAGGAAACTCTTCTAGCTTTAAAATGATGGGTGCGCTACTTAATATTTAAATGTATTCACCAGTGACGGCCCGTGATTTTTTGGTACGGGAGGGCACCGGGGGTCTGAGTGTTTAATATCAAAAATTAAGTACAGACAAAAAATAAACTCAATATGCTATTTAATTAACTTGTTTGAAAATAAAATCCATCCGCCGTTCTTTACGATCAGCAAAATGATTAATAACTCATTCATTGAAGTTTGGTGTTGATGTCAGTAATTGTTTTTCAATGGAACACATTGCTAAGGCACATAGTCTGCTTCCCGCATGGTATTTCTAGAAAATGTTTTTATTCTTTTCAAAGTAGAAAAACACCGTTCACTTGATTTTTTCTATTTTGCACGCCCCCAGAGATTCGCAAAATAGCAGAAGACAATCTACAAAATCTTTCGCCAACATAGTCTCGACATATTTTCAAAAACAAACTTTTATAACAGTTGTACTGTTTACCTTGGAAGTAAATTACAATAGTAGTACCAGAAAACTTATCATCCAACTCTGCTTAACAATTTATATTGTTAATTAGTAAATAAAATGTTAGCATGTGTGCTTTTTATTCTTTGTACAACTTCTATTGCACATGTTTGTTACATTAAAGGCTTACATTTTGACATTTAAATATAATTTGGTTCATTTTTTTTTGTTAGCAACGTCAAAACAACAAAATTAGCATGCGATAAAGAAATACTTTTGCAACCAAACGGATGTCGTAAAGTGAACTTTATAGCACCGAAATAGAAAAAAGCGTTTTGCACATTACACCCACACAACCAGTGTGATAAACTGTAAGAGCTACTGTTGAATTTTCTCGTCACGGTTTTATTACTTTTCAAATTGTGATCTTCTAGTTTAATCAATAAATCTGTTCTAGGCAGACCTAGATTTTTTAATTCTGTCTTAATGTTACTAACGCAATTCATAGTTGCATTTGCACCGATAGAAATTGCAACATACACTCACCGCTGTATATTACATACTGGACCGCCACCCGGACCCGGCACCATAGAGTAGTGCCCCGCCGCCTACATATATACGCGCGCTACTCGCGCCAGTTTCATCGCTCGATTTCTAATACAGACGGGGCAGTCGCGCAAGATGCCCCGGAGCCTACGTCAGACTGCGATTTTGAAACGCGCTGAAAAGACGGACTGTTACTTCCGAAAACAAATTATTTGTCATCAAACAAATCAGAAAAACTACATACAAATTAGGTATTTATAATTACTTTATCTGTTAAAAGAAATTTGTCACGGGGAAATTTGTCACGGGGGGGGGGGGCAGTGCCCCGTTGTCCTCCCTGCAGCAGCCGCCACTGGTATTCACTACTGACGACATTTATTTTATTTTATCCGCGCAACGCTGGTTTGACCAATAGCCTGCAAACGACTTACTTCACGGTTTCTGACGTGAATATTTTTTGTTGTTGCCTCAAGAATTCGTAATTTATTTTCACCATTTATCACATATTTAGGTTTTCGTGGTTTTGAATAAGCAATAATAACAGTAGCAATGAAAGTGTCAATTACTTGTCAAAAGGCGTCTGTCCAGGGAATCTTCTTCCAGGGTAACGCTGTTGGTAAACTCTCTAGGTTAATAAATATTTTCTTCGACATTTCTTCAGTACCAAAATACCGTATATTACATGTTCTTGGAGTAAAATTTAGTAAGCAATTTCAAAATAAAGCGATATATGGGGTGTTCTATTTGAAAAAATCGACTTTTAGACAAAAATTTGTCATATAACTTGAATTTCGTTTTCTGGGAAAGCAATTAGTAGTTGAAAAAATGTAACATGCTTGCATTAGCTCCCTTTATTATGAACAAGACTACCAAAAATTGTGATAATCTGATACGTCGTTTTCGAGATATATAATTTTTTGGAAACATTGAATTTTTCAGAAAAATGGCAATAAATCAAAAACTTTACATTTTAGGCCTATGCTATCTTATTACATTTCGGCTAAGAATTATACGGGGAATACAAAAATTTAACAATATACAGGCTACTCCGTTTAAAAAAGTATAACTATGGTCAGTCACCAAGTTATGGAACACTGTATAATACAAAATAAATTTTAAAGGTGCTCCTAATAAGTGTCTATCCTAGGAAGAAAACCTCTTCAAAATACCTTTCCCCTAAAGTCACAATCGGCCTACCCCGCGGAGATTACTCAGCCTGTATATATATACATGTATATATTATTTCAAATCCCAATATTATGACTGGTATATCTAATCATAAAAGATCAAAGAATATGAGTAAGATTGTCGAAGATATAAGTGTTAGGACAGATATACCGGATTGTAAAGTATTATAAACATTTAAGAATATGTGATTGTGAGTACCTATTATGGGAGGTAAGTTCATATCAAGTGTTCACTGTCCAAGAACAATAACAAAGTTGGTTGTTATTGATAATAAACAAGATAAATTTATCAATCTCTTCGAGCTTGAATCCTCCTCTTTCACAAATGCTTACAGCTTTATTACATTATCCTGTAAAACGCGAGCATTTCCGTGATGCTTTTTACAATGTCCAATTTTCTAAACTTTTGACGCGGCCTGTATATACATCTAATTTAAGTTTTTGCACAAACGGTCATTGTGTCAAATGTTAATTGACGTTTATTCGTTCGTATAAACTTCAAAAATCTACCGAGAGACATAATTGTCAAATTGTGTGTAATATTTTTTTTGTATTAAGGACCTTTTTACTTTCTCTCTCTCTCTCTCTCTCTCTCTCTCTCTCTCTCTCTCTCTCTCTCTGTGTGTGTGTGTGACCACGATAGCGGTCAAACCGCTGTAGATATCAATTCCAAATTTTGTATTTTCGAATATAATCTCCCTCTTGAGAACTGATTAGATTTTGAGCAAAATCGGCGGACCGGAAGTAGTAGTTTACTTCAGTGAAAAAATCGAATTTTGTAAATATTTTGTCAATTACTAAGTTTAAACAAATTTATAAAGAATTCAAATGTACTCAAAATTAAATTTGAGAAAAATTGTTTTAATAAAGTTTTTCGAAATTCCTACCGGAACTAGGTCTTTTACTCTTATCGAAAATCAGTCCTTTGCGAATATCTCGCAAGTCATGCTTTCTAGGCAGGTACATTACGAGTATAAAAGTATTTAGAACATACTTTTAAATATCTTTTGTATAAAAAAAATTTCAAAATTCAGACCCGGAGTACCACTTTTACTCTTATCGAATAGCGATTTTTTGCAAATATGTCGTAAATTATGCATTCTATATATATTTATGAAGAGTACAAAAGTATTTAGAGTTGGATTTGGAATATTTTTTGTGTAAATGAAATTTCAAAATTCGGACCGGAAGTAACACTTTCATACGTATAAGAAAGTCGTGTGGTGGCCACACCTCATTTTTTGTAATAGCAAAAACTCGTTATTGTTATTATTATACTTACATGTGATAGTGCACTTTCATTTTATTGACAATTTATGGTAATATAGAGAGAAGAATCGAAGATATTTTATTAGATATTAGTGCCTTCGGTATAGAACAAATACATATAGAAAAGAATGATACAACAGTAATAATTGGCAGTAACACAAATACATATCTAATAGGTATATCATTTTAGTAAATTATCACACTTATACTTGCATTTTTTAATTTCTCTGCCATTATGATTCATATAACGAGTGCTCATTCGCGCCCATATTAATTAAAAAATGTTTGACATGGTGCATAAGTTAGAATCCAATTTTCATAGGATATTTTAAAGGATATTGTACACTTAAAATTAATTACATAGGTACATAACATTAGCACTTTATTAACTGTTTTTCTTTAGTGTATGTTATTCGGCTACGTACAAAATTAAAGTTTGCATGCAGAAGAATTAAAGGTGTGCATATCTTCTCTATAATTTTTGTGTTATTTTACGTTTTGTCGTATAAATACTAAATTCGTGTTCAGTGAAATTAATGCCATTTGGTGCTTTCGTATTAGATTTTCTCGATCTATATATTTACCTGCCTTTGATATTTCCAATTTTTAATAAACGTAACCTGCAAACGTTTAAGTCTGTAATTTTTAAATGTTATACCAAATATATATATATATGCACCTTGTGGCATTAATTCCTTCTACCTTACGAAAGGGCCCGTGTTACCCGCCTGTCTATCTTCTAAATGTCAGTTGTTTGCGTTCATCCCCATCGATCTGATAATTATGAATCCGGATTCGTGGACAATATTACGTAGTTTTTGTAAATTAACGCTGTTCATCGTTATTAGAAAATTTCGATTGAAACATCACAAAAATGAAACTTCTCCGTGCAGCTGGCAAAATCGTACATTCGTTTGAATTATTGACACATTCTCGCAACCTCGTCATCGCGAGACTTTTTAACCGTATTCCCCTATAGAAAGGCTAAATGAGTCGTACTTTCGACAGCGAAAGACTTAGCACGTGGACATTGAACTCAATCTTTGCGGAAAAGTCCGTACTTTCATATTATGAGCTTTTGTCAGCACACTAAACTTTCATAGCCCGAAATTTGTTCGTCAAAGTGAAACTTTTGCAATTATTCCGTGCGCCTGTCATACCTAACATTTTTACAATTTTCAACGTGTTTCGCTTGAAGTTATTATCACGAACGCCGTTCGTCAGAATTTCTTCATAACGCCCGAGTGTCGATTTTTTGACGCTCCTCTTCAGTGGCCGATATCTCTGCACACGCTCCACTAGGAAGCAAATCTCTCCGTCGACCGGAAATTTAAAGTCGCCCGTACGCCTACGCCAAACGACAGCCTTTAATTCCGCTTATCCAGAGAGAAGTTTTACCGATTTTTGTCGATTTTGCCCGTTCGGCTAGACGTGTCAGTCGCACGCGATTAACAAAGGAGTACTGCGTTTTTATTATATATAGCGAGTACTGCGCCCCGTGCAACCAATTTTGGTCGAATTTTCCCGTTGCGTTAAGCCGTCTTTTCCAACGGAATTAACACGAAATGGCCGTGCGCTTTTAGTATATATAATATTCATGACATTTTATTTTGAAAAAGTGATAATTTGAACCGACAAACATATAATAACATAACACGCCATTTTCCTTAAAAGACAAAAACCGTTTGAATTTATCCAAATAACTGACTTTATATTCTTCTAAGAACATATTTTTCAGTTCCAAATATATTGTTTGAAATGTTAATTTTGGACAGTGATAATTTTACTGAAAGAGTTTTATTAAAATAATTTTATTTTTTCCGTGCAATATACAGGGTGTTCCTAAATATCATGTACATAAGGAAGGGGGTAACTATTTGGTTTATTTTGTGCCCAAAATTTCATATAAACATAGGTCTGCAAACGCTTCGTTACCAATATGCAGGGTGTTGAAATTTCAAGAATTTTTCACTTTTTACTGTATAGCTCCTGCAGTTTTTGAGATATTTTGTTCAAATTTGGAAGGTAGGTTACGCTATAAGGCCTGCATCATTAGCCATGCCAAATGATTATGTAAATCTACAGGGTAATAATTTTTTCGGGGTCATGCCCTCTTTTCTCACCCTGAACTTTTTTGCGATGCGCCACTGCTAGATTCTAAAATATGCAATAAATTTTCTGTCTTGTTTAGAAACTTTTTGATCTCTTGTATTTTTTTCTTATCTCTGACCGTTATCGAGAAAAAAAATAGAAAACAATTTTCTGTAATTCGCCAGAGAAAATTAAATTTTTTAAAATGGTCTAGTAGGCTCTGGCTTTATTCAGATAATCACTTGAGTTTATTAATTTTAAGAGTTAAGGTGCTACTACCTGTTAAAAAATAGGATGACCCGGTTTTCGTAGCATTTTTTTATTACAATACAAAGTAACATAACTAATAACAATAAAAACCCTAAGTAATAACAATGACAATGAAACTATGCTACAACAATTGTTGAAAGTGTCCTCCTTCAACCCTTATACAGGCGTCCGCTCTTCTTCTCATTGATGCTCGCACTCTCTCAAATACTCCTGGAGTATTTCTTATCGTTTCAAATCCATCGATTATTCGATTTCGTAAGTCATCAACAGTATTCACAGGTGTTGTATACACTAGAGATTTGAGATGTCCCTACAAAAAAAATCTAGACTATTTAAGTCAGGGGACCTAGGGGGCCATGGCTGAGGTCCACCTCGTCCTATCCACCTATTCTCATATACTTCATTTAAATACTCCCGAGCCAAAATAGAAAAATGTGATGGGGCGCCATCGTGCATATACCACATTTGATTTCTAAGTAAAAGGGGCAAGTCTTCAAGTAATAAAGGCAATTCATTCTGCAAAAACAGCCTGTATGACTGACCAGTAAGTCGACCAGGCAAAAAACAAGGACCAATCAAATTATCTCCAATTATACCACCCCATACATTTAATGAGAACTGTTCTTGAAAATGCGTTTCTACAATTTCATGTGGATTTTCATCTGCCCACGTGTGGTTGTTGTGGAAATTCATAATTGAAGTCCTTGAAAAATTCGCTTCATCGGTAAAAAGGATTTTACAATCAAAAATGCGGTCTACTGCTAGCTTATTAAGGTACCATTGGCAGAAATCAAACCTTAAAGGGAAGTCTCGGGGAAGAAGAGCCTGCACTCTCTGAATGTGGTAAGGGTATAGCAGGGAACACGTAGAATTCGCCAAACCATTTGATGACTAATATTTAAATGTTCACTGATTTTTCTGGTGCTGGTGCGAGGATGTCTGTCTATTTAATTCAGAACAGCCTCTTCGATCTGTGGTGTTCTAACAGTACGTGGTTTACCTGCATCATTAGTATTCTTTTTAAAAGTTCCAGTTTCTCCAAGACGCCTATGAATATTTGAAAATATTCGATGATCGGGTATCATTCTATTGGGAAAGCGCTCCATGTACAGACGCCTGGCTTCTCTTGCATTTCCATTCGCAAGGCCGTAGATAAAATGCATGTCAGCCATTTCAGAATTCGTGAAATTTGGCATATTTACAAAATTATAACGAGTATTTAAAACACTTTTACACCTTACAGTTTGCAATTTAAAACTTTCCTTATACAGACACAAGTTACGATTTCTAATGTCAATTGTCAAATTAATAAACTCAAGTGATTATCTGAATAAAGCCAGAGCCTGCTAGACCATTTTAAAAAAATTAATTTTCTCTGGCGAATTACAGAAAATTGTTTTCTATTTTTTTTCTCGATAACGGTCAGAGATAAGAAAAAAATATAAGAGATCAAAAAGTTTCTAAACAAGACAGAAAATTTATTGCGTATTTTAGAATCTAGCAGTGGCGCATCGCAAAAAAGTTCAGGGTGAGAAAAGAGGGCATGACCCCGAAAAAATTATTACCCTGTAGATTTACATAATCATTGGGCATGGCTAATGATGCAGGCCTTATAGCGTAACCTACCTTCCAAATTTGAACAAAATATCTCAAAAACTGCAGGAGCTATGCAGTAAAAAGTGAAAAATTCTTGAAATTTCAGCACCCTGCATATTGGTAACGAAGCGTTTGCAGACCTATGTTTATATGAAATTTTAGGCACAAAATAAACCAAATAGTTACCCCCTTCCTTATGTACATGATATTTAGGAACACCCTGTATATTGTTTCAAAGATATACGTTTGAAGTTGATAATTTAATTATGCTGGTATCCACAGATTCCGCTTTATAAATATACATGATTAGAGAATATACGGGCTATTACGTTTAACTATTAAATAAACATCTTATTTCCATACTTTCATGCGTTGTCATTGTCTATTTCTTACTTTAAGTATTGAGAGAAAGAAGGAAGTTATGCTCGCTATAACTCATATTCTTTCTCTACGGTCTCGTATTTTATCTGCGGGAAGATGTATATGCATGCAAGTTTAAATAATTTGCAAACATCAGACTTAGCGAAGAGCCGCTTTTATGATTAGTTATTTCAACTTGCTAATATTTTTCAGGTACTTTATTTGTATTATCTTTTTGTTACATTGGTATATAACATATTACATTACGAATAAAGAAATGATTTTGGAAGCAAGGCGAAAGTGTAATAAGTTAAAACGTGTCACGTTAAATGAACTATATAACGTTAAAATCAGAGATATAATTTATAAATGTGTAATGAAGGTTAAAAAGAAATGAGGATACAATGTTTGAAAGAAAGAAAGTCATTATACAACAATAATGGACCATTTAGATGGCCCGCCAGAAGCCTAGAAATTGCCCCACTCGATTTTTTTATGGGGTTATGTATAAAATAAAGTGTACGATAATGTCCGAGAGAAACCAGAAACCATGGAAGAGCTGAGGGCGAGGATCATAGACACTTGCAACTTCATTACCGTGCGACAATTGCAAAATACTTGTAGAAATTTCTACAATCGGTTAGGATATTGTACGAAGGCAAACTTTTCGAACAATTTCTTTAAATTATTTTTATGTTCATTATTTGAATAAATTATCCCTCATTGTGTATAATTACATTTTATTTTATTATTTATGTTTATTATTTTTACCGCAACAAAAGTAAACAAGGGCTAAAAATTTTAGCACGCAAATCCCGCGGTAAAAGAAGCACTATATATATATATATGTATAATTTTTGTGAAGGTCCTTTGTTTTTCCTTCTTCTTTCTTAGCCGTTTCTTATATATATGATTGTATATATATATATAAACAAAACTGGAAATAGTGCGGATAAATAAATTAGTCATAGAAAATAGTGGGTAATCCGGCAGTAGAGCAACCGTAGACACGTGTTTCTGACTCCTTGGTCGTCATCAGTACGGTGTAGCCAAGGTATAAGGTGAAATAACCTTGGAGATGTAAGCACAAACGGAAGACCAATTGAAGCTACAAATGGCGGTATGTCACCTGATGGTCTTCCGTTTGTGTTATCTCACCTTTTTCCTTAGCTACACCGTACTGATGACGACCAACGAGTCAGAAACACGTGTTTACGGTTACTCTACTGCGGGATTACCCACTATATTCTATGACTAATTTATTTATCCGCACTATTTCCACGTTTGCTTAACTTTCCAGGGTCTGTTGGCACGCTGGTTGACAATGTCTTCCTCGTGGCGATGTTGGTTGTTGTCCTCAAAACCGAGGATCTTCCAACTGAAGCTACAAAAGGCGGTATGTCACCTGATGGTCTTCCGTTTATGCTTACATCTCCAAGGTTATCCCACCTTATTCCTTGGCTAGACCGTACTGATGACAACTAACGAGTCAGAAACACGTGTCTACGGTTGCTCTATTGCGGGATTACCCACTATTTTCTATGACTATATATATACAGGCTGTTATAAATTAAGTCGGCACTATTGCTAACTTTGTTATTAATGAAGCTACAGTATCGGTTAAATTAGCAAAGTAGTATTTTTATCGTGAACACTGATGACAGAACCGAAAAGACAGTTGAACTACTAATTTTTGAGCTATTTACAAAAGTTACTTTTTTTTTTAAATGGAACACCCAGTATAATTTTGCATATGTTGAAAGAAGGAATTATTTTAAAGAAAAAAGCTTTCATACATTATTGACAAAAATGAAAGTTGCAGCAGTTAACTACTATTTTGTACAGCAATTCATATCAATAAAATCAAGATGGCTGGGATAAAAAAAACAGCAATATTTATTATAATACATGTTCGAAGATATCACCGTTTTGTCCAATACAATACATTCAATACAAACAACAGCAAATATTAAACAAGCATTGTGCATATGTTTATTATAATAGATGTTCGAAGACATCTAGGAATATTTTTGGATAACCTGGCTTTGGCTACTCGGCAACATATACATTTTCAACAAGATGGAGCACCAGCCCATAATCATCGCGAAGTACAAAATTTTGTGAGCGAAATGTTTTGGAATAAGTGGATAGGTACGAATGGACCAATTCAGTGGCCACCACGGTCCCCGGATCTAAACCCTATAGACTTTTATTTTTGGGGATATTTAAAAAATAAAATTTACAAAGGGAGATATGAAAACGTTGTAGGGCTGCAAAATAAAATAATTACTATTGATAATAACATAGACGCAAGATCGATTTTAAAAGTAACTCGCAATGTACATAAACGAATTCGGAAGTGTATTGGACAAAACGGTGATGTCTTCGAACATCTATTATAATAAACATATGCACAATGCTTGTTTAACATTTGCTGTTTCTTTTATCATAGCCATCTTTATTTTATTGATATGAATTGCTGTACAAAATAGTGGATAACTGCCGCAACTTTAATTTTTTGTCAATAATGAATGGAAGTTTTCTTTTTTAAAATAATTCCTTCTTTCAATATATGCAAAAATATACTAGGTGTGCTATTTAAAAAAAAAGTAACTTTTGTAAAAAGCGCGAAAATTAGAACTTCAACTGTCTCTTCGGTTCTGCCATCAATGTTCACGATAAAAATACACTACTACTTTTCTAATTTAGCCGATACTGTAACTTCATTAATAACAAAGTGAGCAATAGTGCCGACTTAATATAGAACACCCTGTATATATATAAATTTAAAATATGAAATGAGCAAGATTGTGTTATAATTACAAAAATGTGCTTTCTACTAAAGTATATTTAACCAAAAATTCCACGTTAATTACCGTACTTCATAAATAATATTCCCTATTAGTGCTTTAATAGTAATAGTATGTATGCACACGTATGTATAATTTAATAAACATAATCAATACTAAATGGTTTCCATTATTTCGTTTAAATACTTAAATAATTAATCATTCATTAATCACACATTCTCGCTAAGTAGACCGTTGAACAGAATTGAATAAATATTTTAATTTTATATAAATTTATATTTAATATGTATCAATTGGATCTTAACACAATTAATAAATTATTTACCTGGACAGATAAATGACTCAAAAATGTGTTGGTACTATAAGTAATTCACTGTCCAGTTAGAAAGAAAGATTTTTATTCCTGTGCCAATGGCATGAAGTATATACATACAAATAATAATAACTCATGACTGAGAAGAATCATCTGGAAGTACTGGAACCCTATCAGCAATTTCAGTTTTAGCCTCACCACTTTCGCAATCTTAGCGAGAAAGAACACGTAGCACAGATTGAACTTCCTATAATTTTTGCTCATCTATATATCTTGGAAACTAAAGAGATATAGAGAAAGGGTTAGAAGATATTTCTACCCAAATTAGAAATATTAAAGTTTGCCTTGTGTAGATTATTTTATTTAAAAAGCATCCCTTTCTCTGATAAAGAATAATTTAATTTAACATAATTTTATCCTTCAGAGTATAGATATTTCAAATATATAATACCTATCTCTGGTATGAAAAACCATGAATTTAAATCGAATAGAACAGGAAATTTTTTTAGAAATAATGGTTCAGGCATTCCGGCTATAGTAGCATATATGTAAATAAATAGGCAAATTGATTCGAAAATCCTGTTGACTTTCGTTTAAAAAATGCAATATCTACACCACTACGTATAATTTTTATTGAAAATATTTGGTTTTCATTGCGTACGTAATACTTATATGAAAACATAATTAGGACAACCCTTTTGTATCACAAAATGTTTATAAATTACATGTTTATTATGTAAATAAATTACATCAAACGATAGAATGTACAGGTTGGCCAACTAACAATGACGACTATATCTCAGAAAATAGTAGTCATATATAGGCTGTTTCGGAATTGCACGGCACTATTGTAGGTACTTGTTCTCCAGCATAAAGTAAACAAAAAAGTCCATATAAACATATTGCTGTGGTATTTTCTTGTAAATAAATAAATAGATAAAATAAAGAAACCAAACAAATAAAGAATCAACAGAAATAAAATATCACTATGTTTATTTTAAATAAATATAAATTTACATGTTAAATATAAATTATAATTCAATACTTTAACAAATAAATACAGTATAATCCACTAATCAGTACAAATGTATGTAGTTAAAATTGTAAATATTTAGTATTTTAATCAAATTAATAACTAGGCAGTAGTATACACATAAATGCAATATGGGTTGCATACCCGTAAAAATAATAGCACACAATTAAAAATAATGTAAGAATTAAAAAAATATTAACCTCAACTTAAATAAATTAGTGCACAGGAATTAAATACCTATAAAACAATATTCAAATACTGACCTCCGTTAAATAAAAGGGATATAATAACTTAAAGCAGTATTACTAGCAGTTAATAGAAAAGTAGGTCAACCCGGTAATACATTCTTTAGCAGCAATAATAGTTCAAAAATAGGAATTAATCACCAAGAATATCAATATTATAACCACCAACATTGTCAAGAATAAATGTTATGTATCAGTATACACGTTTCACTTATATTTTCTGCATAAAATATTATTGAGTGTACGTAAAGAGGCACGATTTGTTTATTTTCTTCTTTACACGAATATATTCCAAGAAAGTCCAAGCTAAAACAAAAATACAATATTAAACAAAGGTCTATATACATAAATAAATAAATATATACCACTTATTTCACGGTTACAAGATCAATTGTATTTTCTTCTGTATGGGACATAGAAATGCACACAAAGGTATATGATCTATCTGTTTTCGATATACACTAACGCATCCAGAATGTAAATATTGTGGCCTGGTTCATCATTGAAAATAAAACATTATGCTGGCTATGCAAATTCACTGATATTTACAGTATAAAAAAGACATTGTTGAATGTACGTCTAAATATGCGATAGTACATAATTTTATTCACGTACAAATGCTTCAAGACATTTTAGGCTAAAAATAAATAAATAAAGCATTAGTAAATACAATAAAATACAATAAAAGGATACCTACCATTAAAATGAAATCAATCAAGGGTCCAAAGAATATAAAATATAAAAATGTAGAATAGAGGTAAATAATAACAATAATAAACATGGCGGAAAGAAGATCACATGACCACGTGATTTCAATAGTTATCAAAATAAACACGGAGGGCGTAGCAGACGAAAATTCAAACTAAAGGAACGATTTAAAACAAAATAAATCGTTCGTCAAATGTTAATCGCTATAAAAGGCGACACACCGGCGAAAATAAGGCAGTCCATAGGAAGTCCATCGGAAGCTCTTCAAGACTTAAAAAGAAAAATAGTTAAACCAGTGCTCCGAAGAAATAAAGAATCTAAAGGCATAAAACGCTTTAAGATTCAAACGCTGTAGTCGTAAGACGCGACAAACGATAGCTGCGCGCCAGATATAGAGGCGCGAAATACCGGGATTGGACCGCACAAAAGCTACAACAATAAATTCAATTAAAATGGAGGGACTGGGATATCAGGAAGAATTTGAGATGTTAGACAACCAAGAAAAGTGAGTACAAGCACTATAAAAAAATAAACTCCATCTTGCAATCCTAAAATAAATAAATGAAGGAACCTTCATGAGTGTTTCATAAATGATCGAGCAACAAAATTTTCGAATATTTGAATAATTAACAAGTGTTTCTTTGAATATGCTTTGGGTTGACGTGCGAATCTTGATTCAAGGCGATTTAACGAAGCATTAATAAATTTTCCGGATAGCAATAAAATTTAGAATATTATTTAAATAATTAAAAATAAAATTCTTCTTTGAATATGCTTTGGGTTGACGTGCGAATCTTGATTCAAGGCGATTTAACGAAGCATTAATAAATTTTCCGGATAGCAATAAAATTTAGAATATTATTTAAATAATTAAAAATAAAATTCTTCTTTGAATATGCTTTGGGTTGACGTGCGAATCTTGATTCAAGGCGATTTAACGAAGCATTAATAAATTTTCCGGATAGCAATAAAATTTAGAATATTATTTAAATAATTAAAAATAAAATTCTTCTTTGAATATGCTTTGGGTTGACGTGCGAATCTTGATTCAAGGCGATTTAACGAAGCATTAATAAATTTTCCGGATAGCAATAAAATTTAGAATATTACTTAAATAATTAAAAATAAAATTCTTCTTTGAATATGCTTTGGGTTAACGTGCGAATCTTAATTCAGGGCGATTTAACGAAGTATTAATAAATTTTCCGGATAGCAATAAAATTTAGAATATTACTTAAATAATTAAAAATAAAATTCTTCTTTGAATATGCTTTGGGTTAACGTGCGAATCTTAATTCAGGGCGATTTAACGAAGTATTAATAAATTTTCCGGATAGCAATAAAATTTAGAATATTACTTAAATAATTAAAAATAAAATTCTTCTTTGAATATGCTTTGGGTTGACGTGCGAATCTTGATTCAGGGCGATTTAACGAAGTATTAATAAATTTTCCGGATAGCAATAAAATTTAGAATATTACTTAAATAATTAAAAATTAAATTTTTCTTTGAGTAAGCTCTGGATTGACGTGCGAATCTCAGTTCAGGGCGACTCAACGAGGCGCTAACGCTTTAGTTGAATAACGGCAATTTCGAAATATGAGCATACATGAAGGATTAGAGCAGTGAATTTTATTTTATTTATTATTAACAATTTCTTAAAGAATCAAGGATTGCAAGGCGCTTGTACCGCAGATGAAAAAGGCTGGATATAATAATGAAATGAATAATGTATTGTATTGCATAATGATAATATTTACTCAATGTTTTGTAAAAATTTATATTAAATAAAATAAGTTGTGCTGACATTCTATATCTACTTATTTATACCCATCCCAAGGAGAATCTAAGGAAAGTAAACATCACAATCACAGCTAGAACTCACAATAAGTACAAGGCTGCGACACATTATCCGTTATAAAAAATAAAGAAATTCACACTCAAGACCCTGAGATCACTAAAGTACATTAATTTATTAATCTATATATTGGTTATTAACCAATATAGAAGAGGTCACAGCATTACTTTGGCGCACAACGTAGAAGGGCTTATCGTTGGCCAAGATCTAATTTGGCGCACAACGTAGAAGGGCTTATCGTTGGCCAAGATCTAATTTGGCACCCATACGTAGTAGGCTTATCGTTGGCCAACATTTGATTTGGCACTCAACGATAAAAGGCTGTGTGAATTTACTTTCCTTATAACGCCATAAGCACAATATTCTCCTATTGGGACAGGGTGAATAAGAGATAGAATAAAAACAAAAATAAAAATGGCTGATGAAAATAATAAGAATAAAGTCGAAAAATCTGAAGAATTTGAAGGAACGATGGATGAAATGGCACTTCGTAAAAGCACAAGAGGAAAACCATGGGAAGAAAAAATGGACAATTTGCTTCAAGTTCTATTACACATGAAAGAAGAAATAAAATCAGACAATAAAAATTTGATAGAAGAAATCAAAGCAAACAATGAAAATCTAAATAAAATCAACTTAAATATTGACAGGGGATTCCAAGATTTTCGAACAGAGATGCGTCAGCTAAATGCTAATTTAGAAAACAAAATAACACAGTCTGTGTCAGGCTTAACTAAAGTAATAAGGGACAATGCAAGAAAATGTGAGAATACGTACAGATCACTGATAAACGGAACAAATGACAGAATGGACGAAACGATAGAACGATTTGACGAAGGAGAATCATTAGAAAATGAAATAATAAACATCAATACAACGAAAAACGAAGAAATTACGAGGAATATGCCAACCCATGAAGATGATGCACAAATAGTAACAAAAGTCAAAGAAACCTCCACAATAAAACATACATGGAGAAGAACCAAATACATGGATTCCAATAAGAAAATTTTGAGAACACAGTTGGACACGTTGCTATATGAAGAAGAAGATAACAAAATTTCACATCTATACATTTCACGGCAAACATTAGAAATACTCATAGGAGCAGAAAAATATACAGGCTCATGGAAACGACAGGCACTTAGTATAAAAATTGGAAAGGTTATAATGACGCACAAAGAAGTCAACACACTGAGGGGGACTAAAGAAGTTGCACTGATAGAAAAGGGAAGAATAAGTATAGCCACAGAAATAAATAAAGAAAAAAAAGTATCACTTTACCATTCAATAAATACACGTTCAAGTAACCAAGAAGATAGGGAACTTAGAACACCAACGACGTACATCGAGGACATACTTCGGCATAAAAAGAACATTATTGACTTTCGCCTCAAGATTTTGGGAAAATAAATTCCCAATAAATCAAGGAGCACGGCGGAGGATAAATTGGGGACCTCCGATGGGACATGGCTACCCTACTCCTACCTTAGCCAACGACGACACCCCAATCAAGGAGCACGGCGGAGGATAAATAGGGGACCTCCGATGGTGCGTTGCGACACTACTCCAACCTTAGCTGACTTCAACTACGATACCCCAATCAAGGAAAATGAAACACGAGACATATACAAATAAGAAGATCCAATGAAAGTACCACTGAACTACCACACATATCAATCAGAATTGGGGAAGAAAATAAATAAAATAAAAGCTACTCGACTACAGCGTTATGAATGAAAATTTAGAGAAACAAGGACGGTATATATCTATAAAGAAGATAAACTTAATTACAGCAAATAAAAACCTTTGGTAACCATTGATAAAGTTTTCTGCGTTAATGTAAAATAAATAAAATAAACCTACTGACAGAATTTGTAGTAGTAAATAATTTAAATTGCAACTGCATATTGGGAATGGACTTTTTAAGTCAATATAGCACAAAACTGGATATGAAGGACAAGACTTTTCACATAAGAAATATGATAATTCCATGGAGCGAAGAAGCACCAGTAAAGAAATAAATAAAATTAATTAATAATTATATGTAGAAGAAATAGAAAAGGAACTCACGCAAGAAATGATTGACAATTCATATGACAATAAATGTACGCATCTCGTGAAGCATCCAAAGAATAAGGACTTCACATCAAAAAGGGATGGTACAAGTATAAATTGCAATGAAAAGTATAAAAATCATGTGAGCAATCTTTTAAATAAGCACAAGAGACTAGTTGATGACAGTCCTGGCTTGGTAAGAAATTACGAGCATAAGCTCGAGGTAAATGAAAAGAAACCCTTCTATGTGAAAAGCTATCCATATTCCCAATAAATACAAGGAGCAAGTGAAATTATAGAAATAAAAGAAATGCTGAAGAACAATATAATGGAAAAGCAGAAGTGAACTTTATCAGTCCAATTGTCGCTGTAAAAGAGAAAAATATAGAAGATTCAAAAGAAACTTTATTAATGAAGCACACAGATGCCCAGTGGTTTGCTACGATAGCTTTGAAAGATTCTTTTTGGGCTGGTAACATTAAGAAAATAAAAAGAAAATACTATTTCTTCAAGATAAATTCCCCGACTGATATGTGGAAGACAATAAGATTTTAGATATGCATATCAATTGTAGGCTTAATTGATGCCACGCAAAAGATATTGAACCCACACGAAGAAGATATCTCCAATTTATTATATATTTGTATATGTTTCACTTTAAATAAATTAAGTATCACTTTCCGATTGTAAATGAAAGGTGTGAAGATATCAAACAAAAATGAAGGGGGTAAAGTTAAAATATAAAACTCATACGATGAAAAATATGAACCCATGAGAAAATAAAGAGGGATAGCTCCAAAAATATATTATTTAAGTTATGTAAATGAATATTAAGAAAATAAAAAGGGATAGTTCCCAGAATTATATTATTTAAGCTAGATAAATAAGGTATTAAAGTAAAAAGGGATAGCTCCCAGGAACACATTATTTAAATTATGTAAATAGGCATTAAGGATATAAAAGGGATAGTTCCCAGGATTATAGCACTTAAGTTAGAATAAATAGATATTAAGAAACAAAAAGGGATAGTTCCCACATAAAAATATAGTAAATTTAGACGTAAGAATATTAGCTAAGTAAAAGTTTAGAAAAATACCATTAAGTAAAGAAAATGCAATATGCGCATATTTTTCGTAGTCAACTATGGCATATTGACAGTTTCTTAACTTGGGATATGCTGTGGTATTTTCTTGTAAATAAATAAATAGATAAAATAAAGAAACCAAACAAATAAAGAATCAACAGAAATAAAATATCACTATGTTTATTTTAAATAAATATAAATTTACATGTTAAATATAAATTATAATTCAATACTTTAACAAATAAATACAGTATAATCCACTAATCAGTACAAATGTATGTAGTTAAAATTGTAAATATTTAGTATTTTAATCAAATTAATAACTAGGCAGTAGTATACACATAAATGCAATATGGGTTGCATACCCGTAAAAATAATAGCACACAATTAAAAATAATGTAAGAATTAAAAAAATATTAACCTCAACTTAAATAAATTAGTGCACAGGAATTAAATACCTATAAAACAATATTCAAATACTGACCTCCGTTAAATAAAAGGGATATAATAACTTAAAGCAGTATTACTAGCAGTTAATAGAAAAGTAGGTCAACCCGGTAATACATTCTTTAGCAGCAATAATAGTTCAAAAATAGGAATTAATCACCAAGAATATCAATATTATAACCACCAACATTGTCAAGAATAAATGTTATGTATCAGTATACACGTTTCACTTATATTTTCTGCATAAAATATTATTGAGTGTACGTAAAGAGGCACGATTTGTTTATTTTCTTCTTTACACGAATATATTCCAAGAAAGTCCAAGCTAAAACAAAAATACAATATTAAACAAAGTTCTATATACATAAATAAATAAATATATACCACTTATTTCACGGTCACAAGATCAATTGTATTTTCTTCTGTATGGGACATAGAAATGCACACAAAGGTATATGATCTATCTGTTTTCGATATACACTAACGCATCCAGAATGTAAATATTGTGGCCTGGTTCATCATTGAAAATAAAACATTATGCTGGCTATGCAAATTCACTGATATTTACAGTATAAAAAAAGACATTGTTGAATGTACGTCTAAATATGCGATAGTACATAATTTTATTCACGTACAAATGCTTCAAGACATTTTAGGCTAAAAATAAATAAATAAAGCATTAGTAAATACAATAAAATACAATAAAAGGATACCTACCATTAAAATCAAATCAATCAAGGGTCCAAAGAATATAAAATATAAAAATGTAGAATAGGTAAATAATAACAATAATAAACATGGCGGAAAGAAGATCACATGACTACGTGATTTCAATAGTTATCAAAATAAACACGGAGGGCGTAGCAGACGAAAATTCAAACTAAAGGAACGATTTAAAACAAAATAAATCGTTCGTCAAATGTTAATCGCTATAAAAGGCGACACACCGGCGAAAATAAGGCAGTCCATAGGAAGTCCATCGGAAGCTCTTCAAGACTTAAAAAGAAAAATAGTTAAACCAGTGCTCCGAAGAAATAAAGAATCTAAAGGCATAAAACGCTTTAAGATTCAAACGCTGTAGTCGTAAGACGCGACAAACGATAGCTGCGCGCCAGATATAGAGGCGCGAAATACCGGGATTGGACCGCACAAAAGCTACAACAATAAATTCAATTAAAATGGAGGGACTGGGATATCAGGAAGAATTTGAGATGTTAGACAACCAAGAAAAGTGAGTACAAGCACTATAAAAAAATAAACTCCATCTTGCAATCCTAAAATAAATAAATGAAGGAACCTTCATGAGTGTTTCATAAATGATCGAGCAACAAAATTTTCGAATATTTGAATAATTAACAAGTGTTTCTTTGAATATGCTTTGGGTTGACGTGCGAATCTTGATTCAAGGCGATTTAACGAAGCATTAATAAATTTTCCGGATAGCAATAAAATTTAGAATATTATTTAAATAATTAAAAATAAAATTCTTCTTTGAATATGCTTTGGGTTGACGTGCGAATCTTGATTCAAGGCGATTTAACGAAGCATTAATAAATTTTCCGGATAGCAATAAAATTTAGAATATTATTTAAATAATTAAAAATAAAATTCTTCTTTGAATATGCTTTGGGTTGACGTGCGAATCTTGATTCAAGGCGATTTAACGAAGCATTAATAAATTTTCCGGATAGCAATAAAATTTAGAATATTATTTAAATAATTAAAAATAAAATTCTTCTTTGAATATGCTTTGGGTTGACGTGCGAATCTTGATTCAAGGCGATTTAACGAAGCATTAATAAATTTTCCGGATAGCAATAAAATTTAGAATATTACTTAAATAATTAAAAATAAAATTCTTCTTTGAATATGCTTTGGGTTAACGTGCGAATCTTAATTCAGGGCGATTTAACGAAGTATTAATAAATTTTCCGGATAGCAATAAAATTTAGAATATTACTTAAATAATTAAAAATAAAATTCTTCTTTGAATATGCTTTGGGTTAACGTGCGAATCTTAATTCAGGGGATTTAACGAAGTATTAATAAATTTTCCGGATAGCAATAAAATTTAGAATATTACTTAAATAATTAAAAATAAAATTCTTCTTTGAATATGCTTTGGGTTGACGTGCGAATCTTGATTCAGGGCGATTTAACGAAGTATTAATAAATTTTCCGGATAGCAATAAAATTTAGAATATTACTTAAATAATTAAAAATTAAATTTTTCTTTGAGTAAGCTCTGGATTGACGTGCGAATCTCAGTTCAGGGCGACTCAACGAGGCGCTAACGCTTTAGTTGAATAACGGCAATTTCGAAATATGAGCATACATGAAGGATTAGAGCAGTGAATTTTATTTTATTTATTATTAACAATTTCTTAAAGAATCAAGGATTGCAAGGTGCTTGTACCGCAGATGAAAAAGGCTGGATATAATAATGAAATGAATAATGTATTGTATTGCATAATGATAATATTTACTCAATGTTTTGTAAAAATTTATATTAAATAAAATAAGTTGTGCTGACATTCTATATCTACTTATTTATACCCATCCCAAGGAGAATCTAAGGAAAGTAAACATCACAATCACAGCTAGAACTCACAATAAGTACAAGGCTGCGACACATTATCCGTTATAAAAAATAAAGAAATTCACACTCAAGACCCTGAGATCACTAAAGTACATTAATTTATTAATCTATATATTGGTTATTAACCAATATAGAAGAGGTCACAGCAATATGTCTGAAATTAATTTATTACTAAGATATTAGAGCATAAAGATATTTATTTAACAATACAACATCCAAAAGAATTGTTTAAAGTGGCCACAGTTTTGTTGAATGCAGCATTCAGCACGACAAATTCATGCTTCTTTAGCACATCGTATAACATCAGGACGATTCTTGATAGTTGCTGCGGCTTCCACTATGCGATTAGTAAACTCTGATAAGTCCCGATCTTCCGATCTAACGCCATTAAATCGGTAGTTTAGTAATGGCATCGTGGAAGCCTTAGCAACTATCAAGAATCGTCCTGATGCCATACGAAGTGCCAAAGAAAAATGAATTTGTCGTGCTGGATGCTGCATTCAACAAAATGGTGTCCACTTTAAACAGTTTCTTTTGGATGTTATATTGTTAAATAAATATCTTTATGCTCCAATATCTTAGTAATAAATTAATTTCAGACATATGTTTATAAGGACTTTTTTGTTTATTTTATGCTGGAGAACAAGTACCTACATAAGTGCCGTGCAATTCCGAAACACCCGGTATATTGCTTTCGGGTAAAATTTGTTCAAGTAGAAGTGCCCAAAGGAAAATGCTGGAAATTAT
Source organism: Amphimallon solstitiale (assembly GCA_963170755.1). Lineage (NCBI taxonomy): Eukaryota > Metazoa > Arthropoda > Insecta > Coleoptera > Scarabaeidae > Amphimallon > Amphimallon solstitiale. The sequence continues at coordinate 48,448,878 of OY720684.1, read as the reverse complement.
TTTTGAGGAAATATTCAACAAAATAAATTACTTATACGAATTTTTTCGTTTTGCAGGCGTTTTTATTTTATTTATTCAATAATTTTAATCCACATTAATAATAAATTAACAAAGAATGACAGAAACATTAATAACTATACAGTATTTGAAAATTTGATGACAAATTTTCAAAAACACTTGCATTTTAAATTTTCTTATTCTAAGATTTACTATACTCACTATACTACTACTATCAAAACTTTACTAACATTACACACTAAAATAATTACTACACAACTTCAAGAATGGGTGGTAAAATTATTAATAACTGCCTCTAACCTCTGTCGCTCGAATAAAACAGACGTTTAATCCCATGATTTTTCTTCCAAATATTACACGGTTTTATTAAGAACCGCAGAGGAATATTTCTCTCTGCTTACTAGCCAATAAAGGTCATTAGAAGTTTCAAATAATTTGTTTCCATAAATAAGTATCCGGATAAATTTGAAGGAAATGCAGCCCTCCGTCCAGATGTCTTAATACGTATAAGAAGACTGTCCATCTTTGTCAATAAATTTTATTCTTTTTCTTTTATCTTATAAAGTAAAATAAAATACATTTCAGGTGATTCAAACTTTATCTATAAACAAACGTGACAAACGATTTGAATTTGTACTTGAAATTTTTTAGAAAGAACTTCTTGAAACATTATATTGACATTTTTCATTACACGAAGTGCTATTCCCATGTGTTCAACTCAAGAAAAAAAAAGGGAAATACAGAAACTTACCAACAACTTATCGGATTTCTACTCTTTTGTAGGCTATCAACGATTGGATTGTCAGATGTTCCCTAAAGATATACCGAAACTTAACGTGCCATTGATATGTGTAGTATCTACTTTGTAATCTGGCAGTAAAGAAATAAGAACACAGAAATTTCAACGTCCATATTAAGTGTTCTATTGATTAAGGTATAAGATAGACTAAATGCGATGCTTTTAATTAAATTTATTATCTACAAGAAATTAACTAAAAGACAAGTTTAGAGATATTATTCACACTGAGCATCCGAGCTGAAGAAATCTTACTTGGGCATTGAACATTCAATCATTCTGTATCTAACTAAATTGTATTAATATAGAAAGTAGGAGGTCTCTAAGAAATAAACATATGATATATGTTATTTTAGATCTTAGGAATTAGATGTACAAAAATTATGTGAATGAAATTACTATATTTATCTAAATTCTGAAATCTGTCGTGATAACTTAATAAACAATTTACAGAGAAAAATAATTACTGGAATTCCGTACACGAACCGGAAATTATTAATGGGTGAATTATTTATATTAAACTAAGAAAATCCATAAGGATATTTTTTATATTTCATTTTGTCATTATAGTTTTATATACAGAGTGTTTCGTGCTAAATTAATGACGTCATCAATGATTTTTTTAAATAGCGATCAACGTTTTATTCTGTTATGTTAAAATGTACATAAACTGTTAAAATAAAATTTAAAGTTTCCGACTTATTACAATTTTTCTGAAAAACTCAATGTTTTTATAAAATTATATTTCTCGAAAACGACATATTAGATGGACACAATTTTTAGTAGCGCTGGTATAATAAGGGTCTTAATACAAACATTTTTCTTTTCAATTACTAATTTCATGTGCAGAAAACTGGATTAAAGTTAGATGACGCATTTTTTTTCAAAAGAATCACCCCGCACACCATCACACTTTACACCAAAAACATTGATACATTGTTATTTTAAAAGTGATCATAACTGAGCTATTGTCGTTTTTTGATATACTTTTGTCAACTTTATATTTTTTAATTTAATACGGATTTTTGTACCGGAGGTATGTCAAAGAAATTATTTATTAGCCCATAGAATTTATTAGTAGCGTTATCCTGACAGAGATGTCCCAGATGCCTTTAGAAAAGCAATGCACACTTTCATAAATATCTGCATATTCAAAACCAAGTAAACCTAAATATGTGGTAAATCATGAAAATCAATTAAGAATACTTATGGCAACAACAGAAAATCCACACGTCAGTAACAATGAAATAAGTTGTTTGCTGGATATTAGGTAAACCATCATTTCAAGGACCTTAAAATAAAACAAATATCATCCATAATGAATAAGTTTAAGGTTTGAGTTACGCACCCATTATTTTAAAGCTAGAAGAGTGCTCTTCTAATTGCCAATAACTAAAATTAATACCTGGGCAATTCTTTTTGATAATGTGTTATTTGCGGATGAATCTGCTTTCCATTGTAATGGAATACGGATTAGTTAACCGAAGAAGTTTTCATTGTTATTTAAATGAAAACCCTTACTTCAGTAATAAATAGATCATCAGTATAGGTGGAGCATAAACGTTTGGGAAGGTATTCTTGGTGATCGCATGATAGGCCTGCATTTCTTTGAAGGTAGTAATTAAGGGACAAAATTATGAGTAATTTCTATGAGGCAATTTAATGGTATTATTGGCAGCTGTTTCGCTAAATTTACAAAGATATGTGCATGCAACAAGATGGCGAACAAACCCTCACATTATATGTTACAAACACGAAATATTTTAAATGAAATGTTTCCAGGGAAGTGTGGAACTGTAACCACAAAAAAAAAACTATGTGAGAACAGATTCGACAAATGGTTAGAAGTATAGGCACTCAACTTCTTATTAATGTTGATTTATCATGTCGGAAGCATCTTCAAAAAAATATAAAAGTTAATTTGGAATCTTGTTGAATAATTTTTATCTATTTTAATATTTCTGCTCCACAAATTACTCATTTATTCACGTAATAGTTTCTGTTTCTACACCTTTTAAGATTAAGTTATTAATTTGTTTGGTTTAAAAATTTGTTTGTTGTGCCATATTGTACATATTTTATGATTATATATAAAGTTAGCAAAATTATATCAAAATATGAGAACAGCTTAGTAATCGTCACTTTTAAAGTAATAACGTGTTACATGTTGTTGGTGCAAAATTTAGTAATCAATTCAAAAATGAACCCATATAAAGGTTGTTCCATTTAAAAAACTTTAGTTTTAGACAAAAATGTGTCATGTAATTTTAATTCAGTTTTTTGCACAGGCAGTTAGTAATTGAAAAGGAATAAAATAAGCTTATATTACTACCTGCCATTATGGACGACACTACCAAAGATTGTGTCCATCCATTACGTCGCTTGTACTAACTATACGGGGAATGCAAGAATGTAATAATATAGAGGTGTTCTATTTAAAAAACTATTACTATGGTTAGCCACCAAGTTATGGAATACTCTGTATAATCTCCTTCTCCAGAGAGATGAGTCAGATGAGATGAGTCTTGACATTTTAAATAAGACAAGCAACCTTGAAGGTGAGATCTTCATCGGTTGTGCCTGACGGTTTTCTGGTCTAAAAAAAGGAATTTTGAGATATCTGCCTCATCCTACTGTACAAACTGTCAAGACAGGGACGCGAAAGTTAGATCAGATATGACCAAGGTAACGGCTTACATGGTCTTAATTCGAACATTAAAGGAATATCTGTAAGAATATACATCTTTAAATTACAATAATCTCGCTTTATAAGGTTATTAGTATTATTCTAAGATCTTAAGTCCGAATCCATAAACACTTCCAGATTCCTAGCGCGACTTTTCCGAACCAATCTATCTTGATTAATATAGAAATTGAACCTATTACGTACCTGTAGCCTGCCCGAACTATTACCAAAAATAATAAAATATTCATTTTGTTCATTAATTTGCAAATTAGGGCTACAAGCAATTTTATAAGCATTATTTGAATCTGTTTTTGTTGCAACAACGACATCTCTGGTGTTGCAAAAAGTGTGCAGTGACGTGTCATTAGTATAGAAGTGAAATATATAGTTAAAGTAGTCAAACAGAAGAAGCTGCGAGGTATAAATTACAAATAGCAAAGGACCTAAAGTAGATCCTTGCGGAATACCATAGTTTTAAAGAGGTGTATTACAAAAAGTCATTATTTAATACATTGTGACAAATAAGTTATCTATCTATATATCTATATGGGCTACCTATTTTCGTAAAAAGTTTTGCTTAATTCAGCTGACTGTCAGTTGTGAAATTAGGGTATCATCCAAGAACTTGTTATATATATCACAACTCTGTCTGAGCTCTTCGCAATATTCAAAAATTAGTAAAACTGGGAAATGTTAGATTTCTGGGAATCACTTTATTTTTATATTAAATATGAGAAAGTGTCATTTATTTATCTGATCCTTGATATAACATGAAACGTTTAAGATATCACCACACCTGAATTCGGGAGCTGAAGCAGGAGAACGTACATCCAGAAAATGAAGGTTGTGTGGTCAAGTCATGCTATCGGCAACACTTTTCTGACACTTATACAGGGTGTTCAGAAACTCTCCTGACAAACGAAGACCAGAGATACCTCAGATAATTTTAAGACAATTTAACCCAATTCACCCCAGTCCGAAAATACTTCCTAAGGGACCTAGAGCTCTTTGAAGGTGGCGCCTTAGTTTTTTTTTTAATATCTCCCGAACGCTTCTATTTAGAAAAACAAAAACTGGTATGCTTATTTATCCTCCAGAGATGAATCGATTCCATCAGTTGCGAATTTCTAGTACCGGTCATAGGCGTCCGTTTTGGGTAGGTAAACGACTATTTTAACGCATAACTTTTTTGTCTTTAACTTTTAAGCATTTGTGACACTAGATTATTATATTTTCAGGTATGCCAGTACTAAAAGGTACTCTTACTTTAGGTCGGTAGGATACACCGTTTTCTAGAAAAATCGATTTGAAAATTTTTCGTTTTTTCGTCATTTCATCTTACGTCATTTCAACTTCACGAACTGACAACAACTTGACAATTGACAACGTAGGTTTTATTTCTGTTGGCAGTTTAGAGCGAACTAGTGCGAAAAATAATAAATTAAATTTTAATGACGAAAAAACGAACAATTTTCAAATCGATTTTTCTAGAAAACGGTGTATCCTACCGACTTAAAGTAAGAGTACCTTTTAGTACTAGAATACCTGAAAATTTAATAATCTAGTGTCACAAATGCTTAAAAGTTAAAGACAAAAAAGTTATGCGTAAAAATAACCGTTTACCTACCCAAAACGGACGCCTATGACCTTAGGAAGCATTTTCGGACTAGGGTGAATTGGGTTAAATTGTCTTAAAATTATCTGAGGAATCTGCGGTCTTCGTTTGTCAGGACAGTTTCTGGACAGCCTGTATAAAGCAGTGTAAAGCAGAAATTTTGTAGATAGGTAAATAATTGTGAATTTATACATATGTATTTGTTATGTTCAAGGATTCTAGAGGTTCATTTTTCATTTTCTTTATAAAGAACTTTCTATGACTATTAAGTATATTCAGATGCTAATAGATAACATCTTGTATATTTCCTAAATAGTATGAAATGTATATTAATTCATTGTCTAATGCAATAATTTAAGTTTTTGAGAAATTGATTTTTAAAAATGCAAGTTTGCCTAACTATCAGGCGCTAATAGCTAAGATAAATTCTATTTAGTTTTTTATTTATCTAATATGTGTAAACTATCTAAACTCAACTTAAATCTAATTGTGAAAGAAGGAATTCATATTAGTTATTAAATTATCTTTATTTGTTCTTGTTACACGTACCCTAGAGATAATGAAATATTATCTTAACTTCACGTTTTGCTTGTATTCATTTGAATCATACCTAAAAATGAATGCTATTATAAATAGATGAATACAGATACATTAGAGATCCCACACGATAGTTGCATTTGACTTATAAATATAATACGATTTTCAAACACGAGGTAAGGCTATAATGTTGAGCATTTGATGATTTTGTTCATTTCATTATGTCTTCTTTATTACTTGCTTGTTCTCTCGAATATTCTTTTATTTTTCGCTATTATATGCTGTAAACATGATAAGAAATGTTTAATTCAGAGAAATTGCAGTTTGACAAAGTTCTTTAGTGTTACAAATGTAGATGCTAAGAAAGATTTATACATAACAATACTCATTTTAAATAAACATACTATAGGTTATACAGGATAATTATGTATGTAAGTGAAATGTTTGATGTTAATACATGTACTTACATTGAAGAATAATGCAATTTGGTTTTCTTTAGTAATTTAATTTCATTTGGATTCTTAAATCAATTTTGATAAATGTAAATCGTCAACATTTGAACGCCATTTAATAAAGTAGGCGTGGTCTATGTTGAAGGCTCTAAAATAGAATTTTCCAAAATACCACAATACATTTTATAGTGAATATGTACGATTTATTCTAGAATAGTCAATTTTTTATTTGTTTCCTACTTGCACAGGAAGTGATAATTTGTAAAATTTTATGTTTGGTAGAGAGGAAAATCTATAAAAGCCATCACGCAGAAGATTTAGAGGATTATGTCTCGAGAAATCAGACGAACTACAATAAAATTTAAAACCTAACAGGTGGTTGTGGTGCCATACCATACACTCACATATATATTATATAAAGGAAACATTCATATAACCAACTACATGTGAATAGTAGTAGGTACAAGATTCTTGTAAAGCATTTTTGATTGTAAATGTTCATTTAAAAAATTTTTTTTTGTTGCAAATAATTTTTACCAGGTTAAGTTTGCTAAGAATTGGTCATGGACATTAAGGAATTTAATGAATTATTCGATAACTTAAGGTATTTATTCTAAATCTTGTAAATTCACCGGAGAATATAATTTCATAGATGAATAGCTACTTGGGCGTAGTTGTTTACTTGGGCAGGCACGTTATTGTGTACACTGGTGATGGCACCTTTGAGCGTGAAAATAATGCGTCTTCTTCTTCTACTATTTAGAGATATGTCGATCTGCTAATTCTGAAGTTGCCCCTGCGTCTTTTCCTGGGAGGTAGATAGCCAGCTATCTCTCCATCTCTTAGGTGGCCTTGCGATAGGTCTGTAGCCGGGCGAGTTGTTCTCTAGGACTATCTTCGGGAGTCTGTTCTCGTCCATCCGTCTTACATGGCTGTACCACTGCCTCTTACGTTGTCTTCCCCATCTAACAATATCTTGTATCTCTCATTGTTCCCTGATATCCGAGTTTCTCACCCTGTCTCTTCTTGTCTTCCCCACTATTGTTCTCAGTGTTTTCATTTCGGCGACCCTTAGCATGTGTTTCGTCTTGTTGATGTCTTCACGGACTTCTATACCGTATACGTCATAATCGGTCTGATGCAAGTCTTGTAGATTCTAATTTTGCTATCTTTTCGCATGTACGGGTTTGACAAGACTATATCTCGTAGGCATCCTGAGAGTGCGGATGCTTTGTTAATTTGGCTCCTCAGGTCTTTAACTGGGTCGTGGGTACTTGATATGTCTATGCCCAGATATCTGAATTGCATCACCTGTTTTATGGGATTATCCTCCACCACTAACTTGCATCTGAGCTGATCTTTCGTGATTGTCATACATTTGGTTTTGTTCATAGAAATGTTCATATTGAGTTGGCGGCTCACTTGGAAGAACCTGTAGAGTTGTCTCTGTAGGTTGTTTTCTGATTCGGCAATAATTTCCGCATCATCGGCGTAACACACCATACCAATTCTTTTGTTGCCCAGCCTGTATCCGAGGTTAAGATCTGTTACTTTGTTTATAATTTTATCCTTGAGAAGATTAAACAACAAGAGACTTAGACTGTCACCCTGTCTAATTCCTCCCGGTGTTGGGATGTTGTCAGTGAATTGATCTCCTACTTTAACCTTTGTTACGTTATTGTAATTCAGGTTATGGACTATCTTTGTTTACTGTACTCTATAGCCTTTTCTTTGATTTGTTTTATTGTGAATACTGCGTCTGTTATTGATCGCCTCTTTGTGAAGCCCTGTTGTTCTTCAGCAATCTTAATTTGCATTTCCAGTTTGTCCTTGAGAATACTCGTGAATAGTTTCATTGCTGTATTTAAGAGGGTTATTCCTTTATAGTTTTGTGGGCAGGTTTTTAGCCCTTTCTTAAATATGGGTATGGTGATGCTATTATGCCATTCGTCTGGTGTTTCCGTCTCGTCTAAGATTTTGTTAAATAGTTGCGACAGTTTCTGTGTGAGTTCGGGACCTCCATATTTTAAAAGCTCGTTAGGGATGGCATCCGGCCGGAGTGATTTTCTGGTTTTTAGTTTCTTGAATTTTGCTTCTATCTCCTCGTCAGCGACTGTGCCATTCATATCTGTTTCGTATGCATTTATATTTAGCGTTTCTTCGGCCTCGTAAAGCTGTTTGAAATGCTGTTGCCATGTATGTATTTGCACTCCTTTGGTCTGCACAAACTCGTTAACTTGTTTTTTTCTGTTCCGAAGCATTTTCCATACTTTCCTTTGAGCACCATACAGGTCGTAGTCCATGTCGCTAGTAAATTTAGCCCAATGTTCTCTTTTGATTGATTTTATTCTTGCGTTTACTCTGTTTCTTACTTGGACATATTCTGCGTGAGTTTCTTCCGACGGTGCGCTTTTGTATGTTAGGTAGCATTTCCGTTTTAAATCAGAGAGTTCTTTTACCTCTTGACAAAACCACGGTTTGGTTTCGTTTGTCGCGTTCATATTAATTTTACGCTTGCCAATCGCTTCCTCTGCTGCTTTGTTGATGCATTTATCAATAGTTTGCCAGGTCTCTTCTACTCCCCATTCTGGTTTTAAATCTGCTTCTTTTAGTTCGTTAGTGATCCTGTTCTCATAAAAGAGTTTTGTGCTCTCCGTTGTTAACGACTCCATATTGTACTTTTCGATGTACTGTGAGGGTTGTCTCTTTTGTTGTGGACGTTTTAGTAGTATCTTGCATAAAACAAGATTGTGATCAGTCCCTAGGTTGGCTGATGTTAGGGCTCTGACGTCGAGTACTTGTGGGGGTGTTATCACTCGGTTTGTGAGTATGAAGTCTATCATCGATCGCTGGTCTCGATTGTTACTGAAAGTGTATTTGTGCTGGTCTCTATGTGGGAAGCATGTGTTGTTAATTCTCATTTCATTTCTAGCGTAGAAGTCTATTAGTGTTTTGCCGTTTTCATTAATTATGGCTTCCTTATACTTTTGCTTTGTACCTGGTATGATATCGTTGCCGATCCGTGCATTAAGATCTCCGCGTATGATAATTTCGTGTTTGGTATTTATGCTGTCCATGACGTTTTGTAATTGCTGATAGAAGTTTTCAATTTCTGCCGTGGGCTTAGATATGTCTGGGGCATACGTACTTATCGAGTGTGTTGTGATATTGTTCATTGTGTGTATTTATCGTGTAACAAAATTCCAGCACCTGAGTGCGCTCTTTCTTGTTTTGCTTTTCCACTGTAAATTAGTAAGAATTCTCCGTATTTTGATGTTCCTTGCCCCTTTTTCTTTGTCTCAGAGATCCCGCAAATGTCAATATTATGTTTCTTCATTTCTATTATGATATCTTGATCTCTCCCATTCCACGACATTATGTTCCAACAGGCGATTCGTGTGATGCGGTATTTAGGTTTTCTTTTGCCAATTCGCTCTTCAGTTCGTTCTTCCAATGTCCTGGCGTGTATCGTCATCTGATAGTTCCGTCCGGTTTCCGCGGCAGTATCTTCAGTTCTATGAGCCAATATCGGCTTTTCCCTTAGGTAGGTAGCTAACCTCACCAAAGAACCCTCCTCCTTTATCCGGGCTTGGGACCGGCAGTGCCACCCGATGAGCTACGCAATCCACCCATCGGATGACCCAGGCGGAAAATAATGCCAGTGCACGAAAATAGTTAGCGGCATATGTTAATAATTCTAGCAAGAGACAGTATGAATTGGATCTGTGCTCGCTACTTTCACAATAGATTTCAGAAGATCTACCTTCTGAGGCAGTCTGATTGATCTATGAACTTGACTTAGGAATGAGCCACTTATTCGTGACTTTGGAAACATAATGGTTAAGTGCAGTAAAACCTGGACTAGGATTATATTATTTAAATTAAATTCTACATAATTTTTTAATGTTGTAATTAAAATCATGCCAGCTGGAGTATTCATGTAAACATATTTTTCCTACTTTTATAATATACTGATTAAAACATAAAGAAATATTTGATACAATGAACTATTCTTAATTTTCATGATACAAGACATTCACATACACTAGTAATTTTATAATATATTAAACCTTTTAATTATAAATCACATACAGGCGGATTTCTTCTAAATGTACAATGATTGTAAAATGCATTTGTAAATAATAAGTTAGTCAGTAAGTATATTCATGAATAAAGATTATTTTTCTAAGAAATAATTTGTTCATTTTATTCATTACCACGTCCTTCAAAACTGCATCTGAGAACTGCAGTCTTTGTTGGGGTAAATAAACTAAACTTCACCACAAAAAGCAATAAAATTTTACATAAAGGTAACGAAAACAAAAGGGAAGTAAACCACTGTTATCCTACTAAATGCTGAAATATCTGTAGGATGTTTTGATGAGAATCATCAAACACTATAAACTTAATTTTCTTTATTTAATTCTGTATCCGCATCAATATATTTCGGGATTATACAATTTTCGAAGCTAGAAGTATGTTTGTTTTCATAATTCTATTCAGTGTCTAAATATTGACATATGAAGGAGAGCTTCTAAGTTTTTATCAAATTGGTAAGAATTGTTAATATTGTAACGAAATATGTATGAGGCAGACCAGGCGACGTTAAAAAAAAGGGTTGTAAATCATCTCGGCGCGACTGGTAAACATCGTAAAGCAGTGAGACATTCATTTACGCATGGTACTGTGTCGGACACAGAATGTCTATGGAATGTTCTCCATACATCGAGTGGGAGATAGAGTTTACGCGAATGTTCTAGTAATCTTCGCATGTGTATATAAGGCGAGAGTCACCGATGGAGTCATTCATTGCGGATTAATTCCGGAATAAGAAAGTCCGTAAGAAGTAGCCGACGCGCGTAGAAATAAATATAAGTCGTACGGTAGAAATAAATAAATAGTGGTAGCCAAAGAAATAAATAAATAGTGGTGTTATATAAATAGAAGTGATATAAATATACGGACATATTAGTAGTATTTTAAGTGTGATACTTTAGTTATATATTTTTATATTGTAAATAATTTTAAGTGTACGAATATACAGACTGTTTTAAATAAATAATTGCACGAGTTGTTTATTGCGAACCCGAAAACGTTACAATATTCATGGAATTATCTTTGAAAAGGATTAATTTTATCATTTTCTTAAATAGTAGAGAAGACTAGTAAGCTCAAACTAAGGAATAAATATTTTTAGTAACGTATTGGAAAAGACTAAGTTTTGTTACGTAACTAAAAAGCTGGGAATGTTTAATGAAATTATGCAAAGTTTCATTTTAGTATGTTTCCGACCAACGTCTTTAGTGCTTACTTAGTAAATCTGGGAATGGGATACAAGGGGCAAGACAAATATATTAATTAAATATTCTGTCACTGATTATGTTAACATTTTCTAAGTTGAAAAATGTTAGATAATGATATAATACATTACGGTGGCGGAAATTTGAATCGATAATTTGCTATTTAAAATTGTTAATGATGCATGATTATTGTCACGGAAGTCAAATAGTTACAGAAAAGAGGCAAATATACATTTCGTCTTTCGATATACCGGATCATTATCAACAACTTCACCGACATCGGAAGTTACTCAGTCTGCAAAGCCGCTGATGAAGTATAAGGAGAAGAGTCGGAGCTATCGAACTATGTAGAAGGTCGCTATTATGTATATAGAAGTACGAGGAAGATTGGATTTGTCAGATCGTAAATAACGAATAATTCAGGCTAAGTGTATTAATAAAAGTGAAATCGACTGAACTACTCACAATACTACGTAACGATCAGTACATTTTGCATTTATTGAAGTTCAGTATTTAAATAAATACTTAACTAATAATATCCGACTCTAGACAAGTAACATGAATTTGAATTAGTACATTTTCAGAAATATAATATAACTGGCTGGCCCGGCAGACGTTGTTCTGCCCTTTCTTATAGGTGACGCGATGATTATATTGCAAAAAAAATTATGAAAGCTTCTTGTACTGTCTAGTAGATTGTAAATGAAATCAGTGAAACAATGCGTTATATCTAATCATTTTTTATTAAAATACTTTTCTTCTTGAATTGAAAACAACGCAAACATGTAAACAAAAAACAAACGAAAACAACAGAATTTGTGGAGCTATAGCTATTCTAATATCGTGTATGTCCTCCTCTACTTCTAGTTACTGCTTCCATGCGTCTTGGCATACTGGAGATCAAATTTTGAACGACTTCATTAGGAGTATTTTCCCATTCTTGAATTGCAGCGTCTATCAATTGATTGTGGTTGGCAGGTGGAGGTGTACGATGTCGAACCCCCTTTTTTTTAATATCGTCCCATAAATGCTCTACAGGACTATTGGCTGGCCATTCCATGAACGGAATAGCAACAGCATTTAAGTTATGAATAACTTGCTCACCACATGAGAACAAGCATTATATGGACCAACTCTGTGCGGCCATCGAGACATATGCCTCCCCAAAACATTACAGAGCCACCACCAAACGGGACTCTTGAAGAGATATTGTAACTAGCAGATCTCTCTCCTGTCCTTTGCCAGACACGCTCACATCCATCAGAAGATTTAAGGCTAAGTCTCGTTTCGTCTGAAAATAATACCATCTTTCAATCATTAAGAGTCCAATCTTGATTAGTTCTCGCAAAACGCAATCTTGGAATTTTGTGCTCTCTGGTAAGCAGGGGTTTCTTGGTCGGTTTCCTGCTGTCCAATACAGCTCCATTTAAGCGCCTTCTAATCATTCGAGAAGATACAAGAAGATTGCATGAGTGCCCCGTTTTCGTCCTTGTCCCGGCTTTCATAAGTGTGAACCTGTCTCGTTAAATCGTCTAACCATGCGACTTAAGCTGAAATGGTTTCCTCCTATCATATTAGCAACATGACGCATCGAGTATCCCTCCTCCAGCAAAGTTGATGATTTTACTTCTTCCTCTACTGACAAATTTGTTCTGCAATTCATTACTAAAATATATTACACTGACACTTTCAATAACAAAAAAAAACTTGGTGGCTAAAGACAACTTCTTTTAATAAGCAAAAATTTCAAGTTTTGGATCAAGTTTTGCCAAAAATGCTTTTATTTGCAATATAATATATACATACAAATATATATATTATATACAATATATTCATGTGAATTATATATATATACAAGGTGTTCCTAAATATCATGTACATAAGGAAGGGGGTAACTATTTGGTTTATTTTGTGCGTAAAATTTCATATAAACATAGGTCTGCAAACGCTTCGTTACCAATATCCAGGGTGTTGAAATTTCAAGAATTTTTCACTTTTTACTGTATAGCTCCTGCAGTTTTTTTACGATTTATAATGTCAATTGTCAAATTAATAAACCCAAGTGATTATCTGAATAAAGCCAGAGCCTGCTAGACCATTTTAAAAAATTTAATTTTCTCTGGCGAATTACAGAAAATTGTTTTCTATTTTTTTTCTCGATAACGGTCAGAGATAAGAAAAAAATATAAGAGATCAAAAAGTTTCTAAACAAGACAGAAAATTTATTGCGTATTTTAGAATCTAGCAGTGGCGCATCGCAAAAAAGTTCAGGGTGAGAAAAGAGGGCATGACCCCGAAAAAATTATTACCCTGTAGATTTACATAATCATTTGGCATGGCTAATGATGCAGGCCTTATAGCGTAACCTACCTTCCAAATTTGAACAAAATATCTCAAAAACTGCAGGAGCTATACAGTAAAAAGTGAAAAATTCTTGAAATTTCAACACCCTGCATATTGGTAACGAAGCGTTTGCAGACCTATGTTTATATGAAATTTTAGGCACAAAATAAACCAAATAGTTACCCCCTTCCTTATGTACATGATATTTAGGAACATATATACAAATGACACTCTATTTCTTAGAGCGTAGGTTTTGTGTAAATTGTGCTCAAATACTAGCGTCATCTATTTCTTTCTTAGATTGAATAAAAACTAGTTATTTATATTTTTAGTGCTCAGAATCTAAAAATTTCAAATGATATCGAGTGTCTTTGTCATTCTTATGTAAGTAGTTTATTTCATGACTTGTAACCGTACCCGTAACTAAATGATGCTAGAGGAAATAATTTATAAATAAATGTTGTCTTCAATACGAGCTACATTTTTAACTTGAATAACATTTTAAAGTATACTCCAAGAATCAAGATAAAATAGTCACGTATATGAATATAAAATTTACAAACAGGAAAGTGATTATAACATAAATCGCAATTGTTTTTCTTAAAAAACTTTTCCAATAAATGTAATTTTTTAGTATATAAATACCTATCGCATTTTTTGTTGAATCCGCACATGTTCTTGTATTAAGAAAAGTTTTGTACGTGTAGACTGTCAGTCCAGCCTGCGACTTCTTAATTCCGTCAGCAGATGTGTGCATTCTCATATGTGTACACTTAATGGATTTCTAGCTGGCGGCAACTCCGTACCTCTCCAGAAACTTTGATGTGTGCGGTTAGCGTAAAACACAGAAAATATTTCAGCTCGTTATATAAATATAGCACAGGCATTGATTTCAATATGCGGTGTATATATAAGGTTATTATAAAGTTAGGAGTATATTTCAAATTCTTATGTATTTAAAGTGTATTTTGATGGCCTTAGCAATGGAATTGGATCGTATCTATTTTAGCAAAGCCCCTGTCATTATAACTATTGGAACGTATGTCAAGAACAAATCTCTAGAGAATTATGCACTAAGTAAAACTCAATTTAAAATAAAATTCTAAAATTCTAATGATTCTTACATTAATAACATCCATTAGTAAACAATAATTGATTTACTATAATGTTATATTCATTATAATACATTACACTGGATAGAGAAGATATCGTACCAAAATGGATTCGAGAAGTTTTATCGGGGTAGTCAGATAGAGTCATGTGAACCGTATTTCTATAAGCTTAAATTAAGCACCCATTTTGAAAATCCATGACATCCGAAATCTGATTTTAATCGAACAGCTTATTGACTGTTGAATTATTAAAAGGAATGATATTAAGAAGTCCATTTTTCCAATTTAGCAAGTGTTATAATGCCGCATAGAATTTGGAAAATTCGGTAATATTTTACCAATAAAATAGAGGCCGAGTTGGACATTAGCGGAAACTAGTTGTGGACACAAAAATCTTATTTTTTGATGAATTAAAATACGCTTAGTTTTTTGTATTACTTTTATTTGATATGTTGTTTGCGCTATTTCCATAGTATCTTAAGAAAGATGCAACGTGAGAATGTAATTCTAGATTCCACAACTTTGCTCCCTTAAAGTAATGAAGCTGCGAAATATGTTGTCATTGCTTTTCCAAATATTTCGAAAAAACTTTAATAACATTTTTAAAAATGTTAGTTTGCAAATCGCTTTCAAATGTTGCAATTTGTTGAAACATCTTTTGGGCAGTCCGAACTAAAAAACTGAGAGAGAAAAAATGTTGGAATTTACGATATTTCTCGTAATAAATGTGAGAAAAAATATATTGGGTAGACTAGACGTTCGATTGCAACGCGCTAGTATAGAGAAGTCTAGTGTGGCTCGACTATTTCAGATACAGGCTATGATGTTCCAGCAAGTGGTTCAAGCTAATAAAACAAGATGTACAATTATAGAGAATTAGATAATGATGAGAGTATATACGAGGTAGGCGCCATAAATTCTCGGCCTGACAGGCTTATACAGGTTTAAACGTGTTCAAACTCCATCACGTCATGCATACACATACGCGAGGTGTACACTATAGATATGACAGTTCGAGGCCTAGTAGGTTTTACTAACCAGCCAACCAACGTGATATACACCTTCTCACATTAAACAACGTTTAGACGGCGTTTACGGTGATTCATCTGCTCCGTATTCAACTGTAAAAAAACTAGACAAACTGTTTCCGTTTGGAACAAGAATCCCTGGAAGATGCTGATCGGTCGGGTCGACCATTTGAAGTGATAACGCCTCCACAAATTTCAATTATTGAACATTTAGTGCTAGAAGATCGCGGTTTGAAAGTGAAGGAATTAGCAGTGATATCAAACATTTCCGAAACAAGTGTCCGCCAAATTATCCATGACCATTTGGGTATGATTAAAATTAGTGCTAAATGGGTACCGCGACTTCTTTCTGCTCTCCAACGTGAACGTCGAGTCGAATGTGCGCAGTCGTTTTTAAATATGTGTGGAGACGACCAAAAACCGATTTTGGAATCCATTGTCACAGGGGATGAAACAGTGGTTCTGTTTTACGATTCTCTATCGAAGAGGAAGTCCATGGAAAAGTGGCAACCTGATGAACCTCGTCTCAGAAGGACGAAAGTCGTTCAATCGACGAAAAAGGTGATGGCCGCAATATTTTGGAATTATGAGGGCATTTTGCTAATTGACTTTAAAGAACGCAATACAAGTGTGAACGGCACATATTATGCGTCTTTATTGCATAAATTAAGGGACAGTATTCGTGCAAAACGTCGTGGAAGATTGACAAAAGGTGTGCGATTATTGCACGACAATGCTCCCGTCCATACTACCTCCATTTCACAAGCTACCATCCGCGAATACGACTTTCAAGAATCGGAACATCCACCGTATAGTCCGGATATGGCTCCTTGTGATTTTTTGTTTGTTTTCGAATTTAAAGAAAGACCTCAGGGGACGTAGTTTTAAGGACGACAGTGAGTTGCAAGCAGCTATTATAGAACATTTTGACGGAAAAACTTCAGATTATTTTTACAAGGGTATCGAATTATTAATTAATCGTTGTAATAAGTGTATAGAAGTTACAGGAGATTACATTAAGAAATAAAAATTCTTGTATTGTTCCAAGTTTCTTTTTTGTATATCAGTCCAAGAATTTATGGCGCCTACCTCGTATATCAACTTTTAAAAGTAACCTCTTTCCCCGGGGCCAGACTTTGTGTACAGCTCTGCCATAAGGAATATAGTTAACCTTCTTTTTGATACATTTTTATTTCGGCCATCGCTTTTTTTCAAAATTTCTGAAATATATACTCCCTCTTGAGTATTTCGTTAATTTAAATTGGGCTTATACAATTATATAGAAATTTTGTACAACATTTTGTAATTGTGAACTTTATCAAGTGCAAAGAATAACTTTAATATTCCGAGAGTAAATATCCAGATATTTGTACAAATTGTTAAGACTTTAGAGTCGCATTAAGAACACTTTTGTCTTAATTATTTTCTTGTGCAATAATTAAATTTTACCTTTTACACCTGTGATGTAAATTTTAGTGGAATCAATGCAGTTTAGTTTATTTTGACCTATGTATGCTGCATGACATGGAAAGTGCAACACCAAGAATGGGTGCGAATTTTTTGACCAAACTTGGTAGAAACGTATAACTAGTCAAAAGCAATAATTGATTAAAATTTTGTTGCGATAGATCAAGTGGTCATGACACATCTGACACTTCATTCAGTTTCCGCTGACATTAATGTGTGGTGTATTAATTGTTTGTTTGAAATTAATTTCAACGGTTTTGTCTTATTATACCTTTGTTTAACGTGTTTAAAGAGTTTTATTATGCCTAGAGTGCGGCAATGTGGAAATTATCGCCAATTAAGCGAATTCGACAGAGGTCGAATTGTTGGTTTGCGAGAAGGTGGTTTTTCATACAGGGAAATTGCAAATCGCCTTAACCGGAACCAATCCACCATTATGCGCTGTTATCAATCATGGACTAGGGAAGGTCAGGAAAGACGCCAAAGAGGAACCGGAAGCCGAAGAAGAACTAATGAGATACAGGACCGCCGCCTTCGCTTAATGGCACTAAGAGACAGGTTTTCCAGTACCAGATCAATTGCTGACGTGTGGTTAGGTAATATTGGTCGTTCTGTAACCCTTCGAACCGTTTATCGTCGAATTAGGGGTTTCGGCTTACAATCTTATCGTCCACATCTTGTGTTACCACTTACCGCTCAACACCGACAGCAACGTTTGGAGTGGTGTAGATTGCGACTGCACTGGAACGTGGAGTGGCACAGGGTGGTATTCAGTGATGAATCTCGATTTTGTCTAGGGATGCATGATGGCCGTATGAGGGTCAGACGAAGACGTGGGGAACTTCGTGATATTCAGTTTTCCGTTGAAAGGCATGTGCATCGAGCAGTGGGTGTTATGGTATGGGGTGCTATAGCATATGGGAGTAGGTCTCAATTGGTGTTTATCCAAACCACCATGAACGCCCAGCGTTACATTGATGAGGTGGTAGAACCCCATATTCTACCATATCTTCAAACGCTCGAAGACCCACTTTTCCAGCAGGATAATGCCCCTCCCCACGTAGCGAGAATTTCTATAAATCGCTTGGAAGAGGCTCATGTCAATATCTTGCCATGGCCACCCAAATCCCCCGACCTCTCGCCAATAGAACATGTGTGGGACATTATGGGACGAAAACTTATGAATTTAGCCAATCCCCCGCAGACACTAATAGCTCTCCGGCATGAATTACAGGTTGCTTGGGACACCATACCCCAAAAGGATATCGCCCACCTAGTCGAATCAATGCCACGAAGAGTGAGGGAGTGTGACACTAATAGGGGCGGTTCAACACATTTTTAATAAAAATTATGTTAAATTGTGTTAGTCTTTTGTTTTTTTCTTTGAAATTTTAATCAATTATTGCCTTTGACTAGTTATACGTTTCTACCAAGTTTGATCAAAAAATCCGCACCCCTTCTTGGTGTTGCAGTTTCCATGTCATACAGTATATGTATCTATATTTTGTTCAATAGAGAACAGAAATTTGCTTTTTAATGTTTCAAATTTGTATATTACAACTATATAAATCTTTTTTAAAAGCAATACAAATTCAATACGGTATTATTATTAAATAGCCGTGTTTTGTATTAATATGATGTTTTTATTAGATTTCCATCATGTGACAATATTTCTTAAGAAATTAAAGCTGAGGTCGTGTTAATGTATAAGTACTTCTTTCAATGGTATAGCGATCAAACTAAAATTGAAACTGTTAAGTTTATGACGGGCGAGTTCCTGAGCACAGTTGGAAGTATATTTGAAAAATTAAAATGTCTGTTTATGTGAATCAACAAATTTATGTATTATAGGTATTTTCTATTTGCATATTTTCAATATTTTTGTGCATATTTTGACCAGATTTGCATATTTATGAGCATATTTTTGGGTTTCCCTATATATAGAACACATGGGCATTGTTAATTTTGTTTTGATACGGTCCTTGTTAGGTGCCGATTGCTTTTGTGTACAATACAGGTACTCATAAACAGTTTCAAATCTTTGAGATAGTCCTAATATGTAATAAAATATCGGGACAAGACTTGTTTAATATTATAAATTTAGCAATAGGTATGGTACCAGCAGTACGAAGCCCCATCTTGCGCGTTCAGACCTATAATGCAGTCGACAGCTGAGATGTTTTGTGACAGAATAATCTCAAGGCGACCTCCATATCCCGCACGTTCGCTAACTTTTTCCTATGGGGTTATTTAAGGGGGAATATTTACGTCAATAAACCGCGAAGTCGTCATTAGCTAGAGAAGAAAATTTAACCGCAATTAACGTCTTTATCGCAAGACTCTATAATGGCTTTTCATATAGTATAGGCTAGAAGGACCTTGTAATTCTAAAAATGAAATAGGAAATAAGCTGTTGTTTCGGAAAGTCATTAACTTGTAGAATGACCGCAAGTATTGATTGATTCTAGATGTAAGTATAATTACATGCAAAAAATACAACATATTAATGTTTAAATTGCTGCTTTTTTTTTTGTTTTGCTTGCTTAATAAGACGAATTTGAATTTTATTAGAAGTTTCACCCTGTGTTATATATTGGTATAGAGTATCGGGTTTGATTTGACGAAAGATGAGACTTCCATGTTTATTTTTGTTTGTCAAGAAAAATAGTATTATTTTTGAAGGGACCAAGCGGGTAGAAGTCATTTAAATTTTAAATATCGTATGACATTTAGTTTGACCGATACAGTTGCTTAAAGAAAACCGGTTTTGTATCTTGTAAGAAGATAAATGCAACTGACTTTTTTGAGGGATATGTAGCAAAAATTGGGCAGCATTGCTTCTTCGAAGGTAACGATATGTCGCCTCTTTGCTCGCTTAAAACCTGACGACGAAGAGAATACCATAGATCACAAAAACGAGTTAGCGTACCAGAATTCATGATGTGTTAATTGACCGAAGAGTGAAAGTAGAAAAGATTTGGTGCTCACTTTTTATACACTTTATAGTCCTTTATAATAGCTAATAAAAGTTAGCACCGATTAACTGGATCTAAATCAGACCAAGAAGATGTTGTTCATAGAAAAAGTTTTAACAAACGCGGTGTTCTTTGAAACATTGTTGAACCCCGCGTTACATTCAAGATGCACACCATATTCAGATTTTGCGTAATGTGCATAACAAAGTGTGCAGAGCTAAAATCAAACTAAAAGGTTCTGTGAAGATGAAACACAAGCATGTCTTTCTAAAGATTTAATAACTAAAACCTCTTAGAAGAATGTATTTACTAATAATGGAAACGTATTTGTGAAGATCAAGAGGACTGTTTGCAAAATTAAATCATTAAATGACCATTTTAAAATTCTAGGGGCAATAACCCCACATACTTCTTCTTATAGGTATTCATTCCTGATTTTGGTTTTGTTTCATTTTACTCTATTTATGAATTTCAAAATATTGCTACATTTATAATTATATTTACAATAATTATCTTAGTGTAATGTCACATAAATGTACTCTGGCTCACTTAAATATTAGTTCATTATTTCCTAAATTGAATGATGTAATAAAGTATATGTACACATATAATATTGATATTTTAGCAATTAGTGAAACCTAGCTAAATGTAAATATTTATTGATGATTTATAATTATAATCATTTTAGAAAGGATAGGGTTTATGTATATTAATAACATATAGATATCTGCATAATAAAATGTTAGTTGGTGTCGCATACAAACAGCAAGAGATATTATATCTTTTTTTCTCGATGAAATTGATAGTTTTTTTAGATATTGCATTTTCTATTAAAAATAGAATCCTTTGCTGGGGTGATTTTGATATAGACTTACTCGGACAGTAGGAGATATCTACCAAATATTTCGCTTACTTTATTGATTCTTTAAACATGAAGCAAATTATTGACCGTCCAACACGCTTAACTTAAACATCGGCATCAGTGCTGGACGTTGTTTTTGTGCAAGAGCTATTGAAATTTCTAATTCCGGTAATGTTTCATGTAACTTTTACTTTCTTATACGTAGTATAATTGTGATGACGAAAATTTTCGACCTCGAGATATTTGCAGATGTCCACGTTCTAAAATCCTCTGATACCGAAAAGGTGTTTTTTATAAAATGTCAAACAGCTATAGATATCTATTCCAAATTTTGTATTTACAAGTATAATCTCCCTCTTGAGATCTGATTAGATATTCAGAAAAATAGGCAGACCGGAAGTAGTAGCTTACTTCAGCGAAAAAATCGAATTTTGCCAATATTTCGTCAAGTACGAAGTTCAAACAAATTTATAAAAATATCATATGTACTCAAAACTAAATTTGAGAAGAATTTTATGATAAAAGATTTTCGAAATTCCTACCGGAAGTACGTTTACTCTTATCGAAAATCAGTGTTTTGCTAATATTTCGCAAGTCATGCTTTTTAGACAGGTACGTTACGAATACAAAAGTATTTAGAACTTAATTTTGAATACCTTTTGTAGAAAATAATTTCAAAATTTGGACCGAAAGTAACACTTTTACTCTTATCGAGTAACTACAACACCCACAAAACCAGAATTAATTTTTTGGACATTACATTAATTAGAGACAATGGGGGTAATCTGTTGACAGATTGGCCTATGAAAGACATGAGTTCGGGTAGAGTCATAAATTACAGTTCGCAACATAGTTTTCATTACAAACGTAACACCATTCTAGAGTTAAAAAATAGAGTGTGTAGGTTAAGCCATCAGAGTTTTCATGGAAAAAATTATGACTTAATCAGTGATATTCTTGTGAAAAATGGTTATCCTAAGAGGTTCATATGCAATGTGTTGTATGGTAATATATACTTTACATTGATTTACCCCTGACTGCAATCCCAACAATTAAACTATACTACCTACTAAACAGTCACTACTTACACTATATATATATATATATATATATGTATTGAAAAAATGAATGAAAATCTTCTTGGTAGTAGTGGCATACAATGAAATGAAAATAATAACAATATGACAACTGGTTGTCAATTAGAAAACAATGACAAATATAAAATGTAAATCAAAATGTATAAATGAAAATGTATTCAAATAAGCATAGGACTATCGGTATTACTTATATAGTCACATCAAAGGGCCTGGGTTTACCACAAGCTGTTCAGTCAATGCAATTATAAAAAATAATAACAACGACGCAACTATGTAATGAAAAATTAAGAGTAGAACTGTTGAATTATAACAATATAGAATGTAAAATCAGTCATGTATAAATGTAAATGAAAGCAAATAAGCATAGGACAATCGGTATTACCTATGTAATCCTATCAAAATGGCTTAGATTCATCTAAACATGTACAATTTTGATTGAAATACATAAATAATCAACAATGCAACTATGTATGTGTTAAGATGTAATTATATTTTATTATCTGCCTGGTTGAAATAAGGCATTACACAGTATTAAGTAAGTGCACAGTTGTTTTACACTTGGACATTTTGGATTGACATTTTAAGGTAATACTATATTTTTTTATTCAACACATATTAATGCTTTAACATACACCTTCTTTGTTATGCTGCACTGACGAAACCAAACTAGGTAGAAACATATATGTCTGTAGCTACAAATTACATCTTAACACATACATAGTTGCATTGTTGATTATTTATGTATTTCAATCAAAATTGTACATGTTTAGATGAATCTAAGCCATTTTGATAAGATTACATAGGTAATACCGATTGTCCTATGCTTATTTGCTTTCATTTACATTTATACATGACTGATTTTACATTCTATATTGTTATAATTCAACAGTTCTACTCTTAATTTTTCATTACATAGTTGCGTCGTTGTTATTATTTTTTATAATTGCATTGACTGAACAGCTTGTGGTAAACCCAGGCCCTTTGATGTGACTATATAAGTAATACCGATAGTCCTATGCTTATTTGAATACATTTTCATTTATACATTTTGATTTACATTTTATATTTGTCATTGTTTTCTAATTGACAACCAGTTGTCATATTGTTATTATTTTCATTTCATTGTATGCCACTACTACCAAGAAGATTTTCATTCATTTTTTCAATACATTTGTATATTTGGCAAAGAATTGTAATATATTTTATATATATATATATATATATATATATATATATAAAATATATTACAATTCTTTGCCAATTATACAAATGTATTGAAAAATTGAAAATCTTCTTGGTAGTAGTGGCATAAAATGAATTAAAAGTAATAAAAATATGACAACTGGTTGTCAATTAGAAAACAATGACAAATATAAAATGTAAATCAAAATGTATAAATGAAAATGTAATTAATAAGCATAGGACAGTCGAGATTATTTCTATAATCACATTAAAAGGCTTGGGGTCTACCACAAACTGTTCAGTCAATCCAAATATACAAATAACAACGACGCAACTATGTAAAGAAAAATTAAGAGTAGAACTGTTGATAATATAACAATATAGAATGTAAAATAGTCAAGTATAAATGTAAATGAAAGCAAATAAGCATAGGACAATCGATAATTACTCATGTAATCCTATCAAAATGGCCTAGGTTCACCTAAACATGTACAATTTTGATTGAAATACACAAAAAATTAACGATGCAACTATGTATGTGTTAAGATGTATTTGTAGCTACAGACATATATGTTTCTACCTAGTTTGGTTTCGTCAGTGCAGCATAACAAAGAAATAAGGCATTACACAGTATTAGGTATTTTTACAGTTGTTTTACACTTGGACATTTTGGATTGACATTTTAAGGTAATACTATATTTTTTATTCACATATTAATGCTTTAACATACACTTTCTTTGTTATGCTGCACTGACGAAACCAAACTAGGTAGAAACATATATGTCTGTAGCTACAAATACATCTTAACACATACATAGTTGCATCGTTAATTGTTTGTGTATTTCAATCAAAATTGTACATGTTTAGGTGAACCTAGGCCATTTTGATAGGATTACATGAGTAATTATCGATTGTCCTATGCTTATTTGCTTTCATTTACATTTATACTTGACTATTTTACATTCTATATTGTTATATTATCAACAGTTCTACTCTTAATTTTTCTTTACATAGTTGCGTCGTTGTTATTTGTATATTTGGATTGACTGAACAGTTTGTGGTAGACCCCAAGCCTTATAATGTGATTATAGAAATAATCTCGACTGTCCTATGCTTATTAATTACATTTTCATTTACATTTTATATTTGTCATTGTTTTCTAATTGACAACCAGTTGTCATATTTTTATTACTTTTAATTCATTTTATGCCACTACTACCAAGAAGATTTTCAATTTTTCAATACATATATATATATATATATATTTATATATGTTCTCTTTCAGGTTTCCACGGGTAGTAGTATGTGTTGTCACTGGATTCCGGGTTTTCTTCCGCGTTTCCACTGCTTGGTCTTTGGAAAGACCGATGCTGGTTTCTTGACGACGTTTCGGCAAAATCACACTTGCCATCTTCAGGTCTGCGATAACTGTCTGCTTCTGCTTCTTGTTATTCGTAAACTGACGTAGTGACAAGATCGCAGAGATTAGCAGACGAAGATAACATCACCCAAGAAATGGACAAACTCCACAAGGCACTCCAGCAGAATGGTTTCAGTGAATCTGCTATCAAAAGAGCATCCAAGCCGAAACCAACAACACCACAAGAGGAAAAAGAAACACCAACTGCCAAAACCTACTTACCCTATGTGAAAGGCACCACCGATAGAATATCCAAAATCCTACGAAGACACAACATTGAAACAACATTCAAAGCAGACAGAAAAATCAGTACAGTCCTTCGAAACCCTAAAACAAAAATACCTTTAGAAAACCAAGGAGTTTATGAAATTCCGTGCCTCAACTGTGAAAAAACTTACATTGGACAAACGAACAGAAGGGTAAACGCAAGAAGAGACGAACACAAAAATTCCGTAAGAAAAGACGAGAAAACTTCATCTCTGGCTCAACATGTAAAAGAAACATCCTACACGATAGACTTCAGTAACACCAAGCTATTAGCGAACATCGAACATACTAAAACCAGAATCATCAGGGAAGCCATCGAAATTGAAAAACATCCGAACAATCTGAATTCACGAGATGATACCCAGAGGTTACCAACAGCATGGAAACCAGCACTAACAAGAACAGATACCAACAAAGAACACCAAACTAATACTTCTACATCGCAAACCAGCCGTCACACTCCAAACACGAGCCCAACGACACGGAACCATGCACACACTCGTCCAAGGGCAACCAACCGACACGCTAACGAAGTATATAACCACCATCCGAATCCTGAAAACGTCAGTTTACGAATAACAAGAAGCAGAAGCAGACAGTTATCGCAGACCTGAAGATGGCAAGTGTGATTTTGCCGAAACGTCGTCAAGAAACCAGCATCGGTCTTTCCAAAGACCAAGCAGTGGAAACGCGGAAGAAAACCCGGAATCCAGTATATATAAAAGAAAAGAAATATTGCGGATCATAGAATAATGAAGTACAGAATTTAATGGGGCAACTCCGCTGAAAATGCAACTTTTCTTTTTTATCCTGTGGGTTCAGATGGCGCGTAGGTGGACAATGTCTACCTCGCGGCGACGTTAAATTCATCCTCAATATCGAGGACACTCTAGCTGAAGCCTCAATTGTGATTGATGTTTTTCAGTTCCAAGGTTATCCCATCCTATTCCTTGGCTACATTACGCTGACGAGAACCAAGTAGTTCGAAACACGTGTCTGCAGTTGCATTTTCAGCGGAGTTGCCCCATTAAATTCTGTACTTCATTATACATATATACTATATATGTATATATATATATATATATATATGAAACAATGGTTTCTCGGGTTCTTGGCCGCGTGTGAGATGTGTCCTGAGAAGGACTGTTGTCTCGACGTTTCGACGAGATCGCACTCGTCATTTTCTAGAGATAGTCTTCTGCTGGTTACAGTTGCGAGTTATCCGCTGTTCGCCTTGTTGTACGCCTGCTTTTATATTGCTGAGTTGGAGTGGGGTCGGGTGGGGGATGTTGTACTGTGGCGATCGCTCGCAAGCGGCTGCGTGTGATTGGTCCGTGTATTTGCGAATCCTGTGTATGGGTCTGCTTCGGTTGTGGAGTGTTGCGTTTATCGTGAGTTCTAATCTGTATGTCGGCCACGAGCGGTCTCCATGTATGCGGCAGGCGTAGGCCGTCGTCTCTTTTATTTAAACTTCTGGGCCTCTTTTCAATTTCTATCGCTTCTCTAGTGATTCTAGTAGCTAGATTTTCGCTCTTTGCTAATAACTTTGTATTGTCGAAGTCGATATTATGCCCCGTTATCACACGATGTTGTGCTAGAGATGAAGTTGGTTCTTTCTTGAGCACTGCGTTTCTATGTTCTTCTTTTCTTACGTTTATTCGCCTATTCGTCTGCCCTACATAGGATTGGTCGCACTCCAAGCATGGTATTTCGTACACGCCCTGATCTTCGAGTGGAATTTTATCTTTCGCGTTGATTAATTCATCAGCTATTTTTCTCTTTGTTGTAAAAACTGTGTTGATGTTGTGTTTTCTTAGTATTCGGCTGATTTTATCTGTGGTACCTTTTACATATGGGAGAAAGGCTCTTGAAATGAATTCTTCTTTCTCTTTCTCTGTTCTTCTTGTTTTGTTATAGGTGGCTTCCTTTATTATTTTGTGCGAGTAACCGTTTGCAAGGAGAGCGTTTCTAATATTTGTTCTTTCTTCGAATTTATGTTCTTTATCTGTTAGTCTGTCGGATCGTAGTACTAGTGTTTTTACTACTGCGTTCAGTTGCGCCGGATGATGGTGAGATTGCGCTTTTAAATATCTATTTGTGTGTGTAGGTTTCCGGTAAACAGTATGTCCCAATGTCCTGTTTTCTTTCTTGATCACCAACACATCTAGAAATGGTAGTTTCCCTTGTTCTTCTACCTCCATTGTGAATTTAATTTTCGGATGTTGGGCGTTTAGGTGGTATAGAAAGTCTTCTAGTTTTTCTCTGCCATGTGTCCATATTACAAATGTATCGTCGACATACCGCAGCCACAGTTTTGGTTTATTCGCACAGGTGTTAACAAACTTTGTTTCAAAGTTCTCCATAAATATGTTGGCTATTATCGGTGACAGAGGTGAGCCCATCGGTGCGCCTTCAACTTGTCGGTATTTTTGGTTGTTGTAAGTAAAATAGGTATTTACTAGGCAGTGTTCTATCAAGTTGATTGTAGTTTTTTGTACTTGATACTGGTTTTCTAATATGGACATGGTTTCAGCGATTGGCACCTGCGTAAATAAGGATGTTACATCGAAACTGACTAACAGATCCGTTGGTTCGAGATGGATGTCTTTTATCAATTCAATGAAGTGATCTGCATTCTTTACGTAGGATGCCATTTGTTCTGCGTGTACTTGAAGTTCTTGTGCCAGGTATCGTGCTAACGCTTGTGTTGGTGATCCAATTGAGCTTACAATCGGACGGAGTGGTACATCGGTTTTATGTATTTTTGGAAGTCCGTAGAATTTTGGACAACGGGACGACTTTTCCCTGGGGATGATCTGTTTCTTTATTTCTTCACTCAGCGGTGTTGCGTTTATTTTTGTTTTTGTTACTTTTTCTAAGTAAGTCGTCGGGTCCGAATTTATTATTTTGTATGACGGGTCATCTAGCAGTGCTTTTATTTTGTTATCGTAGTCGGTCTTGTCTAATACGACGGTAGCGTTTCCCTTGTCAGCGGGTAGAACGATGATGTTATTGTCCTTTTGAATATCTTTTAAAGCTAGATATTCATCTCTTGTGATGTTTCTCTTTGGGGGTTTTGCCTTCCTGATGATGGAGGATACTTCTTGTCGTATTAATTCGGCGTTGTTCTTTTCGAATTTATGTAGAGCTGATTCTACCCCGCAAATAATATCTTCTATCGGAATGCGTTTTGGTGTTATCGCAAAATTGAAACCCTTCTCGAGAACACTAGTAGCTGCTTCGCTGAGTGTTTTTTGTGATAAATTATGTACTGTTCTTGTAATAATCTTGGTGTTTTTATTTGTGATCGGTTGTTGTTTTCTTTGTAGATGATCGAATTTGCACTTTTGTTTGTTTGTTTGCCGATGGGCTCACCTCTGTCACCGATAATAGCCAACATATTTATGGAGAACTTTGAAACAAAGTTTGTTAACACCTGTGCGAATAAACCAAAACTGTGGCTGCGGTATGTCGACGATACATTTGTAATATGGACACATGGCAGAGAAAAACTAGAAGACTTTCTATACCACCTAAACGCCCAACATCCGAAAATTAAATTCACAATGGAGGTAGAAGAACAAGGGAAGCTACCATTTCTAGATGTGTTGGTGATCAAGAAAGAAAACGGGACATTGGGACATACTGTTTACCGGAAACCTACACACACAAATAGATATTTAAAAGCGCAATCTCACCATCATCCGGCGCAACTGAACGCAGTAGTAAAAACACTAGTACTACGATCCGACAGACTAACAGATAAAGAACATAAATCCGAAGAAAGAACAAATATTAGAAACGCTCTCCTTGCAAACGGTTACTCGCACAAAATAATAAAGGAAACCACCTATAAAAAAAACAAGAAGAACAGAGAAAGAGAAAGAAGAATTCATTTCAAGAGCCTTTCTCCCATATGTAAAAGGTACCACAGATAAAATCAGCCGAATACTAAGAAAACACAACATCAACACAGTTTAATGATGAATTAATCAACGCGAAAGATAAAATTCCACTCGAAGATCAGGGCGTGTACGAAATACCATGCTTGGAGTGCGACCAATCCTATGTAGGGCAGACGAATAGGCGAATAAATGTAAGAAAAGAAGAACATAGAAACGCAGTGCTCAAGAAAGAACCAACTTCATCTCTAGCACAACATCGTGTGATAACGGGGCATAATATCGACTTCGACAATACAAAGTTATTAGCAAAGAGCGAAAATCTAGCTACTAGAATCACTAGAGAAGCGATAGAAATTGAAAAGAGGCCCAGAAGTTTAAATAAAAGAGACGACGGCCTACGCCTGACGCATACATGGAAACCGCTCGTGGCCGACATACAGATTAGAACTCACGATAAACGCAACACTCCACAACCGAAGCAGACCCATACACAGGATTCGCAAATACACGGACCAATCACACGCAGCCGCTTGCGAGCGATCGCCACAGTACAACATCCCCCACCCGACCCCACTCCAACTCAGCAATATAAAAGCAGGCGTACAACAAGGCGAACAGCAGATAACTCTCAACTGTAACCAGCAGAAGACTATCTCTAGAAAATGACGAGTGCGATCTCGTCGAAACGTCGAGACAACAGTCCTTCTCAGGACACATCTCACACGCGGCCAAGAACCCGAGAAACCATTGTTTCATCATACTACCGCGAAAACATCAGGAATATCATATATATATATGTATATATATATATATATATATATATGTATATATGTGTTGTCACTGGATTCCGGGTTTTCTTCCGCGTTTCCACTGCTTGGTCCTTGGAAAGACCGATGCTGGTTTCTTGACGACGTTTCGGCAAAATCACACTTGCCATCTTCAAGTGTGATTTTGCCGAAACGTCGTCAAGAAACTAGCATCGGTCTTTCCAAAGACCAAGCAGTGGAAACGCGGAAGAAAACCCTGAATCCAGTGACAACACATACTACTACCCGCGGAAACCTGAAAGAGAACATATTACGTCTTTACGGGGAGAAGACTTTACACCAAACCAAGACCTTCGAAAAACTAAGAACAAGAAGAAGCAAACTGCTTTGTGACCTGATTTTTCTACAACGTTGCCGAGAGGAAAACATCGTGCCACACACATTGAAACTGAAGTTCAACAGAAACACCAGACAAACCAAGAACATTCTGAAGAAACAAGTATGGCGCTACTGAGGGAATCCATCCACGAGACTAGAAAAATGTTGGATGATACCAACAAACAATTACTGCAACTACATCTTAACCTCAGCCAACATCATCCACCAGATAATTTGGAGAATACTGGACCAGCTCAGTTAAAAAGGAATCATCAATATATAAATAATAATATCTTATATCTTCTGATAAATTTCTAAAAACGCATAGAGTAAAATTTTCTGCTGTGCTTTTAGTCTGTTCCTAAAGATTAAATCTTTGCAAAAAAACTTTTCAAACGGCTTTGGTAGATCAAGTAACAGATCGCGACGTGTACGATTTTAGTTTTTTATGTACGCTTTCCAGTTTTTGTTTTGAGGATAATTTAAGTAACTACACATGACATTGTAAACTAATCTAGCCTCAACAAAGCATTTGTACATATAATAACTCTTAATAAATTTGTAGTGAGTTACCCATTTATTATATCGTAATCGGATGTTTTTTGGTGTTGAAGCTAATAGCGTTCATGATCGTGCTCAATTTAATGTTTTCTAAGTTACCTTTTTAAGATATTTTGGCGTCAGTGAGTTGAAATATTTTTTGAATATCTTGCTGTTTATCGGTTCTAGCCCATAAGCCATCGCTGATCCTCCTCCTAATTTGCTGCAACACCTCTGAAGCTTGCAGAATGACTATCTACCTGCCAAATAATATATTGCTGGTATATCTTAATTTCATTTGGAAATTTAAATTTAATTTTCATAATTATTAATTGCCCATGTAATACGTTTGTAAATTAGTTTGCAAATTTAGAAGGCTCAGTATATGCTAAAAACCTTATTTAGTTAAAAACAATATGTTATATAACATATTATTACTTATTCAATCATGCTCCTATACTGTCAGTGCTGTAATTTTATTATTGAAATATTTGTTTAATGTATTTTACCTTCTGCACGACAGAAGAATTTCTCAAATAAGCTGCATGTGAGGGCAAGAGTCCTGGGAAACATACTAGAAGATGAATGTTTAAGTCAACAAAGAAGTTAGTTATATGTAAATCACTTCATAACCCACCACATGCAGCAACATCTGTGAGGCCTGGTATATTCTATTATATGTAGTTAGGGTTATAGCAATATGTAATACTGCGATTCGTGTTAAATGTTTATTCACGATCTAAGTCGTAGGTTTCCACGGTTGTTGTTGATACCTTATTTGTTTCTGGGTTGAAACCGCGTCGTCGTCTCTGCTTCTACTACCGATGTTTTGTCCACTCTCCTAAGGGATATCTTCAGAGCTTCTACTATTGCTATAACTTGAAATAGACTGCAATATTTTATGCTTCAATTCTAATTGACTCACTTTTTGCTTTTTATCTATATATAAGACGTTTGTACATCAACAAATCAATAAAACAGTATATGTATCATACTTTATAGGTTTCTTTGTACATTCTTGTAAATCTTTACTTTTTCACCAATTCTTTTGCTGTCTGTTGCTAGCTCATTCCATATGACTGGAGTTTAGATAATTTATAAGCTTGCTTTCGTCCTGGACTTCTGCTTGTTCTTGTTGTTTTCAAATACACACGATTAGGTGTTTTAATTTTTACATATAAATTTTACTTTTAATTTCTTGTTTAAATAATGTTACAATTTTGATTTGTACTCTTATTCACAGTACGCCAACCGTCTCTTATTGTATCTTTCGACATAGCGATCAATTCATGCTGCTCTGTTTGTATCTGTCAAACAGTTATTAAATTTTATGCTTTTGTACTTGATGCTAGTTGAACCTCCTCTCTAATTATACTATACAATATAATGTTGGATTCCCAATTTTATGGGCTTGTTTACTCGGAAACCTTTTACTTGATGTGAGGTGCTAATTGCGTTAGTATTCAGTTCATATTTGTTTGCATGACAGTCTATTAGCAACAGGCTTTAGTAAGTACTTCATAATAATGATATATTTTATTTTTAATTTAGCCTTTGCTTGCATGAAAGATGCTCACTTGTGTCTGAAAATTTTAAATTTTGACTACTGAACTATTTTTGTTTAATAGGCAAGCTTTTCCAATTATGAATTTATTACGAAAAAGATCGTTCGTAATCTGTAAAACATGGAAAGGTAATTCAGAATCAGCTCGTATAATGAATACAAATACGATTTAATTAATAATTTTTTTACCACATGCAATGTACATAAGTGAAGTGTATGCATAAAAATACGGTAGAATATTAGTTAGTTTATAAAGTACTTAATAAAACGTTTATAAGCAATACTGAAGCCCAAAATCATAATTAAAAGATGAACAAATACTTGTATAACAATAATATACTCAATTCCTAAATCATGGAATATTTCGAGAGAAAAGTAAATTGCCGTATATAGAATTTCTAATTTGGTAAATTTGTGGTTGCATTAATCACCCTTGATAACGCAAATTTTGTTTTCCTGACAGCGAGTGCTTTCCAAAATTAGAGGGTTTTGTATTTTATTAATTAAAAACCGGTATTATTAAATTTCCCAATATGGATTTAAGTGACATTAAATTGTACTCACGTAATATTGTTCAACGTTCACATCATGAAGTACCCGCCACTTGAATGAAGGATTTTGTCCGACAGTTCTACCGACAGCCCCACTTTTAATAAATCAAAGTCCATTTTAAAAAATGAATTTCTTTTTATTTGAACGCAAATAAAGACTTCAAATTCTACAAGGTCGATATTATGATTCTTAAAAATAAATCTCAATTAATTTGTAAATTAAAATACACATGAGTTATATATATTTAAAACAGGATAGCAATAAAACTATATTCTATTTTCTTAGCTTTTCACAAATAATTCGTAAAGGTTTAATTTCTTGGTTATGAGGCTTCAAATGATGTAGAATAAAAACTAATACATTAACGTTTCGACAATTTAATCTGTTTTCATCAGAAATTCTATAATAATATAGATACAATGAAATCATATATACTTAATAAGTAATAAATCAATTGATGTTTGTAATTATAAAGGATTTTTTTGGTTTATGTTAGTAAGAAAAAGTAAATTTTGGATAGAGCATTAATTTCATTACTGTTATTAACACACATTTATTGTTAATTTCAGTATTTAAAATTTTGGTATTATTAAAATATTTTGTATGTTTTTTTAAAGCTGTTGAATTTTTGCAATATTTATGAGCTTTAATTCTTTCTTCTAGATATTGCATTGATTGTCCAATATGTATTTTTGTGCAATAATTACAAGGAATACTATAAAGAGTGTGGTGTTCTTTTACAAATGGAGTTTTAGATTTAATATTCGTATTTATAAATTTTAAATTATTATAATTTCTATGTGCTACATTTATATTAAATTTATTAAACATTTTAGTTAATTGTTCTGATAATTTGGAACATAGGAGATAAGAAAACATTTAATTTGGTTTTTATTTACATTTTGATTGCAATATTGTTGTTGGTCGTAGAATTTGTAACTCCTTTTTTTAAATATACTTTTTATTAAATTCAGTGGATATTTGTTATTTGTTAAAGTTATGGTAATATTTTCTAAAACTTGTTTTCTAAAATTCGAGCTTGTTAGCTTGATTGCTCTATCTGTAATGTTTATGATAACATTTTTCTTAAAAGAAAATGGTTGACGCAATTGAAATTTCATTAATCTTCCAAAAGATGCGAGTTTAGAATACCAACAAGTTAAAATGCTGTTATCTTTTCTTATTAAAGTCATATATAGAAAGTTGATTTTACTCACAATTTCTGGTTATTTTGTAAATTGAATTTTTTAACATAAACCAAAAAAAAAATCTTTTATCAATACATTTATTATTTATTAAGTAAATATGATTTCATTGTATCTAAAGTAATCTAGGAATCATAAAATTCATAATGACATTGGTAATTTACTATTGAAATATGTCAATAATTTTTAAATGGTATATATTTTTTAAACAAATTTTATATCTACAATAAGTTCATAATTATTATGAGTGTAAGTTATATATTTAATACATACTTAGAACATTTTTATATTTATAGAATATCTGATGAAAACAGATTAAATTGCCGAAACGTTAATGTATTAGTTTTTATTCAACATCATTTGGAGCATCGTAACCAAGAAATATATACAGGGTGAGTCATCTCCGCAAGTAAGGCCGATTATGCCTTTATGAGTAATGATATTTCGAAGCGGTTTTTTCTTGTGATAGCTGCTCATTAGGAGCATATTTTAAAAATATGTTACATTATACAGGGTGTTCCATAACTTTGTGGCTAACCATAGTTGTAGTTTTTTAATGGAACATCCTATATATTATTACATTTTTGTATTCTTCGTACAATTTTTAGTCAAACAGTGTTAAGATAGTATAGGCCTAAAATCTAAAGCTTTTGACTTATTCCCATTTCTCTGAAAAATTCAATGTTTTTATAAAATTATATTTCTCGAAAACGAAGTATTAAATGGACACAATTTTTTGCAGTATTGTTTACAATAAGAGGTCCTAAGAGAAGCATCTTTTATTTTTTTGCAGTTACTAACTACATGTGCAGAAAACTGGATTAAAATTACTTGACATGTTTTTGTATAAAAGTCAATTTTTTTAAATAGAACACCCTGTATATCAGTTCATTTTTGAATTGTTTATTATATTTCATGTCAGAAACATGTAAGACGTTAATACTTTAAAAGTGACTATTACTGAGCTATTGTCGCTTTTTGATATAATTTTGTCAGTTTTATGATTTTAATTAATATAGTATAGTACTGACAAAATTATATCAGAAAGCGACGAATTTCTTTTCTTACAATTAGTCTTATTCAAGATTCAGTTTAATTTAAACATAAAATTGGTTTCATCTTTTAAAGTTTTCATTATTAAGCTTACATCAGGCTGTACTTGAAACAAATATTTCTCGGGATCCTCACCTTCATTTATTAAAAGGTCACGAAGCCGGTCCTGGAGAATTGTTTTTTTTCCAGACGCATCTGCGTCCCTTTCTTCCAATTCTGCCCTTAACTCGGCGACCTTTAGTTCTTCCAAACGTTTGGTAGCCATTTATTTATTTATTTATTTATTTGCACTTCTATATTGTTTACCCCACACCTGACACCAATTGTAACGTTTTCGGGTTCCAATAAACAACTCGTGCAATTATTTTTTTAAAACAGTCTGTATATTTATATACTTAAAATTATATAACAATATAAAAATATAAAAACTAACTTAACACACTTAAACTACTACAATTTAATTATCACAGGTATTTATTTCTGTCTATTACTAATATCTCTGTCCGTATTTATTTATATCACACTATTTATATAAAACGGCACTACTATATTTATTTCCACGCTACCACTACGTAAGGACTTCCTTTATCCCGAACTACTCCGCCCGCAATGAATGAATCCCGTAATGTCCCCGCGATTACTTCCGTAATGACCGCCGTAATGAATCATGCCGCCTTATATACGTATGTGAAGATTACTAGAGCATTCCTCTAAATTCCATACTTCTCTCGATGTGTTGAAGAATATTCCAGACATTTGTCTCCGCTTTCGATACAATACCATGCGTAAGTGTATGACTCACCGCTTTACGATATTTACCGGCCGAGAGATAATTTATGGTCTTTTTTGTGCGTGTGACAATTTCGTTTTTATCGCGCCGAGAGAACTCAATTCGTTTTATTTAATGTAAACATATTTCGTTACATTGCCCCCTTCTTAAAAACTGCGTTTCGTCCCGAAACACACTATTCCATGTTCTTGACGCTGGCGGATGACGAAATCCACACCGGGACCCACGGGTGCACCCAACCATCTTGTGGCAATGGCAATCCACCGTCCCAGGCTGCACAACGGGCTGATCGGGCCGACAGCCGCACAGACCATTTCCGTACCAGCACGCCGAAACACTGCCTCCAGCATGTTTCCTGCGATTTTCCATACCAAACGGTCTAATCCACAGCCCATCCTCGGAATTGCCAGCCTCCCACATCCTGCTCGTGTGCACGTCCTCGTAGATCGACAAGGGATTCCCATAAGCTGGCTCTCTAGATTTTCCAGCAATTTGTCGCACATCCGCCACTTCACCGCCGTCACGTCCATGGTATGGGGCAACTGGTTGAATCACACCATCCTTGGCTCACTATGAGGTGTTAGTCTCTTGCGATAAACGACGTCATCTATTTGCCCAGTATTCTTGGAGCTTTGGGGACAGGCCTTGGCGACGTTGAGGATTATACAACCAAACAAGGTCCTCTTCTTGGTAACCATCTCTCTCGGCTTGCACGTGGTAACTATTCTTCGTTCTGTCGCTGGCATCCTGAGTGTGATGGCGTACTCGCTCGTGGACATCCTTCAACCTTCGCCAGGATCCACTGACGCAGTCTTCTCCATTTGGGTTCTCCACAACACACTTGAGTAGATCCATCCTCTACTTTCAGAGAGTCCCATTGAGCCCAGTAGGATTCCAGTCCCTGTGAACGAGGAGCCACTTCTTGCCAAGCCGGTCCGCGACCAATTCCCTTCCAAACCATCAATGAACCAAGGTCTTCACCAGCTTCTTGACCAATCCGCAAATTGTCAGGATGCCACTGATCGTCAACCACGGCAGTTCAGAATGTGTTGGCCGATTTGTCTTCTAGTCTGTTACTATGCCTGCAGTCTTCTAGACGTGGTCTTCTTGCAACAGCATCAGCAATTTGGTGTTGCACAGATGCACTTTGCGCTATTTATTTTGAGGCTCCACGATAATGGATCGACGATTGCCTCTTCTCATCGACCCGTTTCATTTTCCGCTGCTCCGCTATGGTTTTCTTGGGCTTCTTCGCGCATTTACTATGCGCATGGCCCATTTCCATCTCCATTTCCAATTCCAGCATCGGAGCGTTCTTCTCTTAGGTTGCACCTTATTCACCAATCGTCGGACTACCTGTCCCAGGTGCGCATGCCCATATTTCATCTCAAGACGCTTGATCAATTTAAGGTGGTCTTGACACTCTTTCGGAAGTACGGTCTGCAGAACATCACTGGCCTGTCCTCTTAATGACACAATCAGACCAGTAGCTTTCTTCGGGGACGTCCACCCATTTGCTCCTGCAGCGGTTTTGAATTGATTCCGGTACGACTTCCATGACGTCTTTCCATCGAAGGTGGGAGGTTTTACCTTTACCTTCGCTGTTCGGGTAATCTCCAGTCTTCCCCTTGAGATATCATGGGGACCGCAGTCGTTCATCGCTTGCAACTGAAGCTGAACCCCAAACTCGTCCCCCATTCCGAACACGCGCTCCTCAACTTTCTGTTCCATGGCTTCGATGGCCTCAGAAAATTCCTGCCTCCCATTCGATGAATCCTCTTGAATGTCTTCCTTAAAAGTAGTCTCGAGTTGTTTTGAATTACTTGCAATTTCATTTCTTGAAGCTTTTGAATTATTTGCAATTTCATCATTTAGAGTCTTGAAATGTTCTTTTATAGTCTTCATATCAGTCTCGAATTGTTTTTCAACTGCATCTCCTATAGTCTTGAATTGTTTTCAACTGCATCTCCTATAGTCTTGAATTATTTTGCAATTTCATCTTTAAAAGTCCCCATTTCATCTTTTAAAGTCTCCATTTCATATTTTAAAGTTTTCATTATTAAGCTTACATCAGGCTGTACTTGAAACAAATATTTCTCGGGATCCTCACCTTCATTTATTAAAAGGTCACGAAGCCGGTCCTGGAGAATTGTTTTTTTTCCAGACGCATCTGCGTCCCTTTCTTCCAATTCTGCCCTTAACTCGGCGACCTTTAGTTCTTCCAAACGTTTGGTAGGCATTTATTTATTTATTTATTTATTTGCACTTCTTCTTCTTGTTTACCCCACACCTGACACCAATTGTAACGTTTTCGGGTTCCAATAAACAACTCGTGCAATTATTTATTTAAAACAGTCTGTATATTTATATACTTAAAATTATATAACAATATAAAAACTAACGTAACACACTTAAACTACTACAATTTAATTATCACAGGTATTTATTTCTGTCTATTACTAATATCTCTGGCCGTATTTATTTATATCACACTATTTATATAAAACGGCACTACTATATTTATTTCCACGCTACCACTACGTAAGGACTTCCTTTATCCCGAACTACTCCGCCCGCAATGAATGAATCCCGTAATGTCCCCGCGATTACTTCCGTAATGACCGCCGTAATGAATCATGCCGCCTTATATACGTATGTGAAGATTACTAGAGCATTCCTCTAAATTCCATACTTCTCTCGATGTGTTGAAGAATATTCCAGACATTTGTCTCCGCTTTCGATACAGTACCATGCGTAAGTGTATGACTCACCGCTTTACGATATTTACCGGCCGAGAGATAATTTATGGTCTTTTTTGTGCGTGTGACAATTTCGTTTTTATCGCGCCGAGAGAACTCAATTCGTTTTATTTAATGTAAACACATTTCGTTACAATATTTAGTTTACGCGTTTTTTAATACTATAATGAATAACCGAAATGTAATGTTGTCACCAACTCAAAAGCGACCGAGAAAACATTTGTCAGTCGAAGAAAAAAATTTGTTATTAAATACTTACAAAGTATTGAATTCCCTGCAAAAGTAACTGGTAAGTAAGGCAGAAGCAATATCTAGTGATATATTCTTGTGCATATAGTGTTTACAAAATACTTAAAGAGCATACGGAAAGCAATATTTTGAGTCCACCGAAACAGTATCACCGATTGAAACCTGTTTTGAATAATATAAGCATCGACGACAAATCGACAATAAGGAGAATAGTACATTCATTCTTTTTTAATAATGATCTGCCTACCGACAGTTAAGAAAATTCTCCAAGCTGTGAATGGAAACGAATATTTCCCTAATAAAGAAAGCCACAATGAAAAAGTAACTGAAACTAATTGCTTCCGGTAAAACTACCTTGATTTACATTGAATAATATGATTTTTATACATGTATGTCTTTAATTTTAGTTACAAAGGACGTTATAGAAACAGCATTTTAAAAGAAAATGATGAAATAATTGCTTGGCGGAGACATGTACGATAAATTAGAAGTTACCAGTAGGAACAAACGAAAATCTACTATCTGCATAAAAAGTAGATCAGTATAGGATATACTGCGACCTGCACTGATGAAGTATGAAGTGGCATAACAGTGTTAGTGCAAGAGATGCAAGCGTGGCCTAAAAGAACCATTTAGAAAAGGGCAGACATTTATAATTCTCCACATAGGGTCTAAATATGGGTTTGTGGAGAATGGGCTTCTTATGTTTCAGTCAACAAAAACCGGTGACTATCACGAAAAAATGAATGCCGAGATATTTGAGGAACGGTTTAAAAACATTTCATTGAAGTTAGAAGACGGTTCGATAATGCGTCCTATCATAGTCGAAAGTTGGAAAAGAATCCGACAAGCAGTACAAAAAAAGCTGATATTCAAGAGTGGCTGCGAAGAAAAAATGTCGCTTTCGAAGAAAATATTATGAAAGCTGGATTACTCGCTTTGCTTAAAGAAAGTCAGCCAATTGAAAAGTATGCAGTAGATAAATTGGCAAAAGTCAGTAACACGACAGTTTTGAGAGTGCCACCCTACCACTGCGAACTGAACCATATTGAGTTTACATGAACCCAAATAAAAGGTGAGATTGCACGGAATTACACCACATTTAAATTAAGCAATTTTCTGAAGCGATGAAAACCGTTACACCAAACAATTGGAAAAGGTCAGTAGAAATATAATTTCTAAGCAAACTGGGGGGTATTGATAAAGTTAGGGAAAATATGTGGAGCCGTTTATTGTAAATTTATAAGACGATAGTTCTTCATTAGATTCAAAATAAATTTATAAATACAATAAAATACATAATCTGCCATTCTTCACAATAATGTATTTTCTAATAAACTTTAATTATACCCGTCAAACACCTATACATAGTTACTCATAATTACTCCAACATAAATTTAAAGATGTTTTGTTTATTACATATATATCAGCTCTCTAGGCCTTCGAGGCCCTTGGCTTTTATTATTTCTACTACTTTCTTCCACTTCTTCCGGTCCCTCACTCTGTCTCTCCAGTCCTCAATTCCTTCCCCATCTATATCCTTTAGCACTTCCTGTAACCACTTTTTCTTTGGCCGACCTCTTCTTCGTTTACCACTCTCTCCTCCGTGCAACGCTTTCTTCACTATTCTTTGTACCGGCATCCGAGAGATATGTCCCAACCAACTAGCTCTTAGCGATCGAATTATTTGCGTTATATTGGGTTTTCTGTACAATGCCTCCAACTCTGTGTTTGTTCTTCGTCGCCACCTGTTATCCTCCTCCTTAACTCCTCCAAAGATTTTCCTAAGCACTCTCCTTTCCCAGATTTTCAGTTTTTCTTCTTGTTGTTTTGTCATGGTCCATATTTCGTTTAAGTATAGAACAGCAGGCCGAATTATTGTCTCATATGTACGAATTTTTCGTTTCGAACTGATTTGAATTTGGTATATCTATTTTCTTCTGTCACCTGCGCTCTCATTTCCTTATACTTTGTCTTCTCCTCGTTCACCTGTTCTTGCTTCTTCCACAAATTGTCTAACTGCTCTCTCTAGTTCCCTATTTGACCTCGAAAACTTTGTTGTGGAAAATTACGCCGTTTGTTTGCATGTTGCTTTCCCTCATTATTCCTTCCAGCACCAGATTAAATAGCTCCGTCGAAAGCGGATCTCCTTGTCTTAGTCCTCTTCTAGTTGCAATTTGTTCCGATAACTATCCATCCACTAAAACTTTACTATTCGAGCCCAAGGGTGTCATTCTTATTAATTGTATTATTTAATCCGGTATTAGTAAATTTGCTAAAGTTTCATAAATTTTTTTCTAAAAATTGAGTCGCACGCCTGCTTATAGTCAATGAAAAGCATGTGCAATCCTAGATTTTGCTCATAACTGTTATTTTGCAACATCTTTAATGTGAATATTTGGTCTGTTGTTGATCTACCAGACCTGAAACCCCTTGATATTCCCCTATCATCTCGTTAGCATAATTCTTTAATCTGTTTCGTACGATTTTTGCCACGACTTTGTAAGCGACTTCCAATAAGGCTATTCCCCTGTAATTTTGATAAAGTGTTTTGTCCCCTTTCTTGAAGATCAGGCATATAACTGCCCTACTCCATTGTTCCGGCATTTTTTCTTCTCTCCATATCCTTAGTATTAAGTGATGCAAGCATGCACGTACTTCCTCTCTTCCATGCTTTAGGATTTCTGCTGGTATACCACTCTCACATGCACTTATTTTATTCTTAAGTTCCTTAATTATTTCGTCTAGCTCGTGTTCTGTTGGTTCTTCTATTTCTTCCTATTTGCTCTATTCTTGTTGGTATTGTTCTATTGGGGTTGTTGTATGGTCCTCCATCTCTACTTCTACATTTAGCAGTTGCTGAAAATACCGTGCCCATCTACTTAATATATCCTTTGGGTCCCCTAGCAGTAGCCCATCTTCATCTCTACAGTAACTCATTTTTGTGTACATGTTCTGCCTTGTTCTCTTGATTTCTTGGTAGAAATTTCTGATCTCCCTGTTTACATAGTGTTCCTCTATTGCTTTTAACTGTTTTTTCAACATCATCCTTTTTTTCTGCCTGCATATTCGCTTCGCGGTTTTCATTTTTTCTTCATAATTTCTAATTGTCTCCACTGTTCTGTTTCGAGCTCTTTCCAATTTTGCTTTATTTCTATCCATTATCGACTCTCTACATTCGATATCATACCATTCCACTGCTTTCCTATTATTGTGTTTATTGCAGGTAGGTATTCATTTTATAATCATTGTTTACGTATAACTTCTTAATTCATCATTCTTCTTCTAAAACTGAAAAGTGAATTGCATCTCAGGCGTTCTAAATGCAACGATAAATGTCGTATATCGTGTCATCATGGCTTCCAGTACGCCTGCCATGAGGCCTGTACGTGATCACTCCTCCGTTGGGTGACCCGAGTATAGTCAAAATTGAAGAAGGTTATTGAATTAACAGAAAGGTAGAAAACTTCAAGAAATTAAGAATTAATTAAAAACTAGAATAAAGTGACCATTAAGACCATTGCCTGCCTTGGCATTTAAATTTATTTTGCGAACATTTGGGTACTGTTAGTGTTAAGTAAGAGTATTTTAACAATGAGATAATGTTATATAGGCGGGTGGGATCTAGGAATGCTGATTTATGTGAGAGAAAGTGAGAAAGAATATAAAATATAGTCAT
This sequence comes from Amphimallon solstitiale, assembly GCA_963170755.1. NCBI lineage: Eukaryota > Metazoa > Arthropoda > Insecta > Coleoptera > Scarabaeidae > Amphimallon > Amphimallon solstitiale. The sequence goes on along the minus strand of OY720684.1, from coordinate 48,406,280 downwards.
TATTTACAGAAAAGACATTCTCAAAAAATTTACTTTAAGAATAATATAGTTGCTGTAAAAAAAATCGGCTATACATCAAATAATTAAATTATAAATTGTTGGCAAACACGTTATTCAGAGATTAGATAATTGAATGTAATGTAATTTTTAATGGCTGTTGGCTGAACTTTTGTTGTACTCTATTATAAAATCACAACGGCAGGTTAAATTTAAACTATCCTCGTATATAGGGCGTATGTATCTAATATTCGCTTGCATAATAAACGCTATTATATTTACCGAATGAATTTTGACCGTGAAGCGTAATACTGCCCGTGTCAGAGAGTAGATTTACTGTTAGAGATTGACCTATTGTATGTATGTATATTGTATTGTCAATAATCTACGGTCCGCGTTTTCCGAATAATATATAACTGCTGATTTCTATCAATTGAAATGTTGTACCCCTGCATTGATTTATTTGTCAAAAATTGAAGTTGAACCGTTCGAAATAGCTAATAAATCATAATATCCGCTACGGGAATAGCATTATTTTTGAAATAGAATGTGGTTGGTATTCCGGGTTTTAATTTAGATTTAGAAAAAAGTCCCTCTTTAATTTATTTTGACTACAATTGACGGAAGAAGAATACTTTGAATTATAAACTATTATAATGAAGGATTTTCATAATTAATAATGAAGTAAAAAATAAGTGGCAATGGAGTTTCATGAATAACTGACTGAATACGAAAAAATATATTAAATCTATTTTCACCAAATATGAATTAAGACACTGTACTGTAAAAATTAATCATTTATTTGAAAACAAACTACGATTCCAATCTATTTTGTGATAAAAACATTGCACTCTTCTCTTAGAAGTTTGTATAGCCTAGACAAACTTTGAGAATTAAGATGAATAGGAATAGCAATTTTTTTTCATTGTGATAAAAATCTACTAGCAAAAATTTGTGTTAAGATCCTTTTACTTATTTTTATAATAATTTATACTTCCCTACACTAACTATATCGGATATTGTGGATGGGTAGTAACCAAATACACTAAAAATCACTGACACCCCAAAAATGCTTTAAAAGCTAAAACCGTATTTTGACAAGTATGTTGTCGTCAACAGTAACACTAACTAAAACCATATTACCTGTACACTTTAGGATATACAGAATAACACTTATTTGAAATTTACAGAGATGGTTTATTGAAGCCTTGACTTAAGCTATTATAAGCAATGTTTAAGATCATTAACAGTGTCTGTTTATTGTAATGTTAATTCAGCCAAACTTAATGCATTTAGCTACCTTTTGTATGTCTCATAATTGTTCCCAAATAAAAGGAAAATTTACACTTTAGGATATACAGAATATCACTTATTTGAAATTTACAGAGATGGTTTATTGAAGCCTTGACTTAAGCTATTATAAGCAATGTTTAAGATCATTTACAGTGTCTGTTCATTGTAATGTTAATTCAGCCAAACTTATTGCATTTAGCTACCTTTTGTATGACTCATAATTGTTCCCAAATAAAAGGAAAATTCAGTGTATAACGACATGGTTTTGTAATAGGTAATTTTTTGTTTTAGTTTATTGCCAATTTATTTATGATTAATTTTTAAACAGAATTCAAAAACAGTGCCAAATACGTCAATAAATTTTGGATTAGGTACATATTACCGTGAACTCTACATTAATAGATAACTAGAAATAAATAGTTAAGCTATTTAGATGTAAGAAACAATAAAAATAGATAAAACATATTTTTATTAATAAATAACATTCATTTAATAATACCATAAAGCCGCCCTGTGCTATTCCATATTTGACAAAACGTACATCACTTTCGACTTTGTTTATTTTTGTTTTTTAAGAAAGAATAGTTAGTATTAGTTAAAACAATTATTAAGTTATAAATATATGGTGATAGTTCAAATAAATTGTTTAATAGATTTTAGAATAAGAAAATTAAAATAATTCATGTAATACTGGTTGCTGACATTACAAAACAAATTATGATGAATTAATAATTTACAAAGGAAATTCTTCTTTAAATAGAATATAGAGAAACAATACATACAAAGTCATTTATATTTTATGTAGAAATAAGAAATAGAAATACAAAGGTCATTAATGTAAAATATATAAACAAAAGATGTGAAGAAAACTTTTATTTCTAGAAACGAGAAACCCCAAGTAACATTTGAATGGGGAACCAAATTTCAAACTAGCCGTGGAAAGGGCATTGAATATGCTGACCAAATAACCACAGTTGAAGAATAAAAATATTTTAAAGGTCAACAATCGACAACCGATAATGATTAGAGACGGTGTTATAAGACGCGTAAATCATCTAAATGCAGTGAAATTCCATGCAGAGGATAAAATCAGATATGCCAGACAAAACGGCATTACCTCGAGTCCAATTGAAATCAATGAAAGAACTACGGATTGATAATTTATAAAGAAAATTTTCTTTAAATAAAATAAGAACAACAAATACATACTGTGGCGATGAAAAAGGATATAATTGTGTAATAAGTATATTATATAATAACCACAAGATTTAGTTGTATATTTATAACATGTTAAAATATATAATTTACTATTTTAAAATATTCATAGTTTAATATCTTTGACATACTTGTGACGAACACGCACAATCCATATACCTACAAAAAAAAGAAACAAAATGTATTAGAAAAATAAAATATTGATAATTTATTTTAAGGACATTAGAACTGGTAAACTCACCAAGAACGACAAGTTGGTTTAAAGAGAAGGAAATGGAAATAAAAGTGGACCTCCAGGGTAAAACATCATGGAAGAAAATAGCAATCATATGCGATGTTTTTCCTATATTTTTAATCAAGAACACTAGAAAGAAAAGAACAAGAATAAAATTAGCCAACAGAGACAAAAATTATTTACCAAATAAGGCAAACAGTAATAATTTTGTCTATAAGTACAATGAATGTTTACATTAACAAGTGCCATTGAAATCATGTAAACAAACATAAATAAGATATAAAAAATATAACATACACTTACCTAATATATACGAAAAGACAATATATGGAATGGTGGAACATTTAGAAGCCCAACAGAGTCGAATTTCCAAGGAAAATAAAAGAAGATGCCATCCAAGTATCAACGAAGTGTCATCGATGTCAAAATCAAGACAGTCAAACAGGTGCATCAATGTAAAATAGCATAAATTTATGTGACCTCAGAAGAAAACAAAGTAGGACCAATTTATGGTACTAAGGCAGTGGGCGCTGTAGGAACGATGTTCTATTGTTTATCCCTATATAAGCCGATACGCACACGGAAAGAGGGAGTTCTCCTGAAGAATCGCTCGCGCTAAAAATTCAAATTGAGACATATGAGGTACCACACCTCGCATAAGAAGCGATATTTTGTTTTCAAATTATAACGATTTCGGCTTAGCAGGAAGAGCTATTATAAACAAAAAAAAAGCATGGTATAAAGCAACGCTTAACAGTACGTATCCAAGTACAAGCACGTACACTGAAATATATATATATTTATATTGCTGATATATGCTTATTATTAAATAAAAATACGATTTCATATATAATAAAAGAAGTTTATTACAAGGACTTCGAAGAATTGTATAACAGTGATAAGTAAGTGATGCACAATAATGTTTGATTAGATAATATAAGGGTAGAGTTTTTTCCTTTTTATTACAATTAACGTTTACTATTAGACGATAATTTTGTTTTACTAGTTTAGAACATTTTTGGCAGCAGAAAGCTAATCCAACAGGGTACAATGTGCGAATGTTTACTCTAGGTGATTAGTCGATGCTTATTGCTTAGTCATAAATACTTTAGTTTTCCCTTTATGAAAAATAATTATAATAAATAAAGTCTGGTGAATATACATTGCAAAATCGTTTCAATAAATCATAAAAGAAGATAAACAAGAACAACAGTATTGTGTATAAACTATTTTGCCGAACATGATTTCAAAACAGTATTTTTGTATATAAATAAACATAAATAGTTTTTCTCTTTAACGGATATATATAAATAAAATAGGAATACGTACTAGTATTATACGTTTAATTAATATAAAAATAAACAATATTCATCATTATTATTACAGTGTTATATCCCGTGTTTAATTTAAAACCATATTCCAGAAAAGTATAGATAAGAGAAAGAAAAGGTAAGAAAAGGATTAAACCAGTGTAGAATCCACAAAATATATAGGTATGCTGTCATATTAAGTTAATAATACACTTTAGATACCGTATCTTAGTAGATTCAATTCAAAAGAATCTATAGCAATTTCTTTTTTAAAACTAGTCCTAATAAAAGGGACATTCTGTTTTGACATAAATTTTAGAAAGTAGTGGCTGCAGCAATATGGTGGCGATATTTTCGCGATTTGTTACAGTAAAATGTATGATAAATAAGTGTTTCTTAATGTCTTCAGTTTACAATTCTCCAGGATTAAATTCATTTTTGAACGAAAACAATGGACAAATAGCATTCTTAGGTACACCTGTAATTATGGCAGGATGTAATCTAGAAAGAGATACTTATAGATTCATTACAGCAGTTTTAAATCATGATTTTCAACAACAATTTTCTTCTTTTAAATTTCTAGTCGATCGTTGTTCACACATACAAGAGATAAATATAAAAAACGAACTAATTCTTATCAAAGGTGTTGCAGAATACAATGGTTTCCAGTTGTATTTAGTTCACATTTGCTTCAGAAAGGTACAACTAAATTATACAACTTTGATAGTCAGATAATATCTACACATATTTTTCAACTAAAAGCGCAAAGTTAATCTTTATAGGATAATAAAATACAGGTTCTGCTTTTAATTGAAATATACATATTCGATATAACAATTCCTATATATGTACGTAATCTTCATATATTTGTTAAATATAACCCTTAATTAGTACTGCTTTAGGTCTGTGCTAGCGGATATTAATGACTCAGAGATAATATTAGAAGTTTTATATAATGTATACCTAAAAAGTAGTAAAATAATGTTTCTTTTTATTTTAGAATTCGGTAAAGAAGAGTATGCAGAGTCTACAAAAAGGTCAGCTTGTTTTCCTTTGTAGAATAATAGTAATAGTAGTAATAGTAATAGTAATAGTAATAGTAATAGTATATATTTTTCCGAAGATTCATACAGAATATTGACAATCGTCAGGTGCAAGTATTACATAAAATATACATATATACATACAAACATAACACAAGCATAAAACATAAAAATTTTAGTTAGACATGTAAATGTGAAGACTATTTTTTCGATTCTTTTAGCTTTTAGCTGGGCAAAGCTAAAATTACATATTATTCTCTCCCCCATTGAAGAAGTCGTCACTGAAAAATTTATCAACGGAATATATCGCTCTTGAACATACATATTTTTTCATCACAGACTTATATTGAGCGCTTGGTAACATTTTCAAGTTATGCGGGAGTTGATTATAAATCTTGATACATTGAAATAGGGCACTTTTTTGTATTTTAGTAAATCCTGTTTTTGGTGGAAGTAGTTTACTATAGTACTATAGCAATGTAAGAGTTCATATTTTTGAAAGACATCTCTATAGTGTTTTTTAACAAACAGAGCGCATTCCAATATGTATATCGATAGCAGCGTAAGTATGTCGGAGTTTCTAAATATATTTTTACATTTTTACTATTAGTCTTAGTTTGAATATGGCCCTTATGCAGGATTTCTGGGCGACCAGAACCCGTTGCACATTCACCGCATAACCCCAGAATACTACACCAAACTGGAGTCTGGAATATATGTTGGCAAAATACAGGCCAACCGCAGCATCCCTGCCAACATTCCGTGCGACAACCCTCAGCGAATAACAACAGCTATTGAGTTTTGTAAATAGAAGGTTATGTGAAGCCCTCGAGATAGGTGATTATCAGCCAGTAAGCCCATAAACATACTCCTCTCAGCCCAGGCAAGCACTTCACCATTATGTTTAATACTAACGCTAGGAATAATTATGTTATTAAATATCATAAAGTGAGATTTATTTAAATTAAGTTTTAGATTGCTATGCAATCGCCATCTTCTGCTCTTGCCACCAACGGTGAGTCATCCGCGAACAGAACCAGCAGATCCTCCTCCACTCTAAGCATGTCATTCACGTATAACACAAACAAGAGGGGCCCAGGACGAACCCTTGAGGTACTCCTAATTTGACATTTTGCCAATCTGATCTCATAGTTTTTCCGTTGGTATCACTAGAGATAACGCACTGTTTTCTGTTAGTAAGATAGGACTTAATCCAGTCTATGGCTACACCGCGCACACCAATCTTGTCGCTAGCAACATCCCGTGATGTACACTGTCAAACGCCTTAGTCAAATCCATCATCATGGTTGCTGCAGTTTCTCTGTTATTCAAACCATTTACTACTTCTTCAAGTAATTCAAAGACCGCACTCATAGTTGTTCGCCCTTTTATGAATCGATTTTGGTTTTTATTGAAAATGTCATTCTTATTTATGAAGTAAACCAATCTATTACACATTATTTTCTCAATAACTTTCGATATATTGGATATCAGAGCAATCGGTCGATAGTCTTGGAATACTAATTTGTCCTCCTTTTTATGTATGGGTCTTATATTTACGCGTTTTATCTTTATATTATTATATTTACACACGTATGCGTCAGGTTTTTAAATCTATTTTCTATAGAGCACCATATCAAAAACAGAATATTTTTGTTTTTTAAATACTGAAAAATGCATCAAGAATGTTCCTTTTACTTTCAGTTTCTTACACATTCTATACACGTGCAAATCCATTTAATTTTATAATTATTTCAGTTTTTATAAAAGTAAAATTTGTTTGCTTATTTTACGAATGCAGTTAGATAATAAGTAGCTTATTTAGTGACCCTTTGACAGTGTTAGTAAGTAGATTGAAGTGTCAATAGTAGAATATATAAAAAAATTAATATAATAATAATAAGAAAAAGTATAAATATAGTAATGAATTTAAAGATTGTTTTATATTTCCAACAGTGGTAATTAATAAAAAATTAATTTAATTCGTCTTTTTTGTATTGTCACTACATTAAGGACAAACGTACAAATGTTTAGCTATGCTATAAAAAGACACAAAGAGTTGTGTCTTTTTATAGCTCTCTCACCAGAATGGAACGATTCTACATTCAATCGCAAGATAAGGACATAGTTTTGATTTGATTTTACTTCAACATATCCATACAGAACACATCCACCATGTTTGTAATTTATTCTTTTGTATGATATACAAATTATAGATAAAGATATATAGTTATAAACTGATTATTAAATAGTTTAAGTGCTTCTTATTAACAAATTGCAACACTATTACACTTGCCAATATAGTAAATAATGGAAACACAGTAATTGCTTAGTATTAAATGTAAATGCCAAGTACATATACCCAGTATTTTAATCAACTGCTTAGTAAAAATACTAAACGCGCAGTATAATTCTAAACGCCTCGTATAAATAGTAAGTGCTCGGTAAAAATACCAAACGCTCAGTATAAATACTAAATGCTTAGTCTAAAGATCAAACCCAGATCACTTGAATATCGTTATTTATACAGGGTTTTTCACCTAACCGGTTCGTTAGAACTTTTCTATGTTAACGCCTTAGGACAGTTTTGAAAAGTTGTAGCACGTAATGTTGTTACTTGGTCTGTTAATATAAAATATTTTCACTCATTAACCACTTTTGGTTATATAGGAAGTCATAGCCAACTTTGATTTTTTAAATGGAATATTATTTTTTCTTATTGCTTTTCTAGATTCCTTGTAGAGTGCTGTAACACATTTAATTAGGTTTCATTTTGTGAATAATTAACCGTTTTTGAATTATTTTGATTTTTGTCAAATTTTTTGTTTTTTCAATGCACTTTTTAAAACCACATATCTAAGGCTTATTTGAATAGAATTACGTCATATTTCTACTGTAAACAGGGAAAGGTATAAGATTATGAGTAATGCCTAAATATTTAATAAATCTCATACAGGGTGTTCGAAATTTATCGATTATTTATGTAATCTTAAATTTAAGAAAAATCGGTTTTTTTAATGGAATAGCCTGTAGATGAGCACGCCCTAGTAAGTAGATGAATATCTTGCATCATACAGATATAGGTTTCCCTATGCCTATCTCTCACAGTTTTAGAGATATTAATGATTAGTTTCTAAATTGAGCATTTTCAAGAAAAATCGTAGTAGTAAGCCTTGAAAAGTAAATTTGATATGTCAAAATTGAAAGATAGTTCATTTCGTTTCTAACTGGTTTTAAGTTGTTCACAAATATGCAAGACGAATTCAATAATTATTCTAATAGAGATATTTTAAATTTATTCTACATTCATGGCGAATCTCTTCAAATAATTGATAGAACATGTCGACTTTTTAATGAAAGATACCCACATTTACCAGCAATGAATAAAACTAAATTTAAACGAATAGAGTCAAGTTTCATTCGTTTTGGTATTCAAGTCAACAAGACAGTTCCAAAACCGATTACGGGCGACGATGGTAATGAAATCGTTGTTTTGGGATATTTTCATGCACATCCAACCAGTTCTATACCGGCAGCATCTGCAGATGTAGGAATTTCATGTACATCTATACATGGGATTTTAAAGAAAAATAAGATGCACCCTTATTCATTTCAAACTGTTCAGGCTTTTCGTCCGGAAGACCAAGATAGAAGAATTCAGTTTTGCGAGTTTATTAGAAATAAAACACAAGAAGGTCCTGATTTTTTATCAAAAATTATCTGGACAAATGAATCGAAATTTAATCGTGAAGGAATAGCTAATAGAGGAAATTGTCATCATTGTACACAACAAAATCCACATGCCATTAGAGAAGCAAATTTTCAAGACACTTTTAGCTTCAACATTTTTGCAATGATTGTAAATAACCGCGTTGAATACGAAATTTATAAAGAGAATTTAACGAGCGTCCGGTATCTACAGTTGTTAAGAGAAGTAGTACTGCAATTTTTGAATAACCTACCACACAATCTCATATGGCAATGTTGGTTTCAAATGGATGGAGCACCCGCTCACTCTTCATATGAGGTATATCGGGAATTAACAAATATCTTTGAGGATAGGTGGATTGGCCGCAATGGACCTTCGTTATGGCCACCTAGATCCCCCGATCTGACTCCCCTTGATTTTTATTTATGGGATCAAATAAAAAATGAGGTTTATGCGTCTCCCGTGCAAAACAAAGAACAGCTTATAGCTAGAGTAAGAGACGGTTTTCGAAATTTGAACGCTGAGCAAGTAAGAAAAGCAACTACAACAGAGTTAAGAAGAAGAATTATGATTTGTTTCGAACGGAACGGAGATCATTTTGAAACATTTGTGAATATCATTCTGAACGCATTATTTGTCTTTAATAAGTTGATTTTATTCACATTTTCGATTGGTATGGTTATTTTTGTTATCTCATATGATATTAAAGCCATTCTAAGTTTTGCTATTTATTTTCTTTTTTAACCTTCTCACACAAATTTTGATGGATCAAAAACAATTGGTGTAATTCAAAAACTATTTAGATTTTTTTTCACAGTTTACTGCTAATAATGCTCAGTTTAGAAGATAATCATTAATATCTCTAAAACTGTGAGAGATAGGCATAGGAAACCTATATCTGTATGATGCAAGATATTCATCTACTTGCTAAGGCGTGCTCATCTACAGGCTATTCCATTTAAAATAAACGATTTTTCTTAAATTTAAGATTACATAAACAATCAAGAAATTTCGAACACCCTATATGAGGTTTATTAAATATTTAGACATTACTCATAATCTTATACCTTTCCCTGTTTGCAGTAGAAATATGACGTAATTCATTCAAATACGCCTTAGATATGTGCTTTTAAAAAGTGCACTGAAAAAACAAAAAATTTGACAGAAATCAAAATAATTCAAAAACGGTTATTTATTCAGAAAATAAAACCTAATTAAATGTGTTACAGCACTCTACAAGGAATCTAAAAAAGCAATAAAAAATATAACATTCCATTTAAAAAATCAAACTTAGCTATGACTTCCTGTATAACCAAAAGTGGTTAATGAGTGTAAATATTTTGTATTAACAGACCAAGTATCAACATTACGTGCTACAAATTTTCAAAACTGCCCTAAGGCGTTAACATAGAAAAGTTCTAACGAACGGGTTAGGTGAAAACCCCTGTATAAAAGCCTAAAAAATAAAAAACATGTATCGTATGGTATGTAAATATAAAAACAATCTAACTACTGTAATAGATATAAAAAAAATACAAGAATCGTGAGAGTGGAAGTCTTTTTCTTAGGATTTTCTCATCTTTTATTAAAAACCTGTAAAGCATTATTTGCAGAAACCTTGTCAGCAGCTTCGAACAAGTTTCTATTGCATTCAAGCCATTCCCGTTTAAAGTATTTCGTTCAATGCTTGATGTGCTCCACTCCACTTGGAAACAAAATACGATTCCTTATTGAAAACTTCTTCACATTCGCTCACTTGCAGAAAATCATCATTTTTGTTATATTTTGTTTTGGTCTTATAAACTGTTCTATTTTTTTGAAAAATTCATTTCGTATATCCCCAGCATATCCCCATTTTTTGCCTTTTTTCCAGAAACATTCTTAAAAGCATTTTTAATTCTTGAAGCAACATTAGAGACACGCAGTTAGTAACTTTTTTGCTCTAAATGTATTTTACTGTCAGAAACAACTCTTTAGCCTAAATGTAAGCTAGGATAGGTTGGTGTTGTATTTATAATATTGAAACTACCTATTCCATAATAAAATAATTAGAAATTATGAAAGAACCTAACATAAATAAAACGGTATTGTACAGTGATTTTGTGATTATTTATAGTAAATATTTGAAATTATAGAACCTTAGTAAATGCGCCTTCGGTTTTCAATACCTAACCATAGGTTTTTATTATTTTGTATTACAGAAAGTATTCCATAACTTGGTGGCTGACTTTTTTAAACGGAATACCCTGTATATTATTACATTTTTGAATTCCTCGTATATTTTTAGTCAAAAAGTGGTAATACTATCTTACCACAGTGTAGGTCTAAAATCTAAAGTTTTTGGTTTATTACCATTTTTATGTTTTTAAAAAATTATATACATATTAGATGGCCACAATTTTTGGTAGTGTTGTTGACAATAAAAGAATCTAATGCAAGCATGTTTAGTTTTGTTCAAATAGTAATTGCATGGACAGAAAATTTGATTAACATTACTTGACATATTTTTGTCCAATCATCAGTTTTTTCAAATGGAGCAGCCTTTATATTGGTTTATTTTTGAATTGCTTGCTAAATTCTACACCAAAAACATACAACACGTTATTACCTCAATAGTGACTATTGGTGAGCTATTATCATTTTTTGATAATTTTTTTTTATTTTAATATTATCTGAATACTGTATTTTGGTACTGGAGAAATTTCAAATAAGTTATTTATTAGCCCAGAAAGTTTACCAGCAATGTTACCATGGAAGAAGATTCCCGCGATAGATGTAATGGACACTTTCATTACTACTGGTAAGTAAGATTGTTTATTCAAAAACACGGAAACCTAAATATGTGATAACTAATAAAAATCAATTATGAATTCTTATGGCAACAACAGAAAATTCTCACTTTAATACCCGTGAAGTAAGCAGTTTGCAGGATAGTAGGTAAACCAGTTGCAAGGACCTTAAAACAAATATTATCCATAGTGAATACATTTAAATATTAAGCTACGCACTGGTCACTTTAAAGCTAGAATAATGTTCTGGCATTGGGTAATAACTAAAAGTAATGTCCAGGCGATTCCTCTTGATAATGTGGTATTTACGGGTGAATCTACTTTCCATAGTAATGGAATAGTTAACAAAAGAAATTTGTATTATTATTCTAATGAAAACCCTTACTTCACTAGTCAATAGATCATTAGCATAGGTGGAGCATAAATGCATGGGGAGGCATTTTTGGTGATCGGATGATAGGCCCCCAGGAAATACTATAAATTAGATGTTTCCAAGGAAGTGGCTAGCTCGTGGTGGCCCTATTCACTAACCTGCTAGCACTTCGGACATCACAACACTAGAGTCTTTTGTAGGGCTACGTAAGAAAACAAATATACACTATACTTGTAAATACAGAAGATGCTATGCGGGAACATATTCGACAAATATTGAGAAATATACTTGCTCAACTCCTTATTAGTATCGATTTATTATTTCGGAAACGTTTTCAAAAATATTTAGAAGTGAATAAATATTCACTTGAAGACTTGTTGAAATGATTTTTACCTATTTTATTGGTATAATAGGTTATAAATGTGTTTGTCTTTAAAATTTGTTTATTACAGCAAATTCTACATATTTTCTAAAATATATTGCTGACATAGACTGTATTTTAGATAAAATATATCCATCAATATTCGTATAAATAAAGATAGGTATAGAGATGAGATACTTACTTAGATGTATATGTATGAGTAAAAGAAAAGAAATGATATATTAATATATTTTTGAAATGCAACTTTATAAATAATTAAACCTCTCTAGCTAATAAAAACATTTGTTGACATTTCCCGAGTAGGTCCGACCAAAAAGCACATCTCTAACCATATTTAAAATTGTAAAATCATTCTTGTTAACAGAGATGCAACTTTTTAAATGTCATCCATTTGATAGTCAATTTCGCAGCAAATATCCATGGATCACTATACTGTATTCAAATAAAAGATATAAAGTTGGCAAACTTATATTAAAAAATAACACTAGCTCAGTAATGATTACTTTTAAAGTAATAAAACCTTATATGTTTTTGGTGCAAAGTTTAGTAAGCAATTCAAAATTGACGAGATATATAGGTTGTTCCATTTGACAAAAATGACTTTTAGACAAGAACGTGTCATGTAATTTAACGCAGTTTTCTGCACATGTAATTTCAGTTGAAGAAAAATAAATATGTTTCTATTAGGACCTTTTATTTTGAACAAGACTACCAAAAATAGTGTTTATCTAATATGTCGTTCTCGAGAAATATTTTATAGAAACATTGAATTTTCCAGAGAAATGGTGATAAGTCGACAATTTTAATTTTTACGCCTATACGATCTTATTACCTTTTGACTAAGAATTGAACGGGGAATACAAAAATGTAATAATATATAGAGTATTTTACTCACAATCGGCGTTTCCAGCGGAGAGGACTCACCCTGTATATGGGTATATGGGTTGATTATACATATACATGGTCCACTTTATCATTTAATATTAATTATCTCAGTGTTAATACCTAATCCCTAGGAACTCTAATTTTATACTTTTGTTTTTCACATGAGGAATATCAAATTGTTCCTTAAACATATGGTTATTCCGTATCAAATGATTAGCGTAAGTTCAATCATTTTTTTGGTTAATAGGCGGAGTGATGATCAGCGATGCGTTTTTCAAACGATTTTCTTATTTGGCCTTTAGTACATGATTCACATATTAGCTTATAGACTCTCAATATATTGTTTTGTGTAGTCTTCTTTATTATTTTTGATGTATTTTCCAAGGTTGTTGCTCGGTTTGTAAACAATATTAATATTCTCTTTTCTAGGAAATTTAGTTGGTTTTACTTGGTCCTCCTCTAAATAAGTGAAAGATTTAAACTTTTTAAATGTATTATCTTAAGTAACTGGGTAAATTTCCAGTATTGTTTTATTAATGATAATAGTTCTTTTAAAATTAATTTATATATTAACTTTGGGTCTCATCCATTGTTGTAAACAATTTCATTATTAATATGATATTCTTAGTCTAAAATAGATATTGAAATACTCATCAGTCTATGGGTCATGCTGTGGTAAACTGCTAATTTGTATTGGAATGGATGGTTTGATACTACAGCATGATCTATATACTGATTTGTTTTCCTTAATTCTTTGCGTAATAATCTTTATACCACTTTATTGAACTATAAAATATTTACATAAAAATATGTATACAGTAGCACTCAAAATAATGCAAAACATTCTTTTTGCTATCATTACATTTCCAAAATTACTTATTTCTTTAATTCATATCTGTTTTATATTATTACAATATGTATTTCGACAGAATAATTTCGATAAATAATTTGAAGGTTGTTTTGGGAAGATAGTGTAAGATCCCCTAATTTATTATGCATTCACATTTTAGTTTACAGAATTTATAATTACAAGGGAAAATTGAATCTTGTTTTGATATAAATTCGAATTATTATTTACTTTGCTACCCTAATGTGTACGTAGTAAGTAGTACGTAGTCTTTTTTACAAACAAAAAGAAACTAAGGAATTTCAAGTTTCCGTTAAACTGAATATTTTTTCCTAAACGAGAATAAGTTCATTTGATACCTATTTCCATTTACAGGTGTTGCAAATTACAATAACAGAATAAATTACCAAGCAAGAAATTGAAATTCTCGGGTTAGGTAGAATAATTTATGTTGGCTTTAATATTATCGTATTTAATCAGTTCAATCTGTTTTTATATTAAACCAAAAATTATATGCAGTACTGAAAAAGACTTCGAAGTATATTCTAAAATTTTCTGTCGCAAAAGTTTGTCTACATTAAAAGACATTTATAAATTACCAACTTACGATTTCCAATGTGATGTACCACACATACATAATAACATGATTTCAGAATACAATGATCTTCAACGTGATCATACACAAAAGAGTATGTATATTTACATATTAATTTGTTTCAAAATATATTAAAAGATTAACTGTAAATTCTAAAGAAACATCACCAAATTTGTAAAATTAAGTCATATTGATATTGATTACACTAAAAAGGAAAAATGCTTGAATATAAAACTTAAGGTGATTTTAAGATTTACAAAAAACTAAATTAGAAATTCCTATCGATAAATAACTTTTAAAACCCCAGAATAAAGAGTGCTATGTGTTAGAGGTTATTCCAAGAATATTGTGATTGGTTGTATTAGGAATGGACGCGCTAATTTCAGTCACATACACGATTTATAAAATTGAACAATGATATAAAAACTTCGACCATCATCCTTCACTATAAAAAAAATTCCATTACGGAGGTTAGAATTTGTTTGTTGACATTATAAATAAAGAAAAGGATCGATAAATAACATAATAATTAAGAAGTAAGCTTATGCAATGGGAGATACATCGAATTTGAAACGGTGAACAGCTTTGTTTTTTTGGGGAAATTGACCACTGATAACTATGATATCTGCAAAGAAGTGGAAACACGACAAGTGAAAGCACACAAACTTGAAGCGAGTGTTATGTTAGTGATTGAATCAAAACAAGTATCTCAAAAGACAAAATAATGATTAGGTCATTTACATTGAACCCATGTGAACAGGGGATATTTACAAAAATGAAAAGTGTAAACACATGGATGTTAAAACTAACATCAAGCAGTAAATAAATACTGTGACTTACATATATACATTTATACGTAAATCGTATATGCATATATGCATGTGTTTGAGATACACACATACATTAATTGCCATTGCCGACAATCGAACGCACAGACACCGGTGTTTCGACCTTTGAGGTCTCGTCAGTGTACGTGCAGACTGTCGACAATGGCTTTAAGACTTAAAACGCTGCTTATGTCATTTTTGCATGTTAAATGCAGTGTGAGTATCACAGCGACATCTAACACCCAAAAGATGACACAGAAAATGCGATGGCTGTATGTGTGTATCTCAAACACATGCATATATGCTCATAGAAATGAGTTGAAGTAGTAGAAGAGGACCTGGAATAAATTGATGCAGGAATCTAGTGAATGACGGCATAGGTGAAGTGGAAAATAACTTATCAAACCCTACGTGGCCTGTAGTGCGACGTAATATATAAATCATGCTCCGGGAATAGACAGAACATGTGTGAAAATATTTAAGAATATTTGTCAATTAATTTGGATAAACTCGAGACTAGTAGCAGCAACAATGAAAATTGTTTACATTACTAAGTAAATTCATAACGATGATGGGTATATATATTTGTATATATTTTGTGCAAATATATTTGATTTAACAATGGGTGGCCTCTCAGCTAAGACCGCTAGACTCTAAAATTCAACATTTCTAGGTGCAAGCAGCTTTGGTCCACGGGAACGGAAGGTTGAATAAAAAGCTGTACGCACGGAGTTACCTACCTCTCTCGCTTCCGTTATTTATTTGTATGTACTTTGTATTTTTGGTAAAAACAAGTATAGTATTATCACTAAATTAAATATCAGATAAAAAAAAATGAGTTACATTTCATTTTATTGGCGAAGTAGCGCCCTTTTATATTGTCGTGAATGAAGCGCCTGTAATATACCATCTTTCACTTCTTCGCTATTGTGGCTTCCATCGGGTATATTACATTACATTTGGTAGATATTAGAGACTCCAGCAATGTTGCCACAATGTGTCTACCCACTTACTGTATAACAATATAAGTACTTTAAATCAAGAGGAGCAATTGAATATAATGAACACATTTATCCAAATTCGGGGACACTGTGGGTTATATTGTTCAGAACAGAAAACAGTAGTTTCTGTTTGTTTTTTTTTTTTGCTTCATACATAGAGAAGAATATTCCCTAGAAAAATTAATGTCGGGGAATTCAAAATAACCATCCGATATTTCTTCAAAATAAAGACTGGCTAAACATAAAATTCTTCATATAGAAAGATTTAAAATATATATAATATTCTGTTCTTAATATTTAACATGTTTATGTAGCCGTTCCTTGCAATTAATAATTACATATTTACTCTTTTTATTAATATTTGAAACATACATTTTCTGGTTTAAACTAATTTATCTGACGACCAGCAGTATGAATAAATTTTATTATGCCTATGCAATAGTAAAAGAAAAAAACAGAATTCATACTCTTGTTATGACAAACTCGTAATCAAGAATATACTTCTAAACATTTATCGATAAATCCAAAAAAAATGTTCCAAAAAGACAGTTAGCTAAAAAATGTGTTGACATATTAACTAGGCGGGATCTTCTAGAATCTCTTTATACGGAAGTAGTGTGATTTCTAGATATAGCAGATATCCAAGTTCCGAAATTACTTGATACAGCCTTTTGGTAAAATCGGTAGAGCGAAAGTAGTAGTTTACCTCACTCGGAAAATCCAATTTTACCAATATCTCGGCAACTACTAAGTTTAGACGAGTTTCTAAAGTATAGAAAAATATTTAAAACAGAATTATAGAACAAGTTTATGAAAAAATATCAAACTTCTTACCCGAAGTAGGCTTTATATTCTTATCGGAAGAGAGTTATTGCGAATATCTCTCCAATTCTGCATTCTAGACAGACACACTACAAGGATACAAGAATTTAAAGCTTGATTTGGAACAACACTTTTACTCTCATCGAGCAGAACCTTTTTGTAATTAACTCGCAAATTGTGCATTCTATACTAATTTGTTACGTTGTTAAACGTATTTAAAACTTTATTTAGAACAACTTTTGTAAAACTAATTCGAATCACATACATCTATGACAGTCGTGTGATCCCTACGCTTCATTTTCTAAACCAATATTATCCTAACAGATGGTTTGGTAGAAGTTTTGGAATTCAATTGCCAGCAAAAGAAATATATCTAACAAAACTTGATTTTGTGATTCAACATGACTAGCTTTATCAATGTTTAATATTGCCGGGTAATGCATAAATTGTTGTGTAATGATGATTTAGACATCACAGAAATAATAGTAGAAAAATAATAAAAACCATATATCACATATATAGAAATAGCGCATTTTTAATACTATTTAATAAGAATTCAATGATATGCGTAGATATAGAATAGAATAGAATATATAGTGTTTTTTGTTCTTAAAACAGTGAAGACATGCGCATTTACAATTTATTGCGTTTGGGCGTTGGAAATAAAGGTCATAAAATACAACTATAATCATATCGGAGGATGTAAACATTAAGAAACATGAAAATTGGATTTATTTATTCTAAAAGGTAACGAAGGTACAACTGCTTCTTTCAAACAATGTAAATGTTAATATTGTCAGAAAATAAGAATATCTTGAAAATTAGATTAGAGCTAGCATTTGACTTTTGATCAAAATGCATAGTAAAGTTCAAAAATAAATTTATATTATTTACTTGAATTGATATAATTGTACGTTTAGTGTCTTTTTTTTATGAGATGACTTAAAGAATTCGTAATGTTGTCCACTGTGAAAAATGTACTAAGAAGTTGGAGATTATATTAATACTTGGTCCTGCATAACATGCAGATACTTCATTAAAAAGCTATAATCAAATTTTGCAACTTTTCTATAGAGTTTGTGTTTCCACCATAAGGAGGTCTTTAATGAGAATATGTTTTTGGAAAAGTGGGGAGATGATATAAATTATTCAGAAATGGTAATTTTTCTTCATGACAACATTGTCTTTTATTGCAGTTAACTTAAAAAAAAATTATAAATTCTATCACTATACGAAAAATCCAGTTCGACTGCAATGCCAAGAAATTTGGATTTTCCCTAATTTTTAATACACGTTGTTTATTAGTGAAACAGAACATTGAACGACAGAAAAAGTATTTACAACACGTTTAATTCAGGCATCGTATAGAACGGTGTGCAGGAAAAGGTGGCAGTTATGTTGAATAAATGATTGATTGTAGAGAAATACTATTATTACATTTTGTACACTTAATATGCGAATAAATATAATTTTATTTTGTTAAATCTAAAAAACAACGATTTAATCAAAGTAGATAGATCTTCCTAAAACTTTGTATAGGGGCATAGTTTGTCATTGTGAACAACTTTTCTTAGTAATATTTTAGCATACTGTGTATGAGAAAGCTACATTACCGGAAACGGAAATAGATCTTGCTCAATTGTCAAGACATACGTGATTTCACAAACTCGAAATTATACTAAAAATAATTTTCAAACCAAGCAGGGCTTACTTACAAAAGATCAAATTGAGATTCAAAGATTTTTAGTTCCGCACACCTGTCGTAACATCTATCTTGGGACACGCTGTATGTGTATGTGGTTCCTTAATACTATAAACAAATATGAGCAAAAGGAATAATTTGCCAGATATTTACGAGGAACTGCTTTTTGTTAAGAGTAAAATTGTCACTTCCAATCCGAATTCACCATTTCTTCTTAAAGTTAATCGAAATTAAGACGTAAAATCCACCATTTTATTTTGTGATAAATTATCTGCCGTTTTGAAGTAATTATATGTAAAATGTATGTGAATATTTTTGAAATAATTTATAAATAACTCAAAATATATTCTATTAGATTGAGAATTTTGCTCGCTCAAATGGTAGTATGCGTAATTTATACATTCTAGTTAAACATTTGCAATATCAGTGGTATTTTTTTAAACTTGCTATTATATACCCCTGACAAATAGTATCGTTTAAGTTTTCTAAATAAGTTAACATTAAAGAATATCGAATAGTAGCGTAGGCAAGAAATATAGGCGGGATTGATTTTTTTATTGCATCTGTTCAACTTCTACTTCAAAGTAAGTATTTTTCTTTTACATAGAAAAAATCATGACAACTTCTTTTGGCTTTGAAAACTTTCCCAACTACAATTCAATTAGAATTTATTATTTATACGCCCATCACTTTTGTCCATTATTTCCACAGAAACAGGAGATGTTATCATACATACACGCGTGTGCGTATAAATTCCCTGAATGTATCGATTCTAGTTTGGAAAGTTTACTTCGGTCTCTAAGTAAAAGTGTCCGAATGAATTATATCGAAAGGTTTTGTAATGGTCGGCGTGCCATTCATTCATTTTCATTTTGACGTAGGTTATTCAAAATGTCGTGGAAATTTTCATATTTATTTTATATACATACAAGTTACCCGAATTGATTTACCAGAGTGAGATGGATAATTTGTGGCCCATGACATTTAGTATTACCTAGTCTCAATGTAATTATGACATCTTACCCATTAAGTATCTATCTATTTTACACCTACTGCCCCTAAATTTCTGAATTATGCTAATTTAATTATGTGTGTAAGGTATCGTTACATGTTATACATAAAATTATTAAATTTGGAGTAGTTTTATGGTAAGCAAAGCTCCAACGGGATAAGTGTAAAATGACGCTAAGTGGTCCATTATGATGCAGCTTATACATATTCATAACAAGTCAGATTCATGCATGTAACATTATACACATCCAATATGTAAGTGTATGTGTATTTACATCTTTGTACTTTGTTAATGAGGTGTTTTATTTCTAATTTGTGTAAACATTGTATACATGATACATAACCATTTCTTACAAAATATACGAGGGTAAACTACTATGCTTCTGTATCAACTTTATAGTAAAATAGCACTTGTAAAATCTCACATAGCACATAAGGATTTTTTAAATTTTCTCCGTTAATTCCTACAGGCATGTATAAGTAGTTTTAATGCAAAGTGTAGATTAGTATTAGACTATGATGACGAGTCTTGCTGTGAGAATAAATGACAAATCAAAATTACGCTTATCCAACATGCAATTACACGCGTTTCCATGTTTGTGGATTTATCATTGTTGGCGTTATCTGCTGTAATATTTGTTACCATTTATAAAATTTCAAAAATTAAGTAATATCTGACTTAGAGTACCACAGATAATCCTTCTGTGGACCTAAATTAGGTCTTCGAAAATTTAGGACCACATAAATCCATAAATTATTTTGAAATATATTTTGCCAATTACATTCCGTTTTATCAATAAATGGTGGAGGTGCCGAATTTTTTATTTTATACACCAACATATCGGCATTTAAGATATTCAGAAGTATTCTTATAGTAAGTGAGGTTTTTATAATTTACAAATTTATACTAGAAACTGAAGCTACAAAAATCCAAGAAGTATTTTTCTATCCAATACACAGTTGTCGCATATAATGTCCAATCATAATTAATTTGGGAATTTAGTTGATTCAAGATATCATTCTTCCGATTGATGTTTAACATCAAAATAGACCTGCGGATATTTATATCTAACTTGTTCGTCTGTCTATAATATTGGTGTGCGATTGCATCTAAACATCTCATTATAGCGTATTTTTAGAATTAATGAAAATTCAAAATTACGCTTATCCATAATGCACATATACGCGTTTCACATTTTGAGGATTCACCATTATTGGTGTTGTCTGCAGTAATGTTTGTTTAGTATTTATAAAATCTCTAAGAATAAGTAATATCTAACTTAGAGTACTATTTAATAGGTTTGGCAAATTTAGAAAAGATGGCAACATTTACGATAGTACTCATCATTATTCACTTCAAAAACGTTTGATAACGTGTTTAATAGAAACCAAACTATCTTTCTCAGAACAATCAATTTAGTTTTTATTGATCATTTTACACAATTAACGGCAAAAATGGTCAGTACTTGGACAGAATTCTTGTTTATAATTCGAACAGTCCTTCGCCTTAACATTTTTCAAATAGAAAAATAAAGACATTTGTAAAATATGAAATCAGTCTTAGAAACGTAAAATCTATCTTGATAACTTTGTTTTAGAATCACTTATAGAAAACTGTAAAAAGTGATATATCAACAATTGTTCATTAACTTATTATCACTTTAATTCAAGTACTACAGAGAACCTTTTAGGAATAGAGCAATAAAAACTGTTTCCCCTTTAGGTAAAATACTGACAAATTCGTTCATGACCTTCATTACTCCTATCGGTAATTTCATTAACAACTTTACGGGTTTGAATGAGCAGTCTTTCTTAGAAACTAAGCCAAAAGCTCCCTGACTGACTGAAAATTTAAAAATGTTTATGAAGTTGAGAGAGAGCTTTTTCTGATTTAAAAAATTCCAGATCTATTGATGACTGAAACAGATATAAACGAGGTCGAAATTTCACACTTAACACGTTCACTGCGGCCAAAATTTTCGTGTACTAGATTTGCGTGCGTTACATATCCCCGGGTTCTTGTACTTGGTGATTCTTTCTATGCGTTACATATCCCCCGGGATATGTATCTTGGTTTTTGAAAAATGTGTTGTAGCCAATTGGTTTTCTGTTCTTAGACTAATTTTGTTTTAGTTTTGGGTACCTAATACCTTGATGCACTTTAGATCCTGGCCGTAATTATTATAACACCAGATATTGGGTATTTAACTTGAATTTATATAGAATGTATGGGGTTCGTTATCCAAATTATGGGTATAGTTCAAAATTAAATAAAACACGTTTCCTAGTAAATGTATCAACAAGAATTTTTATTATGGCAACTTTAATTATGGTAATGCAATATAAACTATAGATGGTAATAAAGAAATATTATTTGTGATAATTATTGAAGCAAGGGAGGCAGTACCCTGGTTGAGCGGAGCATTCGTTACAATAACTTATGATACGACGTACCTTTTTATCCGCTTCGCGACTAGACAATGTTTTTCTTAAATTTTCATAGCATCCTTTGCAAGGTTTCCTCTTCTTTCTCCCCGGTCCTTTCGGTTTCACATATGTGTGTGTTCTTTTTTTCCCTGATATAATTTCCGAAGTGTCGGTACGTGGCACCATTAAATCGTTTATTAGTTGCCTTCTGAGCTCCAATATTGTCATTTTCGTATCAGCAACCATGTTGTAAACAATCCACGAATTGACAATAGTTGTGCCTAGCAATACTTCAAATGCCACTTTCCTATACCACTTTAAACTTTTTCTTACTGCGGTATAGTATGATGACATTTGGTCACTAACGTCTACACCTTTTTTTAGCCTTATTGTAATCAGTAATGCATTTTGGTTTTAGAACTTCTTCCCCTTTTCTATTCCTTTTTCCAGTTGAAATAAGTTCATCAAGGTGAGAGGGGTCACTTGTTATCATTAGGACTGGCCTCTTATCAACCCACTTAATAATCCTCACATTTCTTCTCTGGCTTCCACAAATTTCTCCTTTTTTCATTTTCTTTGAGAATTCCTTAGGAACTCCTTTGCGATTTATCCGCAAAGTACCGCAATACAGCATGTTCAGATCTAATAATTTAAAAAAAATTTAAAAATTAGAGACAGTTTTTTATAATCGGATTTGCAATTTCTTTACTGCCAATAATTGCCTTTCCTCTTATCAAGCTGGTGATTGGAAGGGCTTCAGTACCGCTACTGCATTGGCTTATGTGTTGAATGACATAATGACGTTTACTACGTAAATGCGGACTTGTTTAAGGTGAGTAGGTTATCTATTGAACACAACTTGCTTCTTAATTCGCAGAAGACCAATGTGTTGATTTTTGGTTCTACATGTCGTGTTGATTTTTTAAAATCAAATTTACATTTACACATTTCAAATAATCGCTTACCTTTTGTCGATTTTGTAAAAGATCTTGGGCTATTTGTTGATATTCGACTTCTCTTCACTGAATATGTTTCTTTCTTACTAAAGAAGTCCTATAGAGCTTTGAGGGTGTTATATGCTAATACGCATATTTTAAATTCTTCTTTGAGGCGATGACTTTATGAATCTTTGTTTAGCTACTGTGATTTTGTTTATGGTTGCGCAGGATAAGTTGGGAATTCAAAAGGTTCAAAATTCTTGGTGTAGAACTATTTGCGATCTAAAAAAGTATAATCGCATTTCAACTAGTATTAAATCTATTGGGCGATTAAATATGGAAAGCCGCCGGAAATTGCATATGGCTAACTTTGTCCATTCGTTGCTTCAGTTGACGTCCCTGCCCGTCCCTCTCAGAGGTTTTTTGATCCCACAGCATTTCATCCATGTACTTAATACTAGCTACAAGTATTTACTTATTGTTTCGGGTCATTATACATCTCTTTTAGTTATTCGGCCGTTACAGTTTATAACAGTATACCGGAAAATATTAAGAGCCTCATTAGCCGCACGGGGTTTAGCAGTGCCATTAAGTCTTACTTTTTGTCTTTGCACTAATGCAGTTCATACGTATCGAAGTACGGGTTATTTAAATGTGGTGTGTGTGTGTCTTGTCGTCATTGTTTTTATTACTGTTTTTACTTCTTGTATTTGTTGATGGACTCTGGTTGAGTATGAGTAGCTATAGCTGGACTTCGCCAGGCTTCATCAACGTAATGGTTTACTTTTTTCAATAAAGGCAATTTATTATTAAGATGTTCAAAAGTACTTTAACTAGAAATACCTAGTTTTAAGCACCCATATGACTTGAAAACAATTGTGATATTTATGAAAGCCAAGTATTTGAGAGCACCAATATTATGGACAAACGAACAAAAAGATACAAATATCCGCAGTTCCATTTTCATTTCAGACATCAACCGCAAGAGCAATATTTTGAATCAACTAAATTCACGAATTAAATATTATTGGATATTACATGTAAAAACTGTCTATTGCATAGAGGTAACTACTTGAATTTTTGTGGCTTAAGTTCTATTAAGCATAAATTTCTAATTAATTATACATGCTCCATTAACTATAAGAATACTTCTGAATAACTTAACGGCCGATATGTTGGTGAATAAAATAAATAATTCGGCACCTCCACCATTTATTGATAGAACCACATGTAATAGGCAAAATTAATTTTTAAATTTTTTGTGAATTTATGTAGTCCTAAATTTCCGAAGATATATTTTAGGTCCACAAAAGGACAACACCATCCATGGATTATAGATTTTAAGTTTCCTTTAGAGTAACGTACGTGAAGTTTGTTACGACTCAATTGATTTGCTTAAAATTTCTCTGAGCAAGAGCGTCAATTTTATAATATACATATTTCAAACATCAATTATTTCCCATCCGCTCTATGCATTATTCAGTAGAATTGGAACAATTAATTGGTTGACGTTTAAACAACCGCAATACACTTTATTCGCATGAGCAATATTCGATCATTTTAACATATATAAAGAAACGCGGTAGCACACTAAATCAAACACTCTTTATACATTTATAAATGAATTCGATCATGTCATTACGATTTACGTAAAATGAGTTATTATTATATTGTAAATGGCACTTAGGGTGGTTTTCGGTTATTCACTAATATTACATGAACATTCTGCTAAGCTTTAAATACAAATCTTTTTAAACACGAATGATATTATGTCAGATTTAAGAGAGAAAAATAAGTACTGATCAATGAACCTCGTCTTGATATAACTCTATGTAAGAACGAATAATGTAATATAGAAAGACGAGTTAATGGACCTCTGTGTTCTTAATGAGGTGAGGCATCCATCTAAGTGTAACATTTACAACTGACTAGCGCTCATCATCGCATTTTGCACGACTTCTTTTCGTACGCTAGTCGAAATTTTATATTTTTAAGAAACCTGAATTTACGAAATGTCTTCCTAAACCAGTACGGGGAAAAGGTAGAAGAATATAGTTACTAATGTTTATAGTACCTAAATTCATATATGTACGTATGAAGTCTACTAAATATTAGTTATTACATTTTTACGTTTTTCTTTTACTATCCTTTTATGGGCTATTATACTCATGGCAGTAGATGTGATAAAACAACCAAATTTAGGTTAAAGAAACAACTCCCTTAAGTTATATGAGGTATAATTGAAAAGTACAATAAATGCTGCTGTCGAGCGCCATCCAGTGTAAAAGTAGATAACTTCAACACAAAGTTTGATGCATACCTACTAAAAGTTTTTGACAAGTTTTTACATGTTTGATGCGGTCAGACAAGTTTGAGCAAATAAAAAATACTAAATCAATAAATATAGCGAAAAATAGTAACAATAAAGATTGTTTACAGTGGTTTCGACGATATTGCAATGACTGCCGATAGATTAAAAGGCACCCTTCAATACTGAAAACCAAGTGTAAAATTGAACATGTGATAAAAATGATTAAATCAAGCATTTATTTTCATCAACGACTTCCCTAACTACCTAGTTGGCACTGGTAAGGTGATGCTATATGTGGATGACATTTAGTAATTCCATCAAATTTTGCTGGGGATGTTATTAGTACTGCTGATGTGGCTATGTTTAACATGAACAAGCAGGTAACATTTAATAGGATCGTCGTGAATAGCGAGAAAACACAATGTATAGTTTTTTATAATGAAAGAAAATTTAAGATCTCAATGTTTACCATGTCTAACTCACTAATTGATCTGGTTAGCAGTTGTAGGTTGCTGGTGTTTTTGTCGGCGAGGGCTTAAAGTGATCCAAACACATTGACCAGTTGTGTTCTATGCTCATAAAATTGTGCTACGCTCTTTACCAATTGGCAAATCTTGGAATTTGTCCACACGAGAGGCTTTTTACTATTCTGACTTTTATTTAAGGATATATTACGGATTAGTGCATCGGGGCATGAGCAGTCACGTTCCCCGCATATTTATCCTACATTAGCTATTGTTAATCTGTGATAAGATAATAAGATTTTTAAATTTTGTAATGTGTACGTTTTTCACATTCTCTGTTAGGTATATAGAAATTGCAGAAGTTTTGATTTTAATTTGCCGCATAACTATGGAACCCATCACTATAATCATATTTTACGTCCTATATGTAGAACGACTTCCTTTCACAAAACCTCGGTTTTTGTGGGTTGTAAATTATTTAATAATATTTTGTTAAGTGAAATCAGAACATATCCCATATTACAAGTTTTTAAAATGAAATTGTAGCACTACTTTTTTGAAATTTGTGGCTAGAGTGTACAAGATTTTATTAATTATTTTAAATAACTCTGTATGGTATATGACGTATGACGTATTTCTTTTACTTTACTTTATTACACTGTATCAAGTATTATGAAATAAAATAAATTAGTATCCTGTAGGAAGGTCGAGGGCTGAACGTACACTCTTGCAATCTTCCCTTATTTTCCTCGAATGATATACTCTTCATATTGGTGATTGCAGACATAACAACCCTTAGAAGCTTCTTCATGTTCTTTCTTAGAGTTTTATATTGCTATACTGATCCACTTCCTTCATCCTCCCATCCTCTTCATTCTTTTCTGTAAGCGTTTCCTTGATTTGCCAGTGCTTCTGTTCAATTTTTACTTGACTCATTATGTAACCAAAGCAGTTTTATCTAAAAAACATATCTTAGATTGGGTGTATAATCTACAATCCCGTATAGCATTTATCCTAAGGAGCCGATATTGTAAGGTGTACTTAACGTTTTCCATCACATTTTAATTTCCATAAATTTTTACCAACATCTTTAAATCATTCAAGCACCTCATATATAGTAGATATAGTTTCATCGATCTTTTCCTTATCTTTAACACATCCATTAATAATTTAAAGAACTGTAAATCAAAAATTTACAGATAAGAATAAAAAATAAATAAATACTAATAAAGAAACATTCTTGAAGAATGGTTATCATTAGGGGGCGGACACGAGCGGTTGTTGACTCATCGCCCATGGGCGGCGCACTATTGGAATGTTGTATTTTTAAAGAGGTTACAATTTTATTTATGTAATTGGATAACAAGTGGGTGGTGATCTATAAAATACAAAATATTTTATTATTTGTTCAGTAAATGAGTACTAATATTTACTAGCAATACTTTCTCAAGGTTCTCTTATAAACAAAATACTACGCTAAATGCGGTAGCTGCAAGGAAGTGGATATTTGTATCAAATCTAACGTATAATACGAGGGAACAGGACGTAATAAAATACCTGAATGATAACGATATATCTCCTTTAACATGTGAGAAACTAGAATTAAGAAACAAAGATATAGCGGCCTTCAAAATTGCCATAAGGGGTGATGACTGGGAAGAAATATTTGTTCCGGGGCTGTGGCCATTGAATGTTGTAGTCAAACCGTTCAGAAATTTTTAAAAAAGGGCCTCATTTACACGGAAAAATTTACAAAATTGAATAAGAATCTCCCCAAACATAAAGACAAAAATAACTTTTTACTTGCAAATATAAATATACAGTCGATAAGTAATAAAATGGACAGATTAAGTTTTGCATTAAACAAATACACAATCGACTGCTTATGTGTTACAGAACACTGGTTAAATAAACAAAAACATGAAAGCTGTAACATTCCAGGGTATGATATGGCCAGTTCATTTTGTAGAACAAGTCATACACATGGTGGAACATTGATTTTAATTAAAAAAAAGTACCAATACACAGAGCTTCCACAATTAATATCACTATCGGAAGAAATACATATTGAAATAGCGGCCATAGAAATTCCAAAGGAAAACACACTTATTAGTTCAGTCTATCGATCCCCAGAAGGAGATATAAATATATTCATGGATAAATTAAACGAAGCTATGACAACAGCGACAGATTTCATTAACATGAAAAAAATCTACCTGGCTGGTGATTTCAATATACATGTTCTTAAAAACACAACAGAAAAGAATAGATTAGTGGTTCTGTTGGGGTCATACAATATGCAATATAAATTTGAAAAACCATCTAGGGTTACTAGCAGAACATCTTCTTGCGTAGACAATATTTTCACGAATGTAGATATGCAGCACATGGTGGCCGCGGAGACTGTCGAGATGCACTTGTTAGACCACAGGACCCAGATTATGATATTGTGTGGTTTAGATGATGTGTCTGCGGGTGCACGTGATATTTTGTACACAAGACAAATAAATGAAATTACAACTGGTCTATTTAAAAATGACCTGGCAACACATGTCTGGGATAGCTTCGATGAAATGACAGCAGAACAAGCTTTTGAAAATTTTCATAGAGTATTTTTCTATTATTTTAATAAACATTTTCCTATAACCAGGAAAACATATAAACTAAATTGTCGTGACGGGGTAGACTATTGGAATACTCCCGCATTAAGACAAATGGGTAACACTTTTGACGCTCTGGGAACAATGGCCCAGGTAACTAAAGATGAAGACATATACAAAGCATACAAAGAATACAAGAAAAACTTCCATGATCAAATAAATAAAGCAAACCAAAATGCAAATCAAATATATATAAATGAAGCATGTAACAAACAAAAATCTATATGGACGGTCATCAACAGGGAAACAAACAAAACTAGAAATAAAGGAAAATCAGATACAAAACTCTCTGCAAACGAAGTTAATAACTATTATATATATTATATATTAGAAGTATCGGAGGTAATAAGAAATGTGAAAAACAAACAAACCAGGGATGTGTATGACGTTACAACAAATATCATTAAAGAGGTAGAAACTGAAATAACACCTATTCTGACAACAGTTTTCAATAAGTGTGTCCGCGAAGGTATCTTTCCAGAACAACTGAAAGTAGGAAGAGCGGTTGCAATTCATAAAAAGGGAGATCCGAATGATTGCAGCAATTACAGGCCCATCATTATTCTGCCTGCAATTTCCAAAATTTTAGAGCGGTTGATAGTAGACCGTCTACTAGAATACTTAGAAAGAAAGAACTATATATCTAATGAATAGCATGGATACAGGAAAAACAAATCCACAGTGACTGGAATACTGGAGGTGATGGAGACTGTAATTGACGCCTACGACAATAAAGAACGATGTGAACTGACATGTTGTGACCTCAGTAAGGCTTTCGATATGGTAAATAACCAAATTCTACTACAGAAACTATACTATCATGGTATTCTACTTGCCTCCTATTTGAGGGGAAGATGCCAGAGAGTGAACTTAAATGGAGAAATATCAAATACCAGACCAATTCATAATGGGGTACCACAAGGATCGATATTGGGACCAATTTTATTTGTGATGTACGTTAATGATCTCCCAAAAAATATAACACCTAAACAAAGCTGTCTCTATGCTGATGATCATCCTACGTAGTAACTGGAAAGTCAATTAACGAAATTGGAAAAGAGAGCAAACGGGTTATGGAAGAAATCACAAAATGGTTCCAAGATAATGAACTAAAATTAAATGAAGAGAAAACACAGCATCTCTGTTTCTCAGCAAGAAATGAACAGTCATCCCACGCCATTCGATATCTGGGGCTCACGAGTGACAATAAACTCACTTGGGACATGCACATATCAGAATTAGCTAACTCGCTAACGATAGCTATATATACTATAAGAAGACTGAAGACTATTGCTACCCATGCCGCTGCAAAATCTGCCTATTTTGCGAACTTCCACAGTAGGATAAGCTACGGAATTTTGTTTTGGGGCACATCACCTGCAGCAACAAGAATCTTCTGCTTGCAAAAAAAAAGCGCTTAGAGCTCTTTGTAATCTGAAATATACGGATGGTTGTAAGGAACATTTCAAGCAAGAAAGAATACTGACCTTGCCTTGCCTATTTATACTTACATGTATAAAATACGTTAGAAAAAAACCAGGAAAAGTATATATTGAATGGAGGGCATCATGACTACGAAACCCGCCACAGAAAAGAGTTCCAAATCCCATATCACCGCCTGCAAACAACACAACGGTACGTGGACTATTGGGGGCCAAAACTGTATAACAAAATCAAGAACCATATTGAAGAGAGGGACAAATTATTCATAAAAAAAAGTGGAGGAAATTTTAAGCTATCACAGTTTTTATTCAATAGAAGAGTTCTTAAAGTGTGACTTAGAATATTAATGACTTTTAAATTCATTAATGCATTATATACACATTATTGTTTTGTTGTTATTGTTTGTTTTATTGACATATACAGCTAACTGTGCATTTTTAATTAATTTACTCACTTTCTTGTAATGGTAATTACAACGAATAAAATATTATTATTATTATTATTATTATTAAGACTTGTTCTCTTTGAATTAAGTACATCCTTGTAGATAGAAAACGTCCTTTCTACATCGCCACTGGTTATAGGTGCATACTGGAAATATTATTTATTTCAGCGTATTTAGCAGGTTAGATTATGTGTCATTGTCCCCATACACCATTACCGCAATGTTATTAAATCTGGATTTCTATTAAAAACTGCGTCTAGCTTTTGCCGAAAACCACATCCGAAGTCACTTGGAATACTTTTGAAATTATTAATGGCCAATCTAATGTGGTTAATCCATCTTTTAATTTGAGATTTCGATTTTCAAAATATGTGATTAGTTTAGGTAAATTTCAAAAGTGTTCCTCAAAGAATAACAACTGATTTTTTAAACTTGGGATTTGTGTTAGTTCCTTGCACTCAAAAATACTTCGAACATCGTCATTTAAACATGTAACTAAATTTTGTAAACTATCGAAATTCTCTGCATAAAAACTAGTAGCTTCCAGCTATGTTCCCCATCTAGTTATTACTGGCGAGGGTGGCAGTGACGAAGATGGAAGTTTTTACATGTGAAGGGCCACTCTCGATGGTGCTTTTCTGAAAAAATTTTTAAAAGCGAATACAAGTCCATCAACTTCCAGATAGTTGTCTCTGATATATTCACAGATTTTGTGGAGAGCATGTGCTACACAAGTAATATGCAGCATATAAGGATATGTTTCCTTTAATAGTCTGAATGTTTTTAACATATATGCGGCACTGTCACTAACAAATAAAAGTATTTTTTCCCTGTACCTGTCGTCCGAATGAAGCATTTTGTGCAAATTCTCGTCAATGGTTTTAGCAATTGTTTCCCCATCAACTATATTTATAACATTAGATGCTATTACATAAGCGTTATATGGAATAGTTGGATGTAGTACACCAGCAACAACCTTTACCACACAACGTTCTAATATATCGACAGTTTCGTCGGCACTTATCCATAGGTACTGATTTGAAAGATGTCTTCTAATGCATTCTACTGTTTTCGTGAAGCACTTAGAAACATAATATTTGCGTAAGGTGGATTCATGAGGAACATTTCGAGCAGTATATTCTTGAAGAAATGTTTTGAAAGTGGAAGTTTCTTTAATGGCATATTAGCCGCCATTAAAGCTTCACAGAGTTTTCCGTTAAAATTGTCAGCTTTGAACAGGTACAATTTCCGTGTATGTTTTAGCGATGCTAAGTGACGTTGTACGTGCCCATTTTTGGCATTCTG
The DNA here is from genome assembly GCA_963170755.1 of Amphimallon solstitiale. Lineage (NCBI taxonomy): Eukaryota > Metazoa > Arthropoda > Insecta > Coleoptera > Scarabaeidae > Amphimallon > Amphimallon solstitiale. The sequence goes on along the minus strand of OY720684.1, from coordinate 48,374,251 downwards.
TAACGATAATTTACAGACTTTGCAATAAATATCGGAATCACTGACAATGGACATACAATCAGTAAGACCCTCAATCCAACTCGCCATTTTTTTACGATGTATTTCTCCTCGTTCTTCCATATCATATCTGAAAAAGTAACATAAACAATGTTCTAGATCTAAATAAATGATAACTAAAAATGCACGCGTATGTTATTGAAACTAAACGAAATCCAGTACACACTTACGTCTAGATAATTGGGTAAAGTCGATTCAATGAAACGGAATTAAACAGGAACTATTACATAAATTAATAAGTACGCAATTAACAGTCAAAACAATGAAAAAACGAAACTAACGTAAGTATGAATAGGTATACATATATCTAACTTTATTTCTCTTGGGAAAGATAAGGTAAATATAATAAATGTTAGAAACCTCTCGCGCTTCTATCTACGCCAATGAAGAAAGGATTTTACTCATAAATTCTTTTTTTGATGCGCATTTTTTCTGTCGTTTTCAATAACTTTTCAAGTAAACAACAGATGTTGCAGTTTACCATATTAATAATGCTTTTAAGTAAATGTATGTTGTTTACATTATTTCTTTGCTCCATTGTAACTTCGTCGTAGTTTAACTCGCTCATGTCCGCGGCCTAATTATTACAATACATACCCTATTTTTAAATTATTTCAAATAAAGTAGTTTAAACCTGGGACCCAGCCCCCTAGTTATCATGCAACATTTATGTATATAAAGAAAGAGAGTATTTGTATAAATACTTTCTTTTTAGCCGTTTGATAGAAACAATTCTCTTTCGTGGTTTAGCGGCTGTAAAATGAACTCAAAACAAAACAAAGAATTAAAACGATAATATAGATTAAAAATAAAAAGACTGTAAACATATTTCTGACAAATATTTTTTTGACAAATATGTTTATTTATTTATTTATATGTATCGGCTCAGGACCGGATGCCCGAAGATCTCTCTTAAAACAGGGCGTGATACGCTACTCGCCCTACAGAAAAATCTACATGTAACATCTCACGAATTAATTGAAGATGATCGAGATTACCGCTTAGAATTCTGCGAAACGATGATAAAAATGTACAATCAAAATCACGGTTTTGCGACTAGAACATTTATTTTGGATGAATGAACATTGGAGAAGCTAATCCTTAAAGCAAACCAATAATTGCTGTTGGATGTGACATTATATGCAGACTCCACAAAAACCCAACGTTTGAGCGGGAATAATCAAAGACAGAATTTTGGGTTCATATTTTTTTTTAGGGTAACTTAACAGGAGAAATGTATTTAATTCTTGGAGTGACGAGTTATTTCCCGCGTTAGCTCAGTTATTTTCAAATCAAACGGATAATACCGTTGTGATATTGACAGCTACTTTATTCTTGATTAAATTAAGCGATTTAGAAAGCTGTTCCTCTGCTAGATAGACAATAAAACGATCTTCTTGAAAATATAACATTTGAACCCCGTTGCCATTTAAATTTTTCAAGTTGCCCCACATTTCGCCGCCACTGATTTGGATAGAAAAGTATAATTTATGACAATATATGGGGATATAAAAATAAATATTAACCCGTCTAAGGAAAAATTCCAAAAAGTAGGGATGAAAGCTTCACGAATGTTATTCCTTACTTTACACTCGCACTGGATATATGAATATAAAAACAATTCCCTTTCGTGGTTTAGCGGATGCAAAATGAACAAAATAAAAAATTAAAAGGTTTCGATAGTATAGATAGTTGTCAATTGAACATGAACTAACTAATTAGACCATTAAAACATTAACAACTATTAACAAAACTGTAACATATATTCGCACTGTATATGAGATTCGTGATAAAGTGCAAAAAGCGCGTGTTTTGTTGAACAATTTACATGTAAAATAAAATGATAAGAAAAAGAAATTTGCACCATAAGTTTTCATTTTCTACGCTCGACGTTTATTATTATGTTTATATATTTTTGTTATTATATATATAACTTGTATGAACACTCATTTGTCTATATATACTTTATATAGTCTTTTCATTTCTTGAATATTGTTCACATTTTCCCCATAGAAATATTAGATTTTAAAAAATTCTCTAATCAAAATCATAAACACCTATCGTTTACAGATACCACAATATCAGGTACGGAATAGTTTCTCACTTTGCAATCACATTATGCAGTATGCATTGTACGAGTTAGATATGTTTGTAAAGCGATTACAAAGGAAACTTCTAGGAAAGTTGTACCTCACGTGTAAATCTTTATTAGGCGTCCATTTCATAGAATCTATATCAACGTTCTTATGTTGTATGTAATTTGAATTCAATGCCGATAACAAAAGAATACATATTTATATATCTATCTACCTATCTATGTATACATATATATATTACATATATATATATATATATATATATATATATGTTGTCACTGGATTCCGGGTTTTCTTCCGCGTTTCCACTGCTTGGTCTTTGGAAAGACCGATGCTGGTTTCTTGACGACGTTTCGGCAAAATCACACTTGCCATCTTCAGGTCTGCGATAACTGTCTGCTTCTGCTTCTTGTTATTCGTAAACTGACGTTTTCGGGATTCGGATGGTGGTTATATACTTCGTTAGCGTTTCGGTTGGTTGCCCTTGGACGAGTGTGTGCATGGTTCCGTGTCGTTGGGCTCGTGTTTGGAGTGTGACGGCTGGTTTGCGATGTAGAAGTATATCTTGTTAGTGCTGGTTTCCATGCTGTCGGTAACCTCTGGGTATCATCTCGTGAATTCAGATTGTTCGGATGTTTTTCAATTTCGATGGCTTCCCTGATGATTCTGGTTTTAGTATGTTCGATGTTCGCTAATAGCTTGGTGCTACTGAAGTCTATCGTGTGGGATGTTTCTTTTACATGTTGAGCCAGGGATGAAGTTTTCTCGTCTTTTCTTACGGAATTTTTGTGTTCGTCTCTTCTTGCGTTTACCCTTCTGTTCGTTTGTCCAATGTAAGTTTTTTCACAGGTGAGGCACGGAATTTCATAAACTCCTTGGTTTTCTAAAGGTATTTTTGTTTTAGGGTTTCGAAGGACTGTACTGATTTTTCTGTCTGCTTTGAATGTTGTGTCTTCGTAGGATTTTGGATATTCTATTGGTGGTGCCTTTCACATAGGGTAAGTAGGTTTTGGCAGTTGGTGTTTCTTTTTCCTCTTGTGGTGTTGTTGGTTTCGGCTTGGATGCCCTTTTGATAGCAGATTCACTGAAACCATTCTGCTGGAGTGCTTTGTGGAGTTTGTCCATTTCTTGGTTGATGTTATCTTCGTCTGCTAATCTCTGCGATCTTGTCACTAGGGTTTTCACTACTGATTGTAACTGAGCTGGGTGGTGGTGAGACTGAGCGTTCAGATATCTGTCTGTATGGGTGGATTTTCGGTATACCGTGTGACTTAAGTTCCCATTTTCTTTCTTCTTGACCAAAACGTCGAGGAATGGTAATTCGTTGTTCGATTCTATTTCCATTGTAAATTTTATTTTTGGATGGGTTTTGTTTAAATGTTCCAGGAAGATGTCGAGTTGGTCCTTTCCATGTGTCCAGATCACGAAAGTGTCATCGACGTAGCGTAGCCAGAGTTTGGGTTTGTGGGTGGCCGTCCTTAGTGCTGTTTTTTCTAAGTTTTCCATAAAAAGGTTTGCTATTACTGGTGATAGTGGAGAACCCATTGGGGCGCCTTCTATTTGTCTATAGCGCTGATCTCCGTAGATAAAGTATGTGTTCGTCAGACAGTGTTTCACCAAGTTCATTATGTGCACTGGGGGTTGGTATATTCGTTCGATGGTCTCTAGAGCTTCGGCAACTGGTATATTGGTAAACAGTGATACTACGTCGAAGCTTACTAATAACCATTCTGGTTCTACTTTTTCTTGTCTCAATAGATCGATGAAGTGGCTTGCGTTCTTGACGTAAGATTCGGCTTCTTCGACATGAGGTTGTAGTTGTTGGGCTAGGTATCTAGCCAATTGTTGAACAGGTGATCCAATGGAGCTGACTATGGGTCTTAGGGGTGCACCTTCCTTGTGGACTTTAGGTAAGCCATACAATTTGGGGCATCTTGATGACTTCTCCCTTGGAATGAGTGCTGTCTGGATTTCCTTGTCGATGGGACTCTCCTTGATTTTAGTTTTGGTTGTTTTCTCCAGGTATGTTGTTGGATCCGTGGAGATTGGTTGGCATGCTGGATCCTCCAAGAGGGTTCTTATTTTGGCGTTGTAGTCGGCTGTGTTCATTACCACAGTTGCATTTCCTTTATCGGCTGGTAGAATAATAATGTTTTCGTTTATATATATATATATATATATATATATATTCCTCTTTAGCACGACATTTAAATTAACCTTCTCTTTCTCTTGGGTACGTGGTACTTTTTACGTTACCATGTACTTAAATCTTTTCTTTTTTTTTGAAAAAGATGTTAAATACATTAAAACATAAAAAGTTAAATGTTTTATATTTTATTCAAACTACCACATACCCAATTAAATCCACATGCAGTTATGTTGGTAGCAGCTATGTAACAGAGTTACATGTAATACCTATACTTTTGGTTTACCTTCGTTCGCTAGATATCGGACACTCATATACACCATTTATTGTCAAAATCATATAAAGAGAATCCATTGCGAATTATCAACTTACAGCTCAGCACATATAAGTTGAGCGGTGATCGACGCAGATCAAGAAGAGAGAGAATGCACGATATAGATGAATACAGCTGTTACAAATGCATGCGTGTACACCCCGCTACAACCTCTCTCCCGCTTGTCTTTTGCGCAGATGACCTTCACCGCTCAAGTTATATATGCTAAGCTGTACATTTTATACAATGCAAATTACTCTTTATTACACTTATATATTTGAGGAACCTACAAATATATACTTTATTTCAAATTATAAGAATATAATTTTGAACGGCTCTAATGCTTTTATTGCACCACCTTCTGTGACGATAATTATTATATCTGGTCTCCTTATTGAACGGGTACGGTTTACCTATTTGCAACGTATGAATCTAGGGGCCGTATTGACTATAAATTAGGGCGCTAGATAATAATAAGACGCTGTTAATTTCAACTATATAATAAAAAAATATCTATACATTGGGTTTATATACAAAGAAAAAATTATAAATCGTGTGGCAACATGTGTAGTGGATACATATAGATATATAAAGGTAATTAGTTCGTAATACACAATAATACTTTTATGTGTCACCACATTTCATAAATCATCTTCTGTGATTGAGTCGTCTTGCAAATCGGTGTCTGTGTCTGAATCGTATTGCAAATTTATAATCAAAGGTGCTACTATTTTGTACATGCGCATATATTCGTCCTCTTTTGCTGTTGCGTGTTTAACAGCATTTTTCCAATTTAGAGCAGTTATATGTTCCATAGCATTTTTTATGTGTGTTCCACTGCTTTCACTAAATTTCGATGTTTGATTTGTTCGTCTTATGGTATTTTTTAGTTGGGCCCATATCAATTCAATGGGATTGAAAATGCAATGGTATGGTGGTAAACGCAAAATTGTATGTCCTGCTTCTTTGGCTCTGTTATCCACATAATAATCCTTTAAATATTTTTTTGTCTTCATCACCTCTATTAATTGGTTTTTTGTATAATGATCCTCAAAATATAAATCATTTGCTTCTAAAAATTCTTTATTATCTTTCTTATTATTACATTTTGTAGGAACTTTGATTTGCTGTCGAGAATGATACGGAGCGTTGTCCATCACTATCACACTATCTTTTGATAAATTTGGCAGCAAAGTATCACAAAACCATTCTTCAGATAAAGATGAGGTCATATCTTCATGGTAATCTAAACTTGAGGATTTAACATTTTTAGCAGATAATAGCGGCTGTCCGATCCATCCTTTTTCTGACCCAGCATGAAAAATAATTATTCTCTTCCCTCTCGAAACCGGTGCGTCCAACTGACACATACTTGAACTATCCACCCAATCTTTGCAAATTGTGTGATGGGTGTCATACTACGTCTCGTCTAAATAATATATGAATCGTCCTTCCTGTCTATACCTTCTAATTTAAATGTTAAGTATTCATATCGAAGTTTCTGTAACCTCGGACTTTCCATAATTGTGCGACGTTTATCTATAGTGCCAACCTTAAAACCAGCTTTCTTTAGCGCCCGCCACAAGGTTGCTTTAGAACACTGAATATTTATAGGCTCATCACTGATTCTTTTATGTAAGCAGTCAAGTGTAGATACAACATTTCCTCTGTAGAAGGAGTATTAATTTCATACTCTTCAATTTTTCTCGGTGCTCCTTTGGCACTTCCTTGCTTTCGAGGCCCTGCGTTATTCGTAATTATCTTATATATTGTTCCAAAAGACACCTTGGTTAATTGCGACGTTCGTTGAATGTTCTGGGTTTGTAGTTCGTTATTTTCTTCCATCAGGGTATGATAGACATTGAGAATTATCTGTTTTGCATCTTCTGATATATGCTTTCTCTGTCGTGCTCCAACAGTATTATCACTATCCACATCATCATCACTAACACTTTCAGCAAAAGCTCGCCTTGTTCGTGAAGTAAAGAGAGAAAAATCAAATATGTATATAGCAGTAAAGATTAACAATAAATGATAAATAGACTCAATATTATATGTAATATATACCAACTCTCCAAACGATATTTACTTAAAATTTCTGTAAGAAATATAAGCACTTATTTAATCTAAATTGTAATTTAATGACTATTTAACTATATAATATATAATAAAATATAATAAGTATATATTCAAATTAACAACCTTTGCTACTTTTATTATTATTAAATTTTATTTCATCTAAATTGCAGTAATTACAATTTACTTAAATTTTGTCAATGCGAACCTCAGCAGTTTGTTTGTCTAAAAGATAATCGTATTGAGCGGCCAGGTAGTTATTGCCGCAGGTGGTGCAATAAAAGCATTAGAGCCGTTCAAAGTTATATTCTTATAATTTGAAATAAACTATATCCATAATTATGTTTAGACTATCGAAACTACAGATAAGTATTTTCTTTATCTGTTCAAATGTATAGATACCAATAAGAGTATCTTATTTTATCTATTTTAGGTTATATACATGCAACAGAACCTGTATGACTTTACTAACATACATAACATAAGATGTGATTTTACTTAGCCACTAATGGTAAATGCATAAGGTAATTGAAAACACATAATTGTTTTACATATTATACCCTACCTAATTTATTTTGCAGATTAATTATATTTATGAAAAACAGTGTTCCATACAACAATTTAAAAATCAACTGATATAGTGCTTGGGTTATTTTATGTAAAGTTACACATTCTAATAGGTAATAGTGGCTAGAATTGCCACTAAAAATTATACCATTTCACAATTACCTTTAAGCCGGCTTTACATTTACGAGTGTTGGTATACGAGATCTCGTATAAGAGTACTACATTTACATTTTCTCATAGTAATTGAATAAGGTAATTTAAATATGGCTACAAGTAAAGGAAACCATGTAGGTGTAGCAACTCTCTTGCTGAAAATTATGAAAAAGCATAATGCGATGTAAAAAGAGACGAATTTGGGTAAAAGAAACACTAGAAAAAAGACAAATTTTTGGAATTGAGGAAGGCTTGTTACATCATCTGTTGGAAGCATGTGACTATAAAAATTTCATGCGAATGAACACATTTTCTACACTAATCTTTTTCTTCTCTTTATTATATAAGTAGAGGGCAAATTATTATATTTTTTTTAACTGCATGGATACTAATGTCCATTATATTAGCAATTGCTTCATAAGCCTTATACCTGGCGATAATAGCTCGACATTCTTTAGTTTTTGTGTTATAAGCTCCATAGCTTTATAGATTTCGATAAACTCATCAGTGTTACGCGAATAGTTTAGTTTCCACCATTTTTAATTTTACCAACTCGTATCCAAATCGGATTCACTCTATTCATTTTGACAATCGTATACGAGTTTACATTTACACCTACGATTTTTTCTACGCATCCTACTCTCGGCTTAAGAGGTGATGTAATATTATATACTCAACCTCAAAATTTTGCGTATTACTTTTTAGTAATACATTGATATTTATCTGTATTAGCCTGTCAGATGGAATATCTGTATGTAATATAGATCCAATACAATTTATATTATGCTGTAATCGTTTTTATAAACACTATACTGTGCAATTCTGTTAGACGACAATATATTATTCTCCGATTACATTTTAGTTTTAAGTTATTATGTTGGGTTCGTTGTGAATCATCATAGTTTGTTAATCTTAGATGACATTACATAATAGTTAGTTTAAATTAACAAAAATGTACTTTATATCTTTCCAAATGTTAAAATAATAAAGAAATTCTATTTGTCTATAGGGTAAAAGTTGGATATATGCCCCACCTAAGGAAAATAATTTATTTCTATTTTACCTTATCCTATCAATCTACTGTTTTTTGCTAAAAGAAATTTCAATAATGTATGAACCTGAAAATACAATATATATTAAAATATAGTTGTATTTAGGGACCAATAAGTTCGATTTAAATAACATCTACATTTGGCCATATATCCCACATACGTTGTGTTTATGCCCCACCACGTGGTATATATGCCGCACCGTTGTTTTCATAAGGGATATATTGCTGTAGACCTGTAGAGATACCCGGTTGTACATTTTCTAAAATTAAGTACCTACTATGAAGAGATCGCTCATAGCATGTATTTTGCATAAAAAAATTGATCAAAAAACATAAAAAACTTTATTTAAGTAATGTTTAAAATATAACGCTATTATAAGACTTTACATCCTACAACTTCTTCTTTACAGTGTCTAACCTTTTCTTAACTTTTCCACAATTATTGCATCGGGGGTTGTACATTGTGCAAGTTTCATGCAACCACAATTCACAGTCAATGCATTGAATCCAGTCAACTGTCTCTTTCGTAGATAGATAATTTTCCAGGCACTCAATGCAGTCTACATCATCTTGGGAATCTTTTCCATCGTCTCTTTTTTGTGTTTTCCCATTTTTACCCATTAGTTTGTTTTTTTATTTTTTAGTTTCTTTTACTTTACCTTTTGACTTTTCCTTTTGAACAACCTTTTTTCCTTTGGTATCAGTATTTTTCTTTTTCTTATCCATAAAGTCTTGTGAAGTTAAAATTTCGGCTGACTGTATCCTTTTATTACATTTACTTTGAGGAATTGATGGAATCGGCGCAATATCTTCTAAATATTTTGACGGAGTTTCTACGATAGCATCAGATTGAACACTTTGAGATTCCGTCTCTATAGAATTTTGTTGCTCATCAATAATTTCAACTTGTAAACTTTGAGAATGAGAATTTTCAGTCTCAGTCGCAGTCGCGTCATCACTATTTTCCGTGATATTAGGAATCATAATAAAATTGTCTGAGTCATCGAAAAAGTTTTCTGGTAACTCATCAACATTTAGAAATGGTTCCATTTCAACTTCGCTATAGTTGTTACCATTTTGCTCTAAGTCATTCCTTAAAGTAAAATCGATCACAGCATTAAAATTTGAGTCTTCAGTCGTACGATTTTGGTCCTGTTGTTCCGGGAGAACAAATCTGTTTGCCACATCCGATATTTTGAAAAAATGGTCAGGAACTGCACTCGGATTAAAAGGAAAAATCCCCGTTGCTTGAAATCCAGATACACCGTTTCCGACTGTACTGGCCTTATTCCATGCTTCTCCAATCAATTTTCCTGCGCTCATCCTATCTATCTTCCTTTCTTTATGAATAAACATAAAATTTTGAGCAGCTTCTCTAAAATAATCTTTTAATGGCTTAAAAAATGACCTGTCTAGTGGTTGCAAAGCTTGGGTGGTGTGACTAGGCAAGCACAGTAGAATAACATTATTTTGATCTGCAATCTCTAACAATTCTAATGAACAGTGAGAAGTATGACCATCTAAAATTAGAAGAGCCTGGCCAGGACTTTTTCTAGGAAGAAAATGTTCTTTAAACCATTTTAGGAACAGGTCTGTATTAATGTACGACGATTGCTTGTTCATGTAGATGTCCGAGCCAGGTGGCAAATCTTTTAAATGCTCCATCTTCTTACGAGTTCCCTTCAAAATTAGTACTGGAGGCAAAAACGTTCCCTCGGCATTGCAACAAGCTACAATTGTAACGTTCTCTCCTTTTTCCACAGATGTTAAAACATGAACGTCCTTACATCCTTTAGTCGCAATAACTTTGCCAGGCTTATTGTTCAGTTGGATACCCGACTCATCCATGTTATATATTGATGCAGGTTTATCCATTAAGTTATTTTGTTCAAGTGTGTTTTGCAATAAAGCAAAAAAATTGTTCACTTCTTCGCGACACATTCCTTTGGCACGAGCCAAAGATAAACCTTCTGATTGCCACACAGATAGTTCTGGATGTCTTTCTAAAAACGAATAGAGCCATTGAGGGCCTGCTAGAGTTTTGTTTTCTTTCGAATTCTTACTGAGCAGTGCCTTTTGTTTGCCTAGTTTTTTAGCAAATTCGAATGCGAGTTGTCTAGTAGTTCGACGCGATGGAGCAAAACCTGCTTCTTCCAATCGTTTGATGTGGGCGACTAATCTTTTTTCATTTTGAAATCCTAGTGCTGGTGGTTTTCCCAAAGGTTTTTTTTGTTCCATCACCACTTTTTATCCTCCTTCTTAAGGTTCGAGACGGGATATTGTAGAAGCGGCTAGCCTGGTTCACCCCCATGGCCCTAGTTGATACCATTATCATGGCTGTGTTGAGGTTTTCTTCTGACCATGTAGCTCTAGGAACAACATTGGTTTTCCTGGCGTACTTTCTCGGCATACCTATTGTAGAATGAATGTGTAAAAATGCAAATATGTCTAGGTACCTAATACTTATATCGAACTACTGTGAGAAATTACAGGCCATATATCCCATAATCAAGTGGGGCATATATCCCTTTTTTGTGGGATAAACGCCCCACCTCATAACTTTCATTAGTAACAATCAGTCGTATTGAAATCGCTCAAAATACTTAGGTTAACTATTTTTCTGATCTCAGTTTTCAAAACAACTAATTATCATGCAAGATACGGTAATAGGAGCTTAGCACAGGCCACCAAAAACTAAGAATTACATAGCATAACTTTGCACTTACCGTTCAAAGTTTATTCAACGAACAACGAATTAACAGTAGCCGGCGTGATTGTTTTCGTTAGGTGGGGCGTATATACCACATTATATTATAGCGCCAAAATTCAAATATTCTCAATACATTACTCAATACTTGGGGTGGGGCATCTATCCTACAGGGGCATATATCCAACTTTTACCCTACTAAAGTATATTAATATTATTTATAAGGACAACATATAAAGAAAAATTAAATTGGAAATAGTTTGAATAAGTGTCAAATTATGTTTTCAAACATAAATAATTCTTATGATGTACAACTTGAATTATATATAGTACAACCACAGATTTATTAAACAAACATCAATTTTGTTTGTTATTTTTTCCAAATAAAGTATTACAGAGCTGATAATCAATCAGTAACAAAATTGATACGAATTTTAATCTGACCTGTTATGACATGTCATTTTAACCTCATTCATGTCACAAACTTCACACTATTCAGTATTCGCCCGTCAAAAGTATGGTCAGTGCACCAGGTAAACCAAGTCTCCTAGTTTTCTAGATAACAAATCTTCTTCAACTATATCCTGTATTCTTCCTTATATTTAAATATTTTCGATTGGGCTATAACATTTAATTTAGAAAGTAGATAAATTTATAACTTCTATTAATTGAGTTAGCAGACGGTTCTTGGTGGAACATTTTATTAATAACTATTTTAAATAAAATAAAAATAAAATAAAACTCTTGAAAACTTTCCACAATTTTTATTTAGTCTTTGCGACATATGTTTCGGTATTGTTCATACCATTATCGAGCGGGAAATTTATAACTATTGATATTAGCTGATCCAATTTAGTGGTTTCTAAATTTTAAAATTATTATTACTTTTTTTGTTCTATAACATCCAAACTAATCATATTATCTGTCTAGATCACAGAAATGATCAGCGCAGTCAACGCAATATTTTTATCCGCGTTCTGGATCGGCAGTCAAATATAGATGGCACTGACATCAAAAATTACATTTTTAATAATAGCAAGCAAATAGCGGGCGATTCAAAATGTATTTGGTAGCGGGAAATTCAAAATAAACTTTATTCAAATTAGGGTTTAATGCGTGATCACAATACTGTAATCAAATGGTGTACATGTACTAGTTTCCTTAGTAATGGGGGATCATTGCTAAGGAAACAGTATAGAGTACAATATTTAATTACAATGCTGTAACAACACAATAACGTTTTAAAGGAAAAAATGACTGAAATAATTACACTTTAATACTGACATGTAGAAAAGGTACAAACTACATTTATGTTTATTAAAGTTAAAGATTATTAAGGCTTGTAAAGTATAAAAACTCAAAACGCAACTAATCTAAACGGTCGTCACAACAATAGTTATTTATTGCATAAGTGTTATAGATAGCATTTTATCCACTCAATGAATGTTAATTTTCTTTAAGTGGATAGAATGCTGCTAAAATACGAATTGCAATACAACCGTTTATTAACAATCACAATAAGCCAAGGTATTATTTTGATCATTATTGATTTTGATTAGTTTGGCAATTTTGGCAAGAGTGGAATAAATGAAGGTTTATTTAACATTGCTAATGTAACACCGTTAGCAACGTGGCTTATACCACGTGGGGATAAAATGCTTGTTAATATAGTTGCTAGGAGTGGATTCAAGTCTCGTCAAATATTAGTAAGTAACAACATGATCAAACTCTACACAAGTGCGTTACAAGATAATTGGCAAGTGTGTCAACACAAAAGCGATAATCAACAAAATTATAACCTGATGAAGTCGCTGTGCGACGAAACAACGTTGTAGTGGTTTACTATAATTAAAATTTTGAAACTTTAAAATCAGTGTTTTGTTTTTATTATTACCTATATTTTAGTTAAATTACCAGTACAAAAATAAATTAACGAACAATAGCATAAACTGCCAAAAGTAGAATATTTGACTAACAAACATATTTTTAACACTAATGGAATTACTCTCGAAAAAGCACAAGTATCTACATAAAATACCAAAAAGTAGGTAATTAAGCTTGATAAACAGACCAATAATGGCTTAAGCCCATGTTTACTACCAACATTCCCAAAATCTTATATTAAATAAACAATAGCCTATAATAAGGCGATATAAATAAAAATATGGATACATAAGATACCCAACAAATTTAGTACACATCTTATCATCAATACATGACTAAAAGAGTGACAATTTCGGATTTATAAGCTAACTAATATTAATTACATGCCTATAGAAGTAAACAAAAAAATTAAAATTGCAATAACTAACACCAAATAGATTAATTTATTGTTGTGTTGTTATAAAACAAATGAGACTTCCAATGATATGGGCGCCTTAGGCTCCGTAGGTGGCCTCATGGGATGGAGTATCGGTACTGCATTTCTGTTGAGGCCTACAGATTGAGGGTGTGCATAGTAGGTTGTGTCAAAATGTAGGCTGCAATGTTTCCCATTACACATTACACTGACATCCATTTGCCAAGTTTTGCTCCTAAATATTAAGATTTAATAGTTACAACTCTATCAACGATAGTATAAAGGCGCGTTTTCATTATCGGAAACTACCGAGAAGAATCATTAGGAGAAATCATAAATGCTTCTGTACCAAGAAATTTGAAGTTTGTATGAACACTGCTAAACATCTATTGATTGCTTGTGAAAAACGTAATATAGAAACTTAAAAACAAGTAATATAATAAGTTATTCGTATATTTTAAAGGCTTTCTTATACTGTTATATTTTACTCCAAATAATTATACTATTAATTGTCAATTACTTACTTAATTTTCATTTAAACTTTAATTAATGCAATCAGGAACTAAAAAAAATTGTTGCCACAACCAGGTGGTCTTTATTGCACTTGGAATCAGAACTACAAACAAAAAATCGGACATTCTCGGAATATAATGCATCGCTCTTGTTTCCTGCCTGTACGCCCAACACATAATGCACCAGCCTTCATCCATCCTTGGAGTCTAAAAATGGATTGTCAACCTAATACAATTATCATATTACTCTATACAGAAATGTTTAGTTCGTTAAAACCTTGAAGGTTAGATTTTCGTTTTCGATTCAAATTTGCTGGCGTTCCGACAATGCCGACAAGGCTACAGTATCGACATCTCTGAATGGCTTTTTCCCGTCGGATAAGACCGCCCATATAACTGATCCATCTCATTTAATTTGTGGACTAGATACATATAAATCAAATTTGCTTTTTGAAACTTCCTCATATAGAAATTCATTTAATTACTAACAATACTTATTTACTAACATTGTATTTTAAAAATTATTATGAAGACTAAAAGAATTTAAAATTTCCATTTACATAGTATCAATATAATTAGTAGTGATACTGCACGGCGAAGTTGCTACAATTACTTTTATTATATCCCAGAAGTGATCTTTTCTTAATATTAAATCATTATATATTTTGTATGTTATCTCCCTTTACTATATTTTTTAAAATTGTGTGGTATTACTCTGAATCAGACTGTATATTTTATTTATATATAATAAATACTTTATATTTCTGTTATGGTGCAATTTTATTTATGTTCAGGCATCAAATAAACTTATTTAAAGTTCAGCGTTTTTATATACTATGTATGTATATCCTATTCCTAACGCGTATTTTTATTAAGTTTTCTTAAGGGTTAAATGACTGATATTTCTCATGGCTGTCCCTTTTAGAAGCGTCAAGTTTTGACATGCGTCACCTCCAGACCTCGTAGTTTGATGTATGCATATTCTTGCCGCGAGTTCCTCCCACTTCTCTCTCTCTCTCTAGTTCATATTCAGTAAAAACCGATCGACTTAGTTAACACAGATACATATATTTACTTCAGACGCTGACGTTTAAATAATAAATTCTACATAACAAATTAAAGCGATTAATCTATCATGCGTTTTTATTGCATGCCAAAGACATTCAGTAATGTACACACTGCACATTTTTATGCGAAGAAAAATTTGGAAGCATGTTTCTTTAATATTGTATATAAATATGTATGTATGTAGTACACGTTGTACTTAATATATTCATTAAAAATAACTTAATTTACAGGCTGTTCTGCGTGAAAATCACGTCTTATTAATATAGTTACATTTAATATTCTAATCAAGTGGATTTTATACATTCCAGCGTATTCCAGAATTAGTATACTTAAGATAAAAATTGAAGCAGTATATCATACTAGCACATTTACAAACTTATTTCTAATTATAATAATGTTTGTAATTATGATAACTGCATGTTATATATTCTAAACTGTAGCTGACATATTCAAATTTAATTATTTATCGCAACCTGTTACAAACTTTTATATGCCACTATATGATATTTTGGTCGAACTCTTTCATGTAAACTCTTACCACAACTTCATCACTGGTATACTATCTCTGTTCATATCAAAAGTTCTTACGATGGAGAAAGAAATGGTAATCACTTGCTGAAAGATCGGACTTGTGAGTAGATGTTTCATCATTTCCCATGTAAGTTTCATCTGGAGTGCTTGTGTGGAAACTGTTACGCGAGGCGTTGCATTTTAATTAAGCAAGTTAAGCATTTTAGTTAATTATTTGTCACAACCTGTTACAAACTTTTATATACCACTATTTGTGATATTTTGATCGAACTCTTTCATGTAAACTCTTACCACTACTTCATCACTGTTGTACTATCTCTGTTCATATTAAAAGTTCTTACGATGGAGAAAGAAATGGTAATCACTTACTGAAAGATCGGACTTGTTGTGAGTGAATGTTTCATCATTTTCCATATAAGTTTCATCAGGAGTGCTTGTGTGGAAACTGTTACGCGAGGCATTGCATTTTAGTTAAGCAAGTTAAGCATTTTGGTTAATTATTTGTCACAACCTGTTACAAACTTTTATATGCCACTATTTTTGATATTTTGGTCGAACTCATTCATGTAAACTCTTACCATTACTTCATCACTGGTGTGCTATCTCTGTTCATATCAAAAGTTCTTACGTTGAAGAAAGAAATGATAATCATTTACTGAAAGATTGGAATTGTTGTGCCAAATTTCCCATATAAGTTTCATCAGGAGTGCTTGTGTGGAAACTCTTACGTGGGGCGTTGCATTTTAGTTAAGCAAGTTAAGCAAACTTTTATATGCCACTACATATTTGTGATATTTTGGTCGAATTATTTCATATAAACTCTTACCACTACTTCATCACTGGTGTACTATCTCTGTTCATATCAAAAGTTTTACGATGGAGAAAGAAATGGTAATCATTTACTGAAAGATCGGAGTTGTTGTGAATGGATGTGCCAACATTTCCCATATAAGTTTCATCAGGAGTGACTCTGTGGATACTGTTACGTAGGGCGTTGCATTTTAGTTAAGCAAGTTAAGCATTTTAGTTAATTATTTGTCGCAACCTGTTACCAACTTTAATATGCCACTGTTTGTGATATTTTGGTCGAATTCTTTCATGTAAACTCTTACCAGTACTTCATCACTGTTGTACTATCTCTCTTCATATCAAAAGTTTTTACGATGGAGAAAAAAATGATAATCATTTACTGAAAGATCGGAGTTGTTGTGGGTGGATGTTCCAACATTTCCCATAAAAGTTTCACCAGGAGTGCTTGTGTGCAAACTGTTACGTGCATTTTAGTTAAGCAAAGCAATTTCTAAACATTAACAATGGTATAGCGCTACAAAAATATCAATGTTGTTGCTATTCGCTTAGTTTTATTTTCTTCAGCAAGCATTTTTGATACTCAGTTTGGTAAAAATTTCTGATAACGCTGTTTTTCTGTCATAATTTCGTCCGACAAAGATAATGAAATTTCTGGGAAGTGAGATTTTATGAACCATGTGTTCTCATAAATCTTCTCATTCACTTTTTAAGCAAAGTTTTATTGTTTATTGTGCACGTGTTTTCTCTTTTCGTTAAACTATCTGTACCATCTGATTAGTCACTTATCGCACCATAAACGTCACTGCTTGTATCTCACAACTGAAGAAGATTTTCTATAGCTTTATTCATTTTATGATGTAGTGTCATAACTTAAGCTTTACATACATACATTTCGCATTTAACATACTAATAACAATAACAGTAAATTTGCAAATTTGAGTTTTCAGTATTTATTTCATTATATAAATTTAGCCTACAGACAAACAAAGACGTTAAAACTGTGTCCCTGTTTCTTCGGTGTGACCTTGGTTGCCATTGCCACGGGGTCGTCTAGCCAGACCTAATCGAATAGGATTATAATACATGACTCGCTTATTTATAAAACATATCAATTAACACTATTAAGAATTTCAGATAATTTACAGAAGAATACCACATGATTTAAAAGATATTATCTACTATGCCGAACTGCTTTTTCAAATAAATACGGAGACAGCTTCATATTGGCTTGTATGGTATGCAAGTGAAAATGAGGAAAGGTTGGCGGGAAGCTGTATCAGGCAGATAAGGGCGGCCGGCCCCGATGGTGTGCCGCCGGAGGTTGTCAAATTGATGGCGGAGCACGCCGCAGGCTCTGTCGCGGGTGTCGTTAGCGGTTTGCTCAACATGGGTATTTTCCCTGAAGAATGGAAAGTAGGCAGGCTGATCCTGATTGAGAAGCCAAAGAAAGGTAAGGTTAAGGCCTAATATATGCGGTCGGAAAACTGTTTGAAATGATTGGAAACAAAGGAATACAGAAGGAAGCAGACGAGGGAGGCTTGCTAAATGATGCGTAGTGGACCGGCGGCATAATGAAGCTCCTTGAAAGCAGAGGTATATTGGCTTACCTTCGCAGAATTGTTTCAAGCTACCCGGGGACAGGAAGATACTGGTGGGAAGAAATGCACAAATGGAGATGACATGCAGTGTGCCACAAGGCTCGGTGCTGGGCCCAACGATCTGGAACTTGTACTATGACGAGGTACTTGGGTTGGACATGCCGGAGGACGTGAGCCTATTCGGCTATGCCGACGACCTAGCATAGCTAGTAAGGGACAACAACGAAGAGGAGATTATGCAAAGCCCAGAATGGGCGGTGGAGAACATTAGTCGATGGATGTGGAGGAGGGGTCTACAGTTGGCACCCGAAAAAGCAGAGACTATGCTGTTGGCCGGAAGGCCAACATTAAAATCAATATCCATTGTAGTGGAGGATACAGTAATCAGGAATGGGAAGACACTGAAGTACCTTGGTGTGACCTTCGGACACAATATGATATGGGCGCTCATGTGAAGGCGGCTGTGGAAAAGGCTGACCGAGAGGTGGCAGCCTTGGGATATCTGATGCCAAGCATCGGCGGCCCCAGTGAGTCCAAAAGAAGAGTGCTTGCAGAGGTTGCGCATTCGATTCTACTGCACGGCGCGCCAGCCTAGAAGAAATGGGCAATGATGGGAAGATACAGGAAGATGATGGAGAGGGTGCAGAGGAGGTCTGCCATAAGGGTGGTGAGCGCGTATAGAACCGTGGCTACGGAGGCTGTACAGGTCGTCGCAGGCTTGGTGCCGATACATCTGATGGCGCAGGAATGAGGAAATGGTAGTGACGTAAGTACTAAGAAGAAAAGAGAAGAGGCTAGACAGGTTTCCCTTAGGAAGTGGCAGGAGGACTGGGACGAGGAATCCGAAACATCGTAGTGGACAAAGAAGATCATCCCCAGCATTGTGCCATAAGTGACACAGAAGCACGGTAGTATCGGTAATTTTTTAAGTCAAGCGCTGACGAGCCATAGATGTTTCGGTGCCTTTCTGTATCGATTCAGGCTGGTGAAAACGACAGCAGTGTATATTGTAACGGGATTGACACACCAGAGCATACGCTCATGGTGTGTGACAGATGGTTTGGCGAGAGAACAACAATGGAGCTGCTAGTGGGAGAGAAGCTCGCCCCTGAAAACATGATCCCTATCATGCTACGGGACCAAAAAGGATCAACTGCGGTGGCAAACATGATCAGTACAATTATGAAACTCAAGAAGGAGGAAGAGCGACAACGCCAACAGCAATGAAGTGAGCCAAAGGTGCACAGGTAAAACATGCCGTCAAGGCGATCCCATCTGGTCGCTAGTACAAGGAGGGGTTTTAGTGAATAATACTCTCACACTCCCCGAGCGAAGCGGATCTTGGGGCCCATGAGGGTTTCCCCTCCTCCCGAAAAACAAAAAAGTATACAAGTGAATACAAATTTGAAAACAGAATATACATATTGGTATTCCAGGCAAAGTTAGTACCAATTTTGAACTGTATAGGGATTCTGTTGTGGAAAAAATATAGCTATAAAAGTATCTACGTTAATAAAGTAGAAGTAAATTTCAAATTAGTACGGCCCTTTCTTAAGTATATGAAAAAGTTAGTGAAGTACAATTTACATGATTCTAGATTCCAGATGAGTAAGGAAATCAAGGTATTGAGAAGTCTAATTTCCTACCAAAAGTGAAGAGATTGTCCAAGTTTATCACAATTCATTAATTTATTAGACGATAATTTAGAAAGGAAGCCGAGAAATTACACATGTTATATCCTCAGACTCCAACGAATCATTGTGATCTTGGTACTCACTTATTTCACGCAAACGCATTAAACTTTTTGGTGCAGATAAAATTGCTAATGAATAAGTGAAAATCGTATCAATTAAGATTATTTTGTACTTCATTATGGACACTAAGTGATTGCTGAAATAGTAAAAGAGTACATTATTCCGAAAAACCGCGGTGTAGTCACATAGCAAAGCACTACACCCTGTGCAGAGAAATAATATCCATATCACTCAAGAAAATTTATGTTTTTGGAGAGGGTTGATCTCAAATGTGAGAGTAAACAAGAAAAAGAATTATTAGAAGAAACCAGATATTTTATACAATAATAATAAAAAAGAACAGTAGTATGTAGAAGACGTCGTTAAGGCAGATTGAAAAACGAACTGGAGTTCATGCACTTCAAGCAAATCGTAATAAGAAAGGCTTCAGTCAATCTGAAGGACATGAATCGAAGAAATCTTCGCTTAATTCTATCTATAAGAAGCTGTTGAGACTATTATACGACTATGACGTACCATAATTATTGATGCAAACTTCCACTTAATGACAATCAGCTTACTGACGACCAACGCAAAAAAAAAGGAACCTTAAGAGGCAGGCATTTGCAAAATATTTTGAGGTCGTCATCAAAAATCCAAACATTCTAGATTCTGCTAGACACACAAATTATATGTGGATAATAGGTAAGATAGAGTCAAACACCATACCCAAGTCCTAGATTGATTAGACTTTATGGAGCATATGCCCATTTATCAAATAATTGGTAATCAGAGATACAGATTTACGAATAAATGTCATAAAACTACATATATCATTGTTGAGTATAAGGTTATTGGAGTGTAACCAAGCCATAACAATATCGAGGTTGTGCTGTAAGTACAGTGTTGTTGCATGTGATGAAATTTAATTTTATAGCTACGCAGTTAGAACTCGAGTTGTTTAGGAATTAAAGTTGTAAATGCTGGAACTTTCTCGCTACTTCTTGCATTAAGTTTTGTAGTGTTTCCATAACAAGCAAGAAACTAAATGTCCACGTCTAAATCAAACAAGTTTGAATTATTATTAAAACAAGACGAACTGCTAATAATTTTCGCATGATGCATTTTTGTTTAGGCTAATTTATATGATTTCAAAGTATAATGTACGTATTATTTATAAAATATAAATTGTACATTACATTGTACGGTTTTCTAAAGGGATTGTATTACTAAAGTATCAAATTCAGAATACATTCGAATGTTTGTTTCACACTGTAGTATACCCCTATATGAGTACCCTCTATTTCTCGCAAACGTATAAACAGCATTCGATCATTCCCAAAATAACCTGCGTTAGGGGATATCAGGTGTGACAGTCGCTATAGCAGCAGCTATCCTACATCCCAATTGTTGTATGCAGATCACTTCTCTTCGTAGCTTATGTTCAAATGAGGATTCAGAAAAAAAACACACTACAGGGCTTCCTGCTGCCAAGAAACAACGCAAAATTCAACGGTAACAGAAAGCTATTGTTATGCTCTTATCAAATGCCGAGATTGTAATGAAATGATGTATCAGATATAGTTAGCTTTTGATTTTATTTTCAATGTCTTCAATCGATTTGATGTTGTCTAATTAATTCTAATATGTTATTTCAAATGTGTCCCTATTATACGATTATTATAGAGATGCATCAACTAATAGTTACGTATGGTTATGTGCAGTGAAAAGTAGCCAGTTAGTTACAGTGTAAAACGGGCTCTAAGAGAAAATCGTACTCTTGAATACTCTTGCAAAATCGTTTCATATAAAATAAATAGGACATTTTTTATTTCCATATGTAAATATTTACATAACACACAATGAATATTTATTTAATTTGCTCAGCTGCTATGTCGTCTGTCTCAATGCTTCCCATTTATGTATGAGATGAAACAGTTTTTAACAATGTCTTATTTAATTTTTTTTTTTTTGTGCAAAAGGACGAATAAATGCTATTTGATTAGTCATTGAAAATGTATTATATATTGCAAATTAATTAAAACAAATTCGTTATCAAGTTGAATTTTCAAACCAATTTCTTAAATTAGAATAAAATAATTTAACGATAACACCGAAATCTTTAAAATTATAATTTTTCACCAGTCAATCTAAAATTTACTTACTATAAACTCTACAAAACTGTACTTAAAACAAAGATTAATATGAAATGAAGAGGAGAAAAGATCTTGAATAGTATCATTACACATTTTAGTTTACTTTTAAATTATTTATCCTACTATTGTATACATAGAAATATAATTATTTTAAAAATCATCTCATGTTAAGATCTATGAGATGGATGCGGTTGAAGTCAGAGAAATAGCTGTATGTGAAAATAAAACAAACAAATGTTTAAGATTTACACTATATTTACACTATTATAATATAGTGTAAATCTTAAACATTTGTTTGTTTTATTTTCACATTGAAAATGGATTTACATCAAGTAAAGACCAACTCAATCCAAAATAGCTGTATAACATAAAACATAGTACATTTATTTATCAATTTTAAATAACATAATTAATCTTTGGCCTTTGAAGAAGTGACTAGCACAAATTAAGTTTGGAATTAAATTTGTACTGTTTTTTTGGACATATCTATTAATTACCAGTGCATGTAGATGTTGTTATTGTTTTAGTTGAACTAGGTATAATTTTATATCTAGCTTAGATAGTTACGTCTTTTAGATGAACTTCGCTGTTCTCGAGAACAGGGCAGCTTTCAAGAGACCATAAACAGTATATCCGTGTCCCGGCTGTTTATACAATACAGTTCAAATAATTTTCTTACACGTCCTTCTTCCTAAACGTCATATTAGCAAACCTGAATGTATTCAGATGAGTCTTACTCTCGATTAGTGCAACAGGGAGGCATAGGAAGACAGAGTAGAGAGACAGCATGCATCTTTTTGCGCAAAACAGCTTTAGTACTCGTTTTCTTTTTACTGCGCATGACTGTACATACATATACGTATGTGCTGAATATGACAAACATGTTTAGTAAAACAAACAATTTGAAAATAGTTAAAATTAAAAAAATATCTTGAAAGCAAATCGTTGATGTTATATAACATTCTTTTTCTACTCCCATACTTTAATTGTATTATTAGATATGCCGAACCTGTACTTTAATGATGTCCACTACGATACAGATTTTCATTATGATACAAGTTTATATCCAATAGGAATGCGACATTCCAATATTCAAACAATATTCAATATGGCGACTGCATATCTGACAGATATACAAATTAAATAAATGTGACAGTTCTCTGCAATTTACAAGTATAAGTACTTAAAATTTGTGCTTTTTTCAAAATATAAACGGTAAAAATGAGGGATAATTACAGTGAAATGTAAAATTTGAGTCCACCAGAAATTATGGAACAAGCCTTAGGAACCACGAACAATTTATTACCAGCTAAATTCGGAAAGGTGCATGGAAAATTTTAACCTCAATTTATGAAATGGAATGTTCAAAAAATAAAGTTTTATTATGGGGTCGTAGAAAAATAGTGTATGCAACTCGCATTTAATGGCTATTAAGACACTCGTATTCATTACAATACTCGGCTTCGCCTCGTATTGTAATTTTCTTACTCGTGTCTTAATAGCTATCATTAAATGCTCATTGCATAATATACTATTCTGTAAACAGCTGGCGAAGTTAAGTCTTAAATCTCTTTATATTTAGTTTCCTTACCGTAGCAGGTAAATGATTATATATTTCAACATCATGGGAGGGACACAATTTTTAGAAATTGTGAAATGCTTGTGTGAGGTAGCACAAGATTGCAATTTGAATTTCCGAGTGTTAAATATGTTGCTATGATCTATCTACTATTGCCTGAATATAAGTTATCCTTGACAAAACATGCACTCATACATAAATAATTCCAGTACGGTTAGAATGTTATATTGTTTAAAACTATCTCTGGAAGATGGCAGGATTTTGAAAAGCAAACGCCCTCAACGCTTTCATGGAGTTATCCCAGGCAATGATGCCGTAACAAAGTCTGGAATGGACATTTGCGAGATAGGCAGGGAGGCTGACTTGCGTAGCTCCGTACCGAGATATTACCCGCTATACGTAATTGAAAAAAGATATCGTCGATGCCATAAGATATATGGGTCTTCCAGTTGATAGTCCACCCCCAGTCCAAGAAAAGTAACTTCTTATTCTGTAACATAAAACCTTTGATTCGGCGATAGAAATGATTTTTTATTATTGTAAATATGTTCATATAGTATAGTCTCGTAGGTTGAATTGATATCGGCCTGTAATTTTTAACATTAGGGTCATCTCCTTTTCTGTTTAAAGGACATACTATTGATTTTCCAGGTATCAGGAAAAACAGATGGCTATAAAGATAAATTAAATATTTTGCAAAGAAGCTACGCTAAAAATTCTTCTTCGATTTCTTCATGTGTTCCAGTACATCATCAGACACAACTCTCCGATCACGCAGTGATCGAAAATTTGTACACAAATCTCGAATGTCACTATTGCCAGCACCCGGCAAGAAAAAAAACACCAGATAAAGTCTGTACTAGTGTATACAGATTGTCGTAGTTAAAAGTTAATATGCATCTTCAAATACACACACATAAACATGTACCTATGTATGTATGTATACAACACCGGTGGTGTGGGGAGATAGTGGGGAGATCGAGAGCGCGCGCAGACATGGCATTCTTTCCGTAACTTTAGAGCGTGAACGTACATAAGTACATTGTATCTGAGCAGACTCGCAAATATTAAAATAAAATGCCCTTAACTGTCGAGGAAAAAATACAGATTGTGTTATGGTATGCCAAGGATAATTCGTACAAAGACGTGCAAAATTTATTTGTTGCGGCGTATGAAAATCGTCCACCTCCCTCTGTGCCAGCTATCCATAAGATTGTGAAACAATTTCGTACAGAAGGTTGTGTTAATTCACTGCATACTAAAAGACACGTTGTGCACTAAAGCCTCGGTACCCCGGTGTCCCGATATCACGCCCGATATGAACTCATCTGTACTCCCCTACTATCGTACCCCTCCATTTCATGTTTGCATGCACTTGTGTGCGTGTTTGTGTTTCCCTATATCTACTTTTATTTCAGTCAAACGGTATATCGGCGATACCAAGCGCATTCGGTTGTTACCAGCGGCCGGGTCTGCACTGGCTGAGCACGCATTGGAAACCGGACACCAAATCCAGTTCAACTCCACTAAAATTCTGTGCAAAGACTCCCATTATTACAGACGCAAAATCCGTGAAACGAGACCAAAGTTCTCTAGCCATCGCACTTGAATCATACAAATCACCTCAACCATAACACACGCGCTCCATTGCACCGCAACACTAAACACAATATAAACAACACCCCTGGCCAACTTACGCCAGTCCGTTTCAGGTAATTGCAGTAGTACAAGCGCCCTGACAATGTCCCTTAGGATAGTGGACGAAACGTCAGCAGAGACGACGACGCGGTTTCAACTCAGAAATCAAGACGGTATAATAGCCTTGTTATTGTAAAACGTGTTTCTCACATTGAGGTTATTCAAAATATAATACTCTAGCATGCATCTGGGAGTTATTGCGACTACATTTTTCACCACACATTGCATTTTTGAGACAGATTTTTCATCTCCATTAAAATGAAGTAAAATTTCTTCAGATTGTTCCCAAATGGTCCTGGAATTCATCGTTGATTTTTGCTTTCTTTTCTTCATCAAATCAATCTTAAGTATTGTCTCTAAAAATACCTCTACAAACTAGACACCGTATGATCACAGAAGCAAATGACATTCTATTTAAATAACGTACTTGAGTTTGTCAATTTAAATTTGTCAAATTAATGTACATTATCAATTGACATCATGACGCTACATTTAAGTCACTGAATGAATAACCTCAATGATTTTCATTATTAGTTTAGGTGTTGCCCCTGTAAAACGTATTATTTAGTAGC
The DNA here is from genome assembly GCA_963170755.1 of Amphimallon solstitiale. NCBI lineage: Eukaryota > Metazoa > Arthropoda > Insecta > Coleoptera > Scarabaeidae > Amphimallon > Amphimallon solstitiale. Next base: position 48,348,529 of record OY720684.1, on the reverse strand, counting down.
ACACAACGACGTTTGAACTTTGTATTTTCCAGTAACCCTGATAACTTTTGACTTGGGCAATAAAATTACACTTAAATGCGTATCACACACCATGGCACAAATTTGGCGAGTTTGATCTTATTTTTGCCAAAGCTTTTGCTTTTGCCACATTTTATTTTTGCTCTACAGTATCTTTTCAGTATTTTTATCTCGTGTCTTCATCGGTCTTCTTCTATTATTCGCCTGATTTTTCGATTCCAAATTTCTTTTCTTCTATTGCTTCTTTTGCAACCAGTTGGTGTTAACCATCTACCTGTTCGCTAAGCGTCTATTTATTTTTTCTAACTATTATTTCAATAGATAAAAAAAAGCAATCATCAGCAATGAAAGCATCTGGAAATGAAAGTTTTACTTTTGAAAAATGCATTATCATTGCTTAGCGACGCAAGGATGCGTTTTGAGCTTGTTGGCTCTCGTCGGCTTGACTTACGTATTATATTGACACAAGTGTGTATAATTACAGATTTGGCAAATTAAAAAATATCTCATACATACAAGTATGAAAGGTTTTATTTATATTTAATGGAAAGAATTTCAATTTTGGCATTCAAAACATGATTGAGCTTTGGCCTGGTTCTGGCAAAGGTTCAGCAAGTTTTCAGAATTCCAGACGGGCAGTTGACAAAGAAATGCATTATCAAGAGTACACATTCAGTATAATGATTCAGTGATTATACTTCCTATACTTAATATAATTGCCTTTATCAATTTACATATTACTAAAAAGGCGAGTGTTTTATAAAGGAACTTGCAAGATTGAAGAAATCTGAATTAGCAACTTAACTACGAGATACTTAGCGGTATTCTGTAGGAACATCTTGGAATGAGTAAGATTAGAGCTGCTGTGAATATTCTATTTGTGTTGTTAAAAAATCAAGAGAGGGACAAACCACTCTGCAGAGTTATGCATGTAAGCATACCTCGGAATAGTGTTGGTTGGCGTAATCAAAAAAAAAAAGCAAGTGTTTGAAGATAGATATTTCGCACTTGACGACTACCTTTCTGTGATTTACTGTTTCAAATAATTTACCCATAACGGATTGTGATTGCGTTTTCTAATTTTTTAAATATGTATTTATACTAGGGCGTATTTTTATGTTATCTACCTAGCCATGAAACAAAAGAGTGACGATATCAAACAAATTATTGAAAAATTGCTGTCACTGTTAGAAGTAAATGTGCTAAGTTGTGTTTACAGATTTGAGACGGTCCATTTCTCGATAAAATGAGTGAAACTAAACTTGAACATTGCAACGTAATAAAGTTCCGGATAAAGGAAGGCAATGGTCCAAAAGCAATTCATGAGAGAATGGTTGCTGTATATGGGGAAGATACACCATCTTATTTCCAAGTAAAATATTGGTCTAAACTCTTTCGATGGGGCCGAGAGTCAATTAATGATGACCCAAAAATCCGGACGACCCGTTGAAGCTCGAACTGAAAACATTGTGCGAAAAGTCGAAAATTTGGTACTGAAAGATCGGCGTGTAAAGATCTTTGTCATTGCCAATGAAGTCTGTATATCCGAAACAAGTGTTCCAAAAATTTTGCATGACGATTGGGGTATGAAGAAGGTGTCTGCACGGTAGATACCCAGATTGCTTACACCTGAACAAAAACTGTGCAGAATAGAAGTATCTCAAGAAAATTTGGTTAAGTTGGAGAGGGACAAAACATTTTTATCTCGAATTATTACCGGGATGAGACTTGGGTATATTACTGGGACCCCCTACTAAACAAGAATCCATGCAGTGGGTATATAAGGGCTCTCCACCACCAAAAAAGCCAAGAGACAATTTTCTGGAAAAAAACTGATGGCAACTGTTTTCTCGGATGCTGAAGGAGCTTAGCTTATTGAATATATATATATATATATATATATATGCCGAGAGGGTCTACCATAAATGGAGAGGCCTACGGAAACACAATTAAAAATTTGAAAACTGCTCTGGAGGAAAAACGCCCGCATTCATATCCATAAAAAAACTTGTTGCTGCACGACAATTGTCGGGTTCATAAGGCAAACAAAGATTAGCAGATAATCAATGACTGCGGGTTTATAGAGTTAAAGCATCCACCTTATAGCCCCAACCTAGCTCCGTCAGACTTCTTCTTATTCAAAAATTTAAAAAAGCATGTCAGAGGAAAGCGTTTTGCTTCTGATGAAGAACTCAAAGAAGCTGTTGAAGAATATTTTGCGGGGTTACCGAAGCAGTTTTTTTCTGAGGGTATGGGGCAACTGAAAAAAAGATGGAATAAGTGTATTAGTGTTGAAGGGAGTTATGTAGAAAAATATTTTTTTTTGTGCGCTTATGTGCTTTTTTTCATGGCTAGGTAGATAACATAAAAATACGCCCTCGTAGATAGCTAACAATACAATATTGAAAAGAATCTACGATAATAATATCTTGTTATTAATGTAGTTAAAGTAGAACGACGTGAAAAACTAATCTCGGGTTTATTGTTGCTTCCTGGCAAGACAACAGTACACCAGTCAAAGCATTCAAGAGCTGGTATTCCTGATTCTGACTTTGAGAAAATTCATACTCACCTTAAAGTCCAGGTTTGGCACCTTGTGCCTATTATTGGCTCTTGGGAATGATTTCGTAGTGAAATCAATAGAATATACTTATTAACGGATTAATGATGATACTGAACGGTTGAAATACCTGTAATCAAAAACAATGGAAAGCATTTATATACCATATTAATCTCTATCGGCCATTTCTACATATTGCGTATAAAAGGTTAAATTAATTTTCTTTACTGGGCACTATTCAAAAATATGTGTGTTGACTTTGTTTTATTTTTCTACAACAAAAAATATTTTGAAATTGCATATTGCTCGATTTCTTAAAATATGAAATCCTACAAGAGTTAATCAATCATTTTATTAGGTTTGCGCATATGAAATGTTAGTTTGTCTCTAACTGCGGACATATTGCGCAATATTTACGATAATAGCAAATTTTCATAATTCAGAAATAATTCTACGAAATGAGTAAATCATAAATTTTAACCTAATACAATCAAAATTCATAACGTCGATGCAATTCACGGGGAGGTTACAACAGAAAAACGAATAGACATGTTACTGTGTCTTACATATATACCTTTATACGTAAAACGTATATGTATATATGCATGTGTTTGAGATACACACATACATACATTAAGTGTCATTGCCGATAATCGAACGCACAGACACCGGTGTTTCGACCTATGAGGTCTCATCAGTGTACGTGGAGATTGTCGACAATAACTTCAAGACTTAAATCGCTGCCTATGTCATTTTCGCATGTTAAATGCAGTGAGAGTATCACAGCGACATCTAACACCCAAAAGATGACACGGAAAAAAGCGATGGCTATATATATACATATACGTTTTACGTATAAAGGTATATATGTAAGACACAGTAATTATTTACTGCTTGATGTTAGTTTTAATATCCATGTGTTCACACTTTTCATTTTCGTTTTGAATAGACATGTTACCACGTACAACAAGTTCAAGAACTAACCTGAAACGATGGCTATGGATAAATTACTCTTTGCTATTTATTAATGAGTGTCGCGCTATTCTTTTTTTATGATTATGCACTTAGTAGTATATCTGCAATAACCAGTAATAAACAGGAATAGCAATGTAAAACTCGTGCACAAATGTCAGGGCACCTACTTGATATCGTTAACATTTTAGGATTCTCAACTAATTTTGTATCGTGGTCGATTACTAAGGGATATGTGGATGTGCCGTCGGTTCACGCAAAGAAAGGTCGTACTCAGTTCATGCGAATAAAGTTTAAGAAATCTCCCAGTGTCAAAAGAACTATAACATCCCACTGTCTGCTCTTTGAGTAAACTGTGCCACAGGGATTTGTTCTGGCTCCTATACTTTTGAGTACGCATATAAATGACTTACTTTAATTTTTATCAGACATCTTCCTGTATGCAGACGATATAACTCTCATTCTTGTCCCGAAAATGAGTCTAAAACATTAGCAGCTCATATTATAAATTTTTGCATCAGTGATTGACCAACACGCAAATTATTATTAAGCCTTTAAAAACGAAGTTAATATTCTTCCCTACAAGACAGAGAAGTGTACATTTTGGTGAAAATCGAAAAAAAAAAGACGTCTCCAGAAGAATTTACTTTTGAGTAAACACTGTGATACACGATTTCTCAATAAAATCTTATTTATTCCAGCATGTACGATCAGTTTTAACACAACAAACATTATTCCAATATATAATCTCGTATCCGTTGTTCATTCTTTGGAGTACATCCACAACTGCCAAAGATGTTTTTGTAACCCAAAAATTCATAGATAGAAGCATAATAGGTGTCCGCTGTACCGATTCGTGTCGACCAATCTTTCAACACCTAAACATACTACCACTCCTTTGTTTATTTATTCTGGAGTTTACCTGCTATATGTTCAAAAATAAATATGGTTTTGAGAAAATCAAACATATTATAGTACCAGCAGAAAATGTAATGTACACAGGTCAAATATACCTTGCAAATTACTAGCCATATTTCAGATAACCTAGGTCTTCGCATATTTAGCAAATTACCACAAGGTATAAAAACAACATCAATTTTAAACTCATTCTAGTTTATTAAAAGAAATTTCTTATGAAGCATCAATTCTGTTCACTTAATGAATTCTATTTACATCAATATCTACACATACGTTTTTCCACCAATACAAATTTTTCGTCATTATGTAGAAAACTAATATATTACATATTAACATTAACTCCCAGTTTACATCTTCTTTCTCATTATGTATACTTTTACTATTTTTATTTTATTTTGTTTTATTAAACTCCTTTATTTATTTTTGTTGTGATCTATTACGTACACTTGTCAATATATAAAATATCAAACGGAAATGTTATTTAAAGAATAAAATAACGAAACCAAAAATGTTCTAGAACTCACCCAAATAAAAAGAAATGGGTGTGCGTAAGACCACACGGCCGAAGTGAAAACTTCATCAAGGCGAGGTTAATAATACGAAATACAACTTTTTTTTTCGTTTTATATTCATTTACATTTACATTTTCCATTTTTGTTCTATATTACATTTAAAAAATATATATTTATTATTATTGTGTATACATTATTTTAGTACATTTCGCTCGGTCTGATCAAGTTTTCACTTCAAATATTCATACGTACGCATGTATATATATATACAAATAGACGTAATGATAATTCTCATACGAATACCCGCGCTGGTCTAATGGTAACGTGCCGGCCTCATACCCGGGCGGGTCGGGATCGCATCTGCACGCGGACAAGAATTTTTCAGAAAATGAAAATACAATATTTCGCGTATTTATTCTAAATTTCAATTTAATTGAAATTAAATACCGCTAGTTAGTGTTATAATACAAAGCCGAGCGTGAAACGGTTGCCGAGCGAGTATAGCAGAGACCGGCAGAGACGCGTTAATTATATCTCTCTCGCTCCCTTAGTCGACTCGACTCGAGCCGACTTTACCCGAACGAGCGTTACATTACGAGCGTGACGGCTCAGTCTCGTTCAGTGCCCAACAATCAATGAAGTTTTCACTTCAAAAAAAACCTGATGAAACAGTAAATGACCGGACCGAAATTCAAAATTTGGCAATAGCCCATCATTCGATAATTTAATAAGATATGTTAGGTCAGCTACATTTACGTAATTGCTAGATTCTCTAAGATACACCTATGTATTTCTTCTGTACCATATAGTTGAAGCCAATATATTTGTCAAATATATGTTACAGTTTTATTAACAGTTGTTAATATTTTAATGTTTCAATTAGTTCATATTAATCAATATCTATATTATTGAAACGTTTTCATTTTTGTTTTGAGTTCATTTTACAGCCGCTTAACCAGGTAAATTATTGTTATATATATTTGAAAATATTTTTTGTTGCCGTTAGTTTTTTTATATATGAATTAAATGTGTGAATGCAGGCCAAAATTGCAGTTTTGCTCTGAATGTTGACAGAATTTTACATATTTGAAAATAGTTAAGAATTTAATTCAGTTTCTGATGTAAAATAATCATTAAAATTACTGGACTTATACTTAATTATAATATTTTTAAAATCTACAATATATTGATCAAAAAATCAAAAAAGTGATACAAAACTTGCAACTTAAAAGGAAGGCGGGAAGATATATCAAATAGTAAAACACGTCGGACAAGCTTGAATTAATACTCACGCAATATACAAACAAAAATTTTGTTTTCTGTCTTTCGGCACGTTTTAGGGCCACAATTCCTTTCATTTAAAAAAGAAAAGAGAAGTTAGATATGGGCATCTCTTATGTATACTAATAATTAAATAATTACTATTTTAAAATTGCCAAAAAACCTAAAACTTATATATTACATACTAAATTTGTATGTGTAGCAAGATATCAGCAATTATCTAATTGCATTGTTCACTAGAAAAACAAATTCATATCAGATTATTAAAATTTTATTTATATTACTGAATATTAAGGCATAGAGATGATTGCAAAAACTTACCTTATTTTATAACAACTATTTATCTTTAAATTTCAAAAAACAGCCAAGTTTCTTGCTAATATTATTTTTTTGTATATATTAATTATTTGCAATTATTCTGGGTGATGATCATTTACATCTGTAATATTTGTGTCTATTCAGTAAATAGGTACTCTGTACGCTTTTAAATTACTTGAAATTGATAAATATACTATTATTAATTTCAAAAACTTAATAACAATTATAGTCTAATGAAATATGCATACATGACAGAAGTAAATAATCCATTAAAATTAAAGATACATAATTTAAAAATCTCTACACAATTAAAGCACGCTGTAAAATTACGACACCCTTGTGTCTCATGTCATTTTTTTAAAGTCATCCATTCTCATATTAAAATACAATTATATCTATATTTCCTGTCTGAAGTCTGTTGCAAACACATTACGTTTACATATACATCCGTATATGACCGAAACTTTTATTGGCTTATTGCCAAAATAAAGTATTCCACTAAATTTAAATGACAGATGCTCTACTGTTTCGGCTTGAACATCTGACATTTTGTGTCATATTAAATCCACCTGTTCTCTTTAGCGCAGATGATACAAAATAATACACAAATTCTACTAACCACTACAACCAATTACAAGATGTACGGACTAACATATTTCACACTGGTTCTGTAATTCCTCTCCCTCATTAAATACCGATATTGTGCGCACAGCAATTTACGAAAATAATCCGGGAATATCGTCGTAAAAATTTCAATGTTACCTTTATTTTTCTTTCCAATATGATTACAATTGCAGTAAAATATTAAAGTCCTATTATAGAATTATTATTTATTTAATATCAATACTAAATTGGAATATTCTAGTTGTATACGTCTGTATATTTACCTTATTAATGATGTGGAAGTAGTAATTTAATTCATCCTATTGGTAAATTATATAACTACTTGTCAATTTACTATATTGAAAATTATTCATCTGTGATTTAAATAATTAAATGTAATTACTGAGAATCAATGGTGTTTCCTGTCAATTTTGTAGAGAGAAATATTTTTAGACGTTAGTTAGCGAGTATGAAAATCGATCGATAGGTGTTAACGGTATCAACTACTTTTTTTCCCTTCTTTATGGGATATAATTCAATTATATTAGTGCGACATTCGTTTTTGTAGACATTTTAATGACGACGCATGTGTTCTTTTTAACAGCAGTTTTTAGAGCTTTTTCGCAATTTTCAGGAAAATTTTATAATTTAAAAATATCCTCTTTCTTCCAACTCCTCCTTTTCATTTTAATAAAATATCGTTCGATATCGAAAATACTCCATAAATTGACTTGAAGAAGAAAATGGACTTAATTAAATTTGCACGTTTTTCTTCAGATATATACTTCTATCAAAATATTTACGCGCGTTTTTGTAGACACAACAAAAATTTCAAACAAAGTCAATATAGACAGACTCGTTACCGAGCTAATTTCTCTCGTGATGCTGCAAAATATTTCCAACATTAGACAGTCGATAAAGCAAATATTGTTATTAATTTGTTTGAAATGGGAAATTACAAAATGATGCACGAAGAATTTAAAACAAGGACAGAGAGAAAAAAGTGCTATATTTAAGCGACTTCTGACCAGTTAAAAATTGCATGAAAAGATTTTATGAATTCAATACCAAACATGCATAGGTACATTAACTTTTAAAGTGCTAAATAAATAATCCGTGGTACTAACACCAAATTGGAATACTTTTTGAATTTCAGTAATGAATTTTATCGTTTTTAATGTCTTCGTAAACTACCGAAACAATATTTCCCCTCTAGCACATCTTTATAAAACTTACTATTATCATCGGATGTATGACATATATAGTAAAATATGAGAAATCTGTGATATAAATATTTATTTTCTGTATTTTTCTCGTTGACCAAAATAATCGGAAGTCGGAATTAATCATTACATGTATGATGGTGAACTTTAACATTACGCGTTTTTGCCACAGGAAAGTTCATGGTAGTCTCAAAATGAATGAGTGTTGACTAAACGTTTGTTTAATCAACTTTGTTCGAAATTCATTTTGTTATGCATAATATAATTTGTATTTCAGTTCTCATTACCCTTTCTTCATATGCCCAGATAATAAGTGCAAAAGGGTAAATAATAATAAGGGAGTCAGAAACATATAAAGAAAAATTAAATGTTTTTATCGCAATCTCAAGGAAAAAGTCGGCCCGAGTTGCTTTCCATGTCAATCTTGAAACAATAGGCAAAGAGCAAACAGAAAAGAATGTGTCAGAAGATCCAGAAATGAAAATCGTTGTTATAGGGGAAGGTTGCCAAATTTGGACCACCGCCTAAAATGGACCATCGTAATATCTCGAAAATTACAAAAGGTACTCACTGCGCCATCTATTTACAAAGTGCATAGTAACATTAAAACCTAAAAGAGTCAGTTGCACGGGGCGCTGTTATAATTGTTCAGGCACTCAGGCGCAATAAATGTTTGTGTTGTTGCGGTTATTATTTTTTGGCTACGCCGCTAACGACATAATGTAAAAACCGTAAGTGGATATAAATTATTATTTAGTCAATGAAAAACTGTAATTAGTTAGCAATGTTTCCATATTTCAATACCTGCAAAAACATTTGTTTTCATTAAACGACAATTATTTAAACCTTCTCATGTAGTAGTAGCCTATAATGGACCACTACTGCTATCCCTAAAAATGAACCGGTCCATTTGAAGAAACTTTAATATACATCTCTAATAAATTAAATGTTCGTTAAAGGGCGAGAGGAAAATATGGACAATGGACGCAACAAGAGCTTATTGTAGCTGTTAACGCTTACAGAAGCGGCCAGTACGGCCTAAATGAAAGTGCTTGAACTTACAACGTCCCAAAAGCTACTATGCGGCGATACACAAAAATGGAAACTGAGGTGCCAGATATAGTTAAAAAAAATCTGGTAAGGCATGTGCACTTTCAAAAGAAATAGAAGATGAACTCGAAAGGCATCTTCTTAAATTAGAAGAAGTCATGTTCGGATTAAGTCCCTACGATGTCAGAAAACTTGCTTACGAAATTGCAACCAAGAATAATTTACAGCATAATTTCAACAACGAAAAACGGATTGCTGGGAAAAAATGGAATTATTCATTTTTAAAGGTTCACCCCATCTATTTCTTTGAGACACCCAAAAAAAACCTCATTAGCGAGAGTTAAAAGGTTTTAATCGCAAAAATGTTAATAATTTTTTTGATTTGCTTGAAAAAATATGCACAGAAAACTCTATTGACGCTACCCGCATCTTCAATGTGGATGAAAGCGGGTTTTCCACTGTTCAGAAGAAGTCGCAAAAAATTCTGGTTAAGAAAGGAAAAAGGCAGATTGGTGCAGTAACAAGCGGGGAAAGGGGTGTAAATACGACTATAGTTTGTTGTGTAAACGCCGCGGGTCAATACATTCCTCCAATGATAATTTTTAAAAGAGGAAGAATGGCTTCAGAACTAACCAATGGTGCTTCTCCCGGAAGTATGGTAGAAATTTCAGAAACAGGCTACATAAATACAGATCTTTTACCAAGTGGTTAGACAATTTCATTAATATTGTACAACCCACCATCGAAAAGAAAGTACTTTTATTGTTACATAGTCACACCACGCACAGTAAAAATTTAGAATCTGCACTTCTTGCACGGGAACATGAGGTTATTATGTTACCATTGCCAGGTCATACGACCCATAGATTACAACCACTTGATGTGGGATTTTTCAAACCTATGGAAACATATTACACACAAAGTGTAGAAACATGGTTACGGATAAACCCTGGTAAAAAAGTGTCGCTGTTTCAAGTATCCGAACTACTTGGAAAGGCCTACGCTAACTCTGCAAGCGTACAAACGGCTATAAATGCGTTAAAAGCTGCCGAAATTTGGCCAATTGATTGTCATACTTTTGGCGATCACCATTTCGCGGCTGCAGATAATTTGGAAGAACTTTATGTCGTCGCCGACGAAGAAAGTAACGAAAACAAGGAAGAGGATACCAGCAACGAAGAAGAAGACAGTGAAAATGAAGTGGCTCACGAAAACATTATGGTAACAAAAAAGAAACAATTTGAAAATGAAGCAAGTGGGAGCAAGTCGCAAACCCATTTAAATATCTCAGTTGAAGAAATATTTCCTATACCAAAACCAAGAAATCTTGAACAAGCATTACAAAGGGGACTACAACAGGCCGCTGAAATTACTAGTTCCCCGTACAAAAATCATTTGACGATGAAAAAAGCAAAAAAGCAAAAAGTGTCTCTATGAAAACCGATCAAAATAAACAAGCAGAGAAATAAAGAACGCAAAAGGAAACTAAACTAAACGAGGACCAGTGGTTTTGTACCATCTGTGAGGAAGAAGACCAAAGGGACATGATCCGGTGTATGCTCTGTGGATGTATGGTACATGCAAACTGTGCCCAATGTCAGTCCCAAACGCAAAATCTATAACTGTCCCTCATGCTTGATGGCAATGTAATGAAATATGTATATATTTAAACATTAATTTTTGATCATGGTCCAATTTAAGGTACTGCTGGTCCATTTAAGGCAATGGGTTTCTTAAATTGGTCCGTTTGCAAGTAGGCAACGAAATATTTGTTTTTCAAAGAAAAAATTTTTTTTTTCAAAATGTTTGATGGCAAAAGTTTCTCAATATAATAAAGTTTCGTTTGCGTTTCTTAAACCTATCTTTTTTTACTTTACCTATCCTCAATAACAAATAATCTGCAAACTGGTCCATTCAAGGCAACCTTCTCCTATATATATATGTTCTCTTTCAGGTTTCCGCGGGTAGTAGTGTGTTTTGTCACTGGATTCCGGGTTGTCTTCCGCGTTTCAACTGCTTGGTCTTTGAAAAGATCGGTGCTGCTTTCTAGACGACGTTTCGGCAAAATTACACTTGTCATCTTTAGGTCTGCGATAACTGTCTGCTTCTGCTTCTTATTATTTATAAACTGAGTCAGTTTACGAATAACAAGATAAAAATAGGAGAAATGTGTATTCAACCACGGCGGAGGCGGAGCTTATAATTCTTTAAAAACTGATTATTATTTCACAAGAAATGTAATACCTAAAATATATACATAAAATGTGACATAAAAATTAAGCTCAATAATTCTGTGATTTGTGTTTGTGTAAGTAATAAATACGGAATAGTTGAAAATGGTCCAGAAGAAGCGTAATAGTAATGAGTTTGGACTTGATGAAAAACTTAGTGATCGTTAGAATTCTGATACAGATGCAATGCAGTATGAGAATTCCACAACCAATATCTAGATACAATGTCTTCGTGGAGTTATTTGAATAAAGATATAACAATTTAATTTTGAAAACAACTTAATATATTGATATGTTTAATATATAATGCAGCTCTAGTAAATAATTAGCAATATCCAAAAATCAACTACAGAACAAATACGAAATAGAAAAAAAATGAGTTAGCGTAATTCTTCTAAATTAAAATAAAAGGAGTCGTACTTTAAAGGATTTAAACTTTTATAACAAGTAAACAAGTTCATTATTCATCCTTTCAACGAGGACAAAAAATGTCGTTAATTACGTGAAATTCTTATAGTAAACGTAAGAAGTCAATTGGATTAACTCGCTATTGATTTCTCACTGCAACCAATACTCTCCATCTCGTCTCAAACAAGCTGCTCGTTCCTTTAAAGTTTCTGTCGTTCGAGAGAACAGTATATTCAGCAGGAAATAATTTTGCACTGTATATCCGGAGAGACCACAATTTGCTAGGACAAGGGATAGGAGACCCGCAATCATAGATTGCTCCGAGAAAATACAGTTTACTTTATTATTAATTACACTATCACCTCCATGCCATGCCCGTGATAAATTCGAATTGCGAACTTCTATATTTCATTTTAAATACACGCACATATAAATTTGATGTAATATTAAAGGTTTATAATTTTATTAAAAAAAAATAACAATTATAATTATGTAATGATAACACACTGTTCAAAAAATTAGATTAACACTTTTTTCAAAACCTGCAACTTTTTAAATAATTATAATTTTTTCAAATTTGATATGTATTTAACTTTAAAAAAAACTAAAACAATTTTACAACTCTAAGTTACACTTAAAAATGTAAATTAATAACGCAAAACAAAATGGACAAACTGTTAAGTATGCTCTGAATTGACGTATGAAAGCCTACTAAGGATGACAGGTGAATTCAGTTGTCAATCTTCGTCGATTAGAAGTAGAATGAGGCATCTTAGTGATGTGCAAGTTGCTCGTGCTGTCGCCCTTATTCAGCATGGCCACTCTATTCGACACGTTAACAGGGACCTTGGAGTTTCCCCTTCTGTTATTCAGTGTTTATGGAATCGGTTTCGGTAGACTTGCCAATATGTCAGAAGAGCTGGACAAGGTCGAAATCGAAAAACTAATCAAAATCAAGACCGATTTGTTGTCCTTTCCTGTCTTCGTAAGCGTATTGCAACAGACCTCCTAAAAGACCTAAGACGAGCATATAGAAATTTCTGATCAAACTGTTAGAAACAGATTAAATGAAGCGAATATGAAACCAAGAAGACCTGCCCGCGCACCGCGCCTTACGCAGCATCACAAAGCAGTGCCAATGAGGTTTGCTCTGGATCACAGAGATTGACAACTTCGTCACTGGACGCCTGTACTGCTTACAGACGAGTCCAGATTTAGTTTAACCCATTGCGACGGTCGAGTATGTGTATATAGACGTCCTAGTGAACGCTACTCAGCCGCTACTATACAGGAAGTGGATAGATTTAGCTTCGGATCTCTGATGGTTTGGGCTGGAATCGGTGTAGACAACAGAACTGATCTTGTTGTGGTTCCTAATGGACTAAATGCAATGAATTACATCGAAAATGCCTTGGAGGAATATGTGATGCCTGCATATGGCGTCAGACACAATTTCACCCTAATGCAGGACAATGCAAAGCAACATACCGCAGGCATCATCAAAAATTTTTTGCAAGAACGTGGAATTCAGGTCGTGGAATGGCCGACGTTAAGTGCTGACCTGAATTCTATTGAACACGCGTGGGATCTGCTTGACCGACGTGTGCGCAAGCGCCCTAATCCACCACTAACCATACAGGAACTGACACAAGCCCTGATTGAGGAATGGGAAAGCATAGTCCAAAAATATCTTCGTAGACTAGTGGTCGTGGAGGGCATACACTGTATTAAACCTAACCAATTCACAGAAAACCCCTACTCTCATCGATACTATGACAGTTGTTTCTTTTTTGTTTTGCGTTATTAATTTACATTTTTAAATGTAACTTAGAAGTAACTAAGAGTTGTAAAATTATTTTTGTAATTTTCTTTAGTTAAACATATGCCGTTGAAGTATACCAAATTTGATTTTCCTACTCTTACTTAAAAAGTTACACGTTTGGAAAAAAGTGTTTTCCTAATTTTTTTGAGCAGTCTCTTTAAATATTATTTTTGTTATTCTTAATGCCTGTATTTTAACAGTAAGTTGTATTATATATTACGAAACATTATTTTTAACTTTTCAAATATATATACGTATGCATCAAAAGTTTTAGGATATAATATCAATGTGTAATTTTGTAAATAATCCACAATATTTTCGTAATCAGAATATTTATTAAATGTTGAGGCAAGTTCTTTGATATAGCACAATGTAAATTTAGATTAAACAGTTTGAGAAAAATAGAAGCCTACAGAGTATTATGAGTGCTGAATCATGACGTATTACTAATTCGTCTCATTTTCTCGAGAACTGATTTTAAATGTAACATATAATCGAAATACATTATTATTACTTATTCTCAAACTTTCTTTTCAATAAACAACGAAAATAGTTTGATTTGTCAAAAACTAAACAGCATTATTCAGCTATTTTTTATTGTAAAACAATGCATATTGTCGAAATGTATTCCTCATTGAATAGAAATATCAATAAAACATTCCTTAATTTATTAAACAAAATAAATCTTTATTGAACATTTGTTTCGTAGCATAAAACATTGATTTTACTGAAACCAAAATTTGTATAAATAGGATATATCTCCAAAATGACAGAAGTATTTCTGTTAATGTTGTTTAATATATAATTAGTGTTATAATTTCGAATTTAATTTCATAAATAATATCTTGATCTGTTTTTATTTCGTATTTACATTCACTTTTTTTTTAATTTTATTATTATCAGAGATATTCCTGTTTTACGGACTAATACTTCTGGTGTTCTGTTATCAATTAATTAAAATCACAATCCTTGTATATTAACATAAAAGTTTATATTATTTTGGTTTCATCCCCTGTACCTACTATTTATTTCTTTTATCAAAACTCAAGACTTACAAGGTTATAAATAAAATTCCGTGAAACAATTTTGTCTACTTGCATCCAACCTATTTGCGTACTACCCAGCACAGGTATATATATATATATATATATATATATATATATATATATATATATATATATAAAGAAATTATCGCGGATACATAAAATAAAACAGGAAAAAGAGAATATTGGGTAAATTCCGCTGTAGTGCAACCGTAGACACGCTTCTATCTCCAAGGATATCCCACCTTATTCCTTGGCTACACCGTACTGATGACGACCAATTAGTCAGAAACACGTGTCTACGGTTGCACTACAGCGGAATTTACCCAATATTCTCTTTTTCCTGTTTTATATATATATATATATATAAGAGAGTTGAGTGGAAATCCACGACCGACTACGTTAAAAAGTAAGATGTGAATAACTATTCACTGGGATTGTTCGGTCAATGAAATACAATAATAGAGTAATCTATTTATTCATTGGTCAATATTTCGGAAACATTTTTTTCCATCTTCAGGACCTCTACAATGTTGACAATTATTTAGTGTAATAAACTGATGTTAATGAATAAATTACTTACATGAATCTAAGACATTTATATTTTGCTAACCTCTGTGACACGTGTTCATATGCAAACTCAAGTACGTTGAAACTACTAAATGCAAAAGGATCATAATACTCACAACAACAAAATTGAAATGTAGTTAATATTAAAAACCATAATTCGGTGATAATTGTTATCATATTAAAACTAAACATCAAAATAAAATTACAAACGTTAAACACATTAAAACCTGTCAAGTATTTCGAACTGCGGGGAGTAGAATGGGATATCAATAGCAATGTGATTGTCACATCGGACAAACAGCCGACGGGTACGCGCAACCCAAAATACACTAAACATCTACGGGGGTCGACCATTAATACTCTTCCGTGTACGGGTGATGTTAAGTAAATTGGAATATATAACGCTTATGTTGTCTATGTCCTGTCTATTGTTCATAGAGTGTTCTTGTTCTCTAATATAACACATTTCCAAAAATTCACGCTTGCGGTTATTGCTTTCGGTTGCGAGGACCTCCACGGCCGACCACTCGGCATTATGATCCATCTCGTTGATATGTCCCGCCAACGCACAATACTGAGGCTTGCACCGAACATCAGACTTGTGCTGTGTTATTCTATTTTTAAGACGCTGCCTCGTCTGGCCCACGTAGACCTGCTCGCAACCCAAGCAACGCAACCGATATATGACATTCATTTTATTTACAGTCTCAGTACTATCCTTGACCTTAGTTAAAAATGTTCTACCCGTTTTTAAGTTATATTTAGCAATCGTTAAAGTATCATGGTTCGGCAACGTCTTTATAAGTTTATCTGTAAGATTGGGGATGAAAGGTAGTGATCTGTATACAGTTAATGACTGAGGGGCTTGTTCTTTAGGGGTGTATTGAGTATGGGAATAGTTGATATTGTATAAAAGCCTGTTTAAAAGGGTGGATGGATAAGAATTTTCTAACATCGTGTCATAGAGTCTCCTGATGTTCCGTTCACGAAAAGAGTGATGGCAAATGCGTATGATGCGGTTTTTTAAATTTAAAACACTGTTGATTTTCATTTTGTAGGGATGATTAGAATAGTAATGTATATAACGTCCCGACGCCATAGGCTTTATATAGTAATCAAGTATAATGGTGGTATCATTCCTGATAAGTTTTGTGTCCAGGAACGGTACTGAATTATCAGTTTCATGTTCAATAGTGAACTTTATATGGGTGTCATAGGAATTAAAAACGTCTAAAATTTCTTGGAAGCAACCTACAGGTATAGCTGTGATTATATCATCAACATGTGTTTAACGTTTGTAATTTTATTTTGATGTTTAGTTTTAATATGATAACAATTATCACCGAATTATGGTTTTTAATATTAACTACATTTCAATTTTGTTGTTGTGAGTATTATGATCCTTTTGCATTTAGTAATTTCAACGTACTTGAGTTTGCATATGAACACGTGTCACAGAGGTTAGCAAAATATAAATGTCTTAGATTCATGTAAGTAATTTATTAATTAACATCAGTTTATTACACTAAATAATTGTCAACATTGTAGAGGTCCTGAAGATGGAAAAAAATGTTTCCGAAATATTGACCAATGAATAAATAGATTACTCTATTATTGTATTTCATTGACCGAACAATCCCAGTGAATAGTTATTCACATCTTACTTTTTATATATATATATATATATATATATATATATATATATATTGTAACGTTTTCGGGTTCCAATAAACAGCTCGTGCAATTTATTTATTTAAAACAGTCTGTATATTTATATACTTAAAATTATATAACAATATAAAATATAAAACTAACGTATCACACTTAAACTACTATTAATAAATTAAAATTAACACTTGTATTTATTTATTTCTATTACTAATAAGTAGTGCCGTGTTATATAAATAGAAGTGTTACATAAATACGGACAGAGATATTAGTAATAGAAATAAATAAATACAAGTGTTCATTTTAATTTATTAATAGTAGTTTAAGTGTGATACGTTAGTTTTATATTTTACATTGTTATATAATTTTAAGTATATAAATATACAGACTGTTTTAAATAAATAAATTGCACGAGTTGT
The DNA here is from genome assembly GCA_963170755.1 of Amphimallon solstitiale. Classification (NCBI taxonomy): domain Eukaryota; kingdom Metazoa; phylum Arthropoda; class Insecta; order Coleoptera; family Scarabaeidae; genus Amphimallon; species Amphimallon solstitiale. The sequence continues at coordinate 48,330,913 of OY720684.1, read as the reverse complement.
TTATTGGAACCCGAAAACGTTACAATTGGTGTCAGTGTGGGATAAACAAAAGAAGTGCAAAATAAATAAATAAATAAATGGCTACCAAACGTTTGGAAGAATTAAAGGTCTCCGAGTTGAGGGCAGAATTGGAAGAAAGAGTTTACGCGAATGTTCTAGTAATCTTCGCGTAAACTCTATCTCCCACTCGATGTATGGAGAACATTCCATAGACATTCTGTGTCCGACTCAGTACCTTACGTAAATGGATGACTCACCGCTTTACGATGTTTACATTTCGTTTTTATACGTCGCGCCGAGATGATTTATGGTCTCTGTTTTTGTCGTCGTACACTCATTTCGTTACAATATGTATATTTTAAAAATGAATTCACTAAAGAAATAATTACCAGAAGAGCATTAACTAATACCATTTGCACATCTTAGCCGACTAAAGGCCTGCCTAATTAGTTCAAAAAAGAAAACATGAATACGAGTCTTGCTCGATCACTATTCCAAATGGTTAAACTAATAATAAAACTTAATCAGTACAGTATTGATTCAACGGCTTAGGTAAAATAAACTCTTAACTGCAGCTCCAAATGTTGAAGCAAAATAATAACTACAAACACTGTACGACCTAAACGGTTACAGCTCTTTCAAATCCCAGTTAGATATGGTGCTCATGGACAGTATTAGGGCAACGAAGTCATCTTTCAGCTTCAACTAGGTCAAAGAAACTTTACAGCTTCTTCTAGTTTCCTGAATTTTTATAGGGAGGTTCCACAAACTATATTAACGGAAAGTTGGGTTTGGTTTACAAATTATGACAATAACAAGACTAAGCTATCCTAAATTTATGCTAACTATTTTAGGACAGAGAAATCAAATAAATCCACTCAAATACAACAAATTTAAATGAATTGTATTCAATCAAGGTAGAGAATAATTCACCAGAGTTGTCGACAGATGGCACCAACGGGTTTGAAGGTACATATAAAATTTCTTGCTAACATTATTCAAAAGAAAACTATAAATAGGCAATACATACAAATAAAAAAATATTTAATACTTGCTAATAATAAGAAGTACAAAACAGCGAATAAGCGGAAAAATCATAACAAGTACAGTGTATGCAAGGCCAAAGAAAACGAACATAATTTATATAAATAAAGATTAAATTGCTGTTCACTAGTAAGCTTCACTTGAGAACGGTGGACCCGAATTGGCTATCTTTTCTTTAAATGTTTATAATAGTCCGAATAAGTTTTTTGTGGAAAGAAAAAATGGAAAAGTTGGCTGGAAAATTGGAAAATTCGGGAAAAACTGAAAGTGCTTTTTTCTATAGGATTTTTGTATGAACTCAAGACCATAACTCACGATTCCAAAGATGCGTAATTCTTCTATTGTTTTGTTCGTTATAGTCTTGGACAAGTTTTAAGGAAAAGAACATGCGGGACAATTACAAAGGAAAGTCGGAAAATTCGGATAAACTACAAAAAACATAATTTTACGATAGGAACGACATAATTGGTTGATTCTTTTTTTGTTTTGTTCGTTATGCTCCCGGGATGGAAATAACATAGTTGAATGTTTTTAATTGAAGAAAGAAATCTGTGCGATCTGGAGAAAAATCTTTAATCGTCGGTGCGCCTGTTTGTAATCGTGTAACTTCTGAACGACTTGATTTAGGTTATATTCACAAAATATATTAGTCTTGCCGAGACGATTGTTCATAGCTATGCTAGGTTACGATAGGCTGTAATCAAGTTATTAACAAATTCTAAATTTATGGATGAAAATTACTCATATTTACAATATATGTTGATTTAGTACCAAAAGAGAAAATCACAAACTCTGGACCCGATAGTTGGCACTGTGGCCGTAATGTCAAGTACAGCATACATAGAACAATGGACAGGGTGTCCAGAAAGGGTGGGGGTATTTGTATCTGCGCTGCCCATGTAACAGCGCAGTTTGGAGGGGTAAGGTAAGGATAGGTCATTGCACTGCTCTTTGGAGATACAGTAGCCATGGAAGTGTACCTGGGAGATCATCGTGCTTTTTGCGTACGCGCCTATTATCGCAATGGTGATTCCATTGCTACAGCGCAACGTTTATATCGTGCAGAATTTAACGTACGAAATGCACCGAAGGATGATACCATCAGAAAATGGATTCGAATGTTTGAGAATACCGGTTCGACTGTAAAAATTCTCAATCAAGGTCGCCTGCGCTCTGTTCAAAGCCAACACACGATTGAAGAAGTGAGTGTTTCAGTGCGTGAAAATCCGTCTCAGTCAGTTCGCAAACGCAGTCAAGTAATGAACATTAAAAAATCGTCGTTGCACAAGATTCTGAAGCAAGATTTACAACTTACAGCCTACAAAATTCAGTTTGTTCAAAACCTGAATGTCACCAACTATCCTGTCCGGTTGAATTTTGCAAATGAAATGCTTCAACGTTTCCCAACGTTCGAAAATATTCTGTTTAGTGACGAAGCGAACTTTCACTTAAATGGTCACGTGAACAAACACAACTGCCGCTATTTGGCCAACGAAAATCCAAGACAGAAACATGAACGACCATTACATAGTCCAAAAGTGATTGTGTGGGCTGCTATGTCTGGTGAAGGCATTATTGGGCCATATTTTTTTGAAGACCAGCGAGGGCGAGCACTTACGGTAAACAGTGAACGGTATTGCGACATGTTAAGAAACTTTTTGGTTCCACAACTGCAGGAGTTTGAAGGCGTAAATGGGGAAACATGGTTTCAACAAGATGGCGCCACATGCCATACCTCAAACCAATCACTTGAGGTTGTGAATCAACTTTTCCCGGAAAAAGTTATCTCTCGTCGAGGCACTATTAACTGGCCCCCGAGAAGCTCCGATCTTACACCCCTTGATTACTTCTTATAGAGATACCTTAAAGAGAAAGTGTATGCAAAAAAACCACGAACTCTACTGCAATTAAAGCACAATATCCGCACTGAAATGGCCGCCGTTTCCAGAGAGATGTGTAGACGCTTGGCGGCTAATTTCTGTGTTCGGTTAGAGGAGTGCCAGCAGCGCGAGGATCAACATTTGGACAACGTAATCCTTGCCACTTAATTTTCCAAAACTTTGTCTAAAGATTAACAATAAAAAATATTTTACTGACTTGTAGTGTTTTTTTTAATTAAATTTACAAATACCCCATACCCTTTCTGGACACCCTGTACTATAAACAATTAAGTATTACGATTCAGGATTCTCTAGCCGATCTATTTAAATACACACGGTAGCTACTTTTTGTTAGCGTAGTTCTGTCCGCTAATGATCTCCTGAGCTGTTATACTTACGGTCTAAAAGGTCGCTCTGTATATATGTATTTTTTTCTTAATATTTTGTCGCCGTTGCAACGGTCTCGAACAATTTCTAGTTAAACTTTAAACGACATAATTTCTATTATAAACTAGCTGGCCCGGCAGACTTTGTCTGCTCTTTCCGGTAGGTGGCGCGATGATATATATACATATATATAGGTATATAAAGAAAAGAAATATTGCGGATTATAGAATAATAAAGTATAGAATTTCATGGGGTAACTCCGCTCAAAATGCAACTGCGGACACGTGTTTCGAACTACTTGGTTCTCGTCAGCGCAGTGTAGCCAAGGAATAGGATGGGATAACCTTGGAGCTGAAAAACATCAATCAGAGACATATACAAGGGACAGCCTACCAATTGAGGCTTCAGCTAGAGTGTCCTTTATTGTTATCCTGTGGGTTCAGATGGCTTGCAGGTGGACAATGTCTACCTCGCGGCGACGTTAGATTCATTCTCAGTATCGAGGACACTCTAGCTGAAGCCTCAATTGGTAGGCTGTTCCTTGTGTATGTCTCTGATTGATGTTTTTCAGCTCCAAGGTTATCCCATCCTATTCCTTGGCTACAATGCGCTGACGAGAACCAAGTAGTTCGAAACACGTGTCCGCAGTTGCATTTTGAGCGGAGGCACCCCATGAAATTCTATACTTTATAGGTATATATATAAAATATATTACAATTCTTTGCCAATTCCGACATATATATATGTCGGAAAGGAGTGTTGGGGATTCCGGCAATAAAAAGCCTTATTTTTATAGGAAGTCTAACGTGTTATTATCAATATTTCAATATTTCGCACATAAGGAATTTGTGCTTCCTCAGGATAAACTATTAAGATAAGATAGTGAAACAAAGCATAGTTAGTAAAAAAGTTATTGAGACAGAAATTTTAAAAAAATACTCACAACTGTGACGTCTTAGTGGGAAAAATAATCGTGAATACACAGTAAACTCACTGCGAAAAGCACCACAAAACACGATGCTTTTTTAGTGACACTTTGTGTTTACATGTCAATTTAAAACAATGATAACATACATTTGTACAAGAAAAGTAATTCTGGTAAACACAAACAACAAGACATCACGCACGTGTAGGAACTTTTTTACAATGACAAAAGTATTCGGTATGGGCCATGAAAATTGTTTATTCGGTCCCCACTCTTTTTTAATATTAGTGCGTGTACGAAATAGAAAATTAGTTTGAAATATGTGAGTTATTGCTAGCTTATGATATTTTATTAAACTTACTATGATCCAATAAATATGAATAAATAATATTAAGATTTTGGATGTCAGATCAGAATTCATACTATTTTTGTTTCTGCTGATGTAGACCATTTCAAGGAATTCTCTGCTAATTTTTCTATTGTCGGTTTTTAAAAAGATCACTCACCTAATTTTAATGACGTAAAAATTTTAAAGACTAATGTTTCTTTTTACGTTTCGAACATATTTAATGTCTTTATCGAAAAATGTAAACATAGTTGTGCCTACAAATAATACAAAAAATATATTTATATATAGAATTTAAGATATCAAAGATATGAAATTATTAAGAGTTAAAATCGTTACTATTATCACGTTAATTCCAAATTAAAAAAATTAAAACAAAAACACACAATGAAATACACACATTAGACAGCTCACCGGTAAAATTCCTTTAGTGTTCACTGTATTCGTCATTTGCAATTACATTGCGTAGTATAACAGTATTCACTACAATTCTTGTTTATATTTTTCGATAAGACATATGTTCGAAACCTAAAAAGAAACATTAGTTTTTTATTTCTTATTTAATAAGTACCACATACCCAAGAAACGAACTGAAAATATAATTTATATATATAATATATATATATATATACTATATATATATATGATAATGATGTCTTGGGGTAGCGGCCTTAATAATAATTATTAAATAAAACACATATTTTGTTTCTTTTGTTTACGTTTCGGCATATATTTATATTGCCTTCTTCAAAACACTAAAAATAATTATTTTTTTATGTTGTACAAAGTATTTGGAAACTCTTTTGTAGGGTTCCGTCATTTTTTTTTAAATAAAAAGAAAGGTGTTCTGTTTGAAAATCACTCATTTACATAGTATTACGTTTTTTATGTCGATTAATATCTTATATCTTCTTTATTTTGCAATGATTCGTAATGCCTTATTTCAACCAGGCAGTTAATAAAATATATTACAATTCTTTGCCAATTATACAAATGTATTGAAAAATTGAAAATCTTGAAAATCAAATAAGGCATTACACAGTATTAGGTATTTTCACAGTTGTTTTACACTTGGACATTTTGGATTGACATTTTAAGGTAATACTATATTTTTTATTCACATATTAATGCTTTAACATACACTTTCTTTGTTATGCTGCACTGACGAAACCAAACTAGGTAGAAACATATATGTCTGTAGCTACAAATACATCTTAACACATACATAGTTGCATCGTTAATTGTTTGTGTATTTCAATCAAATTTGTACATGTTTAGGTGAACCTAGGCCAGTTTGATAGGATTACATGAGTAATTATCGATTGTCCTATGCTTATTTGCTTTCATTTACATTTATTCTTGACTATTTTACATTCTATATTGTTATATTATCAACAATTCTACTCTTAATTTTTCTTTACATAGTTGCGTCGTTGTTATTTGTATATTTGGATTGACTGAACAGTTTGTGGTAGACCCCAAGCCTTTTAATGTGATTATAGAAATAATCTCGACTGTCCTATGCTTATTGATTACATTTTCATTTATACATTTTGATTTACATTTTATATTTGTCATTGTTTTCTAATTGACAACCAGTTGTCATATTGTTATTACTTTTAATTCATTTTATGCCACTACTACCAAGAAGATTTTCAATTTTTCAATACATTTGTATAATTGGCAAAGAATTGTAATATATTTTATATATATATATATATATATCAATAAAGGAATTATCACGGATACAATATAAAAATAGGAAAAAGAATATCGGGTTAATCCGCTGTAGTGCAACCGCAGACACATGTTTCAGACTCGTTGGTCATCGTCAGTACGGTGTAGCCAAGGAATAAGCTGCAATTGGTGGTCTGTCTTCCCGATGGTCTTCCTTTTGTTTCTATCTCCAAGGATATCCCACCTTATTCCTTGGCTACACCGTACTGACGATGACCAACGAGTCTGAAACACGTGTCTGCGGTTGCACTACAGCGGATTAACCCGATATTCTTTTTCCTATTTTTATATATATATATATATATAGAATTTTTAAATTTTTTTCTTGGGATTAGCGACCTTATTGATTTGTATAATAGGTTAAAAAAAACCCTAAATGTTCATGTAACGTTTCGATACTTTACTAATATCTTTTTCAAACTGTGTATTCATTTTCATTACAATAATCATTATTCTATACTTATGTCTAAAACAATTTAAAAATTTTGGTTTATGTATGTGTATATAAAATTCTTTAATTATTATTTACATTGATATCACATAACAATTTTGAAACTCATTTGTATATATATATATATATATATATATATATATATATATATATATATATCTATATAGCTAATGATCTCCTAAGCTATTATACTTATGGTCTAAAAGGTCGCTCTGTATATATATATATATATATAGAAAAACGTTTCGTTACTGCTTACCGCAGAATGATGGGTTTAGCTAATTTGTAAATAATACACAGTTTCATATGTATGTGACGTTTCGATCGTATTTCACGATCTTCATCAGACCTTTAATTAAAAGAAAAAAAAACCAGGATATACAATATCGTCCAACATTACGTCATTTATCGACTTACACTAACAAGTACTGCTTAAGAAAAAACGTCCAACAAAGAACACATTACAAAAATTACTCCACCACAGTTACACCCATAACATATTAAAATGTAGTATAAAATTTCTTGATATATTAAAATGCAGTATAAAATTTCTTTTAATTTAAAAATAACAACAATTTGCGTACATATTACTGCTCCCAGGTATGAAACCAAATGCGTATATTGACCGTCTGTCTCACACCGACACTTCTTCACAGGTTGCAATACGTTTTTCTTGACATCTTTTTTCTCCTTTGTGTATATATTATTGTATACCTTAATTGAACAGTATTCTCATTTAACAATTTCTAAAATCCATAGTTTCATGTTGTGTTGTCTGATTACATTTTAGGAAAACAAACAAAAAAAAAAATTTTAAAATTATGTATATATAATTAATGCGATTGTCATGGATCGGGTCATCTCAGTTTGGCCTCGATCTTATGTTTAATTCGAGGGACCAATGCGGAGTAAATGTTACTGAAACTACCGCAATCACCCTTATTGTTTAAATTGGGTTGGATTGTCTTGATGGCAAGGGTTTCTAAAAATAGTCTCTTGATCAAGTTTGTTTCTTTGAATAACACTTTAGCGTTATTGAAAATTAAGTCGTGATTAGTGTGGCTCAAATGAGAAGCCAAAGCGCACCTCTCAGGATGTCTCCTGACGTCACTAGCATGTAATGTGTTGCGCTCTTTTAGGCGCTGCTTTGTCTGCCCTACGTAATAATGGTTACAGCTGCATTTTAACAAATACACCACGTTGCTATTAATAAGGGTAGTTAGAGGGTATATATATATACAGAGCGACCTTTTAGACCATAAGTATAATAGCTTAGGAGATCATTAGCTGACAGAACTACGCTAACAAAAAGTAGCTACTATATCTATTCAAATAGATCGGCTAGAGAACCCTCAATGGTAACACTTAATTGTTTTGAGTACATTGTTCTATATATGCAGTACTTGCCATTACGTCTTACAATTTTACTCTATAAATTGTAAGATTCAGAAACTCTAGCCTAAGTTACAATTGAGTTGAGTTTCTACTCGCTCTTTTCTTCTATAAGAGGCGAAATGAGACACGTTCAATAAGTAATGTAAATTACTATACTAAGTACTAAGTAACCTTATTAATTTTTCCAACAGTTCATAATAAATATTGCTTGATACATCTTCAATGTACATAAAATTGCATCATCATTTGAATGTAAATCTATCCTACATAAGCTATAATCGTAAGAATTAGTCATCAATTGCGTAGTTTATAAATATATTCATTTTCTACGAATTGTCTGAGTTTAGTCTGTTATGAATCTATAATAAACATTTTCGCACTACATAGAATTTATTAGCATTGAATAATATAAAAGTATCGAACGTCTCATTTACAAGCTACATATGTTCGAGTTCACGTTTATTTCGGTAAAGGTTCCAGTAACTCACATAAGTATTTAATTAAATGGAATAAATTTGATTGAAATTAACTTTACGATTTCGTCTATATCATCAACGTGTAGCCTTGTTAACAGTGGAGGATAAGTAAGTCCTTAATTCCTAAGGTTCCTTCTTCTTCATTCAGCGATACCCGCTCTCGGTTCATTAATATCGTTATCGACATACTAAAGCTGACATAATAAGCCCAATTTAGGCTTCGCTTAGATTTTATCTTTACCAAATGCATGATTAAAGCGATCTTTTGTATATATAGTTATAGAAGCACATGTATTATCCACATACATATTGCTATGATATTAGTACAATTGTTATAGGGTTGCCACGATCTAGCTCATAAAACAAAATTCTCTCTCTCTCAGGTTCCCTCGGCGAAACTGTACAATGTTCACGTCAGGAATCGTGATCTTAGGAAACAGTATAAAAAAACCACAAATTACTTGAAGACAAAAAAAAAATGAAATAAATAATTAATTATCTTTTCTAAAATCTTTAATAAAAGTGAAAAACAAATCATATATAATTATTTATTATAAAAAAAACAAAAAAAAAAAAAAAAAACTTTACTTAACAAATACTCAAGAAAAAATCCTACCCACAAATTGACCAGATAGGATAAAAAAAACTTGTACTGACAAACGCGACAAAATTTACCTAATTAATTACTTAAAATAAATAAAAATGTCCTTACAAAATAATAATTACTTAAAATAAATAAATTAAATACCTATCATTAAAATACATCAAATTATAGCAAACTGATATAGTAAAGAAAATTATCTAATTTAATAGCTTCTCAATAAATATAAAATATTCTCAAACACGTGCAGGAAACAAAATGAAGGTTACGAGTCTACTTTTTACAATATCAAAATTTTCTTTTATTATTATAAAGAATGCATTCTCTTACTTAAAAATATATATACTTAACTTGCATAACAGCAATAACTAATTCACAACTTGATTAAATCTTGGCTCCGTAAAAATAAATTATAACAAATTTTATTCCAACATCAAATATCTAATAAATGAACTGCACTTAACCGGAGACCAAAATTTAATAATCAATATTCACACGGCAGGACAAGTCAAAGTCCATACATCCCTACCACGTCTCAAAAACTTCGCACATGTATAGGATATTAAAATCAAGTTGAAAAGCGTAAATAATCTTCAGGCATCTTTTCTTTTAAATTTAAATAACAAAATAAATATAAATATACACAGATTACCAAAACATTTGCCCCACAGAAAAATAAATTTGAAGTAAATCAATTTATTTAAATTTTACTTATCCATGATATAAAAAAACCATAGCATATCTCCAAAATAACAATTTATTAAATCTGTGCAAAGCAAAGATTTCAGAAATTTTTATTTTCCGCACACAACATCTTACTATCTCTAATGTTTTCTCCAAATACAATATAATGTAAAAATTAAAACCCTTCTCCGCACACAGAATATAATTGTATAGTACCTCACAATCTTCTTAAGGATTGTTCAAATATGGATGAAGCATACTAATGTGATATCGTCCCTTCTTGATGCGTCCATCCATTGAATAGAGCTCATATGTGACGTTATTAAATATTCTTGTTACAATATACGGACCACAATACGGAAGATCCAATTTAGCACACTTTTGTTGATTTCTTCTGGCAACCCTATATCTTCTAACAATAACTGTATCACCAATATTAAACCTAGTTCTTTCTTTGATTTTTTCATTTTCTCGGCGCACATACATCTCCCCTTGCCTTTGTAGTCTTCCTCGAACCAAATTATTTCTCTCATCTAGATTATGAACAACTTCTCCATGCAAATCCCAGGGCCGACAAGGAGTCATTCCATTCATCAAAGTCGCTGGACACTCTTCAGTAAGGGTATTAGGCGAATTGTTCATGGAATCTTCTATCTGTTGGACATACTGGACCCAGCCTACATGGTGTTCATGGGTTTTCATCCTCAAAAATTTGATTACCTCTTGAATATACCGCTCACATGGATTGGCACATGGATGGCGTATCGAAGAAAAACATACATTAATATTTTGTTCATTCAAAGCATTTATAAATCTATCATTAGTAAAATAACTAGCATTATCTGCTAAAATTCGTCTCATTTTTCCTTGATTTTGTACGAAGTTATTAATACATAAAAGTGCAATCTCAGAATTGTATTTTGTAGTGGGAAACAGCCTAACAAATTTAGTAAAAATATCCACCATAACAAATATATTTCTATACCCATAATCTCCTGGTATTAAATTTCCTAAGAAATCAATCGCTACTAAATCCAATTTATTATTCACTATTATACTTTTTATATCATGTTGCAATGTGCGATTTTTATGCTTTCCAAAATAACATTCATTACAATTCCTTACTACCCTTTTCGCAATACTTCTATCCTTAACAGCATAAAAAGCTTCTCTAAAAGTTAACCAAACTTTCCTAGTCCCAATATGTCCCAGTTCATTATGAATAATAGACATTGCTTGACGAGCATACATTTCATTTACAACCACATTATACTGATCACGAATCTGTTTTTTAATAAGCCCATCATGAAAAATATAATCTTTATAATTTCCCACATTTCGCAATTCCTCTTTAATATGATCAAAACATTCATCCTGCTGGACCTGATGGATCTCAACATAGTCAAACATTCCCTCTGCTGCATATCTATTATAAGCATTTAACTCGACATGATTGAAGTTACTTTTTATATTGTACATTCTTGTTAAAGCATCAGCGGTAACATTTAGAACACCTCTGATATGTCTAATTTGAAATGAATATTCTGATAACAACAATGACCATCTATATATTCGATTATTTGAAAATCTAGTTGACAAAAGTGACGTCAACGCCGCATGATCTGATTCTACAATAAATTTTTTAGCCAACAAATAAAAACGTAATTTATTTATTGTATGCACAACAGCAAGTAACTCTTTTTCTCCCACTGTATATCTTAATTCATATTTTTTTAATAGCCTTGAAATGAAACAAATAGGCTCTTCATTTCCCTCATCATCTAACTAAATTAAAACTCCACTTATAGCAGAATCACTAGCATCAACTCTTAATAAAAATTCTTTAGAAAAATCAGGCAGTACTAATAACAAACTATTATAAAATTCATTCTTAACCTTTTCAAAAGCATCTATTCTTTCTTTAGACCAAATAAATTTTTCATTCTTTCTTAATAATTCATACAATGGTGCACATAATTTTGCCAAATACGGAACAAATCTTTTATAATAACCCACAATACCAAGAAAACCTCTCAACATTTTCACATTCTTAGGTCTTGGATAATTTTTAATAACCTCCAGCCTAGAATCATCCACACTGACATATTTTAAACTTAAATTATATCCAAGGAATTTAATTTCCTTTTTAAAAAACTCACATTTCTTAATATTAATTTTTAAACCATTATTTGCTAATACCTCTAAAACCTTCCTTAAATGTTCCATGTGTTCTTCAATTGTCTTGCTAAATATTAATATATCATCTATATAATGGGATACAAACGATTCATAAGGTTCTAAAATTTGTTGCATTGCTCTAATTAAAGCAGCAGACGAGCTACTTAGTCCATATGGTACCACTTTAAATTGGTATACAGCTCCATCTACCATAAAACCACAATATTTTCTACTCTTTCTTTCTAAAGGCACCAACCAAAAAGAACTTTTTAGATCCAACTTAGTATAAATCATAGCGTCGTTGCACTTAGATAATAACGTTTCCACAGTTACAGGAGTCTCAAATTGCATCTTGGTACGATCATTCAACCTTCTCACATCCAAATATAAGCGAATATCTCCACACTTCTTTTGAACCACCACCAGCGGATTGACATACCTCGTGACACCTCTCTCAATAACACCATCTCGCAACATCTTTCTTACTTCTTCTCTCACCTTCTCTTGCATATTTTTGGGAATTGGATAATTTTTAATTTTAAATGGTCTCGACTCATCTACTTCTAATGAATGTACATAATTTTTAGCAATACAGGGAAATTTATCTACTAAGGAAATATTCTTCTTTATCATATCTTTGACATTTTCTTTATATTTTTCTTCAACATTAATTTCAAGTAAATCTACATCTGCAGGCACCTCGATACACATATTATTGGACTCTATTTCTTTAACCTCTTCAACCTCTTCATAATTTTTACCATTTATACTATTTATAACTTCTTTTACTTCATATACCATTTCCATATTATTTATAACCTTTTCATTTTCTTCATCTACTTCATCCTGCTGAAACCAAGAAACTACTTGATTCTCCACCACCATACATTTTCTCTCAATGTCTATTACTGCCTTTATTTTCTCTAACAGGTCCATTCCAATAATACCATCTCTTTGTAAACCTTTGACTGACATAAATTCTCCCAAAAACTTATTATCTTTTACCATAAATTCCACTACATAAATTTTATTTACCATTGCTATTATCTTTTTCGTCGCAGACACAATTGTAATTTTTCTTGTAGGTATATATTTACCTGCATTCATACTTTCTAATTTTTTTATTATTTGATCATCCAAGATTGAAATTTCACTCCCCGTATCAACTAAACAATTTATTTTCACCCCTCCCATAGTAACTTTTATATGTGGCAACATCTTATTATCTAAACTATCTGAATCACTATCTATAATTGCATTCATACTAATTATCTCTTTGGTTGGCCTATCTAAAAATCCTGACACTTTGCCTTTTCCTCTCTCTCTACATTTTCTCTACTATTTTTTTGTTTAGTACCATTATATGAAAAATTTTTATTTACTCCTTCATTCTGTATATAATTACGATTTATATTTTCCTCTCTTAATTGACATGCTCTATCATTCTCTCTATTCCAATTTACATTTCTATTTTCTACCTGTGGTCTCACAAATCTATTTGACATGTTATAATTGTGTGAATTTCTTTCTCTATCATTAAAATTTCTTTGCTCTCTATATCTTATACCATTTCTATCATATTTTAACATATTAAAACTTTGAAATCTATTTCCATACTCAGCATCATCTAATCTCCTCAATAATTCTATAAATTGACTAATGGTCTTTATATTTTGTATGGCCACTGCCTGACTTACTTCAACATCAAAATGACATGCTAATTGTGTAACCAAATCAATTTCTAGCATAGCAGGAGTTAAATATTTTAAAATTGAATATTTTTTTATTATATATGTCTCACGATTATCTGAACCTCCTTTCTTAAAATTACCAAATAATAAATCTTTTCTCACCCTCATTTGTGCCATCTGTCCCCAATACTGCTGTGTGAATCTCTTTTCAAAATCCTCGAACGTCATCACCTCGTCAGAAATCATGTCCCACCAGATAAGAGCATCATCCTTCAAACAATTTCTCACCATCTGCAGCTTTCTACCATCTCCTGGAACATTCTCCAAACACGCCTTCAAATTCTTCAGAAAACCCATCGGATTTATTGATGTTGATCCATAAAACTTAGGCAAAGCATCATCTGCTACTGGCATCGGAATATATTTTATTATTTCACCATTTCCACGAATTTGTTCATTTTTTATTGCTGTTATCTTCTCTTCCACCTTTTCCATTTCTTTTCCATTTAATACATCTCTCTGTAGCACTTTTATGCATTTATCTTCAATAATATTCATTCTTTCTAACATTTCTTCTTTCATTACATCAACTTTAATTTTTAATTCTTCAATATCTTGTTTATTTTCTTCTATTTTCTTTATTTGTCCATCCACCTGTCCAAACTTTGCCATAATTACCTCAAAATTTCTTTGCATCCTTTCTTCCATCTTGTCCATTCTTTCTCCCATTTTCAATATAATTTCCATCAACATTTTATTTTCTCCTTCTTCTTTTTTCTTTAAGATAGACTCCATACCCTGACTCTGCTCCTGCGACTCATCACTCTCATACCCTGCTGGTTGTCTCCATTCCATTTTCTTTTCTCCCTCCATTTTGTTTAACACATCCATATTTTGTTGGGCGCCTTGTAAATTTCTGCTTCCTTCCATTTTCAAACCACGTTGTTCCTGCCAAAATAATTGCTTTTCTGCCACACTTTGATTGCCGCCAAAATAATTGCTTTTCCGCCCCACTTTGATTGCCACCAAAATAATTGCTTTTCTGCCCCACGTTGGCTCAGCCAATTTAATTGTGCTATGATATTAGTACAATTGTTATAGGGTTGCCACGATCTAGCTCATAAAACAAAATTCTCTCTCTCTCAGGTTCCCTCGGCGAAACTGTACAATGTTCACGTCAGGAATCGTGATCTTAGGAAACAGTATAAAAAAACCACAAATTACTTGAAGACAAAAAAAAATGAAATAAATAATTAATTATCTTTTCTAAAATCTTTAATAAAAGTGAAAAACAAATCATATATAATTATTTATTATAAAAAAAACAAAAAAAAAAAAAAAAAAACTTTACTTAACAAATACTCAAGAAAAAATCCTACCCACAAATTGACCAGATAGGATAAAAAAAACTTGTACTGACAAACGCGACAAAATTTACCTAATTAATTACTTAAAATAAATAAAAATGTCCTTACAAAATAATAATTACTTAAAATAAATAAATTAAATACCTATCATTAAAATACATCAAATTATAGCAAACTGATATAGTAAAGAAAATTATCTAATTTAATAGCTTCTCAATAAATATAAAATATTCTCAAACACGTGCAGGAAACAAAATGAAGGTTACGAGTCTACTTTTTACAATATCAAAATTTTCTTTTATTATTATAAAGAATGCATTCTCTTACTTAAAAATATATATACTTAACTTGCATAACAGCAATAACTAATTCACAACTTGATTAAATCTTGGCTCCGTAAAAATAAATTATAACAAATTTTATTCCAACATCAAATATCTAATAAATGAACTGCACTTAACCGGAGACCAAAATTTAATAATCAATATTCACACGGCAGGACAAGTCAAAGTCCATACATCCCTACCACGTCTCAAAAACTTCGCACATGTATAGGATATTAAAATCAAGTTGAAAAGCGTAAATAATCTTCAGGCATCTTTTCTTTTAAATTTAAATAACAAAATAAATATAAATATACACAGATTACCAAAACATTTGCCCCACAGAAAAATAAATTTGAAGTAAATCAATTTATTTAAATTTTACTTATCCATGATATAAAAAAACCATAGCAATATGTATATGTTGTACATGATATGAGGTGAATTATAAATAGAACCATAATACGTAATGATTAGAAATGTGATATATTTATAAGTGGATATAAATATAAATTAGAATAGGAGGAATTAATAATTGAAATTAATTTTACCCAATAAAATAAATTATTTAATTTAAAAGATAACAATTCATAAAGAATACTTTTTGAAGTTAAACTAACAAATAAAAAGAATATCTAATATTCTTTTGCGTCGAGTTTCAATAATTCTTTTGACATATTGAGATGATAAGGTCGAGCTAACTTTGCAGTTATTACATACTCTTGACATGTGACAGTTTACTTTTCATTGTAAAATATACATCAACAATATACGAGGTATGTCTCAGAAGTAATGAGAACGAATTGTTTACGCTAAATATGACAACGACTGCAGCCGACTGGAGTCGAATACATGTGAGTGGAATGTCTAGGAACGCAACCATAACAGGCGCAGCCCACTAAGTCTAGTGTTAGTGGAATGAGCCCCACGTATTTACCGTTAAGTTCCAATACCACGTTACATGTAAAATGCAGGCAAATATCGAGCAGCGATATGCAATTAAATTTTGCGTTAAAAAAGGGAATTGCTTCAGAGACACTACAAATGGTAAGAACAACATATGGAGATGTTACATTGTCGTCAGCACAAGTTTTCAGATGGTACAAGGCTTACAAAGATTGCCGCGAAACCATCGAAGATGACCAATTGCTCCGGACTGCCGTCCAGGTCAAAAACCTCCATTAGTCAACAATTGCGGGATCGCTTAACAACCCAACCCAACTTCATTCACAGAGTGATAACAGGTGATAAGTCATGAGTATTTGAATATGATCCAGAAACAAAGCGACAAAGCGCTGAGTGGCACACACCTGCATCACCGCGGCCGAAGAAAGCTCGCATGAGCAAATCCTGAATCAAGTCGATGCTTATCATCTAATTTGATTCGCGTGGAATTGTCCACCAAGAATTCGTACCGCTGGACCAGACAGTGAATCAAACTCTTTATCGCAACGTCCTTGAACGTTTTCGGCAAAGAGTTCTGCGTGTTCGGCCTGACATTGCCAGCTCGTGGATCCTGCATCACGATAATGCCCCCATAGTCACAGCTCATTGTCGGTTGGAGAATTTTTGACAGAGAAAAATATTGTAGTACTCCCACACCCGCCCAACATTCCAAACATGGCTCCATGTGATTTTTTCTTGTTCCAACGCTTAAGCGGTAATTGAAATGTTTCCATTACGGAACAATAAACAACATCCAAGCAGTCACGACACAGGTTCTAAACAGCCTAATGAAACAAGACTTCCAGAATTGTTACCAGGCATGGAAAACTTACTAAAGACGCTGTGTGCATTCCCAAGGGACATACTTTGAAGTGAACAATATTAATTTGTAGATCCATTCAATAAAAAACTCTTGAAAACTAATCATTCTCATTAATTCTGAGACACACCTCGTAGTTATAGTTATTTAAACAAAGCGCTTGTAGCCGGTTTGTCATGTACATGTTACCAACATCTGAATTTGTCTAAAGTCATCCCTGATTCCTAGATCTCTATGTATGTCACTATTATATAAGGTGCATCGCCAATATTGCGTAAGACTTTGTTTTAAAGTATTTGCATATTTTTAATGTAACACGGTTTGGTACAACCACAAAGTTGTTTGGCATAGGCCCAGACTGGTTTCAGGTGAATGACGCACAACATCCAGTAAAGTTTTCCATACTTAGGACCTAGCTCAGCTCTTTACTCTCTGATATCCTTCTTCTACCTCAGTTTAACGTCCAGCGTCATACCTAGATATTCGGTTAAATTCTTTTAAGAGACAGTTGTACTCTTTAGAGTAATAGGATTTATATCTTATTGGTAAAGATTATATGAGTTGACTTTAGCTTATTAAGCTTTATTTTCCAGTCATTAGCCCAATTTGAATTCCTGTCACAGGTTTTTTGCAATTTATTTATTGTTGTTTGCATATCGTTATATATTCCTCAGATACAGTGTGGCAGCAAATGAATGAGAGATGTAGCCAGTGAAATAAGAAGGTCTGCCGCCAAACACGATGCAAGATTGAATGTACACATTAATGTCAAAGCAAAGCAGAGTGCATTTGCTTGTACAAAATAGGATGACGTAAAAGACGCCAAGGAGCGAATTTTAGATAATAAGAGTGTTTAGGTTAAGATTTTCAGAGTGAAATTAATCGTTGGTCTTAGACCAATTTCAATATTGTAAGCTGTCTTACAGCATACATTAAATAAAACTAAAAGCAAAAATGAAAAAGTTTACTCTCAGCATAATAATGATGCTACGAAACCAGCGGACACCTTTTCGAAAAAGACGTGCGATTTTTGGCCAAAAATAACAATTTTAAAGAACGGTGGGACATTTAAAAAATATCACCTCCTTAAGCTATAAACTATGCCTACTCCAAAATTTGAAGTAAATCGAACGAATAAATTTTGAGACATGACGAACTCGTAAGTGCAAAATATAGTTTCAATATAAACGAAAAGATGAATATGTGTAGAATACACTTTTTCCGTTTACAAGTTTTGTATAAATTTTGGGATCTGCATCATATATTTGGTAGTTCTCCAATGAAGGTTAATAATGTAGGCAAAAAAAAATATACTGAAAATCAATTTCCTGAAATTCCAAGGCTATGCGTTCCTCTTAATATCCTACGATATATAAATTAATATATTACGTGACCTTAACAACAGGTTATTATCCTTTCTTCGATATAATTTGAGACTTCTTCATATATGCCAAACAATAGTTAAATTGCTGGAACGTACGACCGGCAATCGTGCGATGTGTGTTACGGCAAAACTTTTCATAATAAAATTTCGCTAATTATAAATATTAGCATCAACCGGAAACAATATGTTTTGAAATAAAGTAAGTATTTGCTTTTTGATATGCTTTTGCCTTTATTATTGACTTTTAAATAACAATTTCTGTATTTTTTAATATTTTGAAATTAGTAGAATTGATCTTGTGCTCTTTTAGTATGAATTCGTAAGAGGTTTAAGTAAAGGTATACGAATATCTTGTAGAAAAGGAGCTTTACGAGAAACCGATGAAATTGCCTAAATTAACACTCGCTGTGGGTCACCTCGCAGTTAAGAGGTTCTGGCACCTAAGAAATATCTGTACAAGTTAATAGATTTACACAACAATTTGTTTAACTAAAATATAATCGCTTGGAAAACGCTAATTTTTCCACTAAGCTGTTAGGAATAGAAATGACAAGCCCCTTAAGCAGACTCTAGAATTTTCATTCTTCACCTGGCTTTCGAACTAAGCTCTAACGCCAAAGGTAGGTACTGTCCGTCAAAATGCGCATGGAATGCGACGCCAAATGCTTTCGTATGATGATATGGTGCAACAGTTGGTGTTTATTAAAATGCAAACTTTACAATCATAATTTATATTGTTTTTACTATATACGTATATGGTGTATATTTATCTAGTCCCTTTTTTATAGTTTTCATTCTTCAATATGGTCTGCTTAAACTAGATTAATTTTTTGTTATTGTTAAATTTTTTTCCAATAGTATTCATTTTTATATGATTATTTGGTGAACTCTTTACTTATTAGAATATTACCATTGTTTTTTAATTTTTGTTCTGTAATTGGAATTTGTTCTGTTGGACAATAAAAAATATTAATACTATTATTATTAATATTATTATCACCTGGCAGAAATTTTGTTTTGAAATAATATGGCAGACATACTCAACGTAGTTTAAACGTTGAGTACTAAATTTCTAATTCCCTTTAATTTCCGCATAAAATATATATAGTAAATTTGCCTGACAATTGAGTAATTAAAAGTTATAGCAACTTTCAAGTGTAACTTTTATGAATAACCCTACGTAACAAATATTAATTAATAAAATGTTGGTTTTTAGATGAGTGTATTTGATCCTTTCATTTATTTCAAATAATCTGCCAACAAAATATTACGGTACAATTCACTTGTTCGGTTTATTAGTATCCATACAGAGCTCTAGTATCCACTAACAGTTTGTCTTAACAATTTAGCCCGTTATACCTCAGAAAGTTTATATAATACCAGTTAGGAGGTAGATAATGTGTTTCGAACCGCGATAAACAATCATTAACAACTGGTTTCTTCATGAATGTAAACACGAAGGTCTAATTTTCGTCATTAATTATGAACGTACATTCCGATCAATTATAATTTATTTAATATATATGTATATATATATATACTTTTATATACTTTTCCATTAATAATAATGCTCATGAAAAAAAGAATCTAGGTGTAAGGTAGATGACATTTTACCCATTGTTAGAGTTGTTTATTTATTATGTCATTCATGAAAAGCATTAACAGGCAATGTCTACAAGCTACCGCAGTCATTATAGGTCACATTTGATCCTATTCGCAAATCTTGCAAAATGAGTCTATCGAAGCCATAAAAGCATCAAAAGTGGTTGGTAAAAGGTACAATATATTTTTAAGGCTGATATATTTTTACGTAATATATAAATATTTTGTTTTACATATAATGCATTCCATGTAGGTAGTTCTGATGAATTTATACTTGGAACAGAATTCCGACAAATACTCAGTGTTTGGATTATCATGGTGACATGAACAGAGACAATTTTTTATACTTATTTGAACATCAACTTCCTATAAGAGTAGAAGCACCGTCCATAATTTGTTGCCCAGTAATGCTTATGCTTTTCATATACTATGAGTTTGTTTCTTATCTTCTCCTAACGAGTTAACATAGTAGGTTAGAAACGAGTTTGAAAGCTTCGCCTGTAAGGCGACTGAATATATCCATAGTATTATGAATAAAAGTAAGGGAAATATACCATTAGCATCAGTACAGATGTTTTACTCATCACTGTTGATGGGTTTTACATGGCGCGATGTATAGATAGAAATATGAAAGATAACCTCCTACATAAAATACGAATGATGGGATATAGAAAACAACACTGCTACTACTATATCTGAGTAAAATGTATTGATAAAGTAAAACTGACAAAATAAATGAGTTTGTAATTGTTTTTTCATTCGAAAAACTTTAATAAACTATGAAAGCAGGTGGAGAAAGACTACTTTTCGACAAGGAAGTTAAAGCAATGGTGTATTTACGTCATTGGAAGTATTTTTTAAAGACAAAGTACCTAACAGGAATAATAACGAAATATTAAAACCGCTGTATTTGAAATATGTAATAATAGTATGAAATAATTAATTAAAGAAAAAGTATTGTAATTCTATAGAACTTTTTATCATTTATTTGGTATAAATAATATTGTATTCATATTTTTAGAATAAGACCATATTCTATCGTGCTGTCCTTTACGTATGTTATAGCTTCGAAAGGTTAACGTAAAGTTTCATAATGACATTTAGGCTAAACACTCGAACGCTAGTACTTAATAGTTAAGTTCAATATAATGAAAACTGCCTTTTGGTGTTTCAAGGAGCATGTCCAGTATTATGTTCATATATTATGCATTAAGTAGATACGTACATCGTAAAAATATCTTTCTCCAATAAATACAATTGTAGAAAATATTATGTAATAGTTTTTATATCTATTCAGATATATCAGAACAGCATGTTATTGATTATATAATCAGTATTGTTTATAATAATCCTTAAGTTTTTATTTACTTTACTATTTGGATTGAAATATTTATATAAAGAATTATATCAGTCCTGGCATAATGTAACACTAATGATACACATATACGTCTCCCACCGAAGCAGAGTCCATTATCGGTATCTAATAATGAACATAGAAAAAAGTTTTTTTATACAAAAAATGTAGATAATCATGAGCAGTAGCAGCAAAAGTATTTTTATTTATACAGAGTGTTCGCGAACGACGATTATTAGCTGCTTCTGATCTACAATGATTTTTTGTTAATAATTGTACAACTTTCGAAAAATTCCAGTAAATTAACGAGTAACAATGAAAGATGTGTTATGGGATCAATTAATAAAAAAATCATTCGACTAGAATTAATGTTAGTTTTGACATTTCAACGCATAGTTTTTCGAGTTGCATAGCATTCGCTGAATTTGACGATTCTAAAAAATTGAATGGATTGCAATGTATTATGTTAAAGCTGCTTACTTCCTTTTGGCAGTGTCAATAAACACGATTATGACTTAATTACTTATTTAATTTTTATTCTTTTATTTCATTAATTAAATAATCACAAATTTAAATGTCTGAGAAGAAATCTGAAACGATACTGTGATATGCACAGCGGGAACATTTCCACAGATGTTCCGTTTTTCTTCCGCAGATCTGTATAATTGACATGGTTGACTTTTCTTATTGCAGCCAGATAAAGCAATCCCAGTGATCTCTTGTGGTGTAGTTGGATTTCCATTTGTTCAACTATCGTAATTGTCTTGCACACTCCTAATAGGTAAGTTGGTATTTTTAACAATTATTTCTAGTGTCCTGTCAGTAAAGAAGCAATTTCAAATATCTAGGACATCAGTTTTACCTTTTTCACGTCCTTTTACACTAGGTAGTTTCGTAATCAAATTTTTAGATCTAGTGCCAACACTATGAGGAGGTCGATGCTTCCTCCACCTTGTCTGCTTATCTTTCCCTAAAAAGAATGGTCCTTGCCTATCACGCTTATTCCCCAGCACCATCTCTAATTCTTGGTCAGATTCGGTATCACCGTCTTGCTCAGATTCACTATTGCTTTCACGTTCTTCCGCATGATCTTCCTCATCTTCATTTTCTTCTTCGTCCTCATACTTTATGTATCCTCCAACCTCAACAAACAATGTTAATAATCTTTGTTCTTCCTTTTTGTAATCTCCCATGGTTTACTTATATCATGTTATTTTCAAAAGTTACCGAAAAACACCAAACGTAACTTATGTTCACTACAACTTCAGAATATATTAATGGAAAAAACGCACATCAGAAAAGCACTGCACACTCGTATAGTCACACGACACACAATGAATTTGAAGTTAAATGACAAAATGTCTCCCAGAGTGTGTAGCAGCATTATTAAGGGGGATTACGCAAAGGTGCCGACTAACTGCCGTGAGGTAGGACGTACGGGAGTGGCGCCATATGCGCTAATGTAAATTCCGCCGATGTAAGGTATTCGTTAAAATAAAACAAACAGCACACATTTTTGTTTTTCTTATTATGTTTTTGCATTAAATTGAATACAAAGGGTTAATTAAGGCTTTGTAGGGAGCACTTTCTAATAATTTAAATTATTTACTCATACATTTCACTCTCAAAGTTGGCAAAATTTGCAACATCATAACACAGTTTCAGAAACTTTATTTTAAAAACTAATTCCAGTCCAGCATGCATTGAACCTTTGTTTATTTGTGTTTTAAATTTCGTTTTGGTGTTTCGTAAATAGACCCGGTAATATTATTTTAACAAAACCTTGTAAAGTCCAGAATTTACATTAGCGCATATGGCGCCACTCCCTTACGTCCTACCTCACGACAGTTACTCGGAACCTCTGCGTAAGCCTCCTTAAGCATTCAGAATACAGTATTTCTTCATTTCTCATAACACAAAATATAAGTGTAGAAGTGAAATCAATCACACTGTACAAAAGCCAGAGATAAAAGTATTTGCAGTATGAATTCGTTAAGCCCTAGCATTAGCTTTCGGACAGGCTTAAAAAACCTACAAAACAAATTTAATGTTAAGTATGCACATAGAACATCTGTTTTCTTGTTTGTTTTTGTACCTGTAAAAATTGTGAAAATAAAAAAAATTCTTACATTTTTACTATGCTCTCCTTACATAGTAGGTTTAACTCGATTAGAAAAGTATATATGTCGTTATAAACTCACAAGATTGATTTTTGAATAAAACACTTGTTAATGTCCGAGAATATAAAAGTATGGGTTGATAATATAAACCACAGTAATTGTTTACCGTTAAACCGATTTTGTGCTTTGGTATTCTACGTTATTATTCCTATTTCATTCAATGGTCTTTGTCAAGTCAACTGAGAACAGTTTCATAAAATCTAGTTCAAATCCATAGAATATATTAATAGCTATATCATTTTATACATTGCAAGTGTGTATGCAGTACTCCTGGATAATATATGCAAATGAACGCAAATATACCTCATATTAGTATTAATACTTTGTTCTTTTCTTTATTACTTGACAATACCACATATATAATAATAATAAAGTGTCTTTATTGCAACAGGAAACAATGTATACAAGTATATATATAATCAACATAAATACACTGATATACAATTTGAAAGTTAAAATTAAAGTCCAAGTTAATAGTTCACAGTTGCAATCGCAAGGCGTAATTCAGCTAATGCCGCTTTACAACTTAACCTTGGATATTGAATCACAAAAGATTGTAATTTGATAGCGAGTGCCTAAGGCGAAAAAATCGATAACGCACCACGCACCACTGCAAAAAATGACACAAGAAAACGAATATTCCAATCTGAAATTCTAACGGTTTTCAAAAACACACACAAAAAATCAGAATTATTAAGCTTTAAACTCACTAAATTTAACAAATCTATTAATTCTTCTAAATTACTGACCCTATTCACTAGCAAGCATCAACACCTTGTCCATGTAATCATTTTTTCCTGGTAGAATTATGGAAAGATAAGCCAGAAAAGACATCACTTAGTACCCCGTTATATTTACAATATATTTGATATGAAAATAATGTTTGATATAATGCGGTTTTATGCGGTGGTGAATAAATCCTACCTATGAATCTCTTGGCAAGGTTATGAACATCCGTTCTGAATGTGATCTTCTGATATAAATATGGCGGTGCTTTCAAACTAATAAATTAGTTATACAAAGTCAAACACCGAAGCTCCCTCCTATTATGCATATTTAACCATCGTGCACAGCAAAGTTTGTGCGAGATGTGATCAAACTTCCGTATGCCCTTATATGAACCTCAAGCAGGCGTTTAGTACATTTTGTATGCGATCTTGAGTTAACCTCTCTAAAGCCGAGTGATATATTGGAATACAGTAGGAAAATTGAGAGAGAACAAAAGTACCATCGCAAAAGTTTTCTTGATGGTTTCATTGAATATATGTCTATGTGGATACACTTCTTAAAATTTAGATAAGCATTGCGGAGATGTCTAATAACTTGCTGCCTGTACCTATGTGTATTGTCCATAACCAGTCCCAGACTCTTCACACTTGGTACCTTAGAATTATTAATTTCAATATTAAAAGTGCGTGAAATACTAGAACAAGTCTTCGCAAAAACGAAAAGGATTATCTCCGATTTATCTGCATTTAATAGAAGACAATGTTCTGTGGATACTCTATGGAGATACAGCAAGTCTTTATTAATATTTGCAACAGCATTTTTCCAGTTATTTGGTTCAAAAGAATAATAAAGCTGAGTATCGTTAAAGACCTGAGAAAAATTCTAAGTATAAATTAAAACCAATCGGACCCAGAACAGATCCCTAAGGAACCCCATGCATGACAGCTAGTGATACAGATGACCTTCCGCCAATACTATCGTATGGACACGATTGCAAAGATAATTTTCAAAAAGTTTTAATGATATATTTATACAATAATTTTAAAATATGTTACTGTAAGTATACACCATGTCCAAAACTTAAGTGTTCACCATTGTTAAATTCTTTATTATTATTAAGTTGGTTTAAATAACAAATTGTTGGTATTTTTTATTTTGTTTGAGATGGTGAAAACAGAAATACGATTGAAAGTTTCCTTACAGAGATATCCACAAAACATATATTTTTTAAAAGGAACACCTGTATATTATTTATATATTATGAAAGAAGGTAATCTTCTGAATAAGAAAATATTATTATCCTTCTACTTTAAAATTGTAAATCAACAAACAGAAAACACTTGTACTTGTTTTGGATGTATTAGGCTTTTGACTCTGTCTGCATTCCATAGAATATATTATAATGGGAAATTCAAAATTGTGAGTTATTTTAATTAAAAATGCTCATTTTGCTGATTTTTTTAGTAATAGATATACCACCCGTTTCGTGCAATTTGTTTTTTTATTTAGCTCGTTCATAGGGTGAATGTAAACTGTATTTGATATCTATATTTAAATACAATTTTACACAAAAGACTAGCACTAAAGAATTAGCATTTCCAAAAATGTAATACTGACAGTTTAAATTCGGTGAAATATGATAGCAGCCAGAATTTTGGAATAATAACATGTATAATAAAATAGAATAAAAGTGTCGTTTTTGGTCAAATTTTGTTTTTTTTCTACAAAAATTATTTTAAATCCAACTATAAATATCTTGCTTTCGTAATAGATCCTCATATCATCATTTGCGAAGTATTTGCAAAAAACTGTCAAAATGCTGCTTCCGGTTCGAATTTTGAATCATTTTTTATAAAAATTATACAAAACCAAACCAATATGATGACAATATAAAAGTCTTAAAGACTTTTATACTGTCATCATATCTCTCCAGAAAGCATACTTCGCAAAAAACTAGTAAAAGACCTACTTCCGGAATTTCGAAACACTTTTTTTAACCAAATTTTTTCAAATTTACTTTTGAGTATTTTTGTATTCTAGTGACGAGATATTGGTAAAATTAAATCTTAAACTAATTCTTTCAATCACCTATTTTTTGTAATTAGATTAGAGGATGATTATATTTTGAAATACATAGATTGCTTCTGATAGCTTAAGAAATTTGGTTAATATCGCGATCAGCGAGAGAGAGAGAGAGAGAGAGAGAGAGAGAGAGAGAGAGAGAGAGAGAGAGAGAGAGAGAGAGAGAGAGAGAGAGAGAGAGAGAAGAGAGAGATTTGCAAAAAATTCTGAGTTGAAACATTTTCGTCAGTATAACAATTTAAAAGGTATTCAGAAATAAGATTTGTCAATTTTGGAATGTGACAAGAGTAATCGTAATTCGCTAAAATAATAAATTAGATTTAGATACCTGAATTTTTCTCCATCACTAGTATAAAAAGAATGCCATTTCGAAAAATGAAATAATTAATAATTTAAATCTAAATTTTTGCAGGAAGAAGTCTGAAATTTATTTTCAAGCCCTAAATTTCACAGGCATTTATTTCATTTTGATTTCCAAATAAGCCCTAAGAATAAAACACATTCTTAACGTTACAATAGCACATGAAATGATTTATTATCTTCTTAGCTTCTAGGTAGTAACTATGTCATCGTCTATGCTTTTGTTTCCGACATTGCGGGACATCTTCAGGGATGATGATTCTATTGCTATTACATGAACAAACTGGCGTTTGTTGGCAGGGGACTGTTTATATTGTTTAGTGCTGCAGTTGAAGTTTCTGGTCAGAAGCTAAGCAAATGTCAACGATAACCGTAGAAATTGGAAATTGAAATTTTATTTCGTTTTAAAAATTAAATTTTTTTTAGATCATAAGAATTCCACCACCGTTTGGTATATTTTGTTTTTTATTTAGCCAGTTTACAACATGAAAACTGTGTGCCAAAACCATTTTTAAATACAATTTCTAAAAATGTAAAAGCTGACCAGCATGAACAGGAATTTCGGAGTATAAATATGTATCAAATACGATATAAACGACAAATCTAATTTGATAATGTTTATATTTATACTGAAATATATTTTACTAAATAATTAAATACAGTTTTTGACTCTGTAAAATTGTCTTTACATCATAAATTGGCATACCTACAATTTATGTGACAGTCAGGCACTTGCTAAAAGTAGGTAAAGTCATGGTAGTCTTATGATTAAAAATATAAAATATATTCAAAATAAATATTTTACCATTTTGAAATGTCACCAGGTAAACAAAAATCTCTACAAGAATAAATGTGATATTTGAAAACCGTCGAAGATTTAAATAAATATGTGATTTTTTCCCAATCTTGGCATATAATTTTATAATTCCATATCAAAAAAATAACTATTCAGTGCGTATATGTATATGATACCTATCAGTGCGCTTTCGGCGTTGATTTAAGGCATTGCAAACATCGTCAGTATTAACGTCACAATATAAGAGTACGTACCTGCTTTCCGCTTCTGGTTTTGGTATATGCTGTAAAAGTAGAAATGAATTAGAAACATGGTTCCCGGAGAGGGATATGCTTGGAAAAGCTTTGGTATGCTTTGTCTTATAATATTTTCGAAGATAGTGGTAGTGATGATGTTACGCATAAATTATATGCCTATCAATAATATTACGAAGTGAAAACAATTAAAAATGATAAAGTAATATTTGTCTAATCTTTTCGCTAAAAAAATAAAATACCGTGTGACCTAAGTTTTCCCGTCACCCCCCAAAATCGATCTTATTTATAAAGGAAAAAGATTCAAATTTTGTGTAAAGCTAGATTGAAATGTACGCTACATACATAATAAAAAAAACTTTGCAAAATGTTTAAAATGTGTCACTGGCAGCCAAAGAAACAAAAAGATTATTAAATATTTTCATTTTTGGAATCGACTTTTTTTCATTATTATGATGCAGATGTTTTTTGAAACATATTCATCTAAATTAAAACTAAAAATTTAGCTTAGTTTTTCTTAAATTTGAAGTTTAGTGGTAAGAATCTAAATACCATTTATAATTCACAACCTGTCCGCATTTATCGACACAGTAAAGTTTGGTTATTCATGGCCGTTTATTAACAAACATTCTTAACAAAATGGTCAAGATCTTTGAGCCACGCTTTAGGAGCCAAGCCGACCTTCGGCTGAAACCCAAGTTTTACCGCCACCGGCAAAATAACCCTAATTTATAAAATGAATATTTTATATTTCGTGAGTGACTGATACACGTCAGATATTGGCACTTATCTCTATCAAATTAAAATTATATCACACCCAGGAAACAAAAATTTGATTAACAGTACCTACTCGGACCCACATTCACAATACTAATTTAAGACCATTAAATACCTAATAATATTTTGAATCGTTTCCCGGGATTAAAAATATATAAAAAAAAGAATTGCATGTTGTAATATTTTGAAAGGAATGCATGGCATACGCCAGCTGTGCATGATCGTATTGGTCGGTTAAATTTTTAGAAAAATTAAATTAACAATAGTTTATTGAAACAAAGTATGGAGAACAATCATTACATCGTCTATTCGAAATGGTATCCTCTCGCTCTATGCAAAGACGCAGGCGTGTTTTAAAATTATTTTGAATGTCGCAGCAACATTTAAATCATTTAATTGCTGGAAATCATTAACAACACGTCCTCGCATATCTTCTCTTGTCGTTGGTATTTCTCTGTAGATCATTTGTTTAATCGTGTCACACACAAAAAAATCTGGTGGTATTAAATCCGGGGACCTTAAATTAATTTTAAATGATTTCCATTAAACATCAAATTTAAGGAGAAATTTTTGATTTTAGTTTAGATGAATATGTTTCAGAAACATTTGCATCGTAATAATGGAAAAATAGTCGATTCCAAAAAATATTAACATCTTTGTTAATATTTTGTTTTCTGGCTGCCACTGACATGTTAAACATTTTGCAGAATTTTTTTATTGAGTATGTAGTGTATATTTCAATCTAACTTTACACAAAATATTATTCGTTTTTCTCTAGAAATAAGCTCCATTTTGGCGGTGGCAGTAAAAGTTGTGTCACCCGGTACAAATGATGCAAAAAAAAATTCCAGAATTTGTTACAAGAAGAAAATCAGAAAGAAAATAAGGAATATCCGTATAAACCTTGATTATACATTGTTAAATATTTCGTTACAAAAATAAAGACTAACCGTAATTAGTAAAATTTTACTAATTACCATACCAATTTTCTATTCTTAAATTTTTGCGTTTTATACTTCTATGAATTTTTTTAACTTGACACAATAATAATCTTTATATTTTTTGAACGCCTTTGCTTATAACTGGAAATATTGATAAAAAGCTGATATAATTTTTTATAAAATTTTTAAATTTAGAATTTGATAAGCATCTAACACCCATGTAGGCCCGATATTTTTTCTTAATAATACCATAGTACATAAATATGTTAGCCTTATGATGTGTACTGTATGTTATGCACTTCAATTAAACATGTTTTAAACAGTGTATAGCTGTCTCAATTTGCTAGGCAAATACGCCAATTGCATGTAATACAAAAGATAACCATGTGCTTCGCAGAGAAATTCAATAATGTAAACTGATTTAGCTGTTCTCTTTTATTTTCGAGCTCCAAGCAATAATCGATTTTCCCCATTTCCATCTTCAAGTCTTTATTTTGATTGTTATTATTGTTTGTTAAGTTCTTCATATATTCCAATTGTATTTTTTTTAATCAAATAACAATGATCAGGTTTAGATACAAGTTCTAATATAAAGTTTCAGCTTTGAAATAGGTAATTGATAGAGAATAAAATACATTTGCTTTTCTGAGTGATATACGTATTTTTAAATATTTTAATCAAAATGATTTGGAAAAAGGAATTTTTCATTAGAGGTAGCGCGATAGTGCTATCTCTAATATACTTGATAACTTGATACCCTCGTTTAACATTAGAGCGGGTGTCTACCCAAGTGTTTCTCAGGAACTACTGGGCCGATTTATTTGAACTTTTTTTTTAAAACGACCATTGGGGCGAGTATAATTAGTGTTCACGAAACCAAAGCGGGGGACTTGGCAAAGTTCCAAAAACTGCAAAATTTGCATAAAATGAAGATAACCCTCTAGAGCAAATCGTCAATTTTTACGGTAAAAGGCTGGAATTTTGCATAATTATATTTCAACATATCCTTCAAATTACATTTTTTCCGATTTGAAAAATCTTTAGAAGCGATGTTATTTAAATTTTTCGAAACGTCATTAGTGTAAAATAGCCTTTGATGCAATAAGGCATAGTCAATTTTTGAAATAGAAGATTGAGTCATGATACTAATTATTCTAGGATTCAAGCTCTATCAGGTCTATCGGTTTTTAAAAATCTTGTCTAGATCAGATTTTATTTAAATATTTAGGTTGCGACAGTTTTCAAAAATTCGAGTTTTTTTAAACCTCATGCTCTTTATGGCAGTTGGTTCAAATCCGACTGACGTAATTTATTTTGTCAGTCGGGTACGAAAAAGGTGTGTACAAGTGTTCATATCATCAATTAAGAAGAGGATTTAACTGTTGAATTGTGCTATAGTATCATAACTTGGAAAAAATATTTTCACCAAACAATGTATATACTGCAGCCTCGCTTTTGCCTTTAACCATTTCCAACTTTTTTGCTTAAGTATATTCACCTTTCTTCTGCCCCCCTCAGGACATTTTATCTATTAGCTGGTATTTAAAATACATTATAAGTATCAAATCAGAGAAATAAAAATTCCAATATTACTTTTGAAATTTATTTTAATCGCCTACTGCAGCAATTTGTAATTATACTGGAGATTATAATATTAGAACACCTTTTTATGTTTTAAATTCTTATTAAACAGTAGTGTAGTCGTGTCAGGTTGAAGACGTTTGGTAATATAAGTAGTCTTAGCGCTTGTGGTTTTTTTGATTTAATAAATATGTTTGTTTAAGGAAAGTAAACAACAAATTACTACCCTTACATATAATATAATTACTATTATATACTAAATATTTCAACGCCTGTAAGCTCTATGCATGCGATAACTTGATTGCCGCCCTGTCCGGTGTGTACACTATTATTGTGGCGTTATATTGATGCCACACGGTCTCATGATTACAACTGATTATGTCATATTGAGGAGCTAGGTCGATGTCATGTAGGCTTAACGTGTTAAATCGAAAATAATAGCTTTAGATACTGAAACCAATAATTTGAACGCGACAGTGAAGTTACACATTTATATATTTGAAGTAAAGACTTTAGTAAAGATTTTTATATATTTATATAAACTTACATCTATATACATATATATACAGAGTGTTCCTAAATATCATGTACATAAGGAAGGGGGTAACTATTTGGTTTATTTTGTGCCTAAAATTTCATATAAACATAGGTCTGCAAACGCTTCGTTACCAATATGCAGGGTGTTGAAATTTCAAGAATTTTTCACTTTTTACTGTATAGCTCCTGCAGTTTTTGAGATATTTTGTTCAAATTTGGAAGGTAGGTTACGCTATAAGGCCTGCATCATTAGCTATGCCAAATGATTATGTAAATCTACAGGGTAATAATTTTTTCGGGATCATGCCCTCTTTTCTCACCCTGAACTTTTTTGCGATGCACCACTGCTAGATTCTAAAATACGCAATAAATTTTCTGTCTTGTTTAGAAACTTTTTGATCTCTTGTATTTTTTTCTTGTCTCTGACCGTTATCGAGAAAAAAAATAGAAAACAATTTTCTGTAATTCGCCAGAGAAAATTAAATTTTTTAAAATGGTCTAGTAGACTCTGGCTTTATTCAGATAATCACTTGAGTTTATTAATTTTAAGAGTTAAGGTGCTACTACCTGTTAAAAAATAGGATGACCCGGTTTTCGTAGCATTGTTTTATTACAATACAAAGTAACATAACTAATAACAATAAAAACCCTAAGTAATAACAATGACAATGAAACTATGCTACAACAATTGTTGAAAGTGTCCTCCTTCAACCCTTATACAGGCGTCCGCTCTTCTTCTCATTGATGCTCGCACTCTCTCAAATATTCCTGGAGTATTTCTTATCGTTTCAAATCCATCGATTATTCGATTTCGTAAGTCATCAACAGTATTCACAGGTGTTGTATACACTAGAGATTTGAGATGTCCCCACAACCAAAAAATCTAGACTATTTAAGTCAGGGGACCTAGGGGGCCATGGCTGAGGTCCACCTCGTCCTATCCACCTATTCTCATATACTTCATTTAAATACTCCCGAGCAAAATAGAAAAATGTGATGGGGCGCCATCGTGCATATACCACATTTGATTTCTAAGTAAAAGGGGCAAGTCTTCAAGTAATAAAGGCAATTCATTCTGCAAAAACAGCCTGTATGACTGACCAGTAAGTCGACCAGGCAAAAAACACGGACCAATCAAATTATCTCCAATTATACCACCCCATACATTTAATGACAACTGTTCTTGAAAATGCGTTTCTACAATTTCATATGGATTTTCATCTGCCCACGTGTGGTTGTTGTGGAAATTCATAATTGAAGTCCTTGAAAAATTCGCTTCATCGGTAAAAAGGATTTTACAATCAAAAATGCGGTCTACTGCTAGCTTATTAAGGTACCATTGGCAGAAATCAAACCTTAAAGGGAAGTCTCGGGGAAGAAGAGCCTGCACTCTCTGAATGTGGTAAGGGTATAGCAGGGAAACACGTAGAATACGCCA
This sequence comes from Amphimallon solstitiale, assembly GCA_963170755.1. NCBI lineage: Eukaryota > Metazoa > Arthropoda > Insecta > Coleoptera > Scarabaeidae > Amphimallon > Amphimallon solstitiale. The sequence goes on along the minus strand of OY720684.1, from coordinate 48,297,648 downwards.
AACTACTTGATGACTAATATTTAAATGTTCACTGATTTTTCTGGTGCTGGTGCGAGGATGTCTGTCTATTTCATTCAGAACAGCCTCTTCGATCTGTGGTGTTCTAACAGTACGTGGTTTACCTGCATCATTAGTATTCTTTTTAAAAGTTCCAGTTTCTCCAAGACGCCTATGAATATTTGAAAATATTCGATGATCGGGTATCATTCTATTGGGATAGCGCTCCATGTACAGACGCCTGGCTTCTCTTGCATTTCCATTCGCAAGGCCGTAGATAAAATGCATGTCAGCCATTTCAGAATTCGTGAAATTTGGCATATTTACAAAATTATAACGAGTATTTAAGACACTTTTACACCTTACAGTTTGTAATTTAAAACTTTACTTATACAGACACAAGTTACGATTTCTAATGTCAATTGTCAAATTAATAAACTCAAGTGATTATCTGAATAAAGCCAGAGCCTGCTAGACCATTTTAAAGAATTTAATTTTCTCTGGCGAATTACAGAAAATTGTTTTCTATTTTTTTTCTCGATAACGGTCAGAGATAAGAAAAAAATATAAGAGATCAAAAAGTTTCTAAACAAGACAAAAAATTTATTGCGTATTTTAGAATCTAGCAGTGGCGCATCGCAAAAAAGTTCAGGGTGAGAAAAGAGGGCATGACCCCGAAAAAATTATTACCCTGTAGATTTACATAATCATTTGGCATAGCTAATGATGCAGGCCTTATAGCGTAACCTACCTTCCAAATTTGAACAAAATATCTCAAAAACTGCAGGAGCTATACAGTAAAAAGTGAAAACTTCTTGAAATTTCAACACCCTGCATATTGGTAACGAAGCGTTTGCAGACCTATGTTTATATGAAATTTTAGGCACAAAATAAACCAAATAGTTACCCCCTTCCTTATGTACATGATATTTAGGAACACCCTGTATATTGTTTGACCTCTTGATGAGAATAATTGGGATTTTTCGGCAACTCCCAATTATTCTCATCAAGAGGTCAAACATATATATATATATATATATATATATATTAATTTTATATATATACACATTATGGTTTTTTTTTTGAATTTTAATTTCTTAAGGCAAGATATTATACTAGACATATTATTTAAGTAAGTTTGAAACACATGTGTGTGCGGCTACCTTACATTTTTATGTTTTATTTACACAATTTTGCATTATAATTTTTTTTTTATTCGTATGGTAAAATTGGATGTCGTCCATGATAAACAAGGAACTTCTGATAAAACTATATGGATAATAGCGGCTGTTCTATGCCTAGATCTTCACATTTTCACTTTTAATTACATATTTCGCGTCGATATTATTTAAGTGGTGGAATTAGAAGTCGTCCACATGATAAATCAAGATCTTCTAATGAAACTACATGGATCATAACGACTGTTCTACCTCTAGAGGTTAACAATTTTACTTTTAATTACATATTTCGTGTTTGCTTCTTTTTATGTTTTATCACATGTTGTCATTAAACAGATAGGTCGGCACTGTCTGCCTTGTAATGACGTTGAATGACGTTTTTGATAAATCAAAGATCGTACAACATACAAAAAATTTAAAGTGGATAATATTGTAACATATTGTAACATAAACGGTTATGAAGGAGGTTAGCATTGCTAACCGAAATATTACGCAGATAGATAGTGTCTTTTATTAAAAGGTCTTCCAAAACTCTAATTCCCTCCTTGGAATTTTTGTTTAATTAATTAAAACCATATAACGTTGCTCTTCGTCTATGTATGATGTATTGCAGTTATTAAGTGTGATAATTTGAAATTCCATCACTACTTTACTTCGTATGTTTCGGTTTTGTATTTTAAAATACATTGTCTAATGTTTTAAAACTTTTATCATGACGTTACATATGCTTGAAATTAGGAAGAGGTGGGTCACTCTACAGTTATTAGAGTATAATATAGCGCTTATAAGAAATGAAAAAATTGATGATGTCCAGAAAGAACCGAAACGTCTAATAGAAATTCAGATTACGCCATTAGATAAAGAACTAAATGTGTCCTCATGAATGTGCTTTTGGTACCTCTCTGCAAGGCTAAATTAATTTGTCAGAGTTAGTAAAAGAAAATAGCATTTTTCACTTTAGAAAGATCCCGAATTTGTTACAGATCCGGTTATCTCTGGGTCCTTAAGAAACACAATGTTTGACCCAACACAAATCACAAACTAATCAGGAGAAATTTGATTGGTTGAGAGAAATCACAAACTCCTTTCTGGTTGCTTCTGATTCGTAAGTGATTCTATGTTGGAACAAATCTACAAAATTTATCGAATTTGCCAAATTTTAACCTACCCTCTATTCTCAATAGTAAGCGAAATCCCCATGATGAGCGTCTAAGTTGAATCAAGCTTTTTCCAGAAATGCAATAATTATTTAAAAAAAATCATACTTTTTATCTAAACTAAAGTAGCAAGCCATAGATTTACGTTTTTATAAACAAGATATTTAATAGTATTTTATAAAACAACGTTCATTATTGTTTCTATATATATTTTCTTTTCTAGAATTTAGGAAAACCAGGGTATATACTGTAAATGAAATGATTTAAAAATAGACACATATTCAATTAAATTATGGAATATGCCAAAATTCTTTTTCTAAGCCAGCATTTTATTTTTATATTTTCTTAAATATAAAGGAGTAGGTATCTGATATTCCAGCACTTCAGCAAAAACCGAGTTGTTTGATCTACCCACAATAATTTGAATGTAATGGAAGACATACGCTGCAATAGCAGTAGCATCTTTTATCCAATAAATTTGTTCTGCCAATTATCTCGCAAGTATCGCTAAAGCAAATACCCAAGAAAGTGAGACGAAGTAATTCTCCATTCATACGTCATCTTTTTGAATAAACTAAGATTATTTTTTGTGTCTGTAATCTCCCTTATCTGTGGTATATATTTTATTCTTTCAATAAAATGAACTTCAACATTTGTGACGACCCTGTTATATCTGATTTTACTTATTTATAGACAATAAGTAATAAATTTATTGCACTACAACATTTTTTTTTGCGATTCAAACACCCAAGTTACTGATAAATCCATAATAACAATAGTTTTATAGTTATAGTAACAAAACAATCGCAAAAAAATAATTTACAAGTTATAAGAATTATTGAGAAAAACTATTAGGTATACATTACTAATTTGATATATACGCATAATGTTCAAAATGTCGCACTTCCTGATCTCTGCATAAATTAACACGTCGTATAAATTCCCTCACACAATTATGTAATATCATTTATTGCTTGTCTCACTTGTGCTTCCAGTTCCTCGCGAGTAGTAGATTGTAGAGTGTGTACCTCTTCTTTCAAATATGGCCAAATATGGAAATCTGAAGGTGTTAAATCCGGCAACCTATGAAGCCACCTGACTCGCCCATTGGTACCAATCTAATTATCACCAAAAGTTTGATTTAAATAATTCCTAAAAAAAATAGAGCACCTTTCTCTTGGCATCTAATTTACAAGTCATTAACATCATTGTTCAAAAAATCCAAATATCTTTCGGAAGTTAGATGTCAAAAATTATCGTAGACAAGAGAACGTCGTCAATACTTTCCAGCCAAACACTAAAACCAAACCTCACTTGTTGGTTACCTTATCTGTACAATCGTTGATTTTCCTGTGCCCAGTATCTTGTGTTTTTCCGGTTAAATAATCCAAGATTTACAATCTTGATTCATCGGAAAAAATAATCAGAAATACCGTCTTTTCGGATATTATCTACAGCCCAGTTAAAAAACTCTGATTTTCTCACAAAATCCGTTTGGAATAGGTGTCTGTTTATCTGATACTTGAAAGTTTTGTAGTAATGTTTCTTTAAAATCTTTCGAGCTGATTCATAACTAATAGTCAACTCATGGTCGATTTGTCGGAGGGAAACCATTTTATCAACTTAAATCAAGGCGACTACATTAATTTCTGTTGCTTCGTCAACAATAAAATCTGCATTATCATTTTGTAGATCGCCTTCTTCTATCCTTAATTGAGATTCCAGAGTGAGAAAATAGTTTTGGGGTGGGTGCTGTCCGTCTGGAAAGCTCTGTGCAGCGGCACTCGAACTTTTACGACATTCTCCGTAAACGAAAAGTATATCAACTTTTCATCTCAAGTATACATTACCAAATTCTTTACTGTACCTAACACCTACACAATAACAATTTAAGAATACATAAAAATTACGTGAACTGTCAAAACTAGAAGTAGTCTGTTAATTGTTTACAGGTGATGTTTATTTCCAATGGTGTTTTTCATTTGAAGTTTTATTTTTCTGTTCCTCTGGATTTAGACTACTTTTAGAAAATTTTACCTATCTGTCACTAAATCACAGCATATTTTATATCACTTGGAAGCTAAAAATAATGCCAATTATGGCAGTGCAATATAAAATAGATGTTACTATTTTTAAAAAACGAATACGAAACATTTAAAAATTAGAAAAAAGATATTTTATTTTCTATTGTTATTCCAAGGTGAAATAAATATTCCTTTAGCTAATGCGTGTAAATATGAGAAGCACGTTATGAATTGTTTCCAACGCCAACATTGGTGGTTTTTGTGGTTCGGCAATTGCTAGGAAGCAGTTTTATTTTAATGGATAAATTTGAGAGATACCACCATCTTTAACAGATATGTCAAATGTTAACCTGTAATGGATAGCAATATCTTAGTAGAAACCGAATATGAACAAAAATACAGAATGTTTTATATAAAAATTCAAAATTAACATCACTTCCGATTCGAAGTATCAAAGTTTTATTTCAGGTATTAAATAAATAACGGGCTGATAAATGATCTCGTTGACACCCGGTATAGATTCCTTTGAAATCAAAAATTTTTTCATTGTTTTTTGAAGATTTTGCAAAATAATTTGCTCCGTCCCTACTTTTGTATAATTTATGGTAATTCGATCTATTGCCACTGTTTCTAGTAAAATAGTGACGGTAATAATTGTGTATTGTATAATCCCCAATGTTATCCCTAAAATGTACTATACACGAGAATTTAAAGACATATAGAGTACTTATACCAAGTCTTCTAAATAGGAGCACTATATTGAAATGCGACCAAACAACTGCAGCTGGTTATAGGTGCGTACTGGAAATATTCTTTTATTTCAGTATATTTAGCAATTAGATTTTATGTCATTGTCCCAATACCCAATTGCCGCAATGTTATTAAATCTGGATTTCTATTAAAAACTGCGTCTAACTTTTGCCGAAGGCCACAATCGAAGTCACTTGGAATACTTTTGAAATTATTAATAGGCCACATCTAATGTGCTTAATCCATCTTTTAATTTGAGATTTCAATTTTCAAAATTTGTGGTTAGTTTAGGCAAGTTTCCAAAGTGTTCCTGAAGAAATAACAACTGATTTTTTAAACTTGGGATTTGTGTTAGTTCCTTGCACTCAGAAATACTTCGAGCTTCGTCATTAAAACATGTATCGAAATTCTCTGCATAAAAACCAGTAGCTTCCAACCATGTTCTCCATCTAGTTATTACTGGCGAGAGAGGCAGTGACAAAGATGGATGTTTTTCCCTGTAAAGAACTATTTATTTATGAATCAGTTTCTTTTCTAAAAACTTTTTTAAAAGCGGATACAAGTCTATCAACTTCCGGATAGGTGTCTCTGATATATTCACAGATTCTGTGGAGAGCATGTGCTACACAAGTAATATGGAGCATAGAAGGATACGTTTCCTTTAATAGTCTGCCTGTTTTTAACATATATGCGGCACTGTCACTAACAAATAAAAAATTTTTTCCTTGTACCTGCCGTCCGAATGAAGCATTTTGTTCAAATTCTCGTCAAGATAATTGGGAGAAGTAGATTCAATGAAACGGTATTAAACAGAAACTATTACAAAAATTAGGAAGTATGTATTAACAGTCAAAACAATAAAAAAACGAAACTAACATAATTATGAATAGGTATATACATATACAACTTTATTTATTTTACGAAATATAAGGTAAATAAAATAAAATATAAAACCCCTCACGTTTCTACCTACGCCGATGAAAAAAGGATTTTACTCCTAAATTCCTTTCTTGATCGGCTTTTTTCACTGTCGTTTTCGAGCAAACAACAGATGTTGCAGTTCACCATATGAATAGTGCTATTCGGTAACTGTGTGTTGTTTACATTATTTCTTTGCTCTGTCGTAATTTAAACCTGGGACGTCCGGTGTATAATAATAACTGATAAAGTGTTAGGTGTCAGTACATGTGTCAGTTTATATACATACATGAAACTACGTACGATTATATACGTATGTATTTACATATATACAAAATGTACGCGGATTCTGCTGCGTTGTTCATATCGCTTTATAGTAACGAAAAGAAGAGAGAAATGATAAAATATATGTAAAATGAAAAATGTCTGGGAAGGTAGTTCAATAAACACTGTGTTATTGCAAAATAAATCTTAGGAAAAGATGTTGGATTGTGAAGTATGCGTGAAATGATAGTATCTGACAAGATGTTACAATTTTTGGGGTAGAAACGGATATATTATAGCGTCATCATTCTTAATCTGTCGTATACATATATGTACGTGTACAAACGTTCGTAAATGCGTTTATTTATATTTTTTATTTTAAATTACTTCGATATTTTAAATTTTCGTATCCTTACCGTATTTGTTTTGTTTAAAGTATCAAAGAAAATGAAGCGGGATGTGCAGCCTGGTCCTAAACAAATGCTCGTAATTGCAATGTCCGCTGTTATTCATTCAGCACGGAAAACTAATAGTATTTTAAACTCTAATTAATATAAAATTATCTAAACAAATAAAGTGTTTCTGAGGTAATATTGCATACTGATTTCATTCTTTTTAATGTGTTTTTTTCCCTGCCGTGAAGATTATTAATTAAGTATTATTGTGGGTATTTTCGGCATATAAATTAAAACTATTCTTGTAGAATGAAAATGTATGTATGTTATTTAACGTTTCGACACAAATTGTTTTGGTCTTGTTCAGAAGTATAATAAAATCTGTATCAATGTTATTTTTGTTACAATTAGTGTAGTTACGATAAAATACTTTTGCAAAAAGCACATTAATAACAAAATAGTTAAATTATTTTCATATTAATTTAAAAACATTAAAACAATTAAAGTCTACATACTACGATACAAAAAATATTAGTGCGAGTTTATAAAATTTTAAAATTGTTTTTACCAAACATTTTATAAGCAAAAAAAGGATTTTTTACGCTATAATGAAGTAATCATATAATATTAGGAAACTTAGCAAGAAAACGCACCCCATAAATATAGGAATATTGTTAGATTGTACATTCATTTCAGATTAGGTTTTTTCACAACATTCACTTATTAAGAAGTAACATTTGTTTTTCATTATATCTGTGAATTTATTAATTTTCATTTTCATTGTTGTGATCTCACAATTCCATTGAGAGGTATAATAGGCAATTCCGTACTGAATTATTCTTCCTTGTCATTCCACAAATTGTGTATGGCCAGATAGACAAGAGATGATCAACAGTCGAATGCCTTGCTGAAATGTATCATGTTCATTTGCACCATCATTTATGACCTTGAATATGGCTGTGGTTACTGATTCCTTTTTTCTAAAACCGTGCTGTTTGTTTGAGAGCAGATTAAATTTTTCGAAGTGAAATAGTCTAGAAACTTTTAGCGATCTTTTTAATGATTTTAATTAGTACAGGCAATATGGGAATCGACCCGAATTTATCACAGACGTTGATATCGCTATTTCTATGGATCGTCACCACCAATGTTCCCTCGCTAACGCATATCTTGAATACACAGCACAAAGGGAAACCACACCCCTTCAGTATACTTTTCAGCAAGCATGTATTTATTCTATAAGCATCTGCACAGATCTTTGATTTAAAATTATTTACAATGTCAATTATTTCGGCTTCAATGATGGATGTGCAATAAAAGGATTGCATGCGGCCACTGTTTAATTTGTTCAAGAAACACCCAATGGAACTTCCATTCGGTATATCTCTAAAACTATTCTTAGCTACATTAGAGAAGGATGTGTTCAGTTTATTTCGACTTAAATCTGATGTTTCATACGGCGTTTTCTTTCCAGATCTAACTTCAATAGTTATTTTCAAAATAGTTATTGATTTTTTACCAGCATTATGCAATAGATTTTGTGTTTGTCCTTTCTCAGTGATAAATAACTGATTTGCCCCTCCAAATTTTTTGATTATTCCATCTTTCCGGACACGATCCGCACGAAGTCTGTCTTTTCCCAAATATTTTCGATTTTCTTCTATGTGTCTCCGTACATTATTTGTACGTCTATAAAATATTCATATAAACATCCGTACTTTAAAATAAAGACACTTATGAAGAATTCATATCAACTTTCTTACATGTATTAGACTCAGTAGACACATTCGCTAGGTTTGATGGAATATTCACTTAATAATACATGATTATATCACGTGTAATGTACATAATCTAAGGTTTGGCAGCTCTGGAAATCAATAATTCTACATATGGTACATGTCACTCTTAATTGGGAAGATCATTAGACGCTAATTGTAAATTTGTGGGAATCGTGATAGAGATCAAGAAACGTCAGTCAGCATAATCGCAAATAATATTCGGTATTTTTGTTGTAGGTTTCCTTTATTTAATTTATTGTTCTTGTTTATGTTAATTTACAATCACGGTTCACATTTACGTTGATAATTTTAACGTAATATTAAAGCAAAATAATATACATATATACATTTAAATATTAACGGCATTACACATACATACATACATATGTATTTATTATATTTTTTCTTTATTTTACTTTCAGCCAAATTTCTGACAATATTTATTTGTATTTATTATTGTTATTTACGTTTATATATAAATACTAGATATGTACAGGCTGGTACTGAAAAATGGATAGAATTTTATTGTAGTAATAAGAAATAATTAATCAAACTCACAGTTGTCATTAAAACAAATATACCGGGTGTTCGTTTGTGCTTGTGCACCGGTTATATCTCGGCAACCGTTCATCTTACGACGTTACGAAAACAATCTTGACAGTAAAACCGATCAAAGAAAGTTGAACAAAAATATTGTAAAGTTTCTAAAATAACCAGGTGAAAGATTAGAAATATTATTATCAACATATAAGGTGTTCTTAAGCAATTTTTATTTAACACATTTTAGTTGATTACGGATTACCTCAACAGATTTTTATGTTCTAGGCTCATTAGATACAGAACAGTGTATGTAGTAGAATACTATGTGGTTGTCCAAAGAAATAGCAGGTCTCTTTTGAGTTTTCATGTTATTTGTTTTTTCTTATTATTCTTATTTTTTCTTAAAATTTATAATACTAAAGCATATAAATAACCAAAGACATGATGATAACCGAACTTTCTGCGTGTAATAATTTTATTTTTGTTTTAAGATGGGCTATACAGTGTATAGTTTGCTTTTGTTTGAATTTCCATCATACTCTTCCATAAATGTATTTAATATATACCGGGTTCCTGTTTAAGCTCGGCCACCGACCATATCTCGGCAACCGTTTATCGTACAACCTGACGGAAAAAATCTTGATAGTAAAATGGACCAGAGGAATTTCAACCAAAATATTTTTAGGTTTCCAAAAGCAAGGGGGCGCAATTTTCAAGATGAATTAAAAATTCGATAATTTTTCATTAAATTCCAGATTAAGATAGTTTAAAATTCTTACTAGCAACATTTTTAGACGTTTTTATATAATTTTTATTTGAAACCTTTTGATCTAAGTCCCATACGAAGGGGGTGGGGTGGAGGGATGTATATCTGCGTACAAAAGGAGGTATAATTTCAGTTTGCCCCAACGGATTTGAATGTTTGTAGGGGCATTAGATAGACAATTTTACAAAGAATTGAAAGATATGTAGTACGAAATTACGTGGTTTTCAAAAAGAGTAAAAGGGGTCGCTGTTCTCAATTTATGTATATTACTTGTTTTTTCTTTAAAATGTTAAATAGAACGGTATATTTTTAACTACGAGGAAAGAATAGAACAGGAGAGATAATAAACTGGTGGGGGAATAGGTATTATTTAGACGGAAGTTACCACTTTAAGGCAGGTCAGTTATGGCAATATTGACCAATCATAATTTATAAAATGAGTATTTTGAATAACTTGTCACATATCCGGTACGTTTGATTATGTGTTCAGTGGCGTAACATATACATATAAAGCATGTTTTCTTTTTAAGTTTTCTTTAATACAGTTAAAATAAATGTTACTATATTAAAAAGAATAAGAGGATTGAAAAAATAAAGCACTCACGATAGTTCTTTAATTATTATTGGACTAAAAACCTATTTTGAATGATTATCGAGAACTTACGAAGTGTACATATACCCATATACAAAATATTTATGCACGCTTATGCATTGCGGCGGCCATATTGAGTTACCACTTTAGACAAATATTATTATTAACGAGACTCTCTCGTGTTCTATTCTTTCCTCGTAGATTTTTAATATAGTAATATTGAAGCACATAAAAAACTGAAGAGAATGATGAAAATCGCAAGATGCTACCTCTTTTCTTGACCAAGATATAGTCATACGAACACAATTCAGAAAAATAAAAAAATTTTAATATAAATTTATTTATTTATTGGGAGTAATAATTTTATTTTAATTTTAAGAGAGTTTCTAGACAGTGTATATATAGTTCGTTTTCACTTGAATTTTCATCATACTCTATGTATTCATTTCAATTTTCTCACTGATTTTTTAATTCATGGTATAGTAAGGAGAATCTAACGTGAGATTCTCCTTTTAAATGTTTTCAAATTCTCTAGTTATTTTTAAATTTCATGTCTTGTTTTTTTAGACATTGAAATAAAATAATAACAATAACAACAGATATAGATCTAATTATAAGTAAACAGCAAATATAATTTCCATAACTCATGAACTAAGTAGACAATAACGAGAGAAAAAACAATATATTATAATGCATTAGTTATAAACAAATCATTTACTTATTAGTAACGGAAAGGTACAAAAATTGATATCTAATTCATCCCTGCCTTTAACATGAAAATAAGTAAAAGAACCTATTATTATACCTAAACATAAATAAGAAAATTATTGACCAAGTAATAAAAACGAAAAAAAAAATATTTAAATCAGAAAGTACAAAAAATAAAACAAGAAAAACTTCAACTTAACAAATGTTCAAAGTGTTACCATTATTTTTAATACACATGTTTACTTGTTATTAGTAGCGAGTACAGTTACTTCATTTTTTTTTCTTTCTGTCTTTTATTCTGTCCTATAAATAGAAATGAAGACTATCTCGCATGGCGAGTAACAACTCAATAATGTCTTCTTTCCAGATAATTTAGGGAATATTACCGGGAAGCAAGAATGCATTTTCAAAGCATTGAAAATACATTCTGATCATGTCATAAGCTTCAACGTTAGAATATGACATTTTACAAACTTAAAAATTACGCGCAGGTGTCCAAAAAGGCTTAATTTGCTAAATACGTACAAAAAGTTTAACTACAAGTGACACTACTATTTTTACATTTTGATTTTCATGGCCCACCTTGGAAATCTCATAATGTAATTTAGTATCACGGTGCATACGAGGTTGTGTGATGAAAAACTACACTGTTCAGTATTATTTTTATTTTATTTCAATGTTGGAAAGGACAAGAAATGATACTTAAAAAATAATAGCTAGAGAATTTGCAAACATTTAATAGGAGAATCTAACGTAACAAATGCAATGATTTAAAAAATCGATAGAAAGATTGAAATGAATACATTTATGGAAGAGTATGATGAGAATTCATGTGAAAACGACCTATACCTACACTGTCTAGAGACTCTCTTAAAATTAAAATAAAATTATTACTCCCAATAAATAAATAAATTTATATTTAAATTTTTTTATTTTTCTGCTTGCCTTCGTATGACTATATCTTTGTCAAGAAAAGAGGTAGCAACTTCCGGTTTTCATCACTCTTTTCAGTTTCTTATGTGCTTCACCATTACGATATTAGAAATATACCGTTCCATTTAAAATTTTAAAGAAAAAAGAAGTAATATACATAAATTGAAAACAGTGCCCCCTGTTACTTTTTTTGACAACCACGTAATTTCGTACTACATATTCTTCAATACCTTGTAAAATTGTCTATCTAATGGGTCCAGAAACATTCGTTGGGGCAAACCGAAATTATACCTACTTTTGTACGCAGACATACCCTCTCCACCCTCCCCTTCGTATGCGACTTAGATCAAAATGTTTCTAATGAAAATTGTATAAAAACATCTAAAAACGTTGCTAGTAAAAATTTTAATCTATCTTAATCTAGAATTTAATGAAAAATTATCGAATTTTTAATTCATCTTGAGAATTAGGCCCTCTTGCGATCATTTGGAAACTAAAAAATATTTTTGTTAAAATTCATGTGGTCCATTTTACTATCTAGATTTTTTCCGCCAGGTTGTACGATAAGCGGTTGTTGAAATATGACCGGTGTCCGAGCTTAAACAGACACCCGGTATATTATGTATTATTTTGTAACTTGTGGAAGAAGTGAAATAAATATTATATTATTATTATTTCACCAATTTTTTTAATTCATGGCATATATTACACTGAATTCCCCTTTTAAATTCTTTAAAATTTCCTAGCTATTACTTTTCCATTTTATTTTATTTCATGTTTTTTCCAACACTGAAATAAAATAGTAACAATAAAAACAATAATTATAATTTATCTTTATTACCCAAGAGATTTACATGTAATTAAAGGACAACAACAAACATCGTTTGGATAGTTCAAGAACTAAAAATGCATAAGGAGAGAAAAACAATGTAATATAATGCATTAGTTATAAACAAATTATTTACTCATTAGTAAAGAAAACGTATAAAAATTGATACCTAATTCATCCCTACATATAACATGATAATAACTTTCATTAATTTTTACATTTTATTATCCCAAGTCATGAGAGGTCTGCCTCTCCTTCTTCTTCCAGTTTTCCTTGGTTCCCAGACTTTTCCAACTTGTCCTTTTGCGCTCAGTGCTTTATGTGCGCCACTACCACATTTGGGCCCTTTCAATACACTTTCTAGCACCTTCTACCACTAAATCTCGCATATGTTATCATTTGTACTTTTTTCTTTTTCATAGAGAGCGTAGAAAAAAATAGAAGTATATACAAAGTGCTTTACAAGCTTAAGATAATTGAATATAATTGTCAGTTCTTATTCTGCTGCGAGGAGTTAATATAAATTAAAAGAGGGCCAGAAATTAGTAGCGATCAATAATTTACTTTTAGTCGCGCAATCGAAAGAAGGAAATGATGATTTAACTAACAAAGATAATACATAAAACAGAATTCAAAACAAAAGAAGAGAATAAAAAATCAAATTGGAAGTAAAGCTAGTTTTACTTAAAAACATGGTATTGTAAGTAGCTATAGGTGTTTGAATTTCAGTGAAAGTAATGTGAAAATACTCTTCAAAATTCTGAAAACTTGGGAAAGGGGGAAACAAGTAGACAAGTGAATCAGGAGAGCTACTTACCGATGAAAAATAAGAAAAGGAACAATAAACATAATACTTTAGCAGTCTATTAAACGAAGAACATAATATAAATAACATGGGGCAGCATACTGGCAGACACGTATTAAAGAAAGTTTAAATAAAGTAGAAATTACGATTAAATCAGACCTCAGCGATGAAATGACAGCTGGGATGATAGTAAACTTAGGAAGAAAGAAAAAATAATATCTCTTAAAGATTATCAACCAAAAATGTATTGCTGAAACGATACCGATAGGAAACGGAGTCATAGTGCAAATTTAAGAATTTGTAATAAATATTAAGTATAAGCCTCCTTAGTATAACACTTTAACTAAACATGCAGATCTAGACTAACACATTATCGGAAGCTCAGTATGGTTAAAGAAAAGGAAGAAGTGGGTAAGATCATACCTTACGGTCACACAGGTACACAAGACATCAACTTTGTTTACAATTTTTATGGCTGAAATCATGAAAGAGTGTGTCAAAAACTAAACAAGATACATATAGGAAATAGAATACGCATTTACAGATAACAAGGAATAATGGCACATATAGAGAAGGAACTGCAGAAGAACATAATTATATAGAACAGCATACTGAGGAAGGTTGGAGTAAAAGTAATTAAGGAAGTGTTAAAAATAATTCTGATATAATAATAAAATAGACCAAATTAATGAATTTCAATAACTAAAAGTAATGATTGATAGCAACGAGAAAGAGGCCATAGAAATCAATAAAACTTTTAACAATTTGACGCCTGCAAAAGATGAGTTTTTAACCGTAATCATATGATCATATTCTAGACAATCGAAATTAGGTAGCTAAGGTGCGTCAAAGGCGTTAGAGGAGGGACTGCATAAGAAACCAAAGACACCAATGGAGCTGGGAGTAGAACCCCTTTTCGATTTTATACAGAAGCAAAAGTGAAGTTAATGAAGCCATTTGCAGACAATAACCAAATGAAGGAAACCCCATAGAGTATAGCAGTCTGAGCAAGATGAAGACTAAGAAAGAGAAAGAAATAAAGAGAGAGGTAATGGAATAGGGAAGATTTTGAGTGAAGAAAAGGGCAAATTGGACAGAAATGGGCAAATTACCTGAAGACAAGATGAAATGGTATCATATAGATTGTTAAACTTCCCTCGACACCTATCTTGTAGAAGAAGTTTTAATCACATATATTATTGTTATTATTATTGAATTTTGAATGTATTTCGCAATTTAAATCAACTGGATGGTTTTTTATTAGCTACATCATAATACACAAATATAAAAATGCAATATGGTATGGTATTTAATTAATACAATAATCATCACGCAGTAGGAATGTTTTCCACGTTGTACTTACCAAACACAAAATTCCTTGAAGAAAATCCTTAATATCTTTTTGTTAAGCATCACGCCACAAGTTTTTTTTTTTTTGTTAAATTAGTGGAACTAATTGTATATTGCTTTAGATTTAGATACACGTAATCGGCCTTATTTGAAAGAAATATATGAAATGTGGGATATTAAACATAGAAATTATAGCAGTATATTTCTGATTTGTATAAAATATGTACAAGAATAAGACAAATTTTATCTTATGTACATCAAAGGAAAATAAATTGTATAGATATCTGCAGACAATTGTTTTTATATTAGTTTTATTCCTTCAAGCTTCAGTTGTTAAAATGTGTTAGTTATACCAAGAAAAGGTCGTTATTGAAAAATATATTTTTTCACTAACCCTCCGACCTTTAATATTTTCTTCGACTTTTTCTGTCCATTTATTTGCTTTTACCTACATTTTTATATCGTGTATTGCCTCTTGTACTAACCTTTTCTCACAATCCAGAAGATCCTTTAATTATCTTACTTCACTTAATTCTTCCAAATCGGCCACTTATGTACTCAATTTTGCTGCTTCATTTATTGCTTATATGTAGTGCAGTTAGAATATCTCTATAAATTCTACGTAAAAAATTTTATCTGGAACATTTTTTTATTCCCATCGTATATTTTTCGAGCAAATAATGAGAACGACCTTGAATATGCCCTATTTTGTTTCTTTTTCCTATAATGCATTTAATCGTTTCCTATACTATGTAATTCAATAACTTGTATGTTAAATTTTTCTATTTTTAGAAAAGCTCATCAATATCCTCACCAGTTGATAAACTTTCCTTTTTTATAAAATTAATTAAAGTAACTTTAAAATGACTAAAAAACATTATTAGTCCATCCAAATTATGATCAAATCGGGAAAGATATTTTCAACTTTTCTAATTAAGGTAAATAAGTATTTTCCCAATTTAAAAATTACCTTGTGATTTATAATGTTCAATTATTTTTGATAAACTTGATTGATCAGCTTTGGCGGAATTTCCCTTATTACCTACTGCTGCTTGTTAAGGGTAGGTACGAAATATGTCAGGCGCAGAGTATATTTTAAATTAATTGGTAATAACTGTGAATATTAATACCATGATTGCTGAGTATTTGTATTGATTATCGTTCTTATAGACTACTGCCAACCGTTTAAATACATCTACTTTATACAACTTTATTATAGGGTGCTAACCTTTTGGTGTGTTTTCTTTTGGCGTTTATTACGTCAATATTACTTTTAAGTAGGTAATAAAAACAACAGCGCTACTATGTATTTGTTATTTTTAATAATAATAATAATAATATTTATGAAATTGCCCAACAGGTCACCCCAATACAGACAATACAAACAAATCATAAAGATAATACATATGTGAAAATTGACAACAACAAACATTAAAATATATACAACTAATGAAAAATTTTATCAGTAAGGCTATTGAAGTTCCTAGCAGAATGTACCATAGGAGCCCACAGCAGAATATTTGTTCTGGCAGTGGGAAACAAAAGCGCTTCCATTCACCCTTGAGCATTGAGGAAGCACTCGAAAGCCAATTTCTGCTAACAAATCCGGAGAGTCTATCTTAAACAGAATGATATTTTTTACAAAATTAGCACTGATTTGATGTCACCTTGCTTCAAGCGACCCAACCTTATGTCGATCCAGGAGAAACTCATAGACAAATCCACGAGGAGGGTAAGATCCATCTACTTTATAACATAAATATTTAGGAACCTGTGCTGTACCGATTCAATTACATTAATATAGCAATTATATATAGGATACCACACGACAATGGCATATTCCAACTTGCTAACAACCAGTGCATAATAAAGTGACTTGAGTGTAGCTATGTTATTAAAATCTCTGCAGGTGCGGATAATGAAACCCAATTCTCGAAATGCTGACACAGTGACTAGGAAAATGTATTCAATAAGTCAGTATTTAAATGTATTCATTATGGATGATACTTATTTCATTTTAAGGCTTTTGCAACGATGGTTTGGCTAATATCAAGCAAAACGACTTCTTTCATTAGTACAAAAGTGTTGATTTTCTGTTGTTGCCATAAGGATGCCTTAATTGATTTACATCATGAACCACATATTTAGGTTTCCTTGCAATACTACCAGTAGCAATGAAAGCATCCATTACTCTTCTGAAGGAATCTGTTTTGGAACATAGCCAGTCAGGGTAATGCTGCTGGTAAACTCTGTGGGCTAATAAATAATTTTTTTGACATTACTTCAGTACAAAAGGACCGTATTAAAATAAAAAACATAAAGTTGGCAAAATTAAATCAAAAAACGACAATAGCTCACTTTTAAAATAGTAACGTCTTATATGTTTATAGTGCGCAATTTAGTAAGCAATTCAAAATTGAACTGATATACAGGGTGTTCCATTTGGAAAAATCAATTTAAGACAAAAATATATCATGTTACTTTAATCCAGCTTTCTGCAAATTCAATTACTAATTGCTAAAAAGATGTTTGTATTAGGATCTTTTATTATAAACAACGCCAAAAATTTTGTCCATCTAATACGTAGTTTTAGAGAAACATAATTTTATAAAAACATTGAATTTTTAAAAAAAAACTAGTAATAAGTCGAAAGTCTTTAAATTTGCGGCCTAAACTATCATAATCTGCCTTCCCCACGGAGAAGACTCACCATGTATTTCTAGGCATCCTACCCCGTCATATTCATTATACTTCCTTGTGGTCTTAGTATTTTTCAATATCTTCCTTTATATTATCATTCCATGCTCATTTTGACTTTCCTCGTGTTTGTTTCTATCTTGTTCCTCGAAAGTCTTAAATTTTAGGCCTGTACTATCTTATAACTTTTTCACTAAGAATTATACGGGGAATACAAAAATATAATAATATATAGGGTGTTCCATTCAAAAACCCATAACTGTGGTCACCCACCAAATAATGGAACACTCTGTGGCTATCTTAACAAGAAAACCGCTTTGAAAATCTTTTCTCATAAAGTCACAATCTACCTTCCACTCGAAGATGACTCACCATGTAAACAGGTATTTTTGTTCTTTAGCACGATATTTATATTAATTTTTATGTGATTTTTTTTTAATTAAATATAGTACATTTTACTTTGACGTTTCGGTGTATTTAACATCTTTTTCAAAAAACATAGAAGATATAACTTGAAAATTCATTTTATCACACATTATTAAAAACTAATATAAATTATTAAATTGGTTTCATAATTTATATTAGTTTTTAATAATTCTGAATGAATATAAATTTGAACACTTGTTCAAATCATTTTTAACTACTTTAATGTTCATATTTATTGTTATTTTATAATTTCTGCTCTACTAATTTCTCATGCATTCACATAAAAGTTCCTGTTTGTACACCTACTAAAATCAAGTTATTAATTAGTTTGGTTTTGAAATTTCTTTATTGTGCCATATTCTACATATTTTATGAAATATATTGCTGCTAGAGTGTATTGTAAATAAAATATATCCAATTTTTGTGTAAATACTGGCAGGTATCAAAATGAGACACTTACTAAGACTATATAAGCAAAAGAAAAGAAGAATGATATATTATATATTATATTATTTATTATAGCCTGTCAACTGAGACGCAACTCATTGAATATCATCCAGTTTTTTATCAGTTTCGCGACAAATATCATAGCTGACTATACCGTATTCATATGTAAAAAACATAAAGTTGGTAAAAATGTATTGAAAAAGAACAATAGCTCAGTAATGGTCATTTTTATATTATATTTACACTTCTGCCTCTGGTACACTTGGTTTTATTCTTAGAAATAGGCATTTTGCTAAAGCAGTACTTCTTTATTTTTCGCTCGTGCGTGGTAAGCTAGGAAACGCTGCTGTTGTTGTTTGGCATCCATTTTATATCTGCCATAAATTGAAATTGGAGACGATTTTTAAAGTTCTTGAGCTTCAAGAGGCCAGTGGAGTTTATCCTTATAGGAATACTGACCATGCAGTTTTGTTGGAAGAGCATAACGTTTTAGTGGACACACGTCGTGAGATTGCTAGTGCGAACTTTTTACATGTTTTGGTGCATAACAGAATTGACTGGCCCTATCTGTTAGCTTTCTGCCAGATGTCAAGTTATGCTATTTACTTCCACGTGCAGGACAAATGTCATGCTAAGGAGTCCACTACATCATATGTATGTACCGTAATAGAAACAAGTATTTTAATGATATTTTTTTGGACCTCAAACTTAAATGAGTGATTTATGTGTAATTTATTGTATTATATTATTTGTAACCCTCGCATCTATTGTAAATTACAGTGTTCCCCTTGCTGTCTTTTTTTACTGTTAGGTACAAAATAAAGTATTATTATTATTATTATTATTATTATTATTATTATTCTGTTACCCCTTGAGGGTACTACTGAATGTTTCGTTGCGGAGCGATATATGCCCATCAAACTTAAAATATGCGATAGTTACGCCGGTGCATAAAGGCGGCGCCTTTAGGAGTTACGAAAACTATAGGCCGATATCTGTACTGTCAGTAATTGATAAAGTTGTGGTGCGTTATATTTCTGAGAAAGTTTATGGGTACCTTAAGACGTTCGCTATTCTGGACAAACATCAATATGGCTACCAGAGAAACAAAGGAACTTCGAGGCTTCTGCAGGACTTTTATGATGTAGTCAGTACCAAGCTCAATGAATATAAGCACATTGTATATCTCTTTATTGATTTTAGCAAGGCCTTTGACAGTATGGAGTCATGAAATAATTACTGTTGCTCTACAGAGCGCTGGGATAAGGGGACAAATTGCGGTCTGGTTCTCAAGTTACTTGAAGGTACGGAAATTTGCTGGGAATGTTGACGGGGAACTAAGTAGGGAGGTTATCACTGAGAGAGGAGTGCCGCAGGGAAGTATTTTGGGACCGCTCCTCTATTTGCTATATGTAAATGATGTGGGTTACTGCTTTGAAAATTGCCGATTCTATTTGTACGCCGATGACACGGCGATAATATCATTCCATAGAGATTTGGAACAGGCGAATGTTATTTTGGAGAGGGAATTCTACAGATTTCAGCTATGGGCCCACGACAAGGAGTTAACTATAAATAGTACGAAAACAAAGGTTCTACATGTAGCTTCCCCACATCTAATTAACACTCATCAACTGAGGATACTTGTACACACCTCTGAGTCTTTGCATAAGTACCATATGAATGATGGCTGCCTGTGTAACTGTTCTGAGGTTGAGAAAGTGAACGCAGTTAAATATTTGGGCTTAATCATTGATAAACTTTCCTGTGGAGCGCACACATTGATATGCTATGCAAAAGGCTTAGATATTTTCCTTTGACTTTTTATTATCTTAAGGATTTCGTGCCTGATTAAACTATAAGATTAATTTACTACGCCCTGGTGTATTCTAACTTGTTGTATGGCATTACGGTTTGGGGACTTGCTTCAAATATCCATATTCAAAAGATACAAGCGTTACAGAATAGAATTGTAGGCAACATGGCTGATGCCACATACCGTAATTTCAATAACTATAAAACGCTGGAAATAATGAGAGTTAAGGAATTGGTCATTTTTCGTATTCTGATTACTAATTATTTCAGCAAGGACAAATTATTAAGAGTAGATCATGACTATTCAACTAGAAGGAGGATCGTTGGCAATTTTCAAGTGTCAAAAACTAATAATAAACACGGGGATCGTCAGTTGTGTGTTGTATTCCCTAAATTAATGAATGAATTACCTGAACAGCTGCGCGATCTTAAATCCGTTGGAACTGTAAAACGCTTAGTGCGAGACTGATTAATGGATCGTTACAGCTGCTAGGATTTTTAAGGTCTCTTTCTGTATACCATGGTTATGCGATGTAAACATATTACTTATTAATCTTTTAATAATAGCTGGGGTATGGAATGAGAGGGGGGAGAAGGGGAGAAAAGAGAGGTTGGTGAGGGGTCAGCTGGAGTAATTTCTTGGTTTGGGTAAAAATGTATACACAGATTTACAACTGCATAATATGCCCTAAAAAAAAAAAAAAACTATTTAGTATCAAGCATTGGAGTTGCTTTTGCTTTTCCTTTAAGCAAACCTACTTTCGGCTTGATATGGAATATATTGAATCTAGGTCCCCTAGGGTTTGGATTGACCTCAACATTAGATGTTATAAAATTTGGCTAATTGGAGAAGAAACTCTATGTGAGAGTAATGTTCCTTTTGTAATAATGAGTACTTTATCTTTTGAGTTTAAGATTTTCGTTTCGATTTCTTTTTCTTTTCCATTTTTTACTAGTTTTCTTTCCTTCCTTCAGGATAAATGATGGGGGAGGGCGGAGAAAAAGGGGAATGAGTATTGACTTGGAGGAATCTCATCGCATCGGTTTTTCCTAGGCTACTGACAAGCTTAAAGCTTAGTAGCTAATAGGCTATAATTGTGCTATCAGTTATTATTGCTAATGTTACTGTTATTGTACCATTATGTAAAGCATTGTAGTTACCTTTATTTTTTATTTACACCTTTTGTAAAGCTTTATAAATAAATAGATTTATCTGTCACATTAGTAAGGGGACCGGGCTCACAAACTATTTGACTTTCGTTTTCCACGATATACTATAGTATATCGAGGAAACCTAACTTATTAAGAGATTTTGGTCTGTGAGGCCGGCTTGGGTGGAGGAAAGCCCTTAAGATGGGCGGGTCATCGTCGTCGTCGAATATAATAACGCATTATATGTTATTGGTACGAAATTTGGTAAGCGATTCGAAAATGAGCCGATACACAGTTCCATTTGAAAAAATTAACTTTTAAACAAAAATGTGTCACGTAATTTTAATCCCGCTTTCTACACATGCAATTACTAATTAAAATAAATAAGGTAAGCTTGTATTAGGACCTTTTATTATGAAAAAAACCACTAAAAATTATGTCCATCGTTTGCGTTGTTTTCGAGAAATATAATTTTATAAAAGCATTCAATTATTCAGATAAATGGTAATACGTCGAAAACTTTTGAGTTAAAGACCTATACTATCTTACAACTCTACGACTAAGAATTGCACAGGGAATACAAAAATTTCATAATATACTGGTGTTTTATTTAAGAAACTATAGGTATGGTCAGTCACCAAGTTATGGAACACTCTGTATAATAAAAAATAAATTTAAAAGGTACTCATAATGAGTGGTTATCATAGAAAAAAACTGCTTCAAAATATCTTTTTTCTTAAAGTCACAATCTGCCTTCCCCAGTGAGATGACTCACCCTGAATATATACATGTATATATGATTGTAAGATATAATCTAATAATTTATACATAATATCAATGAAATAGGTTATACCATAATTTTCTTCTTTATTTTTCATATTTAATGTAAATACAAATTAAGCTTATCGCAATCCACTGGAGTATACTTATTTATAGTAAGTAGTCCATCAAATTAAGATTAATTAAATTTATTGTAGAGCGCTATTATAATGCGGCTTGATAAAAAAAAGAGAGAAAAATGGAAATGAGAATATTTCCAAGAATTATTTTAACCATTTCATTTTTGTCAACTTCCCAGAAATATATTATAACACCCCACAAATAGTGACACCCACATGCATTTTACAATTATGTAGTACTTCATAACATACCGTTTACGCACAAACAATTAATAAGCGTATCACTAAGGTCGCCTAGTATTGATTATTTCGCAAACTGTTATGAGAATGTATACGCGAGCTAAAGAAAGCCTTTTCTTTTTTATTATTACTGACGCAAACTTGACTTAAAATATTTTAATTAAACTTACATCTTTTTCAGTTCTTTTGATTGTTTAGTTTTGGCTACGTAAATATTCAATAGAATGTTTACATGTTTTTATGTTATTACATATTATTATTGTATTCATTGTATTTCAACAAATTAGTTTTTAAGACCTATACACAGCATACACACCTAAAATTACTTACGGTTGTTATTATTATTAATATTATTATTTATTTCACGTTTATGACATTTATATGGTTTCCAGAAATTTGAAAGTTTAGTAGAACCCCAAATTGATTCATTTTTTAATTACATCAAGTGGAGTTACATACGTCTTTCGCTGAACTGATTCAATAAATAAACGTTTAGTTACACGTTAGTTGCCGTCGAAAACCCTTTGCACAATAAGAAGGCGTCCTTATTGTATTTTCGTTTCCCAATCTTTACTTCATCAATTTCAACTACTACATCTTCATCTTCGACTTGAGTTTTCTCTATCAACAACATATACACAATTCATGATAAAAGTTTGTCCAGCTAACAATTGTTTTTCACGACAACGGCAATTCATTTTCTTAAATTTTTATCTTTGTAGACATCATTGTTACTCATCCCAAGAATTTCTATAGACAGATACTAATTTTTAAATTAATATCTATTTTTATTCGTTTTCTATTTCGCATTTTAATATAGAATGTTCTTTTGTATGTACATACATCTTAGGTTACTATAATGAAATTTCATTTTTCTACCGCATTTCGTGTAGGCTATGGGAACAATCGAGAATGGCGAATTGTTACATCTTTTAATTACAACAAGTAGATAACTTCATTTACAAAATGTAAGCAAAGACTAATGATTATTTTATATAATATGTGCCTCAAAAACATTATTTTAATCAAAAACATGTGGAGATGTTGCTGATGTAACAATAGACGTTTTACATAATGATAAGAAAACGCTTTTCGTGTACGTGTTTTGAGCGAATACAAATAACAGGTGTAACGAAAATTTGCGAACTATTTTGAATAAGAAATGTTACACCTTCGGAAAACTTTACTATTTAGAAATTTTCACATAATATTTAACATGGTTTGTACTTTGTATACTTAACATTATAAACACTTTACGGTCCTAATTGTTCATTGTGACGCAGTTTTGCTCGAATGCCTTGCATAAGTCATTTGCTGTACTCTATAGGAATATCACGAAGTTCTGAGTTAATAAAGCCCATAAGGTTTCAATAGGCCTATCTTAAGGCAGGTATGGCGTGTTATACGCACGAAGCATGAAAGGTATGTTTTGCGCATTTCTTGTGTAAAAATCAGCAGTACCCGGAGAATCCGCATTGTTAAGCTGAAAATACTTTTCATCATCCATAATGATTATTTTGTTTCCAGCAAAATGCTCTTATCTCAAATTTCGACATCTTGGAATTCTATCAAGTTGAGCTGCCATGTACTTTGGACACTTTCGTTTTTTTTTTTTATATTTTAAATTATTTTTTTGATTTCTCTTGCAATGGTGTTATTAAAAACATGAAAACGGCGTGCTAATTTATGGGTAGACGTTCCAATATAGTTTTCAGCAAAATGAAGAAGTCTTTCTTGATTTCGGGCTGTGATAAGCTTTCGCAGTCGGCCACTTTTCATTAGGTTCTGACAGGGTATACCTCTTTGCACTCACGAATTGTTTGATATATGATACTTCGAAAAATATTTTCATTCTCAAAAAGGTGTACAATTAGCCGTTTAGGCATTTTGCCAACTAAATTATAAATATGCTTTCGTAGCTCTAGTTTGTGAGGCATATTGGTACAACGAAAAATGACTTGTAATAAATATATGATGTAATCATGGCAACACATGGACATACTTTACTCTTCAAAACTGTGTTTTTGTATTCGAAGAAAACGTTTAGTCAAAATAGAATGCAATTTTCTCCTTTATTAGAATTAATCTAGTATCAAATTTAATAAATGGTTTACCCAAAACTATGTTTTATACACATTTCTTGATGACAACACATGTACATATTATTGTTACCTTAATAATAATAATAATAATAATAATTCACTTTATTGCCCAACAGAACGTACATATTCCAATTACAGGACAATTTGCAAGATAGCAAATATATAATGAGTGCTTAAAAATTAAACAGTGAAGAATAGCTGAAAAATGAAAAACATAAAAATATGAAAATAGAAGGAATAGTGACTGCAAATACAATCAGTGCTAAGCAAAGTTATTGAATGTTCGCACCGCAACACCCTTAACTCCACCAATAGTAGAATGAAACAAATCACACTGCGACGAAATGCTATCAAAGTGAGAACACATCACGTAAAGAGGGGAATTTAATAATGCATTTGTGCGTGCAAACGGTAAATAGAAGGTGCTGCTGTTCCGAACACCGAAATCCGGAATACGAAAATTAAGCATTGATAGTAATGCGGGAGAATCAATATAGTTCCGGCAAAGCTTAACTAGAAATATTAGACTGGCGATAGTTCATCTAAAATTAAGAGAGGTCAAAGTAATACGTGATAAAAGAATATCGTGATCAGTGCCACGTTCCGGATAGTGACCATACAGACGAAACCATAAGAACTTGGCAAACCGCCGCTGAATCAACTCCAATTCACGCTTGTAGGTAGCATAGTATGGGCTCCAGATGATCGACGCATATTCCAAGCGCGATCTCACAAGGGAGTAGTAAAGGGATTTCAAGGCTACAATATTAGAAAAGGTACCACAGATGCGAACAATTAAACCAAGCATTTTCCTGGCATTTTTAGTGATATACTCAACATGTTGAGCAAAAGTTAGCTTTGAATCAAGAATAACACCCAAGTCCTTAATCAGATCAACACGAGCGAGCTGCACCTGATTCAGGCTATAATCAAAAATCAAGGGAGAAGAAGCTCGAGTGAAAGTAATCGCCTTACACTTGCCAATATTAAGAGGTAAGTTGTTCAAAGAGCACCAGCGAGCTATACTCTCAAGGTCAAACTGAAGTGAACTGCAATCATCAGAAGTCGAGATCTCACGAAACAATTTAAGATCATCAGCATAGAGTAAACTCTGGGACATTAAGCCGTCAGTGATGTCGTTAATAAAAACATTGAAAATTAATGGATCCAGAATAGACCCCTGGGGGACACCCGAGGTAGCAATGTATTCATCTGAGGCGAAACCATTGTAAAACACAAGTTGGCGCCTGTTAGAGAGGTATGACATGAAAAACGAGACCAGGCGCGCACTGAAACCGAACGAGCTTAGTTTGGAAGGAATGATGGAATGGTCTACGCGATCAAACGCTTTTGAAAAGTCCGTGTACAAGACGTCCACTTGTTCACGAGAATTTAGAGCCTGAGACAAAGTTTGCACAAATTGGCACAGGTTAGAGACAGTGGAACGCATTGCAATGAAACCATGCTGAGATGGAGAAAGATATGTATTGATGCAAGGAGAAACTGCTGCATAGAGACACCGCTCAAAAACCTTAGAGAAATTGGACAAGATCGCCACTGGCCGGTAATTTTTTATATCAGAACAATCATCCGATTTGAATATTGGCACAATGCGAGCGAACTTCCAAATCCTTGGAAAGGAAGAGCTCTTCAATGCTAGGTTGAAAATCCTGACCAAAGGATACAAAAAAGCAGGAGAACAGTCCTTGATGAGAAAGGATGGAACCTGATCATGGCAAGTGCTGTAACTGTCATTAAGTTTGCTTATTGGTTTAGAAACCTGATCCTCAAAGAGCTCAATAATGTTTATATGACTATTATTATTATGATAATCAAGGGAGACCTGTGGGTAGGCAGGGTTTGTAAAAACACTACTGAAAAATTTCGCAAAAGCATCGACAACCAACTGAGGCCCATCCAAAGTTTCGCCATCCATAGTCATACGACCAGGTATTCGGGTCTTCTGCCTTTTTTCACGGATAAAGGACCAGAACCTACTCGGATTAATGGAGATCTGATGCTGCACACCCACCAGGTAATTAGCATATGCTTGCGCAGACTGCTTCTTGACAAGTGAACGAAGATTTCTAAATTGAAGGAGTGAATATGAGCAGGCATGCTGACGATATTTACGCAACATATAAGATTTACGTTTTATATTTCTTATTAATTCAGGAGTGTACCATTTAGGGTAAGACCGCTTTCGTGGCGAGAACATTGGAACATGCATATCAAATAAAGAATAAAGAGCTCCGTAAAATAAGTCACAGGCTGCATCCACACCGGGACAATTATCCAAGAAGGACCAATTAATATCGGATATTGCTCTATAGAGGCTAGGTAGGTCGGCCCTCCTAAAATTGTAGGATCGTGTAGCATTCGACTGAAAATCAGTTGTTACAACATCAACAGGAACATTAATCAAGAGAGCTGGATGATAAGCATCTTCCTGTACCAAAGGTGACGGGTCCCTGATTACGTGACATGGAACATCTGACAATACAAGGTCGAGAATCCTCGCAGTGTGATTAGTTATGAGGTTACATTGCTGCAAGTTACAAAAATTCAAAAAATTGCGAATAACCTGAGATTTAAAATCATTAACATTATTGTAACAGAAATTAGTGCAATTGAAGTCACTAATAAGTAAGACATATGAATAACTTGAAAGTAACTGCTCTAATAAATCAAAAAAAAGCTCAAAATCCACATTATTGACATCAGGAGGTATATACAACACAAAAATAACAACAGTCTTAAATCTAAATACACATTTACAGCCAACAACGTCGATCGATGGAAAGTCAGAAAAAACACTTGTAAGATCCAAAACCGAGACGTTAAAGTGGCTCCTAAACGCCAATGATTAATGATATCAATTAAAAATATAATAAGTGTACGAAATTGTATTTTTGTAAATCTTCATTTTATTTCGAAATTTACATATAGTTTTAAAAATTGTTATTTATGCAAATATTTATACTTTGGTTTGCAAATTTAGAACACTCAGTATATGCTTTAGCCTCGTTTAAACAACAACAATATGTTATACAATACATTATGGTTTATCTAGTTTATTTTCTTATACTTTCAAAGTAAATAGGCATTTGTGTTAGATGTTGCCTATATGCACAGGATTTTACTAGAAATTTTCTTTGGGTTTATTTATCCATATTTATTTGTACTAATAACAATTTATTATTAAAATACGTATTGATTTCTCGTCCATATCCGGAATGCTTACAAACCAGACCTAAATGCTATCCCATGTCAATTAGTTGGAATGCAAATGCATTTCTGACCTCACACATTATATATATCTTACAGTCTTTGAGTAGCAGTATCGCTAGAATCATTGAAGTGGTTTGTTACAGCTGATGATTAGAAGACGTCTACATTCACACAGATGGAATACAAGTTATTGTTGACTAATTTCCATTTTTCACAGTGAAAAAGTCAAAGAGCCGCTTAAGGTTAAAAATTCCTAACAGGAATATCTGGTTTAGGAATGTAGAAACAAGTAATAGTAAACTATATTATTTAACTGGACACCGGTTTTGATTATTAAATCGTAATAAAAAAAATTATATTGTATATAAATATTTATATTAATGGCTTTTACTTATTGCGCCTAATAATTTCAATTGGTTTACCTTTGGTTTTTCGACGTAATATAATTTATATGTTTTTCTTTATGCATCTATATTATAACCCATTGATTATGCTGCCCATTGGATTAAAAATGCCATGACCAGGAATTTGCATTATATTTATGTTGGTAATACTGATTATTATATCTATAAAAGGCCGTGCAGTCGAAAATTAAAAGACTGCTGCAAGAAATATAGAGTATACCGGGTACACCCGAATAGTCATGTTGCATTGATATTGAATTTATTTTCAATGTGCGTACAATATTTTAATTTGTGTAATATATCTATAGTACATAAACGTCACATAAATATTAAGGCTTACAATATAATATGGATACTAAGAATAATAAAAAAATAATAAATGTATAACGTAAGACTACTGAATCAAACATTGTATTCCAGGATCGGGAAGCGTTTCCAATATTTAGCGCATGATAACGTGATTAACATCATTTTCGTTAATCTCAAGTAGAATTTTTGATATAACCTATGACCTAGACCAGTTATTTCACTTTCTTTTTCTTAATCAATTATCCTCAACTATACAAACGTAGTTTTAGATTGTAGCCTTTCTTTTGCTTCCCGTGAATTAAACCAAAATAAATTGCGAGAGGCCGGAAATATCACAATTTTTTAATAATAGTCTTTTCATTTTCTAATTCATTCTGGAATTCGTACTGTACGCCGAACTGCTGACTTGTTTATTAGTAAGAAGTAGATATTTCCCTCCTGTTCGGATAACTCTGCGGTCATTAAAAACTGGTGATTTACTTTCATCTAAACTCTCAACGTCAACAGTAAACAGTCAGGGTGTGTGATATGTTTGATAAACTCTGCAATATTCCTTCTGGAGAAGATGTATTTACTGTTATTTGGTAAGTATATTTCTGTATTTATGTATTTTGATTCGCTTGTGAAAAATATCATATCAAGATTTATGATGTCATCGATGCGTCCCTGGTATTGACGTTATGTACTCTGACGTTGATTTTATTTCAAGTTTAAATCTCAAAAGCTACATGTTTTGTCTGAATAGTTCGATCAATAATAATAATTAAATTAAATAAACATCAAGATCCCGTGTTATGCGATATTGCCCCTGTACGAATTTGTGATTGTCAAAAGTAGTAAGAGTATTGCTACCATACGCTAGCAGAAATTAAAAATTTACATCTGTAACCTGTTCAATGACTTCTGCCACTAGCCACGAGTTCTAGTCTTATTCGCTTGCATCGCTGTATCTCCTTCAACGTACAGATTCATGGTTCTTATGATAGAATAGTTTTCATTGTAATAGAATGTATGTGTAATATATATGTCGAAATGAAATCCTGTACTACATATATGTGTTGACACCTACTTTGCTCTTCGCATTGTTTTTGTGTAATTAATAATCTATATAACACATTTAACACCTAAAGTTTTACATTCAATGTTTATCTAAATTGGATACATATTTGTTTGTAGAAGCAACTAAAGAAGTGTTACTTTTAAGCCATACAAAGCATGAATTACAATTACTACTTCTCTTGAAACTTTTAAACACCTAAATATATTAAAAAAATGAGGTGTGTTCTTATACGTATGAGCGTGTCAAATTATAGAATTTTAAGAATTTTTTTATACAAAAATTATTCAAAATCCTATTCTAAGTACTTCTATTCTCTTAATAAATCTCTATAGAATGCATACTTTGCAAGATATCAAAAAAGTGCTACTCGCTAAGAGTAAAACTGCTACTTTCTGTCCGAATTTTGAAATTTCATATATACAAAAAATATTGCAAATCCAGTTCTAAATACTTTTGTACTCTTGATAAATATATATAGAATGCATAACTTACGACATATTTGTAAAAAATCGCTATTCGATAAGAGTAAAAGAGGTACTTCCGGTCTTACTTTTGAATTTTTTTTTATACAAATGATATTGAAAATTAGGTTCTAAATACTTTTATACTCGTAACGTACCTGCCTAAAAAGCATGACTAGCAAAAAACTGATTTTCGATAAGAGTAAAAGACCTACTTCCGGTAGGAGTTTCGAAAAACTTTTTAAATGAAATTATTCTCAATTTTAATTTTAAGTATATATGAATTCTTTATAAATTTGTTTAAACTTAATAGTTGACGAAATATTGGCAAAATTCGATTTTTTCGCTGAAGTAAACTGCTTCTTCCGGTCTACCGATTTTACTGAAAAACTAATCAGACAGCAAAAGGGAGATTATACACGTAAATACAAAATTTGGAATTGATATCTCCAGCGGTTTGACCGCTATCTTGGTCACAGACAGACACACAGTCAGACAGACAGACAGAGAGACATTTTTTAAAAAACCACTTTTTGGATGTCAGGGGACTGACACGACGAAGTCGAAAATTTTCATCATCACAATACTTCCTTATACTACATATAAGAAAGTAAAATTAGATTTCCAATTGCAACGCTAACCGATTTAGTAATTTTTTTTTTTTTTGAAAATGTATACTACACTTATTTTTTGTTATTTTTTGTCTTGTTGCAAATTCACGTGTCGAAGATGTATTAACTTTTATCTGTTTCTGTAGAATTCATAAAGAAGTTAACTGTATACTTCATAAAATATGCATTTGTCTAGTTCTTCACAATTATTGAATTTAAGGCAATAAGATGCGATCAAGAAAAACCTCATCTAGTTATGGGGTATCAAGTAACTTTCGCTATGGTGAACAATTCCAAGTTTTAGGGTTTAACTGTTGATTCAACATGTAATTAGAAAGAGTATATATAAAAAATGAGGTGTGGCCACCACACGACTTTCTTATACGTATGAAAGTGTTACTTCCGGTCCGAATTTTGAAATTTAATTTATACAAAAAATATTGAAAATCCAGTTTTAAATACTTTTGTACTCTTGATAAATATATACCGATAGGTCCAGCTCGGAACGGGCCATACATAGGCAACAATATACGTATGGACGTAATGCTATGTGGCAACGTGTGTACGATACCACTCCGCCTGCTCCTATTTTCAGTGACTTTCTTAAAATTTGAATTTATTTTGCAGAATTATTGATTTTTTTACTTTTATCTTTTAGAAAACGTTATTGTTTTTTTATTACTTAAAATTACTTTTCCGTAGCAGCTAAGAATACAATAATAATAATAAATTGGACCTTATTATGTCTGAAACAAATGGGCAAATTACGTATACAGAACGAATATGCAAACGACTATATCCTTGCGCGGTTTAAGTCTTACTAAATTCTTAACTACAATTGAAGCTGCTGCGGGTAGAGGGGTTTCGGTGGGGGCTTCGGTGTTGCCACTCATTGCTGAGTATGGCCCGTTCCGAGCTGGGCCTATCGGTATAGAATGCATAATTTACGACATCTTTGCAAAAAATCGCTATTCCATAAGAGTAAAAGTGGTACTTCCGGTCTGAATTTTGAAATTTTTTTTATACAAAAGGTATTGAAAATTATGTTCTAAATACTTTTATACTCGGAACATACTTCTCTAAAAAGCTTGACTTGCGAGATATTCGCAGAAAACTGATTTTTGATAAGAGTAAAAGACCTACTTCCGGTTGGATTTCGAAAAACTTTTTTAAGACAATTTGTCTCAAACTTAATTTTAAGTACATATGAATTCTTTATAAATTTGTTTAAACTTAGTAGTTGACGAATAATTAGCGAAATTCGATTTTTTCACTGAAGTAAACTACTACTTCCGGTCTACCGATTTTACTGAAAATATAATCAGATCTCAAGAGGGAGATTATATTTGTAAATATAAAATTTGGAAGTGATACCTATAGCGGTTTGGCCGCTATCGTGGTCACACACACACAGAGAGAGACACAGACACAGACACAGACACACAGACATACACACACAGAGATACACAGACATTTTTTAAAAACCATTTTTTCGGTATCAGGGGACATCAAAACGTGGACATCTGCAAAAATCTCGAGGTCGAAAATTTTCATCATCACAATACTTCCTTATACTACGTATAAGAAAGCAAAAAGGGTAATCATCTCGAGTTAAACTAACCTGTATAAATTAATTCGTAAATAAAAAGAAGTATTAACTTTTAAATACCGAGACTCATTATTGATACATTATTCAACTAAATAGATGTATAGCTCACAAATTGAGAGCTGACCGGTGAGATGCCCCTTCCACAAGATGCGCAGTGAATTCTTATAATATTAGGATAACCACGAGCAGTCTGGAAAAACTGTCAAGCACTATGCAATATAGAATGTTGTATTACTTTCTTATACGTAGTATAAGGAAGTATTGTGATGATGAAAATTTTCGACCTCGAGACTTTTTGCAGATGTCCACGTTTTGAAGTCCCCTGATACCGAGAAAGTGGTTTTTAAAAAATGTCTCTGTGTGTGTCTGTCTGTCTGTCTGTCTGTCTGTGTGTCTGTGTGTGACCACGATAGCGGTCAAACCGCTGTAGATATCAATCCCAAATTTTGTATTTACGTGTACAATCTCCCTCTTGAGATCTGATTAGTTTTTCAGTAAAATCGGTAGACCGGAAGTAGCAGTTTACTTCAGTGAAAAAATCGAGTTTTGCCAATATTTCGTCAATTACTAAGTTTAAACAAATTTATAAAGAATTGATATGTACTTAAAATTAAAATTGAGAATAATTTTATTTAAAAAGTTTTTCGAAATTCCTACCGGAAGTAGGTCTTTTACTCTTATCGAAAATCGGTTTTTTGCGAATATTTCGCAAGTCAAGCTTTTTAGACAGGTACGTTACGTGTATAAAAGTATTTAAAACATAGTTTTCAATATGTTTTGTATAAAAAAGATTTCAAAATTCGGACCGGAAGTAACACTTTTATTCTTACCGAATAGCGATTTTTGGCAAATATGTCGTAAATTATGCATTCTATATATATTTATTAAGAGTACAAAAGTATTTAGAGTTTATTTTGCAATATTTTTTATATACATGAAATTTCAAAATTCGAACCGGAAGTGGCACTTTTACTCTTAGCGAGTAGCACTTTTTTGATAATATCTTGCAAAGTATGCATTCTATAGCGATTTATTAAGAGAATAAAAGTACTTACAATAGGATTTTGAATCAGTTTTGTATAAGAAAATTATTAAGATTGTATAGTTTGAAACGCTCATACGTATAAGAAAGTCGTGTGGTGGCCACACCTCATTTTTTTGTTTGTTTTCACTCACTGATGTTATATGGCGTAAAAGCATAGGGATCACCAGCAGACATTGTTCTCGTATTTAGAATTAAAAAGAGAACACTGCCTGTTGTGCCTAAAGTATCTTCAAGAACTAGTTGTGAAGATTTGTTCATGCAGCATAATATTATGACTCTGCCGCTTTAAAATTTCAAAATATTCTATGTTATATGTTTTCATACTGGTAAATTAATAGTTTTGTATAATAATTCTTTAAATGTATTTCATATCTGAAAGTATACATTAATTAATATTTGATGGTACGTATAATGTGTTTGTAAAATACTCTAAATTCCTATGCACAAATTAAAATAATAATAAAGAAAGGTATTTGATTCTTCAAAGAATATGACTGTAGTGTACCAAACGAAAACAAACATGTTGTAATGATAATAATTGACACATAAATCAAAACAAAACCATATATAATCAGAAAATTATAACATGATCGGGAGTAAATCAGCGTTATCATAAGAGCAGTAAAAAGTACACTACACACAGAAAAAGGCTTATTGGGACCAAGAAATTATAATTTCTTGAGTCTATTTTCTTATATGAAAAATGTATAGTCTCCGATTCAGAATGTGAGGTTAATTCAAGAAAGTAAATATATTTGATAGAAGAAATACATTTTCTTGGGAATATATTTCATTTAAGTAAGTAGAATATTATTTCAAACATCTTGTTACTTGAATGAATATATTCCTTTTAAGTAAGTGGAATATTATTTCAAATATCTTGTTCCTTGAATGAATTATTTAAAGTGATTATTTGAAGACCATAACTTTATTTGGAAGTATTTTTTTGTAATAACTAAAAATGATTTTGATGAAGATTATTTAATCTTAATAAAAATATGTTAAAAAGAAATAGAAAACTGCCTTTATCTGCATTAGCAGACATTAGTTTGTGTCTGACTCTTGTAGTAGCTATAGATAGGTACTTGCTCTTTGTGGAAATTAATAAATAAATCGTGGACCGCTTTTTGTTAAATACTATTGCAAATAATAGGCAAGTAGTAAAGAATTATATTTATAAATTATATCATATCTTACAGTTTGAGAATGTCATCGGAAGACGAGATATACCTATTACAGATTAAAATATGGAGGCCACTATGTATGGGCGCATTTTAAACCGGTCCTAAATGAGGCTCTTCAAACAGGTTTTTATTAATATTACTTGTGTTATAGAGTATGATATTAAAATGCATTTTTGGGTATCGTTTGTAATTAGCATTTTTCAAAAGAAAATTAAAATATGCGTTTTTACTTTTAAAATATTTTATATTTGAATATAAGTACCTAAAGCGAACAGATAATTCGGTAATTTTTATTTATAACAAACATATGATTGTTTTATGTTAGCACTATTTTCAATGTAACAATTGTCCGCTAATTTTTGTCCAACTACGAAGTACATTTTACAGGGAAGGTCTTCTTGTTGGCTATGTTGTATTGCTTCTTGTTTTGAAATTTAATATTTATTTTTTATTGCGAAATACAGTGGGGTAGTGTACTGAATTTACACATTAACAAAATTGTATATACTTTTTTCTTCATTCTAGTCAGAAAACACATAAGAATAAGCTCGTCAGACGACATGAAGTTTGCTGACACAGAGGGAGCTGTTATCGAGAATGAATTTTTAATGCAGTACCTTAATATTCATGAAAAGGGTATAGTGCTTCAAATATATACTACAAATGAGGACGATATCGTAGTGGATGCATCTCCATCTCTCGATTCTACCCATTACAATAAAATCATTTTCAGAATAAACAGATAAGGTATAATAACTTATAGTGTTTTATTTCCTACAGTATTCTACAAATACCATTACCATTCTCAAATCAATTTAACAAAGGTCTATATCGAATACATGCCTTATTGAATTGTGATATATTAATTAATTAGTTTAATATCCTTGATTGGAACTCGTTCCTTTTGATGTCAATTTGTGTGGCACTGATTCGTTATCTATAGTTCGTGGGTACATGACTGTGTCAGTTGCTACGAGGATTCTATGTACTATATCATGAGGAGAAACCAGTTCTAGATTTTCAACTCCTATAGTATTCCTGTAGGCACTCGGATCGTGTATCATATGGTGTATGTTATTAATGAAGTATTTTTACTGTTTCGATCCAATCATGAACTAATTAAAAAAAATATCACTAAATAAATAAGGGATACTTATATGAACAATAAGATTTTCATCTATAATATTATTGTGTTGTTTCTATGTTGCAGTGTCAAAATGAAAGTGACGAAAACTCAAGAAAAAGAAAAAAGAAATCTTCAGAAGCAAATCTTGATTACGATTTAAAAACTTTGTTAGAGACCAGTCCTCTGGGGAAAAGTATCATAAATTAATCAAACCTTTAAGAAGCTAGATCAAACACGACGAAGCAGATTGCTGGATATTATTTGCAGACACATATATAAATCATCTTGTACGCAGTATTATATCATTAATAAAAAAACAACTATATTTAATAAAAATTTTCTAGTCGTTTACGCCATGAAGATTACAACATAACTGCAAAAATAATATTAATAATAGTTATTTCCTAATGAGAGCTCACTGATGTATTACGTTCCAGCAATTAGAAAAAAAAGAGAGCCCAGTGGACAACATATTCCAGCAAGAGGAAAAATAGTAGATAAGATAAAAAAATTACTTTATATTGATCGAGAACTCAAGGTTGAAGAAGATAAGGTTTGCCAAGATGAGGAAACAATAGAAGGTAATTTTTAATGCTCAATAAATTTTATAATGAGTATGTTATTTTTGGTAGCTTATACGTTACATTAATGCAAATACATGGAGTGAACCATGGGAAGATGTCTTACGAAATTAGAACAGCACATTCAATGTACGAAGAAGAAGTACATGTGGAAATGTTTCTGACTTTTTAATGGTATGCCCAGTATTATTAGATAAAAGAGCTGATAATCGTGTAATGCTCACCAAATAAAGAAATAGACATTTTGTTACATTTGTTGCATTTCAGATTAATGTTGATTTTGAGGTGCTGTATCCTGGCAAAACCCTACATTTATTGGAAAATTGGGATCATTTTTTGATAAACTTAAAACTCTTCAAGTGAAAACAATGAAACAGTAAAACAATTAATTAGTTACCTGGAAGAAGACATTGCGGTAAGTAAGGGTTGTTTAATTCCTGATTTATATGAAATACTAATAATAATACTTAGATAGGTACTAGTTTGTACAACAGTCGTGTTTTACCACTAATACCAAATATTTTAAATTAGTAGTCAGATAGTTGTTCTACACAGTAGTAAATGTTTATTTGAATAACTAACACTTACTTGTTTCAGAATGCTGGACAAGTGGAAGTAATTATAAAAGAAACTATTAATAAAGCAGCCATCCGTGAACAACCAGTGCAGCTATATATAATAATTGAAGAATCTTCTTCAATAACAGAAATAAGAAATGTATATCTTGTAAATGACACTGTAAGGAATTATTACAAAAAATTAATCACTGCCTTAGATTTGTGGTTTAAGTCATTTCATGTATTACATGCCAATTACCCATCTGAATCGGCACATATTTGGATGTTAATTCAAAATCATTTATCCAAAATCTCTCTTCAAAGTGATGTAATATTTCCATACACTCAGCATTTATATATTTTATTTTAGATAAAAATTAGATCAAAAATGATTTATAGATGTTGTCGTACTAATTTTACACAAGCTGAAAAGTTAATATTTCATTTAGAATATGTACATAATTGCATTACGTTTCAATGTTCTTATTAATAAACATGTTATATGGATCTTTTATGTTTTTATTGTTTCCTATACTTCTTTACCTCCTTATTATAATTTGAATTATCAAATTAAAGTATCTTAATTTTATTAATCTCTATTCAAACAAAATTTTATTTTAATTCAATGATAATACGAGTGATTGAAGACATCTAGGTACTTGGTTTAATATTACAAATGTTTTTAGTTCAATAGCATATTTTAGTTAAGTTTTATAGTATTTTCACAAAATCCTTACAGTTTTAGTCCAAGTTATAGGAGAAATATATTTAATTAATGTAATTAAGTGTTTTTTAAATAATGTAACAGAATTTATAAGCATTGTTAAGTTTCCGGAGAAAGTATTTGTTTGTAAATTTAGGAGTAATACGATTTCAATTTACTTATATTTTGGAAGAAGGGTTCTTATTATAAAATGTTTATTTTCTATGCCACTACCTTCTTGTTATATTTACCAGTGCTTGTACATTCACTGACGTTCTGTTTAAGAAATACTTTATCACAATAATAAAATATATTTGTTCTTATAATAATGTCGTACATACATTAAAGCTATGGGAACTTTGTTCAAATACTACAAAGCTTGACTAAAATATAGTATTATTTAACTAAAAACGTTTGTAATACCAAACCTAATATATAATGTCTTCTATGACTCCTATTATTACTTAATTTTAAAAAAATGTTCTTTAAACAAATATTATGAGTCCTTTACAATAAGAACGCAAGAACTTATATCAAATAGTGCATATATTAAAGCAAAGCGTCTATAATTTGACTGAAAGTCGATAAATTGCTTTACAGAAAGTGATAATTTCCTTAAATGTAGTAATTCTCGTATTTACTGTTTATTGAAGCAAAGAATTTAAAGTTTGCCTTAAGATCGCGAAATTTATTTAATCAAGTGATTATGTTTTTGATTCTAGTAATTATTGTTTAATTATGCAAAGCATTTTAAGTTTGAATTAAGATCGCCCAATTTATTTACTCGAATGATTATTTTCTTGATTACAGTGAGTTCTTGTGTTTGATTTAAATCACAAAATGTATTTACTCAAGTGATTACTTTCGTGAATCTAGTATTTTTTTCAAGAAAGTAACTTATTTGTACTCCACAATTTCTTATGTATATATAATCGCACCGTTTCATTCCATCAAGTAATTCTTATAAAACCATACCATCATTCAAAAATAAAACAAGCATAAATAACCCTAGGAAATCACAATGATGTCCAAGTTACAGGTCTTTCGAAAACCTATAAGCTAGCCATAAGTAATTCTTTAGATTTTACAAAATTTATTCATATAAATGAAGTTTGAACCCTTTCTTATGTAATTGGTTATTCAAGTTAAGTTCCAAATAATTCATACTAAATCTATGCGAAATGCAGTATTTGTGATATATTCGTAAACAATTGTTTCTAGATTGGCGTAAAAGTGTTACTTCCGAACCGAATTTTAAAAACAATTTTTTAAGAGAAGGTGTTGTAAATGAACTTTTAAATAATTTTCAATTCTAGATATATACCGCATGTGTCAAATTTCATTAGGTATAGGGATTCAATGTTTACGAGCGATCTATACGTATGTACATAATACGTGGCAACGTGTTACCCCTAGTGTCCGTCACCAATGCCGACAACAACCGACATCACAACGATATTCTCCGATCCCGACTCAGATTTTGCATTCAATGTTTAGGTGGGGACACGTTGTGGTCCCTGGCCGTCTTATTACTGGAACGGGTAACATCAAATGGCGTTCGCGATCTACTGATCTCCTTCCAAATGATTTTGTTTTGTGGGGATATTTAAAAAATATTGTTTATACCCATGAAGCTGGTAGAACAGAAAACATAGTTGCCTTGAGAGAAAAAATAATTGAGGCTGCTAATTCAGTAACTACTCACATGTTAGAAAACGTAAGAGTAAATTTCTACGACCGTCTAGGGTAATGTCTTGCTGTGCAGGGAGGAATCCTTTTTATTTATTTTATTAGGGTTATTTTTTAATTTTATTAGAATTATGCTTTTGTTTGTGTCATGCAGCGTGAACGTAGCTTAATAATTCTCTGCATTTAGGAAAGGAAAAAGAAAAACAAATCCTTGCAACTCGTAAATATTATTTCTGAACGCATTAGAAACACACGGGTCGGTGGTCCAATGGTTACTGCTAAGTGCTACTTTGTATTTGCGAGCATGTGTCGGTTGTCGCGTCGCTGGCATTGGAAAGGAAAGTAGGAATACCACGTTGCAACATATTGCATGGATTGATCGCCTATGGCTAATGAAAATTGACACATACGGTATGTTAATAAAGCTAACACTTAACCAGATATTCATAAGATATAATTTTTACTCTGCAGTAAATTGCTATTTACAGTTTACCGACTTGACTCAAAATGTTATCACTTTTTCCAAGTATGAGTAGAAGCTTAAGTTTAGAATCCGGCATTAGTACCTAGATAGCATAAATAGCGAGAGATCATTGGCTTTCGTAATTATACGATCCCGACACGTGATCTGCGATTGCGATCATTAAAAATCTCCAAGTCTAAAAACTCACAATACTTTATTATACCACATATATAAAATGACGTGTGGGCACCACATGTCTTTCTTATAAGTATGTGCCTTTCAAAATTATACAAAGGTTGTTCTAAATTAAGTATTAAATACTTTTGTCTTCTTAAAAAGAATAAACTTGTGAGTTAATGTATTCTTTATGTCAAAATTTTGATTTTTTTATATACAAAAATTATTCAAAATCCTATTTATTCTAGCACTTCTAGTCTCTTAATAAATCTCTACAGAATGTATACTTTGCGAGATATTCGCAAAAAGGCCCTACTGGAAAGTGTTACTTCCGGTCCGAATTTCGAAATTTCTTTTATACAAAAATTATACCAAATTCATCTCGAAATACATTTGTACTCTTGATAAATCTATATACAATGTATAATTTACGAAATATTTGCAA
This sequence comes from Amphimallon solstitiale, assembly GCA_963170755.1. Classification (NCBI taxonomy): domain Eukaryota; kingdom Metazoa; phylum Arthropoda; class Insecta; order Coleoptera; family Scarabaeidae; genus Amphimallon; species Amphimallon solstitiale. The sequence continues at coordinate 48,257,231 of OY720684.1, read as the reverse complement.
AAAATCGTTATTCGATAAGAGTAAAAGTTTTACTTCCGGTTGGAATTTTCAAAAATGTTTTATACAAAAAAGTATCGAAAATCAATTTGCTTTTATATCTATAATGTATTTGCCTAAAAAGCATGACGCAAAAACCTGGTTTTTGATGAGAATAGAAGACCTACATACCTCCGATAGGAATTTCGAAAATTTTGCTCAAATTTACTTTTTGAATACGTTTGAATTCTTTATACATTCGTTAAACCCAGTAGTAGATAAAATATTGGAAAAATTCAGTTTTTCACTGAAGTGAACTACGACTTCCGGTCTATCGATTTTACTGAAAATCAGTTCTCAAGAGGGAGTTTATTCTCGTAAATATAAAATTTGGAATTGACAACTTTAGCCGCAGGCTAGAATTTTATAAATAGACACTGCATTACAAACAGCAAAGAATATAGGGTTTGCGATGAGAGAAGGAAGAAAGACGTGGAAATAAATGACACCATTATAGGATTGCAATTAATACCAAGATAAGGATAAAAGAATTTAGTTTGTTTTTAAATTGCAGTATTTTCCTCAATCAATGACTGAATAAAATGTTTGTAATAACTATGCAACAAATTACTCCAGAATGGGGTGTAAAAATATTTGATTACATGTGTTGAAATTATCTACGTAACTTAATTCACAAATTGAAGAAATGGTATAAGTAGCCGAAGACAAATGCATTGTTTTGTATTAAATATGTGTGAGTATATTACTGACATCACAAAGGATGTTTTATGTAATGACAAAAAAGAGCCTTTCGTTTACGTATTTTGGGTGAATACATTTGGTCAGGATAATATGCTATTTCCTTCCATATTACAATTATTCTAGTATTAAATTTTAATAAATGATTTACCAGGAATTATTTTCTACACATTCTACTTCATAACAATGCATAATATACAAAGGCAACTCTTTTAGTCATATTGCTATGTTACTCCTGTTATATATTATACAAAGCAATATTCATATTTGTTATAACTTTGAGTGGATGTGAAGAATTTCTTTTCCATGATTTATATACATTCCTCAATTAAATTCAATGACTTTCAATATTTTGAAAATCGCAATCAGATTTATTGAATATTCTGCTTGAACATCATTGACATAACGACTAAAAAAAATAGTAAAAAAATTAGAAACTAGGTAAGCGTTGAATTAATTAATTACTTATGAACAGAAAATGTTTTGCTATGTAAATAGACATCCAAAGAGTATTTTGTCGTCTATATCACATATCTGATTAAATAAAGATTTGTTGGATATCTCTATGTAAGTATGATATTTGTTGACAATTTGCAGTCTAGGGGGTTGCATAAATGGTAAGAATGTTGTTAACGCTAGGTGATTCATAGAGTAATAAAAATTATTAAATAATATAAATTCGTATATTATTTTTTTAAAAATTAAACTGTTTTTTGAAACGAAATGAGAAAAGAATAAGATGATATAGACACATCAACAGAGCATACCCAAGATCAACAAAACACAACGTTGTCCAGTGAACCCTAATTGGTAAGAGAACAAGAAGAAGACCAATAATCAGATGGAAGTAACAAGTGACAGAGGACGACAATAAAATAGGAATAACAAAATAGAAAATGGAAACAACTGAGAAGGATCAAGAAATGTGAAGTGATCTCCAAGAAAAAAGATCAGATAGCCCAGAAGGGCGGCTGCTACTCCGAGTATATATAAATATATATTATTTAAACTCTTGATAAGCATCGGCAGAAATTAAATAATCATACATTAGTTTATAATGATGTTGGATTTATTTAACGTTTCGACCTTTCTTTTGGTCTTATTAGACGAGACAGAGCAACAATTAAATGGGGAATGCTTTGCAGAATTCAATGCTCGCAACGAATCTCATTTCAAATTCATTCGGACTTTTAACAATTTTGAGATATTTTGAAAAAACCAATATTTGCCAATTTCAATTTTCCTCAATATCTCGATAACGCCTAATACGATCGCTTTTCATTTGTTGTCCCGTTCTTAGTGTCATCTTTTGTTTTTCTAATGGCGGCCATATTGGATTCTCAATTAGTTAGATAGTCCGTAAAAATAGCTTTTCAATATACAACTTGCCTAATAAATCTTTATTTTTATGAGAGATATGAACATGTAAAATAAATTTCACTCTAATACGAAATTAAAAGTTCAGATTTACTTAAATAAACTTCAATATGGCGACCATCTTCTCCACACACTTTTGATACCTTGTTTTAACAGAGTTACAAACTCTACGTAGTATGTTTTCGTTTAATGATTAGAATTAAATACTTAGTTTTTAGTGGCACCCCACAAATAAAAGTCAAGTGGGGGGGGGGGGTAAGGTCGGGCGACCTCGCAGGCCATTGTACTGGTCCATGATTTGAAATAACTCTCTCATTGAAATGTTCTCTCAAAAAATGTTGCACGTCACGAGCATTATGGGCAGGGCAGCCGTCCTGCTGGAACCAGATGTTTTGCATGTTTTCAGGGTTAATAATTTGTCTTACGAGAGCTAAATTGTAATCAAAGATGAAAGGACCTATTAAGTGATTATCTAAAATGAAAAAAAAAAGTCAAACAACAAAGAAGATGTCAATAAAAGTTCGTACGAATTAAACCACACCAGAGATTAAAACCAAATCAAATTTGAAATCTTCTTTGATTTACCAAATGTGGATTATCAATTGACCAGTGATGATAATTATGCCTGTTGAACACTCCACAATTAGTAAACCGTGCTTCATCTGACCAAAGAATTTTCCTATGAAAATCAGTATCATCTTCACATTTTTGTAGATACCACCAACTAAATTGTAATCTTCTTAAACCCTGTACAATTGTTGGCTTGTATGGGTGGTATTTATTTTTCCTCAATGTTCCATAAACACTAGATTTCGGAATTCCAGTTTCTCGAGCCACTCGACGTACTGATGTACTTGGATTGTTTATAACATTTTGCAAAATATTATTTTGACGTACATCAGCATTGTTAACTTGACAGTTTGACTTTTTAGTTCGAAGCTTCCATAGTTCACTAAATTTCTGATTTTTCTGTTAAAAATTGTCCGGTGTGGTTGTGGTCTTTGCGGAAAACGCTGAGAGTAATTTGTGCAAGCACTTTCAGAGTTTCTATATGCTTTGAAATAAACTTCTAACATATCAACCTTTTCTTCATTTGAAAATGCATGTGCCATTATTTGTTTTTATCTAATCTATTCTAATCTCAATGCTTAACGGTAATTACTTGTCAATAATTACTACACAAAGTTCTAAATCTCCCACCAACTGCACTGCACTTTAACACGTCAACAATGACAGAGCTTATTTATCTTACACTAACATTTATCTCTCATATAAATAGGTACAGATTTATTAGGCATGTTGTACATTATTGAAAAGCTATTTTTAAGAACTATCCAACTAATTGAAAATCTAATATGGTCGCGCCATAAGGAAAACAAAAGGTAGCGCTAATAACTTGGAAACAAGTGAAAATAGTTTTCTTTTTGTTTTCTTCAGACCTATTTATTTTTGTTTATTTCCCTATTAATGATCATCTTTTGAAAATAGAAAATACAACGGAAAGTAAAAATGTAGAATTAAAAAAAAAGAAATAATACAAAAGATGATCATTAATAGAGAAATAAACAAAAATAAATAGGTCTGAAGAAAACATAAATAAATGTTGAAACGTCACAATCAATTATAGTTTTATTCACATATGCCGCTATTCCCAAGAAAACATATATTATATTATTGAATATACGGCAAAGAAAAATCTAATTATATTATATATATATATATATATATATATATATATATATATATATATATATTCTACGGGTTCCTTTCGCGCGTTTTCACTGCGTGGACTTTGAAAAGACCGGTGCTGGTTTCTGGACGACGTTTCGACAAAATCTCACTTGAAATCTATTATTAATTCAAAATATCTTTTATCTATTGTCGTAAATTCAGATATTTGTTTCTAAATAGAATCTATGGAACTCATTACCAAATATTTCGGAATACTTTTGAACAATGACTGGACATCAAGCGAGACCAACATAAAATTCTCGGACAATTCTATATAAGCAGTCAACTCCACGAAAGAATATAAATTTGACAAATTGATCTAGAAACCCTTTACCATATTACCTAGAATAGTCGAGGCAAACTTCGCTAATTTACAGGCGGGTGAACCAATGCATGATACAACCGAAAGCACTGGGTAGTCTGTCTTATGAATTTTCGGCAAACCATTAGTTTGAGTGCCACTGAATTATTAACTATCAAAAATTTCGATGTGTTATAATATATAAAACCAGCACTAAACAATGACTTGATCAAAATACTATGTTTCTTTTGCACTTTAGCTATGACGTTGCACAAGTGATTGACAGTTACTTATTTTTATTTTTATCCTAATACCGAAAATTGTATTATATTTATAAAAAAAATTAAGGATACGACAGCTATAGTTTTATGTATACATAAATTTATATAGATAGAGTCCAAAATATTTTTAGGAATACCTTAGAAAGGGATGCAGAGCTGAGGCAGCTCTTGCGAGGACATCCTTAATGTAATTGCCGCAAAAATCTCTATAGCAAACATAGTAAACTGTCACTATTTCTTTCAGGAGACTATAGTGATTTATTTTTCTTTATATTCCTACGTTTGAATTGCTGTTTTTATCTTGAAATATGTACCCTTTTAGAGTATAAAAAAATGCTCCACTTAAAAAGAAATGATCTGATGATTCTCATTAACAGCTTTTTTTTGTTGTGCTAGTATACTATGAACATTAAAGAATAAATAAAAGTCCACGTTCTATCAAAACTAATGATGTAGCTGCACTTCTACATTTTGCTCACAAGCGATCTAATAATACCTACTTATTTTACTTACAAAGAGAGCTTAAACAGCAATTTTCTCCCTTGATATTTTAGAGTAACTCTATAGGAAGAGCGTATTTTGTTTTTCCTTCACAAAAATCGCCAAAAACCATTTCATATATTTTTCAACTCTATGTAAATAAAGTGGCTGTAGTTTCTACACATGCAGGGACTTTTCTCAATTTAAAATTAATCGGTATACACTGACTTATTAATGGTAAGTACTGTCTTCGCTGGCATACATTATTTGAATGTAATAAAACAGATTAATGCTAATATCATACAAGACATATATTTCCTTATAGTCCAAAATTTGCAAAATCGCTACCTTTTTTCTCGAAATTTCAGTAAATACCGATTACTTAATACGTACTACCGTTTTTTATTCATTTCTGCACAACCATGAGGCAGGGTGAGAGGCGCTTTTTTTTCATGTGGTATCCCTAGTAGGTCTAATCCACGATTCGTTATTTACTGATGTCTTTTCTTCCGTTTCTATGGCCTAGATGGTTTAAGCTCACTGATATCAATATCTTCTAGCAAAATTCTTTCCTCCTCTTCCAAGTTTTCACCTTCGTTATCTTCTTCGCCCTCGTGTGCCAATAATTTTGCAATGGTCAGGTCTTCATTCTCGGCGTAATCAACTTCTTCTTCTTCTTCAGAGCCCACAAAAATCTCTGCTCTGTTTTCACACGCATCTCCATTGCAGCATGTGCAATTAACAGAACACTTTAAGCCTGCTTTCCCACATCCATAGGCTCGACGGCACCCCTTCTTGCACTTGCACGAAATGAATTTCAGGAGTGCTTCGGGTACCATATCTTTTGTTGTTATCACAGGAGTAAGCCCAATCTTGTTTCTTTCCCAACCTCAATGCTTCGAACACTCGTGTATATCGTACCAAGCCTGAACTTAGTGGTAGGTCCGAAAGGAATGTTGCCGTGCAGGTTCTCTAGTAGGAAGTAATGCAGCAAGCTCAAATTTATTCTTCGTCACGGATATATTAATAACGTAGGGAGCCCAAAGTAATGGTGTTTTCTTTGGTAACGCCGTAAAGGTGTTACCCACAGCAGCAATGACTTCGGAATCTGTTGTGTTTCGATCTTTGAAAGCTTGCATATTTAGGCTTAAATATTTATTCTTTTCCAGTGTTCTTATAAACTCAATTTTTCCTACGTTGAAAACAGCAGAAATGTGTCAGAACCGCTGAACACATGGACGAGCAATATGTTGTCCACCACTATTTCTCCATACTGTAGGCTTAGATGAGAGTCAATTTTTTCAAAAATTTTTCCTCTGCCTGGTTTGCGAAGGTGGAGGTTTGGATGAGACCTCGCCTGTGCTATTAGAAGGACGAAAAGATCTTCTCCTACTATGAAGACGGAATCAAACGATGCGGATATACTGATCGCCATGTTAACGATCAGTGTGTCAGCATCTTCTGTAGCCTGTTTTTCTGTGAAATTAGAATTCTCAAAGTTATTCTTTATCACCGAAATCAAGCGAATTTCATTTATTTCGTTTGAGAAAAATCTTTCTCAAACGAAATAAATAAAATTCTAGATCAAGAAAAATAATGAACTTATGTGCTAAAGAATGTCTAACTCAGTTTAAAAATTAAGAAAACTTTTGAGTAAGTATTGGACATCAAATTTTAAATTACTAAACGCATTTTCTCATATGTGCAATAAATTTAGGAACTGCTCTAGCTCATACGGAACCAGTAGGAAAAAACCTTTCCTATGAAGAGGTTTAAGTACTAAGTAATACGGTAGTCTCTGCTCAAACCTAAGGGAAGTTTCATATTCTATTTGCTTTATGCAACAAGAACTGACTGTTAATTTTGCGACCAAATCTGCCAATTCCTTATATTTCTATGCAGTTGAGTTACTTCTTTTTCCATCATATATCTTAATTCTCTAATTTATCGTCTTTATTGCAGGCCATATTTCCTGCCGTAGTTCATTTCCGCTGCTGTTATTGGAGATTCATGCGAATATCCGTCTTTTAGAACATCCTTAATTGTCCTGTATAATTTATTCTTTTCAAATACAACTTTTTCGATGAAATACAATGTGCTTGTTCTTTTGTTAATTTTATAGTTTATATCTGCTTCTATCATTCAATTACCTTGTTCCAATTTCTGATCATCAATTCATAATTTCTCTCTTCCTATATTTTCCTAATTTTGATTAACTACCAAATTTGTGTTACACTATTGATAGTCATTCTTTGTTGCTTTCTTCTCTTATTCACATGTGTATTTACTAGAGGCTCTAATTTTAGTCATATTTGAGATTATTATATGCCTATAAAAGTGACTCATTTCTAGTTAAAATATCTTGTCTAAATTCTGGAAATATTAGGTGCTAGCTTCATAGACCATTCATCTCATATCTACTTTATTATTTCTCGAAAAATTTCTGCTGCTGTGTAAGCTAATTGTTTACTTGGCGCAGCGGCAATGTAAGACAATTAATAATAAAATAACAATTTGATAGCAACCTGTCATCTAAAAAGTTTTAATGAGTAATGTAAACGAGAAATGTGTAAAAGTGAAAATTTGTACAATTAAGCATAGAACCATCGCTATTGTCTATGCAGTCTCATCAAATGATTTTGATCTATCAAAGACATGCCATCAACTCCACCACATAAATAATATCGACGCAAATTGCGAAATTAAAATAATGGTGATGTTAAAATTAGGAGTAGAGCTGTCGTATACTATTCATGTGAGTCATGTTTACCTTATTTGGTTTTATCAGCGTAACACAACTAAAAAGTTGTGTTAATCTTGCTGTTATTTCCCACTAATTTTTCTCATTCATTCTAAACCATTAGTTTTTTTATATATCTGGACAAAAATATTTATTTTTTTCATTAACTCTATAAAGAATATCAGTAAGATAATGGTGCGTTCGTTGTTCTTTTACAAATTATTTTGCATACTTGTTCCAATTCCTTTTTTATGAACTGGTAATTTCGTCTTTCCCTCGTGGTTTTCTCTTAATCACATGTTTTAATTTGTTGTATTTAATTAACTATAGATCTTTTTCAATTTGGGTCCCTTTATGATCTTATCTATCATCTAGCAAATCTTTCTAATTCATTTTCTATTTGCTTGTAATATTACGAGTTGCCATCTGGTTTCTATATCATGTTCATCTATATTTCATTGTCTTGACAATATTTTGACAGTGTCTCAGTTGTATGTGAATTCTATTTTTTCTTTTTCTTTTCGTCGTTTATTTCTTATATATTCCATTTATTTTCTTTAGTTTTTGCTTTGGCCTAATTCTGAAGAGAAATTAAGACTAAATATACAACCTTTTTGAAGTTACATTTATCTCCCAAAAGGAAGTTTTCGTATCCCCGCTGTGACGATGATTTAACTTTCAGTGCTCCTAATGAGATCGTGAACGGCTCTGCGAATGTTTTCCCTGCTACTTATTTACCAGTTTTACACGATGAAGAACATGTAGACATTTCGTACAACTCTTCCAGCATTAGTAATGCTAAGGCTTGAATGGTTTGAATAATATTGTCAAACATATCAAATTTAAGCGAGGAAAACGATATATACAATGTTTTACTGACAACTAACAGCCTTATGATAATATGATGTGCTCCTCATAAATTTGTAATTTCATTCAAAAACCGCGTCTTGAAATTTAAGAATTGAGTACGATAATTTTTTTTATTGTGACGTTAATATTAACATTCTCTTAATTATAAAATCTAAGAAAGATATAGGATATTGTAAAATAAAGATATGCTATTAAATAAAATAAACTGTAATAATTAATACTTTTTCATAATGGACTTAGTAACTCCACAACATCAGAAAACAGTACATAGGGTGACAGAGTAAATATTATAGAAATGTAGTGAGAAATTAAATTATATGAATTAACTAAGTGGAGATAATGACCACTAGTGATTTGTTATAGGAGTTCGATCCTGGAATTCATGATTGGTTGATACACAATGGTCATAATGACGATAAAAAATAGTTATTATTTTTAATATTGTCTCTAGTGTTTCAATTACTCAATTAGAACTGTTCATGTAAAATTCGAGTTAGTGTTTGAGCTATTCTCGTCGTTAGTTAGATTTTTAATATTCGATATTAAGGCAGATAGTCTTCTGCCATCTTAAAGGTAGCCCTAAGAAGTGCTATTTCTTGCCAAAATCATTTCTGAATTTATTAGCAAGTTTATATTTCTTCTCCAAATTTTCTTAGTGTTAGCTGTGAAAATGAAATAAATCTTTTACTGTCCAAGCATTCTAACCACTAAACTACTGGGGGGAGAGGAGGCAGAATACATTAACACCTGTATTTAAACTGTTGCCCCGTGTGGAGAAGTAAGGTAGTAGTGTTACTTGTTGTGATTATGCTGTCACGACGAATTGGAATCCAGTAGCCATATATACTTCTTTTATCTTCCTTTTGGTGTCATGCTTTTCTTTTGTCAGAATTATTCCGTCGTCCGATTTGATTTAGTGGTCTGCTTCGAAAGCATGTTGCGCCAAGCGGAATTTTTTTGTTTCACCTAGGCGAACCAGATTCTGTGTTCTTTTGTTGTAACATCTAGGGGCCTCTCTTATGAGGCCCTTTGGCGTTCATATTGGAGAAACCAAGATACTCCTGTCAGCTTTAGGAACCTCTAAAGGTGCCCCAACCATGGTATATAATGATAGACATATTGCTCTGTTATGTGTATTTTCAAAAGTTATTGAATAAACGACTGTCAACAAAAATTATTACTTTCTTAACAAGTTTGACATAGTTATATCATGTCCATAAGGTTTTACACAAGAGGTTTTTTTTTACTGAACCCAAAATTATAGAGTTGTGTACAATATATTTACGATAGAATGTTTGCGGGTGACTATGTAGTTCTACTTTTATTTTATATATGACAAAATCACGAATCTTAGTTTTTTTCGGTTTTAGAACATAAGAATCTTGTTACAATTGACGGTATTAGGACAAGGGAGTTTGAGACTAGTCATGGTACAGCTCAGAGAAGTGTTTTTTAACTAATCATTATTTTATCGAATTGCCCGAGCAGGTATTTATGATCTACTGATAGTCAAGCGAACGAACCTTAGTTTTTAGCTCATTTGGATGAATAAGTTGATTTTGTCTGTGCTTAAGCCCCTAAGGGCATGTTTCATTATTAATTATTTAAAAAATATGTTATCAACTGCATCACTATTAAATATATATAAAAAGCAAATATACGGGGTAAGCGGCTGAAGTTTCCGGCCTGGTTATATTCTAGAAGGGATAGAAATAAAACAAAATAATTATAACTCAATATAATCTCCATTTAGTTTAATGCATCTTTCGGATCTTGAAATTAACATTTTTATACCATCCGAAAAGTACTCTGGAGTTTTATCTGCAAAATGGTCTAAAACCGCTTCTTGCACTTCATTGTCACTCTCAAATTTTCTTTTTCGATGGTGTCTCTTCAGTTTTGAGAACAAATAATAATCACTGAGGGCGAGATCTGGACTGTAAGGTGGGTACGACAGTTTTACAAAACCACATTCCTGCACAGTAGCCTGCGCAATTGTAGCTTTATGGACAGGAGCACTGTCATGCAGAAGGCGAACAATACAGTTTTCTTTGATTAAGTCTCGCAATTTATGCATTAAGGTAGCGTAGTATTGTGCACTAACAACTGTGTTCCTTTCTTTGAAATCCATAAGCAGAATTCCTTTTGAATCCCAAAAGATTGTTGCCATGTTGCCTTTCTTGATTAAGTCACCCTTCGCCATTCCATTGATTCCCTTTTCGATATGGGATCATAGTATAGAACCATAGTTTCATCTACTGTAACAATGGATTGAAGAAATTGTTTCTGGTTGTCGCGAGTAAGGTTTAAAAACTGCTCACAAGATGTCACGTGTTGCTGTTTCTGAATTGCTGACAATAATCGTGGCACGCATATCGAACTGACCTTATTCACACTAATGTGTCCATGAGAGATTCATCGTATGGCCCACACTTTTCTGATAATTCTTTGACTTTTATACACCTGTCTTGCAACATAGCCTGCCTGACGACCTCGATCTTTTCTGGCGTCTCAACTGGCCGATCGGCATGTGGCTCGTCTTCTACGCTTTCTCGGCCCAAATAAAATTGTGTTTCCCATTCTTTAACAGTGAAAAAAGAAGGGGCAGATTCACCGTATAGACCATCCAAGTGTTTAATAACCTTAGAATTAACACTTTTTTGTCAGAAATTTAATCACTGCTCGGTATTCAATTTTCAACATCATACATATGCAATATACATTTTTAACAACAAAAGCAAATCTTAAACTGATGTAAAACCTCAAAATAAACTCAATCATTCCTTCTATAAGAGATCACCGATGAATGCAGGTTCTGATATTTATAATGCTCTTCTATCAGAAATTATAAGCTCGGTGTTTGTCACGATCTTCAAATTTCAATTAACACAATACTTAATAAAATTAAGGTATTATAATATGACCGAGTACCACTTCTTAACTAGTTAAGGTTATGTAACTATTTTAAGTATATATTTTTATTTTATTGTTCAGTTGTTCTTGTTTTTATCTTAATTTTTTTATAATTGTATAACAATAACATATTTGCTAAATAATCCTTTACTCACGTACCACAATTATATCTTTGCAGCCTCAAGGGTTAGTAAATAAAATTAAATACGAATTTGAATGAGGTTTCCAGTAGGAAAAACTTTTTTAATATCAATTTTAGAAGAAAATATATCCATTTGTAATTTGTTTAATAATAATAATCTTTATTGTCCATCAGAAGAAATTCCAATTACAGGACATAAATTAAATATACAGACAACAATAATCTAATAATATGATAAAATATATAAATAATAACAAAAAGGCAATCTAGTTTTAGGAAATGAAAATTGTAACATGACTACTTATGACTGTTTACAAAAAGTAAATAAGAGAATAAGTAAAAAACGCATGCAAAACATAGGAACAAAATTATAATTTAATAAATTATCTCAAGAAAGGATCAGGGTCATACCCTTTAGCATTTATCATCATATGCGACAAAGGACCTTTTATTAAAGTATTAGTTCTTGTTCTCGAATACGCAAACATTTCGGTTGATCGGGTTGCCCTTAAGGGGACGTGAATATTTATTTGTGAGAGTAGTACGGGGGAGTCTATTTTATTCAGAAGTAATTTGACTAGGAACTTGGCACTACACAGCTCTCTTCTGCTGCCTAAAGCATCGACGGAATGTCTGTCAAGGAGAGCTGCATAATCCACTCCCCTTTCCGGATAATAACCATCGCTTTTAAATGAAAGATATTTTAAGAAGTGTCTCTAAATTCTTTCAAGAGCCAATTGCAGGTATAGATAATGCGGATGCCATATTATAGAACCGTATTCCAACTTAGGCCTTACAAGTGCATAGTAAATAGATTTTAATGCAGGGGGATTATTAAATTGTCTAGAAGATCTTATAAGAAAACCTAATGATTTAAATGCTGGGGCACAAGTTTTAAGGATATGATCAGTGAAACGTAGGGAGGAGTCGAAGATAATACCCAGATCCACCAATCTACAGAATGGCATTTTCTGTGTCATCTTTTGGGTGTTAGATGTCGCTGTGATATTCTCACTGCATTTATCACGCAAAAATTACATTAGCAGCGTTTTAAGTCTTGAAGCCATTGTCGACAGTCTCCACGTACACTGACGAGACCTCAAAGGTCGAAACACCGGTGTCTGTGCGTTCGATTGTCGGTAATGGCACTTAATGTATGTGTGTATCTCAAACACATGCATATATGCATATACGTTTTAGGTATAAATGTATATATGTAAGTCATTGTATATATGTTGCTGATAACAAAAATAATGGAATTATTACTACTATGTATAGTTTTTATTGAATGCTAATGACCGCTCTTGTATATTCATTTATTTTCGACAGAAAAATAATCATAAAAGTGCTTTATTATAGGTATTCTCCAATTTACACATTTATAATTACAAGACATATTAGTGTTAAGGATTTATCAAACACCAAGCCTTGTTTCAAGAAATAGTTTACCAAAATACCAAAACAAATTAAGAACTACCATAATGTGTATAATGTATAGTTTGTCACTAAATTTGTAGAAACAGTACACTTTACAATACTAATTGAATGCAACGGCCATATAAATATCGTAAAGGGAAGAATTTAAAGAAGGAAAAATGCAAAGCTGGAAATTTAAATAAAACCCGTACCACAACCTAACTCTAGGTAGAAATCATGTTACGGAAAGTGTAGGTATCTTAAAAGTATTTTAATGTATAGAAATAAAGTGTGCGAAGAAGACTGCGGAGTTGAGAAGTTGTGCGGGATAATAAGAAGAGAATTTTAAAAGACCATTTTAAGGAAGTTACAGAACAAAGAGAAGATAGAAGTAGATAGAAAAGGCTGACTGGATGGCTTCGCCGGCTGAGGAGGGTGTTGGATTAGGCGTCGTAGAGAGGCCGAAAAAAATAAAATATGGGGGCAAATTTCTAGGTAAATTGTTAAGTGATAAATTGGGAGATGTTAAGTGTTAGATTACCGAACGAACTGAATAAAATTGAAAATAATGGATGGAATTAAATGTAATACTTCTTGAAAAGCTCTAGTGAAATATTTTTATATTCATAGTTTGCCATCCGAGCTTTCCATATCTATTCCACATTTTAACAAAGAGGTACGAACTTACGCAGACACGCCACGTCATCCATTGTAATAGAAGTGATATATTAATATTCATAAAATACAAGACTTGCTACTAATTTCCTTGATTAAATACACTCTGGAAAATACATTAATTAACAGGTACGAATGGAACGCCTTCTTTATTGTTATTATACACATATTACCTATGTATGTATATCATGTTAATTAAAAACTAGACAACATACGTATTATAGTAAAAATATGGTAGCACCTTGGAGTATTAAACATTGTTGGGATATAGGAAACGGTGGGACACTTTAAATTATAAATTATAAGTCGGCTTAGGCCGGTCAGGAGGGTTCCTTCCTATAATTCTATTATTAAAGTGCTTGTCTACTAAATTCATGACATTTTAATATTTAATCAGTAACTTGCTAAATTTATATATGTATACAATCGAATGTTTATATAATATACTGGGTATCCCAAAATTCTTACTGCCACAAGTATTTTTTTACCATTAAAGATAATTAGACATACATTAGACGACATTTTGAAATGGAATTCATTAATATAATTTTATATACCAAATATGTGCCATTTGAGATTCGGTTGATTTATTAACAAAATTACCTATAATATACTAATATACTGTAATAACAAATTTTGAGAATTGCTTATTTACCTTCAGACCAATCATAAACTACAGAAATTTTTTATTGCGTCAAAAATAAAGATATCTTACAATTGTTGTTCACCAAGCTGTATTATTATTAAGGCTTATGCGACGTACCGTCAGTAAGTTTTATAATAATAATAATACTATATCTTTATTGCCCAACAGACATACATCTAATTACAGGACAAAAAAGAATCTAATGAATCAATAACTCCGCAATATAATATAAATATATATATATCACTGTGTATAAAACTTACTACCTTCTTTAGAAGGTTTTCGAGACTTTAAACTGCACACGGAAAATTACTTTAAGCAAATTATTTTAAATGTGCCGTAATATCTTAATGTTTACTTTTTTAATGTGTCATATGTTGAATATACATATGAGATCAAATATATAGCCCCTCGGCAAAAGTCTGATGAAGGTTCAAACATAGAACCGAAACGTCACGAGCCGAAAGAGAGCTACGAATTTTTTATTTTTACCTAAACCCTAATTCTACCTTTCCTGGTAGTAAGTTTTATACACAGTGATATACACTATCAGTACTCTAAGCTGAATTTCGTCGAGCACTATACAGCTTGAGAGCGCGGGGTATGATCACCCGATGCTAGTCGATATTCTTCGGACGTATATTCGGCAAATGATCTCCGCTAGCTGTGTTCGCCAGATATAGATATATAGATTTATTTTTCCAGAGTTGTTATTTCGTTATATTTACTGGAGAGAATCTCTAATTTTAATTTCTATTTCAAGGGTCGTTTTTATGTTATTTTATGGTATTCCTGTTATACTTATTTATAGTTTTTTTTTACCATGAAATTTCTATTTATTTATTTTTCTCTAGACATCTTAGTTTATTCTGCAGATGTTTCAGGCGGGGTGTTTTTATTTCATTCTAAAACCCAGTTGTACTGCTATAACTTTGTACACAACTACATTATTATTTAATTTCATTAGGATAATCATAATTACGTTATAAATATTACAATCTTCGCGTTATTATCGACTTAGTTATCTAAGCAATCGTCATCACTTAAAGAGAAAATTTAATTTGTTCTTTTTGTCAATCTGCAAAAAAATAATCAGATCACTATGAGTTCGAATATGAGCAGGCAATGCTAGTATGTTGTGCCGTTACTCTAATATGTATTATCGGACCACGTTTAGATGCGAGTTTACGTATACCATCGGGTGATCATACCTCGCGCGCTCTTGCTGTATATATATATATATATATATATATATATATATATATATATTAATTAGATATGTGGTTAATATTTGCATATTAAACACGTCTTTTTTTCTTTGCCGTATCTATATTAATACTTGTGAAACATACACATGTACAAATGTACATATAATATGTAATTTTCTTGAATTCGACGCTTTTGCAGACGTACCAAGTTCAGGTGTTGTATGTTTGTCGTTTTTGGTATAAACGTTACTATTACCTAACAATATAACGCTACTATTAATGGTATCATGTGTAACATCTTCATGTTGACTGCTCCCAGAACTAAATTTTTACAAAGACGGATGCGTTCTAAAATTTCTGACGATAAATTTTGGTAAAACTTTGTATTACAAAAATATGTGGACGTCTCCGACAGAAACAGATTATCAGATGGCATTAATTTAACCCATTTTAACATGAGATTTTCACAATTTGTCGCTTTTGTAGATAGCTGAGTCTCTTTCTTAGAAATTTTATTACCTAAAAATATAATTTAGGTTATGTAACTCACACATACACTTTAAACAAGTTATAATTTATATAAATATTATACATACCGCATGCAAATATATCCAATGATAATAAATTTACAGGTGGCTTTGAATTGCTCTCTTTCCGAACTAAATTCAGATTTTTTTCTGTTCTGCTAGTTGCCATAATAAACTAAAGTTATTCACTAAAGTTGAGCAGAAGTAGTCTGTGTGCAGTTGTTATTATGCTAGCTGACAGTGTGTATAGAGCAGAGCTATTCTATCTCACATTGTCTACGTGGACTTACAATGCATGCAACACTTACGATAGTTCTGTATTAATTGAACCACACAAAGTCAAGATAGAATAGTTTGTCATTATATATTGGTGGTGCTTATCCAGATGTTTAGAGTTCGAATACTTCTGCATGTAATAAAATAGGTTATAAGGTATTATATGGTATCAAAATCACAAAATGGCATCTTTTGGACTTAGACTAATTCTGCATTCAAGCGACGATATATCTGTTGATGGAGTTGACTCAGCCGGAAGTAGTGCATAAAAACATTGGGTTTCATTTGTTTCTGAATGAAAATTTTAAGTTCAAAATTAATGCCGACCATTTAATTACATATGTTTATTGTAATCTACATAGATATATTCTTAACATTCTTATTCAATGCTTATTGGCCTTAGGCTCTTGTGTTATTACTACATTTTTGTGTTTCTGCTATGGCCCTCAGAAATAAAGATCGAATTTCGCATAGTTACTTGGATGTTGGTTAGCGAAATATAGCCAATGGTAGATTATCACACTTCGCTTGTATCATACAGGAAATAATTTTGCATAGTAAAACCAAAATTAAGACAAGCATTATAATGTTTACATTGACCAAAAAGATTTGATTAATATATCCCGTCACCATACTGCTCTTTAGAGAATTTCGTATTATTACTATTATATTTTTGCTTTATAGGAATATACACGGGCTGAACAAGGATGCTCTTTCAATTAAATTTGAACGTATTAAATAAAGACGCATAATGGTATACATTTGTCAAGTGATATATAATAAACAATTTGCTTTCTCCTCTAACAGCCAGAAACTTTATTCTTGTTAATTTCCGTACTATAATACACCAATTTGTAAAATATATCTCGTATTTGATATGACTACCTGTATTATTGAATAAAATTACAACAGTTATTGTAATATAACATTGCTCTGAACAGAAAACGAAAACTGAATTAAACTTTCTAAACAAGCATGTGAAAAGATACTTAAAGTATAGTTTCTGTACATAGTCTGAGTTGATAACTTGTGAATTATTAAAGAATTGCTTGTGTATATTACGCATAGTATAAGAAAGAGTCTTCAAAGAAACACTGAAGGAGTTACACTGAATAATATATGACTAGGGTTTATTACGTATTTCTCTTGTACGATTTATATGCTTGTATAAAAATAAATAAAGATTTGGAGCAAACATTAATGAAAATGCATGTAAGCCAAGAAGGCATTTGAAGAATGTAGTAATGGAAGTAGCACCAAAAATATATTTAAAAAAATTTTAATTCATATTCTACATCTAAATACCATGTATAGGATTATGTTTAAATAATAATTGTACAAGCTTCAATAGCATTATATGTATTTCTTAAACAGTGCTTAGAGACGAATACTTCTTTAATAACATTTCAAATAATTTCCTGTCCCATATGACATGCATTTACTTTATCAAATTACTTAAATAAGTCTTGATATGAGAAATGTTCACACATAACCTTTGAATATACGAATGGGGGCTGACAAATCCGCGGCCTGAAGTATTTATCAAAGACTCATAATCTTGTTACTGCTAACACTAACTGGGACACACAATGGTAGTATAAATACAACCTTTTTTAAAATTTCGTTTCATAAAAAAAATTGTGGACAAGAAATATCATCATATTGGACGAAACCGGAAATTCTCGATTATCGTGTCGTGATGTCGAATATCGTGTCGTGATGTCAAAAAGGACAGGCGCCGAAGGAAATTTTTGGGGATATGTCATCGGTTCTTCACAATTCTGGGACTTCATATACGATGATGAACAAATGGGCTTGCTCATTTCTACAAGTATGAAAGAGATGGGAAGATGATTTCCGGCAGGAACGTCCGGTAACGGTAGTGACCA
The DNA here is from genome assembly GCA_963170755.1 of Amphimallon solstitiale. Lineage (NCBI taxonomy): Eukaryota > Metazoa > Arthropoda > Insecta > Coleoptera > Scarabaeidae > Amphimallon > Amphimallon solstitiale. Next base: position 48,239,024 of record OY720684.1, on the reverse strand, counting down.
ATAAAAATAACAAAAAAATTGAAAGAACCGTTTTGACCGACCGTCGAATTAAATTGTGGTAAATATCTGCAGAGTGGCAGATGTGCAAGAAACGAATTGGAAAAATTTTACACCATCATATAAATGTGTAAAAGCTAGTGTGTGTTGGGTTCCGAGAATACTCAGACCGCTCGATAAGCAAGTACGACTGGCGAGCTGCAAAGAATTTTTGAAGCTGGCTGACGATAATTTGTAAGAAATTTATGACCGAATCGTCATAGTAGATGATACGTGGATTCACCAATATAATACAGAGTCCAAAGGAGAGTCCATGCAATGGATTAAAAAAGAAAAAAGGCCACAAAAGGATTCTATGTGGAAAAGTGGGTGTAGAAGCTTATGATTTACGGGAATTTTATTGGTCCCTAAGAGGAGTACAAAGAATGGTGAGGATTATGTTAATTTATTGGCTCAGCTTCGTGAAGATATTAAGCTGAATGCGCCTGTTCACACCGCAAGGATTGCAATGCAGGCTTTGAAAGACACAGGCTTTTTAGAGATCGACCACCCACCCTACATTTCAGACGTCGCTCCCAGCGATTTTTATCTTCTTTCCAAATTGAAAAATGATTTACGGCGCCGAAGATTTTCCTACAATAATGAAATGAAAGCCATCGTAAATCGTCATTTTTTTAATGGTTTAAAAACAATATATGATGTGAAAAATGTAGATCACTCGAGGGGGACTACTTTAAAAAATAAGAAATATTATGCTTCGTCACATTCATACATAATACGTATAGTACTGATACTCATTCATTAGCATGTTCTACGAGGATTATGGGTTAGATAACGTGAACTATTGCTTATTTATTTTCCAAAGTTGCCCTTTTCTTCTAATTTTTGACTCTCTATGCACAGGGAAAGAACATCCTTCCCTCAAGATTATACTCTCGTGTTCTTTTATAGGATAGGTGTTTTAACAAAATCAAAACATATAAAATTAAACATTTATTTTCTCATTCATAATGTACAACAATATCATTTTTGTATTTTTTTAATCTTCATAAATATTTTATATGAATGAATAAATCTTATTAATTAATTTTATTCATATAATATGAATAATGACTCAAGGAATGAATATTTTAAGCCTGCATAAATACAATACTGTACTTTTATACAATACAAATCCTAAACTCTACTAAAATCCCTGCATACACTTATAATAATGTTACACAAACATGTTGCCCTTTCTCTACTGAAAGTCAATAATATCAAGGAATATGCTCACCTGCATGTTGCCTAAGCATTCCCACAATTGACACAATGCTTATTGTTTCACACAATCATTTTCTTAGCCTGGCAGGCTTATACAGGTCCAAACGTGTTCAAACTTCGTCACGTCACGCATACATATACTTCAGGTTCGAAGCCTAGTAGTTTTTAGTAACTAGCCAACCAAGGTGACTAGTGCACGAAAATGTCTGAAGTAACAAAAATTGATTACCGCACGATCATTAAATTTTTAACAAAAGAAGGGCATACACCTTATCACATTAAACAACATTTAGACAGCGTTTACGGTGATTTATCTCCTTCGTATTCAACTGTAAAAAAGTGGGCAAAATGTTTCCATTTGGGACAAGAATCCCTGGAAGATGCTGATCGGTCGGGTCGACCAATTGAAGTGATAACGCCTCAACAAACTTCAGTTACTGAACATTTAGTACTAGAACTTCGCCGTTTGAAAGTGAAGGAATCAGCAGTGATAACAAACATTTCCGAAACAAGTGTTCGCCGAATTCTCCATGACCATTTGGGTATGAATAAAATTAGTGCTAGATGGGTACAGCGACTTCTTTCTGCTCTCCAACGCGAATGTCGAGTCGAATGTGCGCAGTCGTTTTTAGATATGTGTGGATACGACCTAAAACCGATTTTGGAGTTCATTGTAGCAGGGGATGAAACAATGGTTCTGTTTTACGATCCTCTATCAAAAAGGGAGTCCATGGAATGACGCCGACCTCATGAACCTCGTCCCAGAAAGGCGAAAGTCGTTCAATTAACGAAAAAGGTGATGGCCACAATATTCTGGGATTGTGAGGGAATTTTGCTAATTGACTTTAAACAGCGCAATAGAAGTGTGAACGGCACATATTATGCGTCTTTATTGCATAAAGTAAGGGACAGTATTTGTAGAAAACGTCGTGGAAAATTGACAAAAGGTGTGCGACTATTGCACGACAATGCTCCCGTCCATAGTGCCCCCATTTCACAAGCCGCCATCCGCGAATGCGGCTTTCAAGAATTGGAACATCCACCGTATAGTCCGGATATGGCTCCTTGTGATTTTGTTTTTGTTTTATAATTTAAAAAATGACCTGAGGGGCCGTAGTTTTAAGGACGACAGTGAGTTGTAGCAGCTGTTATACAACATTTTGACGGAAAAACTTGAGATTATTTTTACAAGGGCATCGAATTATTAAATAATCGTTATAATAAATGTAGAAGTTAGGAGAGATTACATTGAAAAATAAAAATTCTTATATTGTTCCAAGTTTCTTTTTTGTATATCAGGCCGAGAATTTATGGCGCCTGCCTCGTACTACGGTAAGTTTACAAATAAGTCGAAAAAACATATTGCAAATATAGTGTGTCTCTACCTCGTATATATAGTCCAACACAATTAATCGAATTTTTGAAAGTCCATGAATTTAAAATTACATTTTTATAAATATCGACGAATTTATATCAATAGCATGGTATATTTACTTGCAGTTCTTGATCATATAGATCTTGAAACTCTCTTTGATAATCTTTGGCCATTCTTGCAATTTTTATATTTAATTTCTTAATTTTTAAACTTCTAATTTTCCAGTAACAAATCGGCTCAATCCTTGCCTTCATTACAGAGGTTCAAAAACGCATGGGGCATTCCTCGCCCTGTTTTCTTTTTTTTATTTGTGGCGACGCGGGCATTTTCGGCATCCATCTCGCGCTGACATTGTCATGCGAAGATTATCATGAAGGATTTTTAAAATGGTTGTATCAGATACTCTAGTCATTCCTGCGAGTTGCTTCTTTTTTAGTCGACCATCTTCCATTATTAATTTTTTGATTTTTTTTAAACTTCTGGAATGGTCACTTCGATAGGTCGCCCTGGACGTGGGTAGTCTTTAAGTGATTACTTATGTTGCTTAAAGCGACTGAACCACTTTATAACCATAGTTTTTCTGAAGCAAGAGTTTCCGTAAACCGATAACATCTCTTCCAGTATGGTATGCAGCTTCCTTGTTTTGTGAATGTTATTCTTAGGCATATTGCCACGCACTACTTAATTCAAACTTGTCAAGTTAATAGTAATATTTAAAATATACGTAATCCTGTACTTTAATTTCCTTCTAGTAGAGGACAAGAACGTAATATTGGGTAAATTTCGTTGTAAAGCAACCGTAAACACGTGTTTCAGACTCGTTGGTCATCATCAGTACTGTATAGCCAAGGAATAAGTTTCGGCTTCCGCCCTAAAGACACCTTATTCCTTGGCTACAACGTACTGACGATGACCTACGAGTCTAAAACATGTGTCTACGTTTGCTGTACTGCGGTATTTACCCAATAGTACCCTATTTCTTATATATATATACAATTGTGTGAAGGATTTTTTCTACTTTTCCTTCTTTTTTAGCCGGTTTTTTTTATATTATGTATCGTCGAAATTCTTGGTATTTTCGGCTTTTTTACAAATTTATATGAAGGGTTGGTTAATAATAAAAACGGTTTCTTGACGTTTCGAAATTATGTATAATTTCCTCATCAGAAAATCATGAGTTAAATTTTAAAACAACTATTGTTTACATCACAACAATACAAATATGACAAACAAAAAATTTTCAGTAGAACAAACGACATAAATTTTTATAAATAGTACTTACAATAATATTAGCCGTCTGTGTATGTATGGCTTTGATTGTTTCAAATTAATGTTAACAACAATCAAAGCCATACATACACAGACGGCCAATATTATTGTAAGTACTATTTATAAAAATTTATGTCGGTTGTTTTACTGAAAATTTTTTGTTTGTCATATTTGCAGTGTTGTGATGTAAACAATAGTTGTTTTAAAATTTAACTCATGATTTTCTGATGAGGAAATTATACTAAATTTCGAAACGTCAAGAAACCGTTTTTATTATTAACCAACCCTTCATATGAATTTTTAAAAAAGCCGAAAATACCAAGAATTTCGACGATACATTATATATATATTTAAACGCTTTCTGAACAGTTCATACATTTATGACAAAAAGTTTTTGGTATGTAAGAATGTAAGAATTCATAATTTTTTAATAAACATATTTTTATAGTTTTGATTTTAATAAGTAAGTAGCTTTATTTACCGTCTGTACAGATCTATTGTTTTACGAATTATTAGAAATTTACTATCTTTAGGAAATATAAATATTTCTTGAATCGGTTATATATAAATCCTACGGTTTGCACATTTTATAAGAACATAACATTCCCTGAAGTACTAGATACATATATAAGATTCTCTATATTCAAGGAGTTATATATTTTACAATTTGATTCACTTTCCTATAACATATTAAAAAATTTAAACGGTGAATCGTAACACATACTAGATTAAACATACACATAGCATAATGTACTTCAATTTTCGCTAATTCATTATGCACTTTCTTTTATCTAATAAAATTAATTTATTTATTCCAATTACATGCTTAATATATGTATCAAAATAATTGTAAATACAGAACTTCTATTACTCTTATTTGCAGACGTGTTTATCATTCTTCCGTTAATTTATCTTAACTATAAAACACAAAAATCACTCCATCCTCCTCATATAATTTCAACGGGAGAAGGAAAAGAGCATGTACAGATAAAAACATTTGTCTTTTTAGTATATATTGACCAGCGATATACATACTATATAGTATTTGAAAGGAAATAATATTCAAACAATCGTAACTTTTTTTTATTAACTTGAATTCATTATACTGCAAAAATAGTACAATAATTAAACTAGGACTAACATTTTTGGCGTAAAGTGACAAATTAATATTTTATATTTGCAAATCCTTTAATTTTATCCTTATTAGTAGAGAAAAATCTATTGGGCAATAGAGAATATTATTATTACATGACTGGTGGGATTATTGTTCTGAAACTTTAATGTCAAATAATCCTATGTGACACTACCACGACCTGAAATATGTGGAGGCAACGGAAGGTACGCCTTTTTGGCAAGATTAAAATTTATTCCTGCTACAAATAATGTAATTGATCGGCCGGTATTTAAATCAAACTGTTTGTTTATTTAAGACTTAATGTGTTTGAATTAATTGTTACAATGTCCTAATTTTCTTTTTCGATTTATTTTACTGACACTAATTTGGGTGTAGAAATTGATTTCACTTTTGACGGCTTACGTTTGCATAGCATTTGAACCTTCGATTTCTCTAAATTTAAAGCCTTGTTTGTTGGACAAAAACATAAAACATTTAATTTTAATTGAATGTTTCGTTTAGCTCTGTTCAGTATACGCGCTAGTCAAAATAAAATTTAATGAATTTAATTTGTCTAAATTCCGTATATGAATTAATTATCTAATTTGAACTCAAATTGTATAGCTAGCATATATAAAATCATTATTGGATGGAAAATTATTTTGTGCAGATATTCAAATGTGTATATACTAGTAACAGTGAAAACACTAATTAAACCTTTATTTTATTTGTAAAAAGGACATTTCGTTTAGCGCATCAAATATGAATTAAGAAATAACTAGAAAAACAAATTATTTTAAAAACGTCTTTCTACACAATACACTTTTATATCACTATACCCTATTTGATTTCTCTTGCATTCTCAATAGTAGTATCATAGTGGGATCGTTCTTCACGTTTTCATTTATATTACCGATATTCTAAAATAGATGATAGTAGTAGGATAGTAACATTAATAGAAATTTTCCGAATCACGTTGCTCATTCATCTTTCCATATCATATTGTCCACGTTAAATGAATTGAATATATTGCATACGAGAAAAAAATTGTTTCAGTTACGTACTTATCATGGTGGCAGTAGACCGATCCTTTAGCTTGACAATACGTACTGCCTCAGGAAACACATAAACATTTATGCAGTGAACGCAACATGGCGTAATTGCAGAATTTGTAGGCATCGATTGAGTAGAATATATGCTTTAAAAATAATGACCTTCGAGAAATGACTGTGGATCTTCATACATTTTGTTTTCATTGACCAGGAATATAACTTTTCGGATGATATGTTTTATATATTTTATCTGCTCCGGTTTTTAATTTTATGAACTGACTTCTTCTACATGGTTCTCTTTCTCATAATTCCGTTGTTCACAAAATATCCAACTCATATTTGGTTTGCTTCTTCGATACTCCTTTCAGCTATTTTTCAATTTTTATACTTTATTTTCCTTACTGTGTTTATTTATTTATTTATTTTTTTTTTTTGTAAATGTTATTTAATTTTGATTCACAACTCTTATTGGTTGGCTGTCAACACCTCGGTTCCTTTTCTCATCATTTTCTTGCATTTTCTCTAATTTTTTAATATGCAACAATTTTGTGTTTGCCTTTTTTTTAAAAAGAGAGTTTACCGATAGTAACTCTTTATATTAACAGACTTTACGATTTCATAATATTCACTTATACTCAAGCAGTCTATACATAAAAAAATGCACTAATAATGAAAAGCTACATAAGTTATTTAAAAAGTAGTAGGGGAGGGTCGTATTACATGAGATATAAAACAATAATTTTCAGCACAAAGAGTTTATTTGTAAAAGTTTTCAAAATTTTATTAAATATGCATGTAATATCACTATTAACATACCTAAATACATAAAGAAAATCATATTGCATTCTTACAGATTGACCAACAGATTTATTTTTTCTAGTCTGTAAATATCTTACTGTGTACCGTTGGCAGTACAAACTGAGACAAAACGTGGTACACAGTGAAACAGTTACTATTGTACGAGATAAGCTTTAGCGTACGTGTAGCCCATAAAATTTTAAAGAAAAAAATATTTTTGATTGTCTTTTATTTAAAGACAGCATATATTCCGGTAGAACCAACTGTATATCCGATATGTTTACGGTTGCAACATCGGGTACAATTTGATAGAGGAATGAATTTTCACATTTTGCACTTTTTCTCAAAAATGTTATGTCAAAATTCTACCAACATAACACGCTCCATTAGTAAATTTTACCAAAACAAGTTTGTCAATTTTTATTTCTATCTCTCCATTTTCAACTCCTTCATCTTCTGAACATAGGTTTGAAGAATCTTCCTGAACGACTCCGATTCGCTACTAGCGCCTTTAGCAGTTGATTTCTGTTTTTTATTCAGTTTTTAGTTTTAGTCCCTAATTCGGCAAAATTTCTTTTTATCTTTTCGGGCACAGCTTTGTTCATATTATACTTTTCCTGTAATTTTTCTTTTCTCAGTGTATCTGTTATTATTGAGCTCTTTAGTTTTTGTCGTCATTTGTTTTTAATTTTTCGTGGCTGAGCTTTTGGATGTCCTCTATAGATACAAATGCGATATTTTTAGAATCTGTATGCTGATTCTCCTTATTTAATGAGTATAACTCCAACAAAGTTTTCTCCGATAATTCTCCTTCATAATTTGTAATTTTCTCTTGCTGCTTTGATGACTATGGTTGTGGTTCAGCATTTGTTTCAGTATTGGTAGCATTGTTATCTATTCGATCAGTAATTGCGAATGATAAAAAATCGTCATCAATGAAAATGTTATGATTGTAGGGCATAATCCCTGTTTTAGCGAAACTAGCAATCATATTACTTGAAGCGAATGCTCTGGTAAAAGCTCCTCCAATCTTCACCTATTCCTAGATTTCTAAACACCAATTTGCCGCACGCACGATAAATAGTTATTTACATTAGAGTGCGGAAAAGTTGATTTTACAACGCGACAGCTCGTTTGGGAAACGAGCCCGAAGGGCGAGTTCCCCATTAGCTGGAGCGTTGTAAAATAACTATTACGCACGAAATTAGTATACAATTTTTTGGCCGACAATTATCTTGCGCCCCTTGCGAATGTTTATCTAAAATAAGCTGCAATTTGCAAAATTAATTAACCATAACGATCTTCTGTCAATTTCAGATGACATTGCTAGTGTCATAATTCTGTAGTGATACCAACCTAAGGTTGATTTGCTTGAATTCCCTGTTGGCGCTATAATTTATAATAAACATTCACGCTTTTATTTTCTACATTATCGTGTCTAATATGGTGTAAAGTAGCGTTTTCTAAATTAGACTTTATCGTCTTATACTTAATTTATTTTTTAAGCATCCCTGAAAGGTTAAAATTTAGTGGTCACTTTACCGCATAGTATCCGTACTTTGCAACATTGTGGGTAAAAATCTAGTTTCGCTTGACGTATACATGATGTCAAAGCTAGCTTTACAATTCAGGAGGCCAAAAAATATGTTTTTGGTACTCACCGCCTGTAAAGTGACATTTCGCGCATGCATCGATCGACCAGCAACGAGTGTTTCTCGGTCGACTCGACTGTAAAAATTGCAAAAAGCACTGACTCTTTGGGACACTAAAAAACAAATATATCTTTATAGTAATAAAATTATATAATACTGCTTTCCTTGATTTTTTTCTATTAAAAGCTAGGAAGTAGTAACTCCTAAAAACGTTACGTATGATACTAATCGCTTTAATCAATAATATTTATTGCTTAAAAACCAGATCAACGGCTGTTTCCATTGATTCAGAAGTGAATAGTTCAATTTTATGAGGCTTAGGTTTACGAAACATCTAGAATAAAATAACGAAGGAAATAAATATGTAAATTTAAGAAAAATAGTCTTTTAATGCAAAAGAAAAAAAATAGTTCAAGAAATACTTAATACTTATAAATTATAAATCAGTCTGACTGATAATTTCAGATTTCTGTTACAAAACCCACCCATTTTGAAATAAAATGCTGTTTACTTTTCTTATTATTTTTTCAAAATGGATAGGTAGGCTACATGTAGTGAAGAGGTACTTGTCATCTTAAAAAAAATGCAGTACACACTGAGACAGTCTCAATGTATACCGATATAATTGTATCAGTGTATACTTTTGTAGTATCAACTTTATTCCCTGAATAATATTTTACCGCTTGAATTATAGACAACCAAATTCGCAATTAAGTACATAGTTTGCGAATTTAAGAACTTGTCTCACTGCGTACAGTGTCTCACTAGATACCACTCGCCCCTAACGCATATTTAAAATTAAACAGCCTAATTTAGCTTGGGTGGCGGTGTATGTAAATAATTCCTCTGTATACTGTATATATTTAGAGCTAAATCAGAAACGGATAACAAAGGAGGGACTTTCGAGAAAGTTATCTTCCAACATTTCTACTACATATTTTCCAAATTCAATGATCCCAGGATGAAAGAATTGTATAGAGAATCTAAATGAGGACACGAACAACTAATATTACATGAAAGACAAAATCATTCCTGGAAAAGGAACAAAAACGCTTTGGCGTATAGTCAACAAAAAAATGACTGAAATAAATTCAAAGAAATAACGTTATTCAGAGAAGTAATAAAATCCTTAGCAGGGACAGACAGGTTGATTTTCTTTTTTATATTGCTTTCTATAGTGCAAGAAAATACATTTTGTCTTTAGTCAGTCCAGCATTAAGGTAAAAAGAAAGAAATTACACAACAAAATATTTCTTTGGCTTGGAGCCATTTATGTATATATATATATATATATATATATATATATATATATATATACAGAGCGACCTTTTAGACCATAAGTATAATAGCTTAGGAGATCATTAGCTGACAGAACTACGCTAACAAAAAGTAGCTACTATATGTAGTCAGTGGTAAAATTAGAAAATTGTAATTTTCAAACACTGCAAATTAGCGAGTTTTAAAATTATTTAAAACTAGTATAACGACCTAAAAATCGTCCAATAAAATTAATATATATTTACATATATGAATTAAAGGTCAATAAAAATTTATATTACATATATGACAAATTGATATTTTGGGTTATTTACCGCGTAAATTCAAATCAAGTGTACATATACGAAATAATTCGTACATGCATAAGTGATATGAAATGTAATGCATATCTACACCACCACTTGTTGGCATTACAAATATCAACGTGTAGACAGCTGTTTCGATCTAACCTCGATCTCGTCAGTACACGAAGGTGATATTTGCAATGTCAGACAAACTTGGATTTCCTTGATATACTCGATTTGGGTACCAAATGCCTATGAGAGAAAGAGTCCCAGCGGCATCTGTGATCCAAGATCAAGAACGCAAGGAAATGTTAACCCTTAGTAGAACATCTACTATATCGGGCAACTGTAGATATGCATCAATAGGTGACTTTACCTACTTAATAAACTACCTCCCCAGAAAGGTTATGTCAAAAATGACGTTTTCGCGGTTATGTTCTTGATCTTGGATGACAGATGCCGCTGGGAGTCTTTCTCTCATAGGCATTTGGTACCCAAATCGAGTATATCAAGGAAATCCAAGTTTGTCTGACATAGCAAATATCACCTTCGTGTACTGACGAGATCGAGGTTAGATCGAAACAGCTGTCTACACGTTGATATTTGCAATGCCAGCAATTGGTGGTGTAGATATGCATTACATTTCATATCACTTATGCATATACGAATTATTTCGTATATGTACACTTGATTTGAATTTACGCGGTAAATAACCCAAAATATCAATTTGTCATCACATAACCGCGAAAACGTCATTTTTGATATATATATATATATATATATATATATATATATATATTAATTTAATATGTATTTAATATGCATTAAACACATATATCAAATTCTTAGCCGTATCTGTTAATACATATGAAACACACACATATATCTATATACGTGCGAGTAGATTTCTTGAAAATTTGCGGCTTATATTAAATTGAAAATTACTTGCTTTCTTTAAGTTAATTAATGAACTTAGGGAAAAGAGTAATTTCATTATCGAAGACTAACAATGTTAGTTTCGCCCAAATGCTCGTCAGTCCGATACTTCAGTTTGTATAAATACAAATCGAAAATAATAGGGAAAAGGTCTGATTTCATTATCGGACTGACGAGCATTTGGGCGAAACTAACATTGTTAGTCTTCGATAATGAAATTACTCTTTTCCCTAAGTTCATTAATTAACTTAAAGAAAGCAAGTAATTTTCAATTTAATATAAGCCGCAAATTTTCAAGAAATCTACTCGCACGTATATAGATATATGTGTGTGTTTCATATGTATTAACAGATACGGCTAAGAATTTGATATATGTGTTTAATGCATATTAAATACATATTAAATTAATACAATTATCCTGAATGAAATAAGGATTTTCATTAATACCGACGTTACGTACACAATATGTGTTTCAAGTCGGTAGGAGGCAAAACATATAAATATGTTTCCTCTGTATCATAGAGTGAATTAAGTAATTAATTCTCTCATGCTTGCTAAGATCACTTCAGTTTGTATAAATACAAATCGAAAATATTAGGGAAAAGGTCTGATTTCATTATCGGACTGACGAGCATTTGGGCGAAACTAACATTGTTAGTCTTCGATAATGAAATTACTCTTTTCCCTAAGTTCATTAATTAACTTAAAGAAAGCAAGTAATTTTCAATTTAATATAAGCCGCAAATTTTCAAGAAATCTACTCGCACGTATATAGATATATGTGTGTGTTTCATATATATATATATATATATATATATATATAAAATATATTACAATTCTTTGCCAAATATACAAATGTATTGAAAAATTCAAAAGATTCTTGGTAGTAGTGGCATACAATGAAGTAAAAGTAATAACAATATGACAACTGGTTGTCAATTAGAAAACAATGACAAAATATAAAATGCAAATCACAATGTATAATTGAAAATGTAATCAAATAAGCAAAAGGACAGTCGGGATTACTTATATAGTCACATCAAAAGGCTTGGGATTTACCACAAACTGTTCAGTCAATGCAATTATACAAATAATAACGACGCAACTATGTAATGAAAAATTAAGAGTAGAACTGTTGATATTATAACAATATAGAATGTAAAATCAGTCATGTATAAATGTAAATGAAAGCAAATAAGCATAGGACAATCGCCATTACCCATGTAATCCTATCAAATTGGATTAGGTTCACCTAAACATGTACAATCTGATTGAAATACATAGACAATCAACGATGCAACTATGTATGTGTATTGTAATATATTTTATTAACTGCCTGGTTGAAATAAGGCATTACACAGTATTAAGTAAGTGCACAGTTGTTTTACACTTGGACATTTTGGATTGACATTTTAAGGTAATACTATATAATTTTTATTCAACACATATTAATGCTTTAACATACACCTTCTTTGTTATGCTGCACTGACGAAACCAAACTAGGTAGAAACATATATGTCTGTAGCTACAAATACATCTTAACACATACATAGTTGCATCGTTGATTGTCTATGTATTTCAATCAGATTGTATATGTTTAGGTGAACCTAATCCAATTTGATAGGATTACATGGGTAATGGCGATTGTCCTATGCTTATTTGCTTTCATTTACATTTATACATGACTGATTTTACATTCTATATTGTTATAATATCAACAGTTCTACTCTTAATTTTTCATTACATAGTTGCGTCGTTGTTATTTGTATAATTGCATTGACTGAACAGTTTGTGGTAAATCCCAAGCCTTTTGATGTGACTATATAAGTAATCCCGACTGTCCTATTGCTTATTTGATTACATTTTCAATTATACATTGTGATTTGCATTTTATATTTTGTCATTGTTTTCTAATTGACAACCAGTTGTCATATTGTTATTACTTTTACTTCATTGTATGCCACTACTACCAAGAATCTTTTGAATTTTTCAATACATATATATATATATATATATATATATATAAATAAAGGAATTATCGCGGATACATAAAATAAAACAAGAAAAAGAGAATATTGGGTAAAATCCGCGGATTTTACCCAATATTCTCTTTTTCTTGTTTTATTTTATGTATCCGCGATAATTCCTTTATTGATTATCTTTCCTGGGTTCGGATGGCACGCAGGTTGACAATGTCTTCCTCGTGGCGACGTTAGTTGTTGTCTTCAAAACCGAAGATCTTCTAACTGAAGCTGCAAATGGTGGTCTGTCACCTGATGGTCTTCCGTATATGCTTCTATCTCCAAGGATATCCCACCTTATTCCTTGGCTACACCGTACTGATGACGACCAATTAGTCAGAAACACGTGTCTACGGTTGCACTACAGCGGATTTTACCCAATATTCTCTTTTTCTTGTTTTATATATATATATATATATATATATATATATATATACAAGAAAAGGAAAATTATCGGGTAAATTCCGCTGTGGAGCAACCGTAGACACGTGTTTCTGACTCATTGGTCGTCGTCAGTACGGTGTAGCCAAGGAATAAGGTGGGATAACCTTGGAGATGTAAGCTACACGGAAGACCATCAGGTGACAGACCGCCATTTGTAGCTTCGGTTAGAAGAGCCTCGGTTTTGAGGATTCACATCCAACCTCGCCACGAGGAAGACAATGCCAACCTGCGTGCCATCCGAGACCCAGGAAAGATAAATCACAAAAAAAGGAATTAATCGCGGATCCATAAAATACAAGAAAAGGAAAATTATCGGGTAAATTCCGCTGTGGAGCAACCGTAGACACGTGTTTCTGACTCATTGGTCGTCGTCAGTACGGTGTAGCCAAGGAATAAGGTGGGATAACCTTGGAGATGTAAGCTACACGGAAGACCATCAGGTGACAGACCGCCATTTGTAGCTTCGGTTAGAAGAGCCTCGGTTTTGAGGATTCACATCCAACCTCGCCACGAGGAAGACAATGCCAACCTGCGTGCCATCCGAGACCCAGGAAAGATAAATCACAAAAAAAGGAATTAATCGCGGATCCATAAAATACAAGAAAAGGAAAATTATCGGGTAAATTCCGCTGTGGAGCAACCGTAGACACGTGTTTCTGACTCATTGGTCGTCGTCAGTACGGTGTAGCCAAGGAATAAGGTAGGATAACCTTGGAGATGTAAGCTACACGGAAGACCATCAGGTGACAGACCGCCATTTGTAGCTTCGGTTAGAAGAGCCTCGGTTTTGAGGATTCACATCCAACCTCGCCACCGAAGCTACAAATGGCGGTCTGTCACCTGATGGTCTTCCGTGTAGCTTACATCTCCAAGGTTATCCCACCTTATTCCTTGGCTACACCGTACTGACGACGACCAATGAGTCAGAAACACGTGTCTACGGTTGCTCCACAGCGGAATTTACCCGATAATTTTCCTTTTCTTGTATTTTATGGATCCGCGATTAATTCCTTTTTTTGTGATTTATCTTTCCTGGGTCTCGGATGGCACGCAGGTTGGCATTGTCTTCCTCGTGGCGAGGTTGGATGTGAATCCTCAAAACCGAGGCTCTTCTAACCGAAGCTACAAATGGCGGTCTGTCAGCTGATGGTCTTCCGTGTAGCTTACATCTCCAAGGTTATCCCACCTTATTCCTTGGCTACACCGTACTGACGACGACCAATGAGTCAGAAACACGTGTCTACGGTTGCTCCACAGCGGAATTTACCCGATAATTTTCCTTTTCTTGTATTTTATGGATCCGCGATTAATTCCTTTTTTTGTGATTTATATATATATATAAGGTTATAAGAGATAACAATAATTGCATTATCTTAGACTGGTATCAAAAACCTACAGCCTCTGGCCGGTTTATTAATTTCCATTCCAATCATCCACTATCACAAAAATTTAACACGGTCATTGCAATGAAGAACAGAGTTACTTATATTAGTCATAACACCTTTTTAAGCAAAAATTTAAAAACATTGTGTACAATTTTCATGAATAATGGATATCCAAAATATATAGTTAACAAATTGATTTATAATTCGAATAGTTTCCATATTTCTAATGAACGTAATTTTACTGTTGATCCATTACATTATAAGAAGATTCCATATATTAAAAATTTAACTGAACTAATAATAAAGAATTTTACAAGATACACCAATATTAAAATATGTAAATATAATTTACTTACACTTAACAATATATTCTCTAAAACTAAGGATAAAACACCAGTTTTAAACCAAGATAGTGTAGTATACAAAATTCCTTGTAAAGATTGCAATAAAGTTTATATAGGTCAAACTTCACAATTATTAAAACAAAGACTTTCACAACATAAAAGTGATTGTAAGGTGGGTAAACGTTCTTGTGCGTTAGCTGGGCATTTTTTAGATTTCAAACATACCTTTGATTATGATAATGTTAAAATATTAAGTAAAGAACGTAATTATAAAAACAGAATAGTTCTTGAAATGATTTATATTAACAAAGAGACTAATACAATAAATTATAAAACTGATACAAATAATTTAAGTGTGATATATTCCAACCTATTACGCATTTGTGAATAAATTATATTGTTCCTAAAATATTTAAATTTTTCTGCTTCAATTCATAAAAATTCTTGTACTTTAGATCATCTAAAGAGATTTAAATAATTTTGTATATTATATTACATAGTACAAGGCACTTGATTCTAATTTTGTGATGATATCAATATATTTTTTAAATGTCATTTCTGACAGAAAATTCTAAATTTTTAAAAACATCATTGCCATTTTAATGTTTCCACTATTATTTTAAATATATTGATGTTTTTGCCAGTGCTAACTCATTGATGTAAGTAACATTTTAACTTCTTATGCTTCCTTTTTAACAAATTCATTACGATTTTTGATAGCACTCTCCCGATGAAGATAATAAACATTATCGAAATATAGAGAGAAGAATGAACAAATTGAGTTTTATTTAACCAGAATACACGGACCGATAACCCTGATAATTAATTATTGTTATATATATATATATATATATTGCCAATTTTTGTATAATTGCTATTTGTATAGAGGTAGCAAATGATACGGTACTATTATTCAGGCTCGTGGATCCATTCTAATTTTTAACAGGTATTCAATGAGTGATTCATCATTATTTATCCTTCTCTTCTTACTTTTAAGATCTAACTTATTTTTAACAATTAAACCTCATATTTTGATTGAAATAATTATAGGTTATTTATTACTTATGTCAGATTACAAGGTTAATCTGGAAACATGAATATGCCTAATATTAGTATTACATAATAAATTACTTTCTTGAAGCTTCAAGAACTTTAAGTTTTTAACAGTTGTTACATTTCTAAATACATTATTCTTCCTTTACGTTAATATCAACAATACTCACTTTATATCCCAAATTAAAATATTAAATTCATAACGATTACTATTTTTACATTAAAGCACTAAAATTCTGTAAGTATAGTTGATTTAACGTATAAGAAAACGTTAATTTTATATAATTACATATTGAAATTATTCAAGATATTTCTTAAAAGCCAACATGGCTACTGATACAAAAAATATCCAAACGGACAACATTTAACTTAATTAAATTGAATAGATTCTTTGGAGGAAAGTGACTCTACTTGTTCGAACATTATTAATTAAGTGTAGGTGTGCTTTTCGAAGGCCATTAATTCTATATGATCAGTAATATTACTTTTATGAGCTCTCGATAATCTTATCGAATACTACATGCATGTATTTAATTACCTTGGTTTCTTTTTAGTATTTGGACCAATTCTCACTCGAGGATACTCCGTTTGTGCTCCTAAAAGGAAGTGGATTCATCTAGATATTAGATAGCAGCAGCTTTTTCTGTTCACCAAGGATTGTCCGTAGAAAATTCCAACAAAAATGGACTTCGAGTTGAAGTTTCAGAGATTATAATTGTTATTTACAATCTGCATGGCTAAACACTTATTTAGATTTAATATTCACTACAGGTACTGGTATTTTACTTGATAAATAATTTAATTTTCTCATTATTTCCAAATGAACCAAAGTTTTCTTTTCCTCGATGGCATCATAACCCTCAATGGTTTATTTTTTTATTATCTATGAAATATATGAAAAAAATAACGTCACATATGAAGATTGAATTATACTCTACGTTTTAACTTACTTTATATATCAGGATTTCAAGTTTCCAAGATTAATAACCCCTTGATTCTAGTTTTATTATAGTAACAGTGTTTAAAATTACTGCGTATTTCATAAATTGAACGATTCAAATAATATGTTTTTAACTTTAAAAGAATTACATGTGTCAATATACACTGATAATAAAAGATTTATCTTCCTCAATACTCGAATAGAAATCTATCTTTACGTAGTCGTACTATTCCGTAATAGCTGGTTCAAATCCTGGCTAAAATATTATATTTGCAATAAAATCCTGTTCAAGATCAATATAGGGATGTTTATTTTGTCCCGATAAATGCCTTTGACCAAACATATACTACATTTCTTTATAAACAAAGCCTCCGACTTACTTAATGTCCTTTACATTAATTATCCAATGCTCCTAATAGGTATATTCCAATCAAGATGACATCTATACGTATAGATGTTAACTTATTAGTCGTCAAGTCTGTTACATACTATACAACATTAGAGGGCTCTCTCACGTAACTAAACATATCTAAAGATTTTTTAATGTGTACAAATTTATTTCTAGTTTTCACTCTTACTTGTATCAGACAACAACAATGTACATGAATTAAAAGTTTAATATTTACTCAAAACAATATATACATATATATATATATATAGAAGTTTAACTTAATTTGAAGGCAACAATCAGCCACTTTCACTGACTTCTTCGATTTACTGTTGGTATATTGCATTACTGTTTTTTACAAACAGAATGTGTTTTATTTGCAACATCTTTTAATTTTTATATAAAAAAAGGAAAAAAACCCAAATTCTGTTTGTAAAAAACAGTAATGTAATATACCAACTATATATATATAAATAAATAAAGTCCGCTATAGTGCAACCGTAGACACGTGTTTCTGACTAATTGGTCGTCATCAGTACGGTGTAGCCAAGGTGGGATAACCTTGGAGATGTAAGCATACAAGGAAGACCATCAGGTGACAGACTGACATTTGCAGCTTCAGTTAGAACATCTTCGTTTTTGAAGACAACAACTAACATCGCCACGAGGAACATATTGTCAACCTGCGTGACCTCCGAACCCAGGAGAGATAATCAATAGAGGAATTATCGCACTACAGCGGACTTTACCCAATATTCTCTTTTTCTTGTTTTATTTTATCTATCCGCGATAATTCCTCTATTTGTTATATACAGGATGTCTCTATAAGGTGCGGAAAAACGCCACCACACATTTCTGAGGGCGATCTAACCCAACTTACCTCAGTCCAAAAGTGGATGCACCATTGCATTGAATTGCCACAAGAATAACACCCAAATTACAGAAGCATATGTGTCCATATACGGAATGAATTCTTTATATCCAGATTACTCATAAACGGCTGCTCCAATCAACTCCTACCAAGTATACCTTTTCTAGGTAAAAAACATTGGAGAATAAGAATTTTTATTTAAAAGTTAAATACAATGTGTCTCAAAAAAGTTATTACGTTTTAAATGGATACAATATGCCGCAGGTGGCGCCCTCTACATTTTGCAATGAAAATGAGAGCAGATTTAAATTTTTTACCCCACGAAACCCCCCCTACCCAAATATTGTGACAATATACCAATTATTACAGAAATTATTTATAAAAAACTAAAACCAAATTGACCTTTTGACACTCTGTATCTCCGAAAGCATCCACTTTTGGACTGAGGTAAGTTGGGTTAGATCGTCATATTTTGCCCTCAGAAATGTGTGGTAGCGTTTTTTCCGCACCTTTTAGAGACACCCCAGTATATATATATATATATATATATATATATATATATATATATATATATATATTTCGATTGCAGTAATATATATATATATATATATATATATATATAAATCCAAACTGTAAATTTCTTGGCATTTGCGACCATTTATTGATTTATTACCAATTATTCAAACATTTATGGTAAAATAAAAGTCAATTTTAAAAGACGTTTCGACAATTGTATATTGTCTTCCTCAGTTTTACATATACATAACATATTAAAATTCATTTTGTTTGAATACTGTAAAAAAACACAATTACTTACAAAAAATTTCACTCCAAAACACTTCCCGAAAACTCACCACACACATGTATTATGTCATTATGTTGCTTAATTGTGTACAAAAGAACTTCATTGTTGTACAAATTATATTTACAGACTGTATACTATGTGTCTATTATGATTTTTAGCACCGTATGAATATTTCCTTTTCAAAGGATCAATGTCAAATCAATATTAAACATGCAATTTTTTCCAGAGCGTTATTTCTTTATGTGCTGTTTATTTTTGCGCTTTCTTGTGTTGTATGACTTTATATTAACGTATGAAAGACATCGGAGATACAGGGTACTCTATTCATTTAATTGTGCTATTTTATAATATAGGGAAATAGATCCTAGACAATCCATCGATTTCGTTTGTGTCATTTACAGCATATTGTGATCTCTTTATCTCTATCATTTCAAGGACATTTCTAGCCTTTGTGTTATTTTCTTTTTTGAGAACTTTTACTTTATTAAAATCGAATGTGTGCCCCATTTTATCTATGTGTTTTTTTAAAGATGTAGGATTTTTGGCGTATTTGTGCCCTTTTATTCGCTCTTCCAAAAGTTGTTTAGTTTGGGCGATATATTTTTTATTGCAGTCGTTGCAAGAAATGCTGTATACAACATGGGACTTTTGTGATATTGGAATGGGATCTTTTAATCGTGTATATAAGTGGCCAAGATTATTTTTATTAACATATGCTAATTTTAAATTGAGCGGTTTTACTATATTATTTATTTTTTCTGATAGCCCTTTTATATAGGGAACAGGTATATATTTCTTTATTGATTGATCGGATTTTTGTGTTCCCTATATAAAAGGGCTATCAGAAAAAATAAATAATATAGTAAAACCGCTCAATTTAAAATTAGCATATGTTAATAAAAATAATCTTGGCCACTTATATACACGATTAAAAGATCCCAGTCCAATATCACAAAAGTCCCATGTTATATACAGCATTTCTTGCAACGACTGCAATAAAAAATATATCGGCCAAACTAAACAACTTTTGGAAGAGCGAATAAAAGGGCACAAATACGCCAAAAATCCTACATCTTTAAAAAACACAAAGATAAAATGGGGCACACATTCGATTTTAATAAAGTAAAAGTTCTCAAAAAAGAAAAAAACACAAAGGCTAGAAATGTCCTTGAAATGATAGAGATAAAGAGATCACAATATGCTGTAAATGACAGAAACGAAATCGATGGATTGTCTAGGATCTATTTCCCTATATTATAAAATAGCACAATTAAATGAATAGAGTACCCTGTATCTCCGATGTCCTTCATACGTTAATATAAAGTCATACAACACAAGAAAGCGCAAAAATAAACAACACATAAAGAAATAACGCTCTGGAAAAAATTGCATGTTTAATATTGATTTGACATTGATCCTTTGAAAAGGAAATATTCATACGGTGCTAAAAATCATAATAGACACATAGTATACAGTCTGTAAATATAATTTGTACAACAATGAAGTTCTTTTGTACACAATTAAGCAACATAATGACATAATACATGTGTGTGGTGAGTTTTCGGGAAGTGTTTTGGAGTGAAATTTTTTGTAAGTAATTGTGTTTTTTTACAGTATTAAAACAAAATGAATTTTAATATGTTATGTATATGTAAAACTGAGGAAGACAATATACAATTGTCGAAACGTCTTTTAAAATTGACTTTTATTTTACCATAAATGTTTGAATAATTGGTAATAAATCAATAAATGGTCGCAAATGCCAAGAAATTTACAGTTTGGATTTTTATATAAAAGAAACGACCAAGAGCAAATAATTTTATTTATATATATATATATATATATATATTTATATATATATATATATATATATAATGTGTTTTACTACCGGATGGTAGAATTCGGGTTATTGGAATTTAATTAAACAGCGTTTTTTAGCTTATGACGTTTCGGTCATTTTATTACAACCATCTTCAGACCTTTTTTGAAAATATAAAAGAGAAACATATTACATTATATACAAACAAAACAGTGAGCTGTAATCTAATCTATAAAGGGAGATACTTACATTTGCTCACACTGTATACTATGTATCATGGTTAACACAAAAAAACACATTAAAAATATTACTGCTATACATTTAAAATATTTAGTCTTTAAATAACATTAATTTCATATAAGGTTTTAAATCTCATATCTCTTATGTTATTCTGACTGTATAAATTTGTGTGTTTATCTATCGTCAACCCTTCACACAAAACACAAAAAATGAGGTGTGGCCACCACACGACTTTCTTATACGTATGAAAGCGTTACTTCCGGTCCGAATTTTGAAATTTCATTTATACAAAAAATATTCCAAATCTAACTCTAAATACTTTTGTACTCTCCATAAATGTATATAGAATGCATAATTTACGACATATTTGCAAAAAATCGTTATTCGGTAAGAGTAAAAGTGATACTTCCGGTCCGAATTTTGAAATTTTTTTTATATAAAAGATATTGGAAATTAAGTTCTAAATACTTATGAATTCTTTATAAATTAGTCTAAACTTAGTAATTGACGAAATATTTGCAAATTTCAATTTTTTCACAGAAGTAAACTACTACTTCCGGTCTGCAGATTTTGCTCAAAATCTAATCAGTTCTCAAGAGAGAGATTATATTCATAAATTCAAAATTTGGAATTGATATGTCCAGCGGTTTGACCGCTATCGTGGTCACAGACAGACAGACAGACAGACAGACACACACAGAGAGAGACATTTTTTAAAAAC
The DNA here is from genome assembly GCA_963170755.1 of Amphimallon solstitiale. NCBI lineage: Eukaryota > Metazoa > Arthropoda > Insecta > Coleoptera > Scarabaeidae > Amphimallon > Amphimallon solstitiale. Next base: position 48,216,975 of record OY720684.1, on the reverse strand, counting down.
CACTTTTTTGGTATCAGGGGACCTCAAAACGTGGACATCTGCAAAAATCTCGAGGTCGAAAATTTTCATCATCACAATACTTCCTTATACTACGTATAAGAAAGTAAAAGAAAGAAACACTGTTTTTCTACTTTACTTTTTTCCGGAATAATAAAATATTTCCTTCTTTGTATGTGTTTATATGAACGTATCGTTGATGCGTGTTATTTTATTAGATTTTATGTACCTGGGTTTGTTATTAATTAGTGGATTGTTCTTTAAATTAGTTTTTGTTGTATCCTTTTTTTAAACGATAGATAAACACACAAATTTATACAGTCAGAATAACATAAGAGATACGAGATTTAAAACCTTATATGAAATTAATGTTATTTAAAGACTAAATATTTTAAATGTATAGTAGTAATATTTTTAATGTGTTTTTTTGTGTTAACCATGATACATAGTATACAGTGTGAGCAAATGTAAGTATCTCCCTTTATAGATTAGATTATAGCTCACTGTTTTGTTTGTATATAATGTAATATGTTTCTCTTTTATATTTTCAAAAAAGGTCTGAAGAAGGTTGTAATAAAATGACCGAAACTTCATAAGCTAAAAAACGCTGTTTAATTAAATTCCAATAACCCGAATTCTACCATCCGGTAGTAAAATACATTACATAGTGAAATAAACCATCAGTCACAACTGAACTCCGACAAATATATATATATATATATATAGTATAATATTTAAAGAAAAAAATCCTCTTTAGATCCTGACCGTGTATTTAATAAATCATACTTAATTCCTGGGAATAGCGGCCGTATTAAAATAACCAAAAATGAAAACAAAATTAACGTTTCGACATTATTTATTCTGTCATCTTCAGAAACAAATATCTATCGGAAGAAAAATCGGAGTTATTTAAATATACATATCATTGTTCTTGTTAATGGCATTACAATTTACTAATACATGATGGAAAACAATATTCTTATATAGTTAAATCAAAAGTAATTAATAACACTTTTGGTGTTGTATGAGTACTAATAATATTACAAAAACATGTACGCATCATCAATAACTTAATACTACTTTACCATCTTGTTTTTCTTTTTATTTTATATATATGGAACTACATCTTGTCCAATGCTGTCTTAATGAAATTTGATGTCGTTATTCGATGGCAGTCAATTACTAAATAAAATATACATTTATATTCAAACTGTGTAAAACACTTCAGAGATAAAAAAGGACTATAGGAAAAACAATTTTTCTTTTATAAACTATTTACAGATGTGTATTGATATAGCGAAAGAATAATTCTTCTATTCTTTTATATCAGTATATTTAATTCCAATTATAAAATATTAAAATAAATTTCAGATAGACCACTAATTTATGTCCTATCATTGACTGCTGTGTTATACTTTTTCATTTGTATCATTACCAACACATTTCTTGCTATGGAATTCTGTTATTTGTTTAGGATACTTGCGTCATTGAATTTAAATGTATGTCCGGTGGTAGTAGTATGTTTCTTTAATGATGTCATGTTTTGGCAATATTTATGGCCTTTAATCCTTTCAGCAAGATGTTGTTGTGTTTGCCCTATGTATATTTTATCACAATTCCCACATGGGATTTTGTACACGACATGGCTTTGTTGTTTACACGGAACATCATTTTTAATTTTTGTGTATGGAGGTTTTAAACTATTATTATTTTTGTGTACAAGTTTTATATTAAAGGGTGCTAGTACTTTTGCTATTTGTTCAGATAAGCCCCTTACATATGGAATGCCAACATGATTATAGTTAGTGGGTTGTACTTGATTGCTAGTCTTTGATTGTTCACGGCTATAGTTTTTATGAACTCTCTCTCTAATGATTTTTTCAATGAAACAAGTAGGGTAGTTATTTATATGAAAAATATTCTTTACTTTTGTTAAAATTTCATCCCTGAATTCTGGACTGGTTAGTTTAAGAACCCTATCTATAAGAGCGATAACAACATTTTTGAAGTGAAAACTTCTATGGCCGCGTTGATGCGTTGATTGTTGGGCACTGAACAAGACTGAGCCGTCACGCTCGGCTATGTAACGCTCCTTCGGGTAAAGTCGGCTCGAGTCGAGTCGACTAAGGAAGCGAGACAGATATAGTTAACGCGTCTCTGCGGGTCTCTGCTATACTCGCTCGGCAACTGTTTCACGCTCGGCTTTGTATTATAACGCTAACTAGCGGTATGTAATTTCAATTAAATTGAAATTCAGAATAAATACGCGAAATATTGTATTTTTATTTTCTGAAAAATTCTTGTCCGCGTGCAGATGCGATCCCGAGTCGCCCGGGTATGAGGCCGGCACATTACCACTAGACCAGCGCGGGTACTCGTATGAGAATTATCATATCGTCTATTTGTATATATACATGCGTACGTATGAATTTTTGAAGTGAAAACTTGATCAGACCGAGCAAAATGTACTAGAATAATGTATACACAATAATAATAAATACATATTTTTTAAATGTAATATAGAACAAAAATGGAAAATGGAAAATGGAAAATGGAAATGTAAATGAATATAGAACGAAAGAAAAACTTGTATTTCGTATTATTAACCTCGCCTTGATGAAGTTTTCACTACTGCCGTGTGATCTTAAGCACACCCATCTTTTTTATGTGCCAAGGGTTGGCAAGATTTGAAATTAACATATCTACCTGTTGCAGTAGGCTTCTCAAAAAACTTTGTCATTATTTTGTTATTACTCCGAATCAGGGTCATGTCTAAAAAAATAATTTTACCCTTGTCTTGTATTTCTACTGTAAAACCCAACCTTTTATGGTAGCTATTGAAACATTGCAAAATATAATCTACTTTATCACGTGGGACAGCCATAATGCAGTCATCCACATAACGTTTGAAGAAGGTACGTTTAAAATTTAAGTTTGCTAGTACCTCTTGTTCCAACTCCTCTAACACCAATTGGGCAATAACGCTGGAAATTAGAGCCCCCATTGCACAGCCATTTATCTGTCGATAATATTTGTCTTTGAATTGAAAGTAAGTAGTTGAAAGTGTGAGTTCTAACGCATTGAGGAATTCCGTTAATGGAATATTCGTGAATTGTTGTGAATAATTGTTCCAGTTTTTCTTGACCGTGTTTTTTGCTAACTCAATTGGTATATTCGTATATAATGAAATAACATCAACAGAAATCAACTGATCATTTTCTTTTAATTGTATTTTGTCAATAAATTCTTTGAAGTCAAATGAATTTTTTATGCAGTATTAATTTTTATAAGTTATGTTTGCTAAAATGTTAAATAAATATTTAGATAATTTATTTAAAGGACTTTGGATACAGGACACAATTGTCTCAGTGGGACGTCCGGTTTGTGTAATTTAGGTAATCCGTATATACTGGGTGGTAAGGCATTATTTATCTTTAACGTTTGGCTGTCTGATCTGAAATTACATTCATTCTACTCCATCTATTGACTAACTCATTGTTTTATTTTTGGAATTTTTTTGTAGGGTCAGTTTTAGTCTCGACATAAGTATCCTTATCATTTAATAACTCCAACATATTTTTGTCATAATCAGTTTTGTTTCTTTTATCCGGCTTTACAATGTAAATTTCCGGATTTTATTTAACAAACTTTCTTGCTTTTTTAATTTTGTTTTGCAAGTTACATCATTGTGATTTTTTTTGGATGACTGTTTAAAATTAGTTAAAATGTTACATGTTTTTGTTCTAATGTTGTTTTTTATATCCTCTGGTACTGAATGTAAGGTTGTTTCTAATTTGCAACAATATTATGTATTGGAATTTGACTTTTTTTTATTAATTAATTACAAATTATTAAAAACAGCATTGGACAAGATGTAGTTCCATACATATAAAATAAAAAAAAAACCAAGATGGTAAAGTAGTATTAAGTTATTGATTATGTAAGTACATACATGTTTTTGTAATATTATTAGTAATCATACAACACCAAAAATGTTATTAATTACTTTTGATTTATCTATATAAGAATATTGTTTTCCATCATGTATTAGTAAATTGTAATGCCATTAACAAGAACAATGATATGTATATTTAAATAACTACGATTTCTCTTCCGATAGATATTTGATTCTGAAGAAGGCATAGAATAAATAATGTCGAAACGTTAATTTTGTTTTTATTTTGGTTATTTTAATACGGCCGCTATTCACAGGAATTAAAGTATGATTTATATATATATATATAGAAAGATGTGATGTCGAACACTGTTTCGGGGTATATTGGTATGTATAATTACTGACTTAGAAGGTCAGAATGTATGGGCTGGGTAATTAAAATACTGTATTTGTGGCTGGTGACGTTTCGGAAATAATCTTTATTCCATCTTCAGACTCTACAAGGAAATTTTACAATTTTTAAAAAAATCCCTTTTTAAGGACAGTCTTGACAGAAACAAAAGTTAAAAACAAAACAAAGAATGCCTTCTACTTACTTGCCACATTGTACATCTTGTGTGGGTGGTCAAATAAATTAAAACTTTAGGCATTATTTAAATAGTTAGGGTGTCACTTATTAAAAATAAATATTAAAAATTAAATTACACGTATAGTATAATTAACACCAGAGTTATTAATGAGAAATACTTGATTTTTTTTTTAAACAAAATGACAATCACAACAATTTAAAACGCACAATCATTCTGAGTGTAGGCGAGTGCTTGAGGTCACATCGAAATGTCAGGGGCAGGTCAGAGGTCACGACATTGTAGAGGACTGTTTAAAATTTTGAATAAAACTGTTAATATGATGTTTCTGATTTTTAACGTGTACTTCTGATATATAATATTTTGAATAGCTGTACAAAGCAATTAGCAATGTGGTACAAGACAAAAAGCCGCCGCAAAGAGGCAATTATAAGGATATTGCGCAAGGAAAAGGGAAAAGCCGAGATCGGATAAATTGGAAAGAATAAAAAACAAATAAAGATAGGGAAGGGTGAGGGGTTGTCAATGAGTTTGATAATTAACTATAGCAATTATTTCAGTTCAGGTGCCGAGAACGCTTTGTACAGCCATTCAAAATATTATATATCAGAAGTACAAGTTAAAAATCAGAAACATCATATTAACAGCTTTATTCAAAATTTTAAACAGTCCTCTACAATGTCGTGACCTCTGACCTGCCCTTGACATTTCGATGTGACCTCAAGCACTCGCCTACACTCAGAATGATTGTGCCTTTTAAATTGTTGTGATTGTCTTTTTGTTTTTTTTTTTTAAAAAAAAAGCCAGTATTTCTCATTAATAACTTTGGTGTTAATTATACTATACGTGGAATTTAATTTTTAATATTTATTTTTAATAAGTGACACCCTAACTATTTAAATAATGCCTAAAGTTTTAATTTATTTGACTACCCACACAAGATCTGTGATATGTGGTTGCATCTATCAAGATAATATTTAATGTCTGATGTGGCAAGTAAGTAGAAGGCATTCTTTGTTTTGTTTTTAACTTTTGTTTCTGTCAAGACTGTCCTCAAAAAGGTATTTTTTTAAAAATTGTAAAGTGTCCTTGTAGAGTTTGAAGATGGAATAAAGATTATTTCCGAAACGTCACCAGCCACAAGTACAGTATATATATATATATATATCGTCGAAACGTCGAGACAACAGTCCTTCTCAGGACATTCTCACAAGCGGACAAGAACCCAAGAAACCATTGTTTCATATATATATATATATTAAAAATGATCGTATCTCGTGGTAGTAGAGGCATAAGTGACAAATTTAATTTGACAATAAGATGTCAATTTAAATTTCATTACTATATAATGTAAATGTAAAAATTTTTGAACTGTAGAAAATGAAAATGTACACAGTTAATAATAGAACTATCGCTATTACTACTGTAGTATTACTAAACGTATTGATTTGTCAATACATGAGGGAATTCAGCAACACAGCACAGCACAGCTTTTCAAGCGATGGAACGGAGTAACACAATCGCCACGGTGTCGAGTCTGGTGGTTATGACAGCGTGTTTCTGTACACAATCACTTTGATGAACATGCAGCAAGCAAACCAGAATAAAAACAATTACGAATGTTAAAATATTATGTTTTCCTAATAAAATTCTGCATGAGGATCTTGCAGATACTTTGCTCAGTGCCTGTACCGCTTGCTACTGAAGGCGAAATATGGCCCCAGCCACGGGTGACGCACCCCAGCCATAATCGTGGATACGGCTCGGGACTGACTCTTTGCGAAATATGCTGCACTGACCGCGTCATAAGTTGCGATATGCATTACTCGCCTCACGGAATACCCGGCCGACGCCAATTGTTTTCTTAATATGCCAATATGGCAGTCCCATTCCAGGTCAGTAGTAATACTAAGATTCAGGAAGCGAATCTCTTGTTCTGGATTCATATTTCTTTTTGTGGTAAGAGATAGTTTTTGTTTAATTTTAGAACATTTCTCCTAAACCATTCTCCAGTCTCCGCAATTGCGTCATCCATTTCTGACTTCAGCCTGTCACGTTTTTTATCTCTCAGCAGGTGGTGTCATCCGCATACAAAATCACTTTTCCTTTAGAATATTGCAAGTGAAACCATTTAATAGACCAGAAGAGTAGGGGCCCCAAAATAGAACCTTGTGGTACACATCTAGTGATATAGACCGATCCTAAAACCTGACCCTTCCACGACACCATTTGTCAGTGATTTTTAAGATAGGATTCTATCAAATTATTCGCTACTCCCCTAATACCATATGACTCCGGTTTTTTTAATAGCGTCTCATGTTTCATGCAGCGAAATGCTTTCTCCAGGTTCAAACACGCATCATCACCGCCTCTTCATCATCAAAAGCACCCGCCACATTTTCCAACACCTCGACAATAGATGTTGCAGTGGACAACTTTTCTATAAAATCGTGTAGGTGTATATGAATGTTATTAAATTTTGGACATATTCCGTTAATCTGGTCTTAATAGCTGTCTCTAGGATTTTCAAGATTGCAAGTAGTATAGAGATAGGTTTATAATTGATCATCTGCTCCGCGTCACTACCCTTAAATATTGGAATTACCCATTCCATCTTCAATTCAACAGGAAAACATCCAGACTCCAAACATTTATTAAATAGTAGTGTAAGCGCTGCCACCAAATTTCGACTTACGTTTTTTAAAAGTTATGCAGACATACCGTATACATCTTTAATTGTCTTCTTATGAAATCTTTATATGATGGTTTGAACTTTTTCTCCGTTGTTGGAGAAAGAAAAAACGACTGCTTAGACAACTCAAATTTTAGCTTGGTCGTTATTATCTTCTATCTTAAGCTGCATCGAATTTTTGTTCTCGGCACTTTCTCAACTGCTTTTACGTCCGGAAAGGCCAAAAGATAGTTTCTGCAATATTCCTAGATACATTCTTATAGCTGTTTAATAGTGAAGAAATTGTTCTGTGTCAATCGTCCTTTCCCAGACTCGCTTTGTGAAGCTTCTAAGTTTAGCTCAATTTCTTGGTTCAGTCTTAAAAGAACGCACATAGTTTTCTTATTATTCAAGACCGGTATCTTTAGTGTATTTTTTTAAGTAGTATGCCACAGGCTCTGAATAAGTTTCATATCTATTTCAGTTGTTGACAGTGAAATCGGTTATACGGATATATTCTTGAAGTAAAACATGAAATATGTTGGGTATATGGGTATATGTTTTAAAATAGATCTTTCGGATACATTTCAGAATGATAAAAGTATCAACAACATTACTCAATATAATATTACAAGTCATACTGAGGCCAAGCAATATTTACAGAACTGAACTGATATATAACAGGAAACACCAGTGCCTTTACTGACGACGTCACAATAATAAGAAGAAATATAAAAGAATTAAGGCGAGTAACAAAAAAAAAATTAGTGGAATCTTATCGTCTCTAATTAGATCCTCATCTGCCTTGAATTTGTTTGCAGTTGTTGGTATTTATTATTTAATTTTTCTATAGTTTGTTTACAGAAACGAAGTGCTGATACTCCAGAAGTAATTTAATTTTTTATATTTCTATAATCAATGCTTTACTTTTCTATACGTAGTATAAGGAAGTATTGTCATTATGGAAATTTTCGACCTTGAGATTTCGCAGATGCCTCCTGATACCAAAAAGATGGTATCTGCAGCATGTCTGCTTGTCTGTATGTGTCTCTGTGTTTATATCTATGTGTGTATGACTATGATATCGGTCAAGGAGCTACAGCCATCAATGCTAAATTTTGTATTTGCTAGTACAATCTTCCTTTTGACATTTGATTAGATTTTCAATGAAATCGGCAGCCCAGAAACAGCAGTTACTTCAGTGAAAATATTAAACTATACCAATATCTTGTCAATTACTAAATTTAGACAAATTCTCAAAGTGAATTTGAATAACATTTATCAAAAAAGTATTTTTTTTTAGTTTTATTTAAAAACAGTAGGCATTTTGCGAGTATCACACAAACTATGCATTCTATACAGATTTATTTTATATAGATATTTATTTATTGGTGTGGAAGTATTTTGAGCTGCATTAGAAATAATTTTTGTCTAAAGAAAGTTTGATATTTGGACCGAAAATAACACTTTTACTCACAGGTTTATTTTATTAAGAAGAAAAAAATTCTGAACTCACATATGCGCATAGATATAAAAAAAGGTTATGTATGCCGAGCATATTTTTTTTTGTGTTATTTGGATATGAATCATACTATAGTAAAATAAAATAAAAGGAAGACCAATACATATCCAAAGGAAGTATAAAATTTAATAAGCTGACCCGATTGTGTTAGATTTTTGAAAGGGTACCGGTCACGGTGTTTCTATGGTTTCCTCTGCACCATATCTACAGGAATAGAGTACATGTTCCTGCCCACACGTAGTATGTTTTAAATTCAAGATACCCTATTTTACAATGTATGAGTTGTGTAGCGGCCAAACTATTAATACTTTCCAGAATACCTTTGCCAAAAATAAGCAGTCCGATATGAATAATCCGATAAGTACCTTATTTAACTTCTTATAAATTACACAGGTCTACAAAATTAAACTTTTTGACAGATGTTTTTTGGTAGGCTGATTTCAAAAATTCTATGCATTTATTTGTATCACGTAAGGTTTTTTTGCAAATATTAAAGGGAAAAAAACGATATATCTAACAAAATTTATTTGTTTATTGAGTAAAAAGGTGGAATACAAGTTAAAAAAGTGGAAAAAATACTTTACTCAGTCTTTTTTAATCGAAATCTTCGTCTTTTTGCCAGAAAGCTGCGTTGTCCGGATATTCGGCTGTGTGTTTTTAAGGGCATATCCCGTTTTAACATCCAGCAGTAGTCCGCCATCATCGTTATGCTCCATCTGCCTTGGTATCGCCGTTCCATTTCCTTAATGTCTTGGTGAAACCTCTCTCCCTGTTCTTCGCTAAATGCTCCAAGATTTTCAGGAAAATAGTTCAAGTGTGAAAACAGGAAATGCACTTTCAAACTCATATTACAACCTAGACGATGAAAGTGTTGTAACATATTTTGAACAATATTTTCGTAGTTTTCGGCCTTAGCGTTCCCAAGAAACTTATCAATTACTTCTTTAAATGAAATCCAGGCGTTTTTCTCGACATTGGTCATTGTGTTTTGAAAATATTTGTCTTTGCATAATGTTCTTATCTGCGGCCCAACAAAAATGCCTTCTTTTAACTTGGCATCGGATAAGGCTGGAAATTTCTCGCACAAAAATTTGAAACACTGTCCATTTTTGTCTAGGGTTTAAACAAACTGCTTCATCAAGCCAAGTTTGAGATGAAGAGGGGGCAGTAAAACTTTTTTGGGGTCAACTAAGCTATGTCCTAAGATATTTTTGCTACCAGGTGTAAAGCTTGTTCTAGAGGGCCATTATATTTGAGTCCAATGTCTATCCCTTGCTCGACTATCCCACTCACAAATAAAGCATGGAAATTTTGTATAACCTCCTTGTTGTCCTAGTAGCATGCACAGCACTTTAAGGTCACCACAAAGCATCCACTGATGTTCTTGGTAGTTCATTTTCTTTAAAAGAAGTTCTAAATTTTCATACGTTTTCTTTAAATATACCGAATTGGCAACGGGAACCGAGGCCAGTTCGTTACCATTGTGCAATAAAACGCCTTTTAAAATACGCTTACTTGAGTCAATAAACAAGCGCCATTCTTCTTTTACATACGGCACATTTTCTAATTTTGAAATTAAGTCAGGAATATTGTTGCAATACACTAGCGGTCCGTCTTGAGTAAAATATTGACATAACTCTTTTTCGCGATCTCGGTAAAAGCTTGATGTGACGTCAGGTGCCAGTAAATGCTTCTCACGAAGCCTGGAAGCTAACAATTCGGATGCATCCTTTGGAAGGTGCAAATCTCTAATTAAATCATTTAGTTCGCTCTGGTTAAACACTTCGGGCTGTGAAATCTGAGTCATCTGGGTCGGAATTAGATTCCTCTGATTCTGACGATATGACGTTTTCTAGTGCTTTTAGGGCAGTAGGTATCGGTATATCTGGTCCATGAGGAACTGGTCGAATAGCAGAGTCAAGATTGGGATATACAATTTGTTTCTTATTTTTTCTGTTGAATCCTTGAACATTACACGAACAAAAATAACAGTCATCACTGTGATTTCTAGGCTCTCGCCATACCATAGGAACACCAAAGCTTAAACATTTCTTCCTACCTTTTTGCCAGTTTCTTAATGCTTCAACGCAAACGGAACAAACAGTATGAGGACTCAGGTCTTGGTCGCCAATTTTTACACCAAAATAAGCGTGGTATACATTTTTCACAAAAGAAGTTATAGTTTGCCTCTGCTTTACTACGACATAACTACCACAGATATAACAAAAGTTATTCGGTATGTTCACACAATGTCTTCTTTACATATTTATACGTTCTAGAACACTAAAAATACGCAACAACGAAGACAACAACCACGGACACAGTAGCACGACGACTAACACAACCAAACTGCACATAAGCAGGTTTCAACGTTGTATTGACGCTTCTGCGCCGGCGCTGTTGCTTTGCTGAGAAATCTAATATTAACCAGTGTTGCCAATCACATTTAATTCATTTAAAAATCATGCCTAACATGGAACAAACATATTCATGTCATAGGTATGTATATTAATAAAATAGCATTTTCAAGATATACAGCGCTATAAAAAAAAATTACGTGATAGAGGAAAAATATGGCGTTTTTTGGAATAAGGGCCTCCAAACATATACAAATTAGCAAACAGCTTTCAAACATCAAAATCACTGTAGGCCTGTGTTATTGCTGCATTCTATATGAAAAAATCACACTCAAAATATTTTATCAATAGTTAAACTTTTTTATTATTTCATTTTAAAAACGGTATTATAACAAGTTAATTTCATATTAGTATACGTTTACATGAAAATATTAACCAATTGTAATAACTAAATGACGCATTTGTTTATATTTGCTCTTCTATGAGTTTGATGAAAACTAAAACTAAAACTTTTTATAAGTAATGTTTATTAAAGTCATACATACCGTATTTATTGAAATATTAATAAAGTAGAAGACCGTGGGTAAGAGAAACATTGATCAATTTAAAAAGAAAAAATACCTGAAAATTAAATAAAGATTCATGCAATGTAAATACGTAATCGAAAGAAGAGTTTAAAACAAAAGTAAATATAATTCATTTATCGAACGAACCACTATATATTCCCTTAGAATAAAGATAGATTTTATGTTATTATGACTAAAATATAAGAATTTCTTATATTTATTAAAATTTAAAAAATGCCTAGCAATTTAATGCTTTGGTACTGTACGCACTAAGAACAAACAATAACGAATAATTGTTAATTTTAGTAAGTACTCTAATGGCTGTAATGGTATTTTAGTTAAAGTATATACTCAACTTTGTCGAGTGAAATGAATACCAGGATACGGCATTTTCATTAAAATGTGACGCAATTATTAAACCTGTACCTGTTGATAACGTATTTCAGTTGAAATTCCAGAAGAAGACGAGGATAATAGCTGAATTTATTTCATTTCATTCGAAATAGTTTCCTCAGTGTGGAAGGTTATTAGCGTATTTAATGAAAGTAAAGCTCACAGGGCAGTTCTTTTAGTACATGTTCACATACAGGAGTATTATATTCAACTTGATGAAGTTCAATTTCGCTTCACTAATGAAATAATTTACTTGATACGTTTCACTATTTACTTAACACAAACATATTTGTTTAATTGCTAAATCATATTTCCAGGATATTTAATTAGAAAAAATACATTATTCAAGTATAGTTATTAGATACAATTAATTTCTTTTTCTGCCTTTTTTTGACAACGTCTTTTATTTATATTTCATCTTATGGCAAGATTGGAAAACAACACAAAAAGTGAATATTACTGTATGTATTCTTTATTTATTATCCGATATCAATAAATAAAAATATGAGGTATGGCCACCACACGACTTTCTTATGCGTATGAGCGTTTCAAACTACACAATTTTAAGAACTTTTTTATACAAAACATATTCAAAATCCTATTCTTAGTACTTTCATTCTCTTAATAAATCGCTATAGAATACATACTTTGCAAAATATTCGAAAATAAGTGCTACTCGCTAAAAATAAAAGTGCTATTTCCGGTCTGAATTTTGAAATTTCATGTATACAAAAGTATTGCAAATCCAACTCTAAATACTTTTGTACTCTTAATAAGTATATATGGAATGCATAATTTACGACATATTTGCAAAAAATCGCTATTCGGTAAGAGTAAAAGTGGTACTTCCGGTCCGAATTTTGAAATTCTTTTTATACAAAAGATATTTAAAATTATAATTTAAATACTTTTATACTCGTAATGTACCGGCCTAGAAAGCATGACTTGCGAGATATTCGCAAAAAACTGATTTTCGATAAGAGTAAAAGACCTACTTCCGGTTGGAATTTCTAAAAACTTTTTTAAGACAATTTGTCTAGTTGATTCAAACTAGTTTATGTGGCCATTTGGTTAATATTTATAATCACTTTTCTTTTATTTTAACATGTTTATAAAATGTTCTTCGTCTTTACAAACATTTTACTTTGAATGTTACAATACAAAATAGATTTTAATATACAGCACGTGTCAATGTTCATTAGCCATAGGCGATTAATTCATGCAATACGTGACAACATGGCACCCCACCTTTCCTCTTCAATGCGAGCGCGAGCGATACAAGCTCAAGTTAGCAGTAGCTGTTGGACTATTATTGACTAGGGTGTTTGTACTGCGCTCAGAAATAATATTTATGCATTGCAAGGATTTTTCTTTTTCCTTTCAGTAAATGCAGAGAATTATTAAGCTGCGTTCACGCTGCATGTCACAAGCAAAAGCGTAATTCTAATAAAATTAAAAATAAGGTAAATAAAAAAGGATTCTGAAAATAATAATAAACTACTAGATCGGGGCGGCCATTTGATGATGACGGCTTTTATTGCAGGCTAGATCGCAACGTGTTCGCAGCTAAACATTTAATGTAGAAGTGGGAAGATCGGAGAAAGTCTTTGTGATGTCGATTGTTGTCGGGATTGGTGACGGATAGTAGGGGTGACACACGTTGCCACATATTATTTGTATACGTATAAATCGCATGTAAACATTGAATCCATATACCTAATGAAAATTGACACATACGGTATGTATATTTGTGTGTATATGTATCAACAATAGATTCCATTCAAACATGGTAGTGATCTCTTTAAAATGAACTCTTGAACTTCGTAGTGTATAAAGTGCAGTATGATAAGCATATTACACTACATTAATTATTATTATTATAAACTTTTGCTTAATATACTTTTTCCTACAGCAAAATTCACGAGACGATGTATTAGTTGCTGGTTTTGCTGTAGCTTTTTCTAATTCTGTAGCGAATGCTGAAAGATTACCACTGAAGTCGAACTTCAGATACATAATAATTGCTGATGGTAATCCGGGTAATTTGTGAGGATATTCAGTCTTGGGTTATTGTAATTTATTACTATTATAGCTACTATTTATATGTATATTCGATACCACATATTTTAAAAGTAGTTTAATTTTACCTTAGAGTAAGTACGGTATATAGAAAGCATAGTGATAGTTTGATGACAAATATATAGAAGACTAGTGCGGTACTGAAGTGGTAAAAATATTGCAATTTGATGGGTTATTGTATACATAAACTAATAAAATTTATTAAATTATATAAATTCTTTTTTTTAAATTTAAACTTACCTTTTCATTAATAACGCTTTAGAAAAACTGTTTTTGATTTCCTTGCAAAACAAATACGTTACATATTCTAGTGGCTTAAAATTATTAAATATGTAATAATCTTTTTAATATGATGAAAACACTATTGTTAATTTCCAACACATAGTTAAAAGTTCTAAGATAGTATAAATTATTCAACGAAAACATTTTATCAATATTTACAGAGTACATAAATAGCAAATATAATAATTAGTAATGTCTATATGTAATTATTTTTGCAGATAGTGTAAGCATCTTCAGGCAATGTAAATTATAGTATTTATTACTACTGTGACTTACATATATACACTTATACGTAAAACGTATATGTATATATGCATGTGCTTGGGAGTGTATGTGTGTATCCCAAACACATGCATATATGCATATACGTTTTACGTATAAATGTATATATGTAAGTCACAGTATTTATTTACTGCTTCATGTTAGTTTTAACATTCATGTGTTTACACTTTTCATTTTCGTATTTATTACTGTTGTATGTAGATTCATATTTCTAAAAGTAATTGCTTGAATTTACCTACTCAAGGTTTATCATAGAACACCAATGATTTATTTGTTTAACTTCTTTATTGATATTATTTACGATATAAAATAATATGCAAAAAATTCTCCGCTAATTCTTGAGGGCCTCTTGATGAGAAGTTTGATACACTCTCCCCTCTGGTACAAATATTTGATAACAGACTTAATTGACAATTTTCACATTCGCTAAGAAGTATAATACTTATACATTTATAATAGTAATCCTTAAAACACTCAGAACATAATCTACTATTTTCATTTGGCTTATGTATTGTCTTTATCCATAGATACCTTCTAATAGCCTTTTTTTGGAAACCTAGAATCAACAAATTTGAATGTTAGGATAAAAGATTAACATTCATCAAATTATTGATGTAGTATGTATCTGCTTGTGGTTATAACTTTTTTCTGTATTCAATTGCTTTGCACTCTTATTGCTGCTTTGAATGGTACAATGTAAAATGGCACATCCAGTCATTTCAATCCATAATAGAAATTGAAACCCAAAGCGCTAAATCCTTAGTTAAAAATAATACGGTTCTACAATTCCTATCTAAAGCACTATTTCTAACCTCAATCTCAATAACATGTCAACATGTCATGTATAATTTTAGTAAGTTTTTATGCTGTTCCGAATTTTGGCGCGGTATTTGAATCACTCCTTCTTATTCAGAGACAGGGTAAAAACAATTGAATTATCTGTAACCTTTATCCGCTTTACTATGAAAATTTCAAGTGTAACATGAAAAAAAAATTGGAACACAAACTTTACACATATGTCATTCAAATGTTTATCATTAAAAAATCATATGCCTTGCGATTTTAAAACATTATTTCTTCTGAAAGATACTACTGCAATCATGAACAATAATTATCTCACAGATATGTTTGAAATTTACGTCAAATGTAATAAAAATCTAAAATTAAGGGGCCCGATTTTATGGTGATCGCTTTCCGAAAATGGAAGATTCAAACCCCGTCAATTTAGACGGTTTGAAGTAAGTTTATGGTGCTTTTAAAAAACCGCAGCGAGAGCAGCGACGATTTGGCGAAATTGTTGAAACGAATGTTCTTCTCAGTGTGCAGGAAATCCGCGTATTTCAACTCGAGACATTTGCATGTCATATCAAGCATCACACGTATTGTTGAAAAGCATAAATTTAAGACATACATTCCTCAAAAAATGCAACCACTAGAGGAAACTGATAGAGGTCGGAGAGAAAGATTTGATTTTAACTTTTATTTAAACTAAGTGTTATACAAAAGAATCGAAATTTCTACAGAAAAATTATTTGGACCGATGAATGAAACTTTACCAGTAATGGCGTTTTTTAACTGAAACATTCATCAGTATTGGAGCCAGAAAAATCCTAAAATTATCGTTGAAAAAGATTTTCAAAGAAGATTCTGTGTCAATGTTTGGTGCGTTATTTTAGCCTGGACCATGTTTTATAAATGGTACTCTTAATCAAAAAAAATTATTATCAGTTCTTTCTGAAGACCTTAACAATTTTTTAGATGATCTATCTCCTGTAGAACTAAGTACAGTGTTTTTTCAACAAAATGAGGCTACTCCGCATAACGCCAGGAGGAACGTCATTTGATTAAATAACAAACTTGGTGCAAGACGGATACGGACCGATGGATGGACTATTTCCCCAGATCTTACAACACTCGAGTTTTGGCTTTGCAGCTATCAGGATCGTGTGTACATAGCACGCCCCTGAAAGCGAGTTAATCTAAAGACATGGGATCACTAACTTTTTTCGGAAAATACCTTAACATTTAATATGGAATGCGCCGTTGGAGTGACTAGGAGGTGTCAGTTGTGTATGGACCACGGTGGTCGTTAATTTGAACAGTACATGTGAATAAATGTGAGTGCTTATGACAATTATTTTCATTAGTATTTTTGTTTATTGTTTCTAATTTGTTATTATTTTGATTAATTTAATTTCATTTTTGCCATTAAATTTCACTGATTTTTTTTACACGTGATTTCGATTTTTAATGCATTCGAATGAATTATCGGAATACTACTGTGGCGGTGTTCCCAGCTGACATTTCGTTGACATTTGCCGATCTTCGTGTTCTGATTGTTTTTGACGGCATAGGTACTTAAAGATGCATTTTTTGAATAACTAGATTCAGAAAAAAGATATCTGCCAGACTAAAGAAAAAAAACTACAGGTGTTCATTAAAAAAAAGAATTGACTATCGTTATGTATTAAATGGGATTGGGCCAGATCATAAAGTTTGCAAATCATTTTTATACTTTTTTTATTTATTGAAATCGAATAATAAATAAAGAAATTACAGGATGGGGCGTTTCTTATCAAACAGCCTGTATATACAACGAAGTCTATGCGCAGGAGTATTAATAAATTATAATAATAGAAATAGATTATAGAATTATTGTATTTAAAATTGTAGAAAATCAGTAGTAGCTTACTTGCGCTACTATACCGTAGTCGACATATTTTAATTTCTGATACGAAAGTAGAAAGAGGAAAAGAGCGCGACGAAATAAACTAAAGATAAACATAAGCGAGGCTGCCAAGACAGTACACTCGACAAACCTTTCCTATGAAATGTAAGGCGTGAGGGTCCCCGCGACACTGCGTTGCTCTCCCACCACTGTTAGCAAGCAGGCATCTCTGCATATTATAAGGTCATATTCTGCATGGTATAGAAGTATAAAGCGAAATTAAAATTTGACGACTACGGTATAGAGGTACGTATACTCTTAAAAAAGTGATGCAATACTTCAATATCATAGTTGAATTTCTCATCAAGCTTCACTCAATCTTTTAATACGATTTAAACATCTAATCAATAATATGTCCATACTGTTTTTATATGGTACATAATAATAATGACCAGTCTATAAGAAGAATTTATATTAATATTAACCCATTAGAGACTGAATTATAAATTTTTTGAAAATTAATGATATTTTGTAATTTATCTGCGCAATATAAGGCCAGTTATTGTTTAAAGTTTTTTTTCTTAAATCCATGAATAACAGAAAGAAAAGAATAGGCTATGGCATATATGGCACACGAGTATCTTAGGTTATGAAAATGAGAAGAATTATATTTGGATAGTACTTTATTTAAAATTAATTTTTGGAATGATATTCAATGAAACAAGTAATACATAAACCTACATTACATTTTGTACATTGAGTTCTTACAGCACTTGCAGTAGTGTGGTTTCCTGCGCAGCCTCTTCTCTTATTATTCGGAACATATTGAACAAAATGATGGATATTATCATACCTTATGTCCAGAGAAACTCTACTTTCTTGTGAATATGTTGAAGGTCGACCAACTAATTTTGGTAAGGTTTGTTACTTTTTCAAATAAGTTTGTGCTACTTCTGTTCTGAAATCTACCTGCGGTGTATCGAGGTTCTGATATTTGTATAAAATCCAAGCATTCTGTATGGATGCATCCATGATCCATGTGAAAATTGGCCACCACCATTTTTTTCCTCTTATACATGTACGGTAAACGTTTATATTGGAGTCCATTTGGTCTATACCGCCCCTGAAATGATTATATTTAGCAATACAATTTGGTCTTGGTATGCCAATTCTCTTTTTTTCTGCCGCAGAATATCTGTTTTCGGTTCATATAGGAAAACCTCCATGTATTGTAGAAGCAACAGTAACTACAGAATTGTCCATCCAGCGTGCGACAATGACAGTTTTGTCATCTGTCACAGCATAGTCATAAGTTCCATGATTTGTTTTTCTATCATTTCATTCACTGTGCGTATAGGGTAGATCTTTGGCAAGCGATTTTGTCTAACATTTCCCGTTGCATTATATCCTTCATTCTTTAAAAACTTCAGAATATTCATGGAAGTGAATAAATTGTCAAAATAAAATCTGAAGGGCAGAGATCTTACTTCGTTGGACATATTCTGATAGAGTCCAATTAGTGGTGCAGTGACTTTTCCAAATTCTTTTTGGTGCTCTGCGTTAGAATTTGGTATAGAGCCCTGATAAAGTTCAAAATTTATAAGGTATCTACTTTTAGAATTTAGGCTAATCTTATATCCAAATTGAATTGGTTTGCCACGGATGTATTGTTTACATCCGTGAAGCCCATAATACTCCATCATGGCCTTATCATACGCAATTTCCTCCCTTTCGGGTGTGTAATATGTCAAAAGGTTCTCTTTTTGCTTTTTTATCAGTGGTCTCAATTTCGTCATCTTGTCTAAAAGATCACGGTGTGTGTTATCCGCGCAATGAATAAATCTCATAATCTGAATGAATCGATTCCGTCGCATGGAATTGTAAACCGCAGTATTTCTCATATCCTCCCCCGAATCCCAGTAGCTCTTCTTGGATGGCTTTTTATCATAACCAGAGACAATTAAGATAGCTAAGAAGCACTTCATACCTTCCAGCGATATTTTCGGATCAAGACAATTTATGAACAAAGCATATCTTCGGCTTTCTACGACTAACAGTTGTATAACTTCTTCGTTCACAAATAGTTTAAATAGTTGTAGTGGCAACATATTTCTGTACTGTGTGTAATTATTTTCAGGAGATGTTCTGTTGTTTTCAGTGGGAAAATCCTAACTTTTGAGCCATTTATATGACCTTGGCTTTTTATTTAAGAAGTGGCTGGGGGGTATGTTATCTTCGCCATCATCGCTGCATCCAATCCGTTTACCACTGACCATAACAATTTCTGCAGGAGCCTGTAATTGCCTTCCTGTTAAGTTATCTAAAAGCCCACCAGATTCGTCAGCTGAATCTTCGTCCGACTCAGTTCTATTTTCAGGAGGTTCAATATACACAGATTGTACATTGTCATTTTCAAAATTTTCCCAAAAATCTTCAGAAATAAATCAGCAATTTCTTGCACAGTTAATCTAAAAATAACCAACAGCTATATTCTATCACACATTTATAATGCAAGTATTGTAGGAGAGTGCCATATATGGAACGTCAACAAAAACACCTTGTTTAGATAAAAATTAATTTCTAATATCAATAAATTAGTATATAGGAACAATCTATTACTTACACTCTATTAAAAATTACTTGTAATAATATTTCTTTTTAAAAACAATTGAAGATAAATTTACTTACAGTTTAGAACAACTCATCTTGCGTATATTCACATAACCTAACAAATTTAGAATGTGGCATACAGCATTACCAACGTCAACATGAAACTCCCTGCTAATATTTACTGGTATATAACATACTACCCCACCTAACCACATCGATTAACACTCACAGATTTGTTTATAACTATTTAAATAAGCGGTTTAAAAATTAAAAGTTTTACGTGCCATATATGACACGCTGGGATATAATGGGTTAATATGAACAGTTATGATATAACTAAGTTTTCAGGATAAACCTCATAGCATTAATTACAGCTAAAATGTTGAACTGCATTATGTATGTCAGTTATTGTGTTTCTAGATTGGCCGTTAAATAAAAACATCTGATTATTATTATGTATGATTTCCTTATATGATATACCGGGTGTCAACGAGATCATGTATCAGCACGCCATTTATTTATTAGTTCAAATGAAACTTTGAAATTCGGACCGTATATATGAGTGATTGGGGGGCTTCTTCAGGTACACTCAGTTTTTCTATAGCACTTCCGGTCAAACCGGAAGTGACGTTAATTTTGAATTTTTAAATACAACATTTATTATTTCTGTTCATATTCTGTTTCTTCTGAAAATTTGCCATCTAGCGCAGGTTAACTTTTGACATTTCTGTCAAAGATGGCGGTATCTGTTAAATTTATCCATTAAAGTGAAACTGCTTCGCAACGATTGTCGAAATGTAACAACCATCAAAGTTAGCTTTGAAAACAATTAAGAAACGTATTTTTCACATTTACACGCATTGGCGAAGGAAACATGTATTTCACGTTGAAATTACTAAAGAAAATAGAAAAAAAAAAATTTTTCATTTTCAAATGACAGGTACTCGTTTTTTTAAATAGTAACACCTATTTTTTATTACAGTGCCATATTGGCATAATTTTTAGCTTTCAAGTGATATAAAATATGCTGTGGTTTAGTGGTAGACAGGTAGTACAAAACATAAAATGTTTTAAAAGTAGTCTAATTCCAAAGACTACTTTTAAAACATTTTATGTTTTGTACTACCTGTCTACCACTAAACCACAGCATATTTTATATCACTTGAAAGCTAAAAATTATGCCAATATGGCACTGTAATAAAAAATAGGTGTTACTATTTAAAAAAACGAGTACCTGTCATTTGAAAATGAAAATTTTTTTTTTCTATTTTCTTTAGTAATTTCAACGTGAAATACATGTTTCCTTCGCCAATGCGTGTAAATGTGAAAAATACGTTTCTTAATTGTTTTCAAAGCTAACTTTGATGGTTGTTACATTTCGACAATCGTTGCGAAGCAGTTTCACTTTAATGGATAAATTTAACAGATACCGCCATCTTTGACAGAAATGTCAAAAGTTAACCTGCACTAGATGGCAAATTTTCAGAAGAAACAGAATATGAACAGAAATAATAAATGTTGTATTTAAAAATTCAAAATTAACGTCACTTCCGGTTTGACCGGAAGTGCTATAGAAAAACTGAGTGTACCTGAAGAAGCCCCCCAATCACTCATATATACGGTCCGAATTTCAAAGTTTTATTTTAACTAATAAATAAATGGCGTGCTGATACATGATCTCGTTGACACCCGGTATAATAATATAATGAAAATAAACTGTGGTGGGCCGGATTGGTATTTTGCAGGTCCCTGGTATAACAGATTTTATTCATATATATACTACTTTTTTTCGTTATCTATAAATTTGAGAAAGAAAAATATGCATTAAGGTTTCATTACTACATACCTAACTAACATTTCCAGAATATTTTTATTTTAGCCTTTCGCGTCGTTTACTCAGTATTTCACGTGTTTATCGTCATGTTCAATTTATTATGTTCGAAAAATGCAAACTTTCAACATAGAATTGGATTTACGAATGTGCTTTAAGTTATATTCGATATCGCAAAAACATGCACATACATATGTGCACATGCCATATTCATATACTGTTCTTGTGTCTAAAATATGCTCTAAAATATATGTTCGTGCATGCATATTACATACGTATAACGTTTATTTCAGGGATTTCAGAAATACGTTTTCACCCCTGGGAGTTAAGGAAAAAAATACTGTAAAGACATTTAAATAAAAATATGTAAGCGGTGAAAAGTTTACTCCCGATGTTGGATTTGTATAGGTACGTGTTTTGAGGGAGGCAAGTTTTAATAAGATTTTTTTTATGATTATAAGGCATTATGTCAAAGCCGGTCTCGGTAAAAAACTGCGGTACATCTTTATCTAAAATTAAAATGCTACAACAGGACAGGAAAGTTTTAATATGAGTAAAAAATTGCACTGTAATATTCAAGTTCTTTCAGTTAAACAATTTAATTATACAGATAACTTTAATTTATGATCTCTTCAAATTTAATATAGAGAAATTGTTGAGCATTTGTTTATATAACTTTCAAGAGAATTGAAAGGTATTTAAACATACATTTTATTACACGACATAAGTAAACAGTGTAACTCGTAACATACGAAATATATAGAAACAAATATTCAATATTTTGTGAGAAAAGTATTAACTAAATTAAAATCACAATATTGAAAAATTCTGAAAACTGTTGTACAGAATGGTTTTTTCTGGCAGGAACTAAATTGTACCGGCGTTTCGGTTTCGAATTTAGGGATAGACTAAGATCTCTTTTATCTACTCTTAATTTTTTTTCAAGTGATTTAAGAAAAGAAGATAATTTATGATTGGGCTTTGCAAATAGTCGTTTTTTTCTATAATATCAAATGGGAACCATATAAAAGAATTACATCGTTGGATAACCGAAATTCCAAGTTTTCCGTTTATCAAAGAAAAAAACGCATTTCATTATAAAATTTAAAAGAAAAAAGAAGTCAATTTGTCGAAAAACGTCCTTTTTCAAAGTAAGCTGTCATGATAAAACAATAGAAGTGCAATTGTCAATGCAAATGGAAAAAATAACAAAAACTGACAGAAGTATTATTGTTATCTGATAAACGTTGCGAAAATGCCTGGAACTCAACAATAAATGGATGACATAGTGTTTATTCTTGGAGAAAGGTCTTAGGTCAATTTGTCTAAAATTGGTAAACATGGTGTTTACTCAGCCTAACCTAAATGTTTAAAATTACGACCTTCCCTTTGGAGGCATAATCGCAATTTCGATTCACAAGCCCTAGACACCGCCCTTGGGACTTCCGGTGATACAGCACGAAAGCCACGCGAATCCTCTCTCGCATATCTTCGGCAGTAGTTGGTACCGCGCTGTAGACCTCGTTTTTGATGTTACCCCAGAGGAAGAAGTCTAGGAGAATGAGGTCAGGTGATCTTGGCGGCCACCTTGCTGGACCCCCACGACCAATTCATAAATCTGGAAACCTTTCGTCAAGATATTCCCGAACTAACTATTATGTGCAGGAGTTCCATCGTGTTCGACAACTATCTGTCGGCCAGCGGCTAATGGGACATTTTCCAAAAGTTGAACCAAGTTGTCACGAAGGAACCTTAAATAATTGTTGCCATACAGGTTCCCGTCGAAGAAGTAAGGACCAAGTAGGTGTTCTCCCAGTATGCCACCCCAAAAATTGAGTGACCATCTTTGATGGTGGTTTCCCATTCTCATGACGTGCGGGTTTTCATCGGCGTAATAATGACTATTGTGACGATTGACTATCCCATTTTTATGGAATGTCGATTCATCCAAAAATAACACTCGCATGAGGTAGGCTATATCTTGGTCGATTTTGTTGATTACCCAATTGCAGAAATTCTGCCTGGTTTCAAAATCTTGGGGTTGCAATTCCTAGTGTATTTAAATTTAGAATGGACGGAACTTGTATTTCTGAAGAGTGCGATTCACAGAACGCATTGAAATATCAGTGTTCCTACTAATTTCACGGACACTGATATCAGGATTTTCTACAGCAGCCTCCAGAACTTTCAACTCGTTTTCTACGGTCAAAACTGGCTTTGCTCTAACTCTCTTTGCTCGTTGAACAGTACCAGTAGACGTAAATTCATCCAACACCTTTTTAAACGCACGTAGATTTGGACACGTTCTGAAGGGATATCTCTCAGCGTACACTTGCGACGCCAACAAAATATTTTTGAAACATTCTCCAAGAATAAACACTATGTCAACCATTTCTTATTGAGTTCCAGGCATTTTCGCAATGTTTATCAGATAACAATAATGCTTCTGTCAGTTTATTGTTATTTTTTCCACTTGTATTGACAATTGCACTTCTATTGTTTTATCATGACAGCTGACTTTGAAAAAGGACGTTTTTCGACAAACTGACTTCTTTTTTCTTTTAAATTTTATAATGAAATGCGTTTTCTTTTGATAAATGGAAAACTTGGAATTTCGATTATCCAGCAATGTAATTATTTTATATGGTTGCCATTTGATATTATAGAAAAAAATGACTATTTGCAAAGCCCAATCAAAAATTATCTTCTTTTCTTAAATCACTTGAAAAGAAATTAAGAGTTGGTAAAAGAGGTCTTAGTCTATCCCTAAATTCGAAACCGAAACGCCGGTACAATTTAGTTCCTGCCAAAAAAAAATGTCGAAGTACGGTCTAACTGCGAATATAAACCGTTATAACAGCGAAACCGCTAAAGTTAGGGGAATGACGTTATAAAAGAAAAAAAGTACTCTTCGAGGGCTTTCCGAATCGGCCATAAAATATATATTGTTCCATTTAAAAAAACATAGGTTTGATACGCCACTGGAATACGGCACGGCACTGATGACCAAAAATATTTTAGGAAAATGGTGATTGCATTTATGGACATTTTTTCTCTTAAACTTTTTTCGATATATTGTATGATAGAGGAGCTACGGTCCGAAGCATCTTAGGCGCTACACCCTGTATAGATAATAATTTACTTCATTTACAAAGATTTAATAAAACCTTTGTAAATGAAATTACACAATATCTATAATTCTATCCAAATAACTAAAATACAGCCCGCCATACTACCACTTCCGTGATTTAAATATTTCACATTATTATAATTTCCAGTGTCTCTTGTGAAGAGTTTTTCCCAGAAGACTGTTCAGTTGTTCGATGCGACAGGAACTTTTCGGCTACCAATTTGTGTAAGGGTGAAGGTGTATTATTTGCGTACCGTTGTTATGTCGTTGAGCAGATTGATGTGTCTGTTCTAACCATGGACTTGCCATTTGTGGATATCGATGGATCACGCATTACATTAGGTACGCTTACACTATACATATATGTATTATATATACCAAAAACGGCATCTCCTGATGAACTTGAGGTTTTGTTTGACTATTTTATACAGTGTTATTCTGGTGATAAAAAAGTTTTTATTATTGAACATGTTAACATACCTACTTTTTGTACTAATAACTGCAAATGACCATTAGCCCTTAAAAAATTAGCTGCTATGTTAAACTTGGTGTAGTGTAACAATGTCCGCAATTCTAATGGTAGAATGTTAGATCTTCTTCTCTCGAATACGCAGTAAATATACAAACTTTTTAGTTGATAATACCTGTAAGCGGTATAATTTTCGCAAGGCTGTCTTTCCTCGACTTTATAATGCTCTTACATCTGTAGAGTGGACAGTTGGACGTTAATGATGCTTGTAACTACTTCTATGCAATACTTTATCATCTGTTTGATCTATATGTGCCGGTTTATGGTGGTCGAAGAGGGTCCAAATTTAGTTATCCGAGCTGGTACAACCCCGAAATTGTTCAAAATATAAAGTTAAATTCCAAATATTTTAAGATACATAAAAAGCATCGTCGTCCAAGTGACCTTCAGAATTTCAAGCATTTTAGTGGACTGCTTAAGCGTCAGCTGAAGAGAGCGTGCCTGCGGCATATCGGAAGCGTTGAACATTCCGTTAGCCAAAACCCAAGAACATTTTGGTCTTTCGTAACTTCACGCCGAAAGAAGTCGAGAATACTTGGCCGCATGCTCATTTGACAGTCCTGAATCAATACTGAATACGTTCACACAACATTTTCTTGAGGTGGGAGTCGAAGGGCGACTCCGTTTTCCTCTGATAATATGATGTATGGCGCTATATCATCATTACACGTTGATTGATTTCCCAAAACTAATGTTCGTTCCAGTATTAAGGCGCTCAGGAAGACTCTAAGTTTTGGTTGTGATCAGGTACCTAGTTTCCTACTGAAGGATTGCGCTACAGTACTTGTAGCGCCTCTGTTATCAATTTTCAATTTAATACTAAAAACTTCTACTTTCCCCCATGCATGGAAACTGGCCAGAATATGCTCAATATTTAAAAATGGCAACATAACTGATGTAGCAAATTATCGGCCCATATCAGTGTTGTCTAATATTGGTAAAATTTTTGAATCAACCATCTACCATCAAGTCAGTGCTACTAATGTGCATCTTTGCTCAATAGCCACAGAGGTCGTCGATAGGGAGGGCCAGGTAGACGTAATTTATACAGGTCTAACTAAGAAATTTAATCGTATTGATCATGGAATAATGTTGGAGAAATTGGGTTTCAGTGCGTCACTAGTAAGCTTTTTTAAATTCTACTTGCAACAACGGCAGTTTTTTGTGTCTTATAATTGTTTTGTTTCTGACACCTGTTCAATTACTTATGGTGTGCCGCAGGGGTCCAATCTTGAGCCTCTCTTATTTTTATTATTTATCAATGGTCTTGTGGCGCAAATAGACTGCAATATCTTAATGTTCGCCGACAGCGTCAAGTTATATAAGTCTATAAATACATTGAAAGATTGTGACGAGTGTCAGTCTAACTTGCTTGCTGTCAATAATTGGTGCACTACTAATGGGTTGGAACTTAACATTTCAAAATGTAAAGTCGTCTACTAGACCATGAAACTGTCACATCTACATTTTAACTGCACTTTCAACTACATTCGTATTTCCAGATGTGATGGTATCCGTGACTTGGGTGTTTATTTCGACTCTTTGACATTCAATAAACATGTTGAGGTAGTGGTAGCTGCGCTTAGTGGGATGTTGGGTTTTGTCTTTCGCAATACCAAATCTTTTACTAATCTCTCAACGCTCAAGACCTTATATTTCAAATCATGGATTGAGTTGGTCTTTACTTGATATAAATCCATTTTCAATGTGAAATAAAAACAAACAAACCTTACACTATATTTAATAATAACGACAGCTGTTTCCCTACACTGTAGCTTCTTCAGGTTGACATGCAATAATAAATATCTACATACACTTGACTCTTATATATAGTGTGTGGTTATTAGGAATTCTTAGAACTAATATATAAAGAACAATTTCTTGTCTAAAAGTGTCGGGTCTATACAGAAAGTACATGTAACTAAATATATTGCTAACAGATGTTATGTGTGAAATTAGGGAAATTGTATTACTGACTGAATAGGTTTAACAATGGTGATGAGTTTAGGTTCACTTTATTGTTTAATAAATTATCTGAATGTTTATATTTATTAATTTCTAATGTCTCTAGTAAATCTAGTTTAATACTTTTATTTTCAACATGAAGGATATCAAAATCGTGTGTGTGAAGTTAGCCCCCCTTTTTTCGAATATCGGAAATCTGACGGTTGTTCCAGGTTGTTCTAGGTTTGTTCTAAATTGTTCCAAAGTATTTCAAAAAAAAAGTCAAAATTGGCCGAGATAATTGAAAAAAACGACTTTTTCACCCAGCCCCCCTTTTTTCGAAAATTCAAATTCTGAAGGTTGTTCCAGGTTGTTCTAGTTGTTCTAAACATTGTTCCAAAGATTCTTGAAAAAAAAATCAAAATTGGCCTAGATAATCGGAAAAAACGAGTTTTTGCCAGCCCCCCTTTTCTTGAAAATTGTAATTCTGATGATTGTTCTAGGTTGCTCTAGGTTTGTTCTAAATTGTTCCAAAGTATTTCATAGAAAAAATCAAAATCAGACGAAAAATGGGAAAAAACGAAAGCCAAAAGTATGAAGTCGGACCCAGTTTTTGCAAAAATTAAAATTTTGACGGTTGTTCTAGGTTGTTCTAGGTTTGTTCTAAACATTGTTCGAATACGTCAAAACCGTATCTCTTATATATCAAAAGATATGGCAAAAAACCCAAATCCAAAAAGTGTGAAGTTAGCCCCCCTTTTATCGAAAATCTAACTTCTGACGGTTGTTCCAGGTTGCTCTAAGTGTGTTCTCAATTGTTCCAAAGTATTTCAAAAAATAAATCATAATTGGCCGAAAAAACGGCAAAAAACTTTTTTTTTCTGGCGGCCCTTTTTTCGAAAATCGAAATTCTGACGGTTGTTCTGGGTTGTTCTAAGTTTGTTTTAAATTGTTCCAAAGGATTAAATCATAATTGGCCGAGATAATAGAAAAAAACCATTTTCCCACGGACTCCCTTTTTGCGAAAATTGAAATTCTGAGGATTGTTCCTGGTTGTTCTAGATTTGTTCTGAACATTATTCTTATACATCAGAACCGTATCTCTTATATTTCAAAACATATTGCAAAAAAACGTTTTTAAGAAAGTGTGAAGTTAGCCCCCCTTTTTTCGAAAATCTAACTTCTGACGGTTGTTCCAGGTTGCTCTAGGTGTGTTCTCTATTGTTCCAAAGTATTTCAAAAAATAAATCATAATTGGCCGAAAAAACGGCAAAAAACTTTTTTTTTCTGGCGGCCCTTTTTTCGAAAATCGAAATTCTGACGGTTGTTCTAGGTTGTTCTAAGTTCGTTTTAAATTGTTCCAAAGGATTTCAAAGAAAAAATCATAATTGGCCGAGATAATAGAGAAAAACGATTTTCCCACGGACCCCCTTTTTGCGAAAATTCAAATTCTGAGAGTTGTTCCAGGTTGTTCTAGATTTGTTCTAAACATTATTCTTATACATCAGAACCGTATCTCTTATATTTCAAAAAAAGTTTTTTGCCGTTTTTTCGGCCAATTATGATTTATTTTTTGAAATACTTTGGAACAATTGAGAACACACTTAGAGCAACCTGGAACAACCGTCAGAAGTTAGATTTTCGATAAAAGGGGGGCTAACTTCACACTTTTGGATTTGGTTTTTTTGCCATATCTTTTGATATATAAGAGATACGGTTTTGACGTATTCGAACAAACCT
This sequence comes from Amphimallon solstitiale, assembly GCA_963170755.1. Taxonomy (NCBI): domain Eukaryota; kingdom Metazoa; phylum Arthropoda; class Insecta; order Coleoptera; family Scarabaeidae; genus Amphimallon; species Amphimallon solstitiale. Next base: position 48,187,892 of record OY720684.1, on the reverse strand, counting down.
AGAGCAACCTAGAACAACCGTCAGAATTTTAATTTTTGCAAAAACTGGGTTCGACTTCATACTTTTGGCTTTCGTTTTTTCCCATTTTCTCGTCTGATTTTGATTTTTACTATGAAATACTTTGGAACAATTTAGAACAAACCTAGAGCAACCTAGAACAATCATCAGAATTACAATTTTCAAGAAAAGGGGGGCTGGCAAAAACTCGTTTTTTCCGATTATCTCGGCCAATTTTGATTTTTTTTTCGAGATTCTTTGGAACAATGTTTAGAACAACCTGGAACAACCTTCAGAATTTCAATTTTCGAAAAAAGGGGGGCTGGGTGAAAAAGTCGTTTTTTTCAATTATCTCGGCCAATTTTGACTTTTTTTTTGAAATTCTTTGGAACAATTTAGAACAAACCTAGAACAACCTGGAACAACCGTCAGATTTCCGATATTCGAAAAAAGGGGGGCTAACTTCACACACTCATCAAAATCTTTATTAAAACTATGATTATTATCTATCAAATGATTCGCGTAAGTCGAATCAGTTTTTTGGTTTATGTAAGCGGAGTAATGATCAGCGATCCGTGTTTTAAATGCTCTTCTTGTTTGACCTATATATCCTTTAGTACATGTACCACAAATTAATTTATAGACTCCCGATTTATTTTTGTAATTAGTTTTTCCTTTATTGTTCTTGATGTATTTTGCAAGGTTATTGTTTGTTTTGTATGCAATATTAATTTTCTCTTTTCTAAGTAATTTTGTTAGTTTTAATTGGTCCTGCCCTAAGTAAGTAAAAGATTTAAACTTTTTAATTGTAGTGTCTTTTGTAATTGGATAAATTTCTTGTAACGTTTTGTTGAATAATCTCTTAGAAATTAATATATCTATTAAATTTAGGTGGTATCCATTGTTATAGGCAATTTGTTTAATAATGCGTATCTGTTGTTATAGGCAATTTGTTTAATAATGTTATATATATTCTTTACTGTAGTCTGAAGTGGACATTGGTGTATTAATCAATCTATGGATCATACTGTGGAAAGCCGCTAATTTATGTTGATATGAATGGTTGGATTTGTTGTGGATGGTTATGTCAGTATGTGATTCCTTGTGGTAAATCGTACAATTTTCCATTTACCACAAGGAATCACATACTGACATAACCATCCTACATAATCAGATTGACGCTAGACTGCTTGTTTCAAAACTTAACTTTCATGTACCTCATCAATCTTCACGTGATTCCAATACATTTTATATCAACCCGGCCAAAAGTAACCTGTTATCTCTTTCACCGATTTCATTTATATGTTCACTGTATAACGCAATTAGCTCAGAATGCGATATTTTTTAGTGTTTCCTTAAGCAGCTTTTAAGGGTGAATTTAGAATAATCCTTTGAGTTGTTTAGCTGCCGATCTATAACTTTAAGTTTTCTTACACTGTGCCCCTGCACATTATTATCTTTATATTAATTGTGCATTTTTATTATGTTCTCATGTTATTGTATTATATTGTACTATTGTTATTTAAGTACTATTATGTATTGTATTAAATTGGCTTATTATTTTTATGTTAATAACTTGTAGCATATTCAATAATAATAACTTGGAGTATTTTTTGTCATATCTCATAATGGAAATAGCCTAATATTAAGAAAACCTACTGTTTGATATTTAGAACACTGTGAAGTATTTTTTCTTTTCTTTTTCTACTCAATTTATCAATGTTTAGCTACTGATTTTAAATTATACTTTTTCGGTATACTTACTATTTAAACGCTGTAGGCAACTTTATCTCTTTATTTGTCGGTATTTGTTCGTATGTGTAAAAATCCCAAAGGAATCAACGACAAAAAAGATGTTATGAAATGAGAACGGTACATAAATAATTTATTTACGATGATCTTCAGGAAGCAGAATTTTCATCGACGAAGTGAAAGACTTGAAAAGGAATACTTGATATTTCGCAAACATCGACATCGTCTTTCGAAATAGATATGTATGTATACAGGCTTTCTCATTAGTACGGTAATTTAGTAGTAAATTTTATCCATTAAATAATTTTTAAAAAATGTTTACTGTTTCTTATTATAATTATAAAGATGTTCCAAAAATATTTTTACATTATACAAAATGTTTTAAATATAATATCCCAACGCCTACTTCTTGTCAGAACTTAATTCTACAGTTTTTTAATAGTGTTGCGGTAGAATTCCTTTTTCTAAACTTAATTGCATTACCATTCCCTATACTTATCAAATTCAGTAAAAAATAATTATACTAAATATTCAAAATGACCACAGTTTTGCTGAACACATTTGTCTATTCTTTGCAGAAATGCTCTATTTACCTTTCGTAATATATTGATAGAGATAGAATCGAAAGCGTTTTGCATACTTGCTTCATATCTTCACGAGTTGTTGTAGGCGTGCGGTAATCTATGTTTTTAATGTAAAACGAATTCCTATAGTGTGATATCTACAGACCTAGCTGGTCAACGGATTGGCCTAGTTCTTCATATCCACCTCTTTGGATAGTGTCCATTTAACTAACTGTTTCTCACCACAAGTCTATTATGTGCAGGGGCACCATCGTATTAAAACCACAGACATTTTACAAAATTTGGAAGCACTCTCTGCAAAAATTGTTGTAAACTATGTTATATTGTTCACTGTTATGGTTGCCATCAAAAAATATGGGCCAATAACATAGTTTCCAATAATTCTACCACACACATGTACTGACCATTGTCGCTAACAGTTGTTCTTATAAATTTTAGATCTTGTGTAGTATTGTAATGGTGATTATACCATTTTTCGTAAAAGTTTCCTTGCCAGTGAACAGTACGTTTAAAATAAAGTGGACATTGCAACAGTGAAAATGTGAAGTGCTTTAACTTGGACCAAACTTTTATTACTAATTTAACACTGACATTTAACATAAAGGGTTGATGAAAATGTCTATAAACAACACTTCAATGAATATGATGAATTTTGAATAAACAATCATAACTTAAAAACCACGAGGTTTAGAAATAAGAGGCTTATCCCCAGTTGAATGGTAATGTTAATACTAATTACATAGTAGACTAATATACAGGATGTTTCGTTTAAAATAACGGAGAAGTATCAAATAGGAAAATTTGTAGTTTGGTGCTAATTCTAGGACGGTGTAAGTTATAATTCTTTTTTTATCTAGTTTCGAATATCGCCAAATGTATTGTTACTAATAAGTCCAATACTTTTAGTAAATTCCTAATACTGGAAGTCTAAATTCTATGACAAATTTTAAATAAGGAAAATTCGCCAAGAAATATTAAATATCTATACACTACAGGTGATAGGTATAAGGAATGCTAATGCAGTAATATTTAAAACAAGGCGTTCTACTAAAACGGCATTAAAGATTATACCATTCAATTTAAAAAAAAGAAAGTAGGCATTGGGCTTCTATATTTACAACAGTCTGTGTAAACTGAAAATATTTTTGGAAGATGCACCGGGTGGCCAACAAAGAATGGCCGCCGACTATATCTCAGAAACCAGTAGTCATATTGCTTCCGGGTAAAAAAATGTCAAGTCAAGTGCCCAAGAGAAAATGCTGGAAATTATTTTGGAGTTTGTAAAATGTCCGCAAGGGGGCGTAACAGAGGATCAATGTTAAAATTTAGAATTTCTTCATATTTTTACTAATTAAGGGGTATTGAAAATTTCTAAACTTTATTCCTTACACATTCTTTAATACTTTTAGTCTTGCACATTTTTCACTATCTAGTGAAATAAAGTGGTGGGGGCAGTTCAGATGTTTTTTTATATAAACTGGGATTACTCCCGTTTGGCTTAACCGATTTGAATAAGTTTGGTCTCATTTAAAAGAGCTCTACGAACTGCACTTGTGGTTTTGTATCTCGAACTTTTGCCGTCACCGGTAGATGGCGTTAACTGAAATGTCAACAAATATTAGGCCTTTTTTCAAAAAATTTAAATGCAATAATGTTTCTTTTTACATAAGCTAATAAAGAATTAAATCCTCTACATTTCGGTAAAAAACCAAATTTGTATGTTTTTTAGAACAGGAGATATTGACAAAAATAGATTAAAATGCATGAATTCTCTTGTTTTAATTGTATTATTTTTGTAATATATATATAATTTTACGGAATTTATAATATATATATCATAAATTCAGTAAAATTCTAATACGGACACCAAATAATAAAATGTCACAAAAGCGGAAGAAATTTGATAGGCATTCCTGTAATACCAATGCAAAATATATAAAAATATATTAAATAAAAATATGTATAACATTTCGTTAGTTCCTGTTTAAGAAACCAAAATTACATAAATGTAATTTTATGTAAATGTTCGAAAATCATGTAAGTATTTCAAATTTTCATATACTATGATTTACTATACTAACAATTAATACTAACACTATCAGAATAAAACTAATATTAAACACTAAAATAACTACAGTTACATTACTGTAAAGATTGGTTTGCAAAATTGTTAATGACGGCCTAATTATTCAAAATGGCGCCCATCATTGTTAATGTAAGCCTGCAACCTTTGCCGCGTGGATAAAACAGAAGTTTCAATTTCTGCCTCCGATATGTTTCGTACTGCTGCTATAATTTTCTTCATTATATTTTGTCTTGTTATAGGCCGGTTTTCAAGAACAATGTCGTTAACTCTCCCCCAAAAATAAGAATCTAGGATGTTGAGGTCTGGTGACCTGGCGGGCCAGGGAAATATACTCCCCCGTCCAATTCACTTGCCAGGATATGTCTGATCTGAGAAATCCCGGACGCTTGCCGCAAAATGCGCCGGGCACCCATCGTGCTGAAAAAACTTATCACGACGAACGGTCAGAGGGACATCTTCTGTTAGAAGGAGCAGCTCATTCATAAAAAAAAATTAAATAAACCTCTCCAGTGAGATGTCGGTTAAAGAAAACGGGCCCAGTAATTTTACCTTCTAGAATACCGCACCACACGTTTATCGACCAGCGGCCTTGATGCTAAACTTCCTGCATCCAACGCGGATTTGTCCTGGACCCATAGTTCATATTGTGCAAGTTCACACCACCATTGCTATTAAATGTTGCCTCATCCGTCCATAGGACGCGAGAAAGAATTTCGGGATTTCCGCTACCATATTTAATAGCCATTGACAATAGTCAATCCGGCGAACGAAATCTTCAGCCGCTAAAGCTTGATGAAGAACGATGTAATAAGGATACATCCTGAAAATAATATGGCAAACGTGAACGAAACTGTGAGATCAAATTTATCCAAACTTGTTAGACACTGTTCTAGGTAACTTACTATTATAAAGTATTACTGTGGTCTATATAAACGGTATCGGATAAAAATGGCCGTGACCGGTAAACAGACAATAAATAGGCAGATGAATGTATGAGTTAAACTTAAGGGAACCGAGTACGGAACGTTAAAAACAACTGTTATGCTTAATGCTTAAAAGTATTAAAACAAACTGTAGAAGATAAAGCAAATCTAAGAAAGGCCCTACAAAAAATCTCGAAATAAAGTTTGTTTTATTTTTAACTTAAATCTTTCAATATATTTGGGACCGTAGTTCTACAAATGCCCAACTCTTTACTTGTGGTTTCGGTCACTACATGTGGATTAAATTCAATATATTCTAATACTTTTATAGCATTTTCTTCGGTTCGACCAGTAGGTTGCCTTCTATACACCGGAAGATTAATATTTCCGGTGGTCCAAAGCCTTTCCACTAACCTACGAAAAACACTGCTCGCATAATGTCGTCTTCCAGGGAACTGCGTAGCATACACTCTGAAAGCAAATGTAGCATTTCGCATGCATTCGAAATATACACCAATCATATCCAATGTCTCTTCATTCGCTAACCGCATCTCACTAAAAGAGAAGTTTTCCCAAACACAAAAAAGTAAACAGAATCAATCAAAAACTGACAATAATATTTATTATTTTCACAATTGGTCGTTTTAACACAGAGTTATTGTTTTATTTTTTCATAGCTTACTTTTTTATTTTCAATGGTATATTTTTTAGATTAAAATAAGTATTAAAAATAATCTTGCTTTATTAAAGAGGGTTTTTCAAAATGGTCTAACATTTTTCTTGGTAATAATAATATGTTACATAATAATAATATATGTAGCTCAAAATTGTTAGCTTCATAAAAAAAAAGGCCAGTAAAACAGGAGAACTTATGAATTTTGATCTATTTTTGTCAATATCTCCTGTTCTAAAAAACATACAAATTTGGTTTTTTACCGAAATATAGAGGATTTAATTCTTTATTAGTTTATGTAAAAAGAAAGATATCATTGTATTTAACTTATTTGAAAAAAAGCCTAATATTTGCTTACATTTCAGATAACGCCATCTACCGGTGACAGCAAAAGTCCGAGATACAAAAACACAAGTTCAGTTTGTAGAGCAAACAAGGCTTTTTTAAATGAGATCATACTTATTCAAATCGGTTAAGCCAAACGGGAGTAATTCTAGTTTATTTAAAAAAACATCTGAACTGCCCCCACCACTTTATTTCACTAGATAGTGAAAAATGTGCAAGACGAAAAGTATTAAAGAATGTGTAAGGAATAAAATTTAGAAATTTTCCATACCCCTTAATTAGTAAAAATATGAAGAAATTCTAAATTTAACATTGATCCTGACTGTTACGCCCCCTTGCGGACATTTTACAAACTCCAAAATAATTTCCAGCATTTTCTCTTGGGCACTTTTACTTGACATTTTTTTACCCGGAAGCAATATGACTACTGGTTTCTGAGATATAGCCGGCGGCCATTCTTAGTTGGCCACCCGGTACATTCTCATACACAATAACAATCCGTTAAAAAAATAAAGATTATTAAATTTTAATGGTTAAAACTTACTTTGCCGTACTAATGAACAACCCTGTATACATATAAAAAATATTATCAAATATTTTATATAATCTACCATTCTAAATGCTAGCTAACGCCAGAACTTAATTGCTTTAGGCTACTTATATTTAACGATATAAATATTTATATGTACATAAATATCTTTATCCTTTCAATCGACATGCAGTTACTTTAATTTTTGTATATTATGTAAAATTAATTTAAGTAAAGAATTAAGCTTGTCGATCACACTTGCATTAAATTGAAAACAAAAATTGTTTAAATTTATTAATAATATAAATTTATATTCAAAAGCATCTTACTCAATATAATAAATATGTTCAATTTATTAGTTGAACAGTGACCTTAGTTAGACCGTCATACAAAAGACCAGGTGATTATAATAACAAGAGAAACTATCCTGCCAATAGCATTTTGCCTGTTTTTCCAAAATATTTGAATACATTATTAATTTCAAAATAAAGAATTTTTTAACGAATAATTTCTTTATTAAGCATAAGCACGGTTAAATAATTAGGAGAAAGACTTCATAAAATTGTAAGAATAATTACATCTGCTTCGACAACAGAATTTTACGGTTGGGTTTATAAATTAACTTGAGTAAGGAGGTTTTTGGGAGTGTTGATTAATACCGACTGTCCTATGCTTATTGTTTACATTGTCATTCATACATATTTGATTTTACATGCTATATTTGTCAATGTATTTTTAAATGACAGCCAATTGTCATACTGTTATTATTTTTACTCATCACATTATTATTGTTATTGCCACTACTACCAAGAAGATATTTAATTTTTCAATTCATTTCTATATTTGGCAAATAATTTTCATATATTTTATTAACTGCCTGGTTGAAATTAGGCATTACACAATATTAAGTAAGTGCACTGCTAACCACTGTTGTTTTACACTTGGACATTTTGGATTTGCATTTTACTATATTTTTTAATCAACACATATTAGTGCTTTAACGTACACCTTCCTCGTTATGCTGAACTGACGAAACCAAACAAGATAGAAACATATATGTCTATAGCTACAAGCACATATTAACACATACATAGTTTCATCGTTATTATTTATGTATTTGCATTGAATGTACATGCTTATGGTAGACCTAAACCTTTTGACGAAATTCCATAAGTAATACCGGTTGTCCTATGCTTATTTATTTGCATTTTCATTTATACATAACTGATTTTACATTCTATATTTGTCATATATCAACAGCTCTACTCGTTATTTTTAATTACATAGTTGCGTCGTTATTATTTACGTATTTGCTTTGAATGTACATGTTTATGGTAGGCCTAAACCTTTTGGTCTACCATAACTGCATAAGTAATACCAGCTGTCCTATGCTTATTGTTTTCATGTTCATTCACACATATTTTACATGCTATAGTTAGATTAAAGATATAATTACTGATAATTAGCAAATATAATATAGTATGAAATAATTACTACTTTATTGTCATATAATTGTACATTTTTAAACCCATAATATTTTATCATATGTCCTAGTGTGGCAATTGTAAGTTTATTAATAGTTTACTTAACAGTTGTCTCTAATTAAATTATGTTATAGATCTGATGAAGGAGTAAATATATTCTGGAACGTTATTTAGCCCACAATTGTGTTTGAATTACTTATCCAGCCCAAAATTCTAGTTTTATTAAAGTAATAATTATTTTATACTATATTATATATGTAGTATGAAATAAAATTAAAGTAGTAAAGTAGTTATTATTTCATACTATAATATACATATGCGAGAGCCCGCTTTCCGCGACCGTCAAAAGTATGTTTGGTCGCCATAAGTAGTATAGTATATACTACTTATGGCGACCAAACATACTTTTGGCGACCGGTAAGCAAAAGTCGCACACTTGAAATGTTATACCGTAGCAGCAGTTCAACTACCACCACTGTTCGGAGACGTTCGGGGTACCAGCAACGAACTGTATTAGTAAACCATAGAACGGCAGTTGCTTGTTGAATCAGCGCTTCCAACGGTGAATGTAGGAACTAAAGGCCGCCATGACAGTTGAGGTCAACTTTCGAATTTTGTATAGTGTGTTTCGTCCGATTTTTAAGTTTGTTATAAATTTATAAGTACATTGCCTGCTGCCTGTTCAGCTATTAACTGTACCAACTGAAGGAAAGTAGGTACAAACATTTCGTTTTACATGTAATCATAAATTTATTTGGTTTTTGACAGTAATAAATTAATGTATCTATTTAATACTTTTAGATTTTCCTTGAGGAATAAAGAATTATTAAAGAAATTGACTATTGCTATAAAAAGGGATCATTGGAAACCATCAGCTTTCAGTTACATTTGTTCTACTCATTTTGAAGAAACATGTTTTCGTTATAATAATAACAGACGCAGTTTGCAACCCAATAGCTTGCCTATAATTTTTACTTTCACGCAATTGAAAACATGTAAAAAAGTATCAAGACCTCCCCCAAAGAAGAGGACTATTGACATTTGTGAAGAAGAATTTGTAATAAATAAAAACAGTGCGAATACAAGTAGGCTTATAATTGAGTTATATTTTATAACACCATCTATATATTACCTTTTTTTACAGAACAGGAAATCAATAGAAATGTCAACGATATCAATTTTGTCATCACAGCTGACCATAATTATTGTATCACAACAAGCCCTCGAAAATTAAAGAAAAAACTCGATGAGGCAGTAGATAAGTTGAAAATTCCAAATCGTCAGTTGCGATCTCTGAAACAGAAAGTACAGAGGAAAACTGCTAAAATTAATAATTTGAAAACGGTAATAAGTGGTTTAAAAAAACTTCTGTGTGAAAATGGTAATCTGTTTATTAGTAATTGTTTCGAAGGTGTGTTAAAGGATTTGCTTTTAAACCATAAGAATGACCAAAAAATACCAATATCCAGAAGTAGTAAAAAAATTTGCTATCACTTTACATTTTTATTCATCACAAGTATATAGATATATTAGAAAGTTCATTAAATTACCATATCCACGTACTATTAGAAACTGGGCACAGAATGTGGATGGTAGTCCAGATTTCACAGAAGAATCTTTTAATAAAATAAAATCACTTGTTGATTCAAACAATAAGCCTCTACTAGGAACTTTAATGTTAGATGAAATAAATAGGATATGAAATACTTGAATGTGTAACGTACATTAACGGATTTGTGATAGTTAGATGAAATGGCTATTCGGATAAAATTAAATTTTGATGGCAAAAAACTTGCTGGACACTGTGATTTGGTTCATGGAGAAATAGACTCAGACAATCAAGAACTAGCAGGAAATGTATTAGTATTCATGTTTGTTGCTTTAAATCAAAAATGGAAAATTCCTATCGGATATAGCCTAATTAATAGTGTTAGTGCTAATGTGAAAGCAAATTTGGTAAAAGTTTTTAGTAAAAGAATTATTGAAACTGGTGCCTCTCTTGATGCATTAACATGTGATGGTGCGGCCTCAAATAGAGGCATGTTTAAGAAGTTGGGTGCGAATATAGATTTTAAATTAGACACTGTAGCAAGATGGTATATGTATGAAGGAAAACGAATATATATTCTTCTTGATGCTGCTCATATGTTAAAATTATGCAGAAATTTATTAGCAGAGAAAGAGGAACTAATTGATGCTGAAGGTGGAAGAATGAAGTGGTCACACTTTGTTGCTTTAAACGAATTGCAAACTAATGGAAATTTACATGCCGCTAACAAGCTTAGGAAGAGACACATAGAATGGCAAAATCAAAAAAGTGAAAGTATCATTAGCAGCACAAACATTAAGCAATTCTGTTGATAAAGCATTTACATATTGTGCAACTTTAGGGATACGAGAATTTGACGATTGCGCTGCTACTGTAAAATTTTGTGAAAATATTAATTTAGCATTTGATATTTTAAATTCATGTCATCCACAATCAGCGATATCTTTAAAAAATAAGGCATTAATCATAAAGCAAGTAGAATATTTGATACAGTACCTGAAAAAATTAACGTTACTTGATGGGCAACTGATTATTTACTCACAAAGCCAAGTCCCAATTTTAGGCTTGATTATTAATTTAATGTCTATTACTCAAATTGCAAATGATTTAGTATGGAGTGCAAATCCCCCATTACAATTTTTGTTGACAAGGCGTTTAAGTCAGGATCACTTGGAATTATTTTTTGCTACCATTAGAAATGTTCATAGAAATAATAATAATCCAAGTGCTTTGCAATTTAGATCAGCATATAGAAAGTGCATGCTAGCTCAAATCGAACCCTCAAGAAATGCGAATGTGTCTTCAGAAGATACAAATATATCTTTAGAAGTAGGTTTTGAAAGACACAACACTAAAAAAACAGTAAGAATTATTCGGGAAGTTGTAAAAAAACTAAAATGTCTTCAATCCATCATTTTACTATTAGGAACAGAAAAAAACAAGTATCCTCTAATTACGATTAAGGATGTAAACAATTCACTAATTATTCCATCTTGTAACACTGTGAAAATGCTAAAAATTGCAGAGGCAAATATATCTTTAGAAGTAGGTTTTGAAAGACACAACACTAAAAAAACAGTAAGAATTATTCGGGAAGTTGTAAAAAAACTAAAATGTCTTCAATCCATCATTTTACTATTAGGAACAGAAAAAAACAAGTATCCTCTAATTACGATTAAGGATGTAAACCATTCACTAATTATTCCATCTTGTAACACTGTGAAAATGCTAAAAATTGCAGAGGCAGTTATTGTAAGTTATAAAACTGACATATTGAATTGTAAGAGAAACATATGTTTATTATTAGAAACTAAAATATTTAAAAAAGTATGTTATTCAAAAATATTTTATGAACATGATCATTTATGTACTGAATTATATGATGATGATATAATCCATTACATACACTTAATAAAACTTATTATCCAAAAATATATCCAAATACGTTTACATCATATGTGTGAAATGTATAGTATGGCAGCTCTCTCTCTCTCCCCCCCTCGCTCTCTCTCTCTCTCTCTCTCTCTCTCTCTCTCTCTCTCTCTCTCTCTCTCTCTCTCTCTCTCTCTCTCTCTCTCTATGTGTGTGTGTGTGTGTAACCACGATAGCGGTCAAACCGCTATAGGTATCAATTCCAAATTTTATATTTACGAATATAATCTCCCTCTTGAGATCTGATTAGATTTTCAGTAAAATCGGCAGACCGGAAGTAGTAGTTTACTTCAGTGAAAGAATCGAATTTTGCCAATTATTCGTCAACTACTAAGTTTAAACAAATAACGATTTCATATGTACTTAAAATTAAGTTTGAGACAAATTGTCTTTAAAAAGTTTTTCGAAATTCCAACCGGAAGTAGGTCTTTTACTCTTATCGAAAATCAGTTCTTTGCGAATATCTCACAAGTCATGCTTTTTAGAGAAGTACGTTACGAGTATAAAAGTATTTAGAACATAATTTTCAATATCTTTTGTATAAAATAAATTTCAAAATTCAGACCGGAAGTACCACTTTTACTCTTATCGAATAGCGATTTTTTGCAAATATGTCGTAAGTTATGCATTCTATATATATTTATCAAGAGTACAAAAATATTTAGAACTGGATTTACTGGATTTGCAATATTTTTTGTATATATGAAATTTAAAAATTCGGACCGGAAGTAGCACTTCTACTCTTAGCGAGTAGCACTTTTTTGATATCTTGCAAAGTATGCATTCTATAGCGATTTATTAAGAGAATGAAAGTACTTAGAATACGATTTTGTATAAGTTTTGCAAAAATTCTTAAAATTGTGTAGTTTGAAACGCTCATACGTATAAGAAAGTCGTATGGTGGCCACAGCTCATTTTTTCCTTTCGTATAACGAAGTTAATGAACAGAAGAATAAGCAATTAATGATTTAATGAAAAATTCTATAAAATTTCAAGAATTATTTATACCCAATAAGTAAATTTAAAAGGTAAGAACATCTTATTTATGTCAATCAACTCCCTCACTGTTATTAGAGGGAATTCATTAATATCTATCCAATGCAGAAATGCGGAATGTGTACTTTTAATATGAATATAATAATTTTATTAATTATAATACAGATTCATCTATTTGAATTTTGACCTCAACTGTCATGGCGGATAGCCACGCCCACAGTCACAAATTTTGTGCACCAAATAACCATTCTATAGTTTACTAATATAGCTCGTTGGGTATCAGCGCAAAATGAATATGGTGCGATATTTGAAATACAGATGCCGCTGCTATTATGGGAAAGCAATATTTATAAATAATGAGACTGATATGTATGTAAATGAATTGAAAGATGTCCTTGCAAAGAATAATATACAAGTAATATTAAAAGGTCTTTATTACAAAATAATATTCAAAGGGCTTTGTTCGGGATTTGTCAACGTTTTATGCACAGTCTGGTCTTGCATATATATATATATACTGGGTGTTCCTAAATATCATGTACATAGGGAATGGGGTAACTATTTGGTTTATTTTGTGCCTAAAATTTCATATAAACATAGGTCTGCAAACGCTTCGTTACCAATATGCAGGGTGTTGAAATTTCAAGAATATTTCACTTTTTACTGTATAGCTCCTGCAGTGTTTGAGATATTTTGTTCAAATTTGGAAGGTAGGTTACGCTATAAGGCCTGCATCATTAGCCATGTCAAATGATTATGTAAATCTACAGGGTAATAATTTTTTCGTGGTCATGCCCTCTTTTCTCACCCTGAACTTTTTTGCGATGCGCCACTGCTAGATTCTAAAATACGCAATAAATTTTCTGTCTTATTTAGAAACTTTTTGATCTCTTATATTTTTTTCTTATCTCTGACCGTTATCGAGAAAAAAAATAGAAAACAATTTTCTGTAATCCGCCAGAGAAAATTAAATTTTTTAAAGTGGTCTAGCAGGCTCTGGCTTTATTCAGATAATCACTTGAGTTTATTAATTTGACAATTGACATTAGAAATCGTAAAAAAACTGCAGGAGCCATACAGTAAAAAGTGAAAAATTCTTGAAATTTCAACACCCTGCATATTGGTAACGAAGCGTTTGCAGACCTATGTTTATATGAAATTTTAGACACAAAATAAACCAAATAGTTACCCCCTTCCTTATGTACATAATATTTAGGAACAGCCTGTATATAAAGAAAAGAAATATTGCGGATTATAGAATAAAAAAGTATAGAATTTCATGGGGTAACTCCGCTCAAAATGCAACTGCGGACACGTGTTTCGAACTACTTGGTTCTCGTCAGCGCAGTGTAGCCAAGGAATAGGATGGGATAACCTTGGAGCTGAAAAACATCAATCAGAGACATACACAAGGGACAGCCTACCAATTGAGGCTTCAGCTAGAGTGTTCTCGATACTGAGAATGAATCTAACGTCGCCGCGAGGTAGACATTGTCCACCTGCAAGCCATCTGAACCCACAGGATAACAATAAAGAAAAGAAATATTGCGGATTATAGAATAATAAAGTATAGAATTTCATCGGGTAACTCCGCTCAAAATGCAACTGCGGACACGTGTTTCGAACTACTTGGTTCTCGTCAGCGCAGTGTAGCCAAGGAATAGGATGGGATAACCTTGGAGCTGAAAAACATCAATCAGAGACATACACATGAAATTCTATACTTTATTATTCTATAATCCGCAATATTTCTTTTCTTTATTGTTATCCTGTGGGTTCAGATGGCTTGCAGGTGGACAATGTCTACCTCGCGGCGACGTTAGATTCATTCTCAGTATCGAGGACACTCTAGCTGAAGCCTCAATTGGTAGGCTGTCCCTTGTGTATGTCTCTGATTGATGTTTTTCAGCTCCAAGGTTATCCCATCCTATTCGTTGGCTACACTGCGCTGACGAGAACCAAGTAGTTCGAAACACGTGTCCGCAGTTGCATTTTGAGCGGAGTTACCCCATGAAATTCTATACTTTATTATATATATTCACTAATTCTTAGGAGTACATAATTAACCTGTATATTTTACAATAAGCTAGGTTCCCAATGCTGGAATTGTTATCTGGTACACGTTGTATAAAGAATGATTGTATATGTTTTGTGCAGAGCACCTATATATAGACACCAGTACAAAGAGTATATAGTTTACCTAATCTAACCTCAGTTACAACACAAATCAGAGTGATCAATTTTAAGCAATAAAATGAATACAGGGTTTAAATACGAAAAGGATGTAACATTTAACTGACTGCGCTAAACACTAAATGTGTTGCCTTATAAAGACGTTTCTAATCAAGTGTAACAACGAAAATCTTGGAAAGAAGCTGATAAATTTATTTTATTTTATAATAAAATTGAGTGGAAATTTTGTTAGCACGATATTATATTTATACATACATACATATGCATCTTGGAACAGATGAAACCGCTTCGGTAAAACAAACTTAAAGGCAGTTTATTCCACAAAGGTTAACAGAAGTGATTAGGAAACAGCCAGTGTTCAGTACTACGAAAAGGATAATAACAAAGTGCCTGTGGTGTAACCTTTTTGTTACCTAGCACGATAAGGTCCGTGCTTTATAAGTAGTGTATATACTCTTCACCGAGAACATCCTGTCTTCGCTTACCAACGGCCCCGTCCCTACATCAGCCCTTGTCCCCCCGTTCCAACCCTCCACAAACTTAATCGAATTTTAAATAATTTCACCTTATCTCGACCATTGCTCCTGTATACTCGGTGATGCGGAGAGTTAAATGTTATTCCATTTTTAAATTCGCACTCCTTTTCATATATGCGAAGCTGTATGTGGCGAATCATAATTTGATATTTGAATATACCTGCGTATATTTTTTATGTAATTCTGATGCAGATGAACACGAGATTATTGAAATATGATCTCATATATGTGGACATATGCAAAGCAGGAAAAAGAATTACATTTATGTAATTGAAAATACAATTATTTTTTCAAATATAGGGTTTTGTATGAATGGAATCATGGAAAAAGGAATTGGACTATTAAGTTTACGCTATTTATAGATTTAATTTTTGAACTTCGTCATAGTAGAATAACATAATTAAAATACAAATTTTTCAAACTAGTAGTAATACGTGTCAGAAACAACGAATTTTCAGAAAAATATTAAATATTTTTCAAATAACAGGTATTTTAGTTTACATATTTGAAGAGCTGCGGTGATAGTTCCCCACTTATAAGGTTCATATTCGAACGCGTTTTATAGTACTTTAAAAAGATCGCGTTACATGTAAGGCAATAAAATAGTTTCTTACAAATTATATACCGTAGTCGACATATTTTAATTTCTGATACGAAAGGAGAAAGATGAAAAGAGCGCGACGAAATATGCTAAAGATAAACATAAGCGAGGCTTCCAAGACAGTACACTCGAAAAACGTTTCCAATGAAATATAAGGTGTGAGGGTCCCCCGACACTGCGTTGCTCTTCCACCACTGTTAGCAAGCAGGCATCGCTGCATATTATAAGGTCATCTTCTGCATGGTATAGAAGTATAAATCGAAATTAAAATTTGACGACTACGGTATAGGATTATTCACGAAGAATTGAGAACATCTCCTTTGGAAAACTTTAACGTTAGTTTCATTTTTTATATATGTTGGCAATTTATTGAAACACAGAGATTCTATATATATATACTCTATTCTACGTTGAGATACGCAAAGTCTCTGAAAAGACAGTCTCAGAAACTCATTGCCCTCGTCTTGTAGGAATGATAGTCTTTGTTTTTCTTGATATTACTGTTATTTATGTACAATATCAGTTATACATGTATAAGGAGAAAATAGTCATTATTTTAAACTTTTTGAACAGGGGTGCACAATGTGTCAGTGGGTGTACACCGTCCATGACCCACACAGTTTTTTCTGCACTTTCCATATTGTATCTACCTGCAAGCTATTACCCAAAAAACTAATCCGTACGAGATGATACGCTGCACCAGACCATAGTAAATATTGTTTGAGTACCAAACCAGATGCCGTTGATCTTATTGTCCTGAATAGGTAAACAGTAGCACTCAATTTACTGGAAAGTCGACTTACGTGTTCATTACATGTAATTTATTGTCCAGGGTTAATCCTAACACTTTTGCACTATCGACATGTAACTAGCCTCGATCCGCTCGAACTAACAAACTTCTGTCAACCTTATTATTTGCATATTTATTCAGCTGATACCGTTATTGATACACCACACTTGAATCTCCATTATATTATTATAAACTCACGCCACTAAACCTTATGTACTGGGATCCTTAATGACATCCGCATAAAGGCTGATACAAGTTGCTGATGCACACACAGACGGTTAATCGTTAATCATTATCGATAACACCAGTGGACCCAATACAGTGCCCTGTGGTACCTCTTTCTACATGTATCTCTTTCCTGAGTATCAACTATTCACCGCCACAACATGATCCCGACCCCTCAATTATGAGAAATCCTACTGCTGGGCAACACCTCTCACTCCCACACTAGGCAATTTTCGTGTCAGCAGCTGATGATCAACAGAATCGCACGCTCTACTGAAATCACAAAATAGTCCCAGAACGTCCTATCTGATATTTAGAGCCTCACAGACTGCATTGATTATCTGTTCCGTAGCTGTGATAGTTGATTTAGCCTTTCGAAATCCATGCTGACACGGTGTCAATACCTCATATTTTTCGAGGAAGCTGTACAGCCATCTATAAAAACAATGTTCAAAAACTTTCAAGACCTGATTTTGCAAAGCAACAAGCCTGTAATTCTCGACATTACCTTTCTTTCTGAAAATCGGTACGATCTTGGAGATTTTCAAATTTGCAGGATATTCCCCATAATCAAAAGACTTAATGATCACCATGCATAAAGTTGGGCTTATGAATTCCTTCACCATTAGTAGAATTGTTCCTGGTATTTGATTTTCACAAAGAAATATTTAAAATAATTTGATATATCACCCATACCAATCTCAGAGTCGTCATCTTTTATTCTAATGTTGTGTGTGGTGTTGGTGCCCTTCGATTCTCTTATTATATTCCAGCATGTTCTGTTAATATTCTCCGATTTCAGTTTGCGATCATTATTGCAAGTTCTTTTAACATTACTAACTTATTTTGTAAATGGTATCTCTCGTTGTATATATCGCTATGAAATATCTTATTAATTGCAGACATCTCACGAAGAAGTTCTGAAAGTTGTTTAATTGCAGGCGTAATCCATGCCTGCAAGGGAATGCCTCATTGAAACTTCTATGCAATATTTTTTCAAATTTATTGAACATTGAATTTACATCAGATCCTGCATTATCTCATTCCTGCCAATTGCATAGTCGGAACTGTGAAGTGCAATTTGTTCTTCTCTGTGTACCTCCTGGTTAATGACTTAACAGACCTCGCATCAAGATCCCGACAATTGATCAAGATTTTGGCTATCTGATGAGTATGGTCTGATATATGGTTTTGTTCAATACTCACATTACATTCCTCTGTATTAGCAATAAAGAGATCAATTGAAGTTTCAGATGTAGCAGTAACTCATGTGGGCCTGTTGATTCTGTTGGAGAGACCATGCTGTCCTAATGTGTCTGTCAGTAGCTTCCTGATCGGGCCATCTGCTAGGAAGTTTATATTTAAATCCTCACATACAATAATTCTAGAATTAACTGGGAAATTACCAAGTAGTTCATCTAATTTGCGGAGATATATATACACAGACTATAAATATTCTTTTACGCTTTATCACAGCATAAGTGGTGTTATGTTGTATAATATTAGTACAATAGTACAAAGTAATAATACATGCAAATGACATGTTCCTGTCAATTAAATGATAAGATTTAGAGAGTGTAGAAGACATGATGGAGATAAGGTTTATTTTTTCTGACAAGCCTGTCTGACTTATGTCCCCATCTTGCATTGCAGCCAGTAAAGCTTGTTGTGCTGACCCTATGTTATCTACGATAGCAACTCTAGCACTTTTGTGTAATGTTGAGTGCGACACAAGTACATTACTGAGTGTTTATTGCGTATCTCTGGGTCCAGGTTTGGTTGCCCAAAAATGATTTGCGTTTGCAGATCCATGTAGAAGCGTATACTTACAACTTTACATATTTTTAAGATTACTTATATATAAGTTAAGAAAATAATGTTTCAATTTATCGCATTCTTTTCCCTACGTGTCTTGAGAAGCATTTACATCAAATGCTTTTATATTATTGAATATTTATTATACATTTTTACACAGCTGTATCATCATAACAATAACCAAATAATGTTTCAAATAAAAGTGTACTAAATGATCTTGTTCATACATTTTCATCAAACGTACAGTTTCATTCATCTCTCAATGCCATTATATGTATTTTAGATCTTTGTACAACAGTTCTGCAGAAATCTATAGAATTTTTTGACAGTAATTAACTTATCAAACTATTAACCAATGTTAACCAAATATTGCTGTATTACAAGAAGTAGCTCCATATATACCAGATAGAACAGAGCAAAAGTTGAAGAAAGAAATATTTCTGTTTGTGTTGATCAAAATGTAGTAGGAAAATAGAAATGGTTCATCACTTGACATGTTTAGTGTTAGTTCACTAGACAAATTGATAATTATTGTGATAAAAACAGTGTAATACCATCAAATCGCTCAGGTTTCAAAAAATCATATTCTTGTGAAATAGTCCTGGTCGACGTTTGTGCTTATTGATCGAGTGAAATAGATAATGGTAAAATGGTGTTGATTGTATCTTTGGGTTTTCGAATAGCTTTTGAGACCATCGACGGAGAACTACTATTAATGAAATTGGAAGTCATTGGCTTCATGGGTATCATTCTGAAATGACGTTGTTTATACATACTCGTATGTAAGATAGTTCATGTAAATGATAAACGTAGGTAAAATACAATATACATATATTAAGGATTTTTATACAGGCTGTCCCAGAAATAAAAAGACAGAGTAGCAGGTATGTAAAGTCCGAACAGAAACAGGTCCAAATATGCCGCAATAACGAAGAAATTAAAAATTTAATTTTCTATATTATTTTTTAAATAAAAAAATTACATTACGGACCTGGCACACGTAAGAATGCTCATTTGTAAATAGAAACGACCACGCATTCAAAGAAAAATACGCTTTTATTTGTATAAAACGGGAAAAAAATGTTAAATCATACTCATTCATAATAAAACATTTTTTGCCGGATGCGTCTAAATAACGCAGCTATGTATTCGATTGTTGACGCAGATGGGCGACTGACTCACTTTATTGCAGACAATAAAAGATTGTTTTTATTTTTAAAATAGAAAGGTTGTTGCCCTTTAATGTGTTTGTAGTCGGAAACAGTTGATTATTATTATTTTAGAATATTCAATAAATCGTAGTAAATATCAAAATGTAATTATTTTTTTCTAGCAGGTGTAAAAAGTAATGGTGTGATATTTATTATAAAGTATCTTTTCCCCCTCCTTTTTTTTAACACAAGTAATATGGTGGTCCTGAAAGAACCGATTGTGTAAGTGAAGCAGGTGGATATTTAGAGGATATGAAACATTGAGGTAATTGCGCACTGCCAATGAAATGTGTGGAGGGGGCCATCGTGCATGAACCGGAGTTGTCTTCTAAGTTGCAGAGGCACATCGTCGAGATATTCTTGCAACGTATTCTGCAAAAACTCTAAATAACTCTCTCCGGTCAGTCGTGCAGGTAGTATGTGCGGTCCAAGCAGACTATCACCGACAATTCCTACTCAAACATTTATTGAGAAGCGGTGTTGGAAATGACCCTGCTGTATGAAAATTTAACACACCATTTCGGGGGAAACAACATTCATCCGTGAATAGTATGCTGGCACAAAAGTCCACATCTCTAGCTTGTTTTCGTCGAAACTAGGTACAGAATCTAACACGTGCGGGACGGTCCTGTTGTGCTAGAACTTGAACCCGTTGCAGGTGGTATGGGTACAGCAAGTTCTGGCGGAGAAGTCGATGAATTGTCGATCGGGACACTCCGACTTGTCTTGCTGCAGATCGCGTGCTTATACCTGGATCCCTATCTACCACATCCACGAGATGCTCTTCCGCATGTAAAACTCTCCGTGTTCTTTCACGACCCCTGCCTTCGTAGCGTGGGAGTAGTGTGCCTTGTTCGCGTAACCTAAACACCTTGTCCATAACACTGGTCAACAGTGAAATTGCTTCTTAGGTGAAAGTACCCAATCCTGAATGAATTCAACGTGCTGAACACGAATATCACATTGAAAAAAGTTGATTGGCTCACGTTCAAGAGATATTGACGTTTTGTCCATTGTATAGATGCTATTGCATAATGTAATGCAATTTAGTGAGAAATTACGAAATTTTGCGTCATATTGCATCACCCCTTCATGCAAAGAAGTTAATGCAGCATTTACTGTAAGTTTCCATTGAGAGTGTTGCGAAATTGATTGCGCAATATCAAGCAATAGCTAATTATAGTTTATTTATAAATGGCCGACGTGACAGTTAACTCGTGCAATGTCCGTTCATTCGCGCATATTTTTCGAAGCTCTAGCATACATAAGTGATTGCTATAGTGTAAAGTAACTAAACAGTAGCAATGCCTCGTAACTGTGTTAATAGTGCAAATAACTTCTGTTATATTTGCGGAGAAGTGACATTTGCTGCACAGAAAAAGAACATCAGTGCTTTTCGTGCTTTGACGAAACATCTGCACCACATAAAATTACCCAGGATGAAATGAACGATCTTGTTCGCGATTTGGATCTGTCGAAAAGCAAAGCGGAGATACTGGCCTCAAGACTTCGACAGTGGAATCTTCTGGAACAGAATGTCCGAGTGACTTCATTTCGCACTCGCCATCAGCTCTTCGAATCTTTCTTTAAGAAAGAGCCTTGTGTTCTGCTGCGATATTGATGGTCTACTCAAGCTCTTGGTATTGCACATGATCCCCACGAATGGCGGCTGTTTATAGACGCTTCAAAACTGAGCCTAAAGGCGGTTTTGTTGAATAATGGGAACCAGCTTCCATCCATACCTATTGCACATGCGGTCTACATGAAGGAGACTTACGGCAATCTAAAGCAGCTACTGGAGACGATTAACTACAGCAAGTATGGCTGGCAGATATGTTCTGACCTGAAGGTAGTATCTCTGTTGATGGGTTTGCAGCAGGGATATACAAAGTACTGCTGTTTTCTTTGTCTGTGGGACAGCAGAGCAATCGATTTGCACTACATCAAGAAAGACTGGCCTCCGAGAGCATTTTTTAAGCCTGGAGAAACGAATGTACAGCACCCACCATTGGCACAGCCACACAAAATCATCATTCCTCCTTTACACATCAAACTCGGTCTTGTCAAAAACTTGGTAAAAGCCAGGGATAAGAATGGACCAGCATTCAAGTACCTGCATGACAAATTCCCTCGACTCAGTGAAGCCAAAATTAAAGAGGGCATCTTTGTGGGGCCTCAAATTAGACAGCTCTTCCGAGACCCCAAGTTTGAGGAACTTCTTCAAGGTAAAGAAAAACAGGTTTGGGATGCATTCTATCAACTGGCAGCAAACTTCCTGGGGAATGACAAGGCAGAAAATTACAAGTGTCTGGTTGAGGATATGTTGGCTTTGTTTCATGAATTCGGCTGCAATATGTCCTTAAAGATCAACTTTCTTGATTCCCACTTAGATTTCTTTCCTGATAACTGCGGGCAGGTCAGCGATGAGCACGGCGAACGCTTTCATCAGGACATTGCCACCATGGAGCAACGGTACCAAGGCAAATGGTCTACGTCAATGCTAGCTGACTATTGTTGGACAATCAGTAGAGATGCTCCACAAGTCCACTAGAAACGGCAGGCCAAAAGAAGTCGAAAGCCGGAAGCAGACTAATGTTTTCTTACCATGTATTATAATATTGACATAAGTACACTTTTTCTGAAATATGCGTAAATGTTTTCTTACCATGTATTATAATATTGACATAAGTACACTTTTTCTGAAATATGCGTAAATGTTTTCTTACCATGTATTATAATATTGACATAAGTACACTTTTTCTGAAATATGCGTACATATTACAGAAAACCCGTAGCCAATTCAGCTTTTTCTTAGTCATTTTCGTGTTCAGCACATTGAATTCATTAAGAAATAACTATTTTCAGCTTGGAAGCATGAACTTTTCGAAAATTTGTTGCCCAGTGAATCACTTGATACGACGGACGCCTGCGATTAGGAAAACGTTCGGCGTATAAACGTTCAACAGCTCTTCCATTTCCACCTACTTCACCGTAGAGATACACCATATCCCATAATTCTTGCGTCGTAAAAGCCGTGTCGATAGCTACGTGTCAACTCACATCGGCGGCTAATAACAAACTGAACATCTATGTATCTATCGCCCTTGCACATGCATGCATTGGCGGCTGGTCGGTAATAAAATCGCGGGCCTTACAACAAAAACTTATGTATTTTTTTAAATAACATCCATTGTGCTGTTTGACAATGGATGTTATTTACAAAAATACATACGTTTTCGTCGTGTGCCACGCGATTTCATTACCGACCAGCCGCCAATGCATGCATGTGTGCAATTCTATACCGCAAGTCGACCAGAGACGGCGTAAGGCCAATTTAATTCTTTATTATTATTTTTCTGCCGTCTGCGCACGAATAAAGACTTGATATTTTGAGGTTACGTTTTTATACAATCTAGCTTCCGATTTTTGCCACTCCGTCTTTTTATTTCTGGGACACTCTGTATAGGCTCAGTAAATAGATCAATAGATTATTATTATTATTATTATTAAAACCGCATTTTCACTTCCTGATTAAGTATATCGAAACTAATACAAACGTAACCTTTGTAGGGAAAAGGTTACATACAAAATTTGAAAAGATTTCCATGTAGATCGACTGTTTAACAAAATATCTTATAACTTTTATAGAATTTAAAAATGTAATAATATTCAGGTTTGTTATTCAATTGTTAAATTTTGCAAATGTCTATATTAGTCGTTCACATGCATATGCTTTGTGTTTGTTTATAGATTAGATTTATTCTAACACCACTGTACAATTCCTGCGCATTGTCTGCTTAAACCAGAATTTGTCTTTTGTGTTTTGTATTTGTGTATTTATGTATATTGAATCTCAGCAGATTTTTATATACTCAAGTTATATATTATCTTATTTTGAATATCCGTTTGTCACAATATCTCTAGATGTGCTGGCTGCCATAGACACTTTCAAAATAGAATGATGTAGAGTGCTGATGTTAAAGTTTCTGCTCTTTAAATAAGTCTATCTATAATATCATACATATTCACATAAAATATTCGATAATATTTTACATGTTGGGTTAAATTATGCAATTATTTTTAAATTCGCACAATAAAGTTGATACTATTTCTTGGAAAGTATTATGATTCTGGGATTTCGTTCTTATTGTAATTAGTTTCTGTGCTGTATATCTATGACTACTACTTAAGCGATTTTGTTTGATGCTTTTTTATTTTTGACACTTCTATAGCAGCCATTATTTACTTGTTATCGGTGATTCCTCTGACGTATTGTCCTCTAAGCTCAAATCAATTGTGTCGATATTACCGTCTTCTTCTTATTCTGACATTATTCGTTATCAAATTTAAATGGTTAATTAAATTTTAATGATATCAGATTTTAAACTCGAACATTCCTTGTTGCTTTTACTTGTTTAGGATTTGCTTCAAGCTTTTGCAAACATACTCTTAAGTAGTTTTCTTTATAATCTGACAAATAACTTAATCTATAAATACAATGAATAAATCCCTTCATTTTGCTAGTTTCCCGCTAACTTACTACTAAATAAATTATGTAAATTGCGTTTAATGATAATATTACATTAACAATCATTTAAGTTTTAGCTTGAAACGATTATATTTTATGTACTTTATATTAAATAGTTCAGATTTTATAAATTGGCTTCAGCATAGTCTTTTCAGCTTCAGTATATCCAGTCCATATATGACTTTCTGGATTATGAAAAGCAATTATATTTTCAAGAAATATTAAAAAACTACAAGTAAACTATCGCTAAATATTTATAACTTTAGGTATGATCATTACTTTCCAGAAAGAATGAAAATGTTGTAAATCGCTGGGACAAATGTAAAAAATTTAATGCGAACTATTTTACAAATGTAATATTTGTTTGTTCTTTTATTCAATACAACTTTTTTCAAGTCACCTTCATGCGCTATAATTTTTAAAAAATTATAATATACCGTAATTTAAATTATTTAAGACACAATTGCGTTGAAATGTTTGATAAAACTGAAATAATGCACAAATTTAGTACTAACTCGTGTACGAGGTAAGAAAACTGTTATAAATTACATAATACGTAATAGAGACGACACTGAACAAATTTTAGAAAAATAATATATTTCGAAGATGAGATATTCATTGAATTTATGAGAATGCTAAACTATTAATTGTGTAGATAAGAAATGTTGATTACGTATACATCTATTTTGCAACAACGTTTTGTTGTCACAGTTCAAAGATTTAAATGGTTTTTAATCTTTTGTGCTGTGAAAGATGTGCGATAGCAGTTATTTCAAAACGTATTTTTTCTCTCAACTTTCTTGTATTGAGTAATAGATATTCATTTTGAGATATAGTTAATTTATAATTTTCAGAGTAAAAATGCGAATCGAATATTAACTACTGTAAGTAAAAATAAAAAATAAAATAGCAATTAACTATTACGTCCTTAAGTTATTAAAATAGGCACAATTACTTTTATTTTATAAAATATAAACAGTTATAAGGACTATGCAAGAATTATAAAAGAAGTATGTATATGAAAAGTAATAATACAAACCAAATACGAAATATATCCCAGCGTCTCCACCAAAACTATGAAACATGGAATTTAATTGCAGTATTTAAAAAATATTAACTTTCTTTTCATCTTTTATTACTCACATGATCCTTTGTTATATACCATTATATGCGATTTAATATTCATATTTGGCTATTTGAGGACATGCATCTATATGTGTCAGATATTCATCAAATTATGTAGTTTCACCTATGAAAATAGATTAAATTAGTAATTGATATTGTATACGTATTATTAATAGTTAATAGCGTTAAATTGTGGAAGTCAGTAGTTTAAATTGATTAAATTAACAGGCACGGATTAGCTTATTATAGTAACAGAAGCCTACTAAAAATAAATTATCGAATTTCAGCATTATTTTAAACCTAAATTTTAAATAACATTATATGTAGATATATCAGATTTTCATAGCGTACTTCATAACTACTATAATAACGTATAGTATATTAAAATAACTCAAGCAAAATAAATAACTGGAGGTGTACCCACCTTTTTTTTTTTTTTACATTGATATTTTTTGCTTTCCCTGACTTCCAATTTTGTGTTACGCGGATGATTTGAAAGTAAGTAAGTATTATTGCAAAAAGATCTTCTAAAGATGTCATATACCAATGGTGCATTGTCAACAAGTTGGTATTGAATATTCCTAAATGATGTTATATGACCTTTACCAAAAACCTCAACTACAATGTTCATGGATAACTTCTATCTAAAGTAATTTTATCAAGGCCTTGGGTGTATTATTTGGTTCTCGCATTTCTTTCAATAACTATATATCATCTTTGTATTTAGCTGCGTCCAAAACCTTTGATTTTTTGGGATTCTTGATGCGCAGCTCTAAATACTTCTAAATATAAAGCGTTTATCCTCTCCATGGTACTGACTCCTACAGAATCATAATAAGCAGCGTCTTGTTGCATGAATGGACTACCATGCCGCTCGGTTTGTTTAGAAATTTGATAGCCTTGTGCTACTAGTCTTACCTTAACATTTTAATTCCTAGAGCATCTTTATGTGCTGCTTTCTCTTTGCCGTCTCCATGAACGAATATTCTTTTAAACTCACTCATATTCAACATATCTTGATTGACGAAGAATACGCAGTACGAGAATATATTTTATTATTATTATTATTATTGTAGATATTATCTTTTTATTTTCTCAAATGTAACTGCTACTGGTTTTAGTGCTTATGAATTAAATGTATTACTATTACTATTGTAGTGCACTCTAATGTATCATTGTTCTGGGCAAATAAAAAGTCTTATCCTTCTTTTTATTATTATGAAGCCAAGGATGACAAATGCGATTTACGTTTATGAAGGAAAAATGATTGAAAATTTTACTTCTTACGTATAATTAACACTGCTAATAATTCGCAATTTCTTCTATTCTCTCGTACTGAGAAAAAAAGTATGCATATACCGACTCTGTACTAATTGCGAGTTCTGCACTCGATGAATTTTCTTGAAGTATTCTGGATTACTTCTACTAAGAGTCAGAAACAAAACGATTTTATTTGGGTCATTTTCAAAATAACAGACATAAACATAAACTACTACCGCCTAATATGCACTTCAAGAAAAGAATTTAATAATGTGGAAAAAATATCATTAATAAAAGACATGAAATTTTTACTAACTTAGATTTAACTGTCCAAAAATGAGTATCCATTCTAACAAAAATTGCATGAGAAATTTAGTCTATAACATTACACAAAAGAACTGGAAAAGTACTCCATTTCTACTAGAATGCAAAATTTGTGTAAAATTTTCAATAAAGACAATGGTGAAAAATGATGCTTATTCAAATAATTTTATAAATTTTTTTATAATTTTCTTACCACACCGTTTTCCTGTATACAAAAGTATTAATCAGTATTTACGTTATATTATGGCGAAATATAAAACAAAATCACTTTATAAGCATAGTTTCTATAAATATGATTTGTTTTAACAGCCCATAGAAATTCATAGAGGTATACAAAAAATGTGACAACGGCTGTGTTATGGAACATCGACGCATAATCATTTGTTAGTGCATTATTGAATGCAAATATAATTAATAGAACAATGCCATGTTGCATCTAATTATTATATAACGTTACTGTGATTTATTCATGTACAATACTAAAATTTCCATGTGTTAATATATTCATTGAAAACAAATTTCAATGAATATATTGAAATATTGCATTTAAGTTAGTAATAAAGCTTCTCTATCAAAAACAGTCGTAGTAGAGTTCGTATTTTATGAGTAATGATGAAAGTAAGTAAGTAGCACAATTTTAAACATAGCATCATTTTTTTTTTTTTTTACAAACAAGCACAACATAGAATAACACTGGTCAACAGTGAAATTGCTTCTTAGGTGAAAGTACCCAATCCTGAATGAATTCAACGTGCTGAACACGAATATCACATTGAAAAAAGTTGATTGGCTCACGTTCAAGAGATATTGACGTTTTGTCCATTGTATAGATGCTATTGCATAATGTAATGCAATTTAGTGAGAAATTACGAAATTTTGCGTCATATTGCATCACCCCTTCATGCAAAGAAGTTAATGCAGCATTTACTGTAAGTTTCCATTGAGAGTGTTGCGAAATTGATTGCGCAATATCAAGCAATAGCTAATTATAGTTTATTTATAAATGGCCGACGTGACAGTTAACTCGTGCAATGTCCGTTCATTCGCGCATATTTTTCGAAGCTCTAGCATACATAAGTGATTGCTATAGTGTAAAGTAACTAAACAGTAGCAATGCCTCGTAACTGTGTTAATAGTGCAAATAACTTCTGTTATATTTGTGGAGAAGTGACATTTGCTGTACAGAAAATGAACATCAGTGCAACAGTTAAGAAAGCGTATCATTTGTATTTTGGTTGCAAGATAGGCGACCAGGACAAAGACTGGGCCCCACACGTATGCTGCCGCACTTGTGCCGTAAATCTTTCACAGTGGCTTAATGGCAAAAGAAAGGCAATGCCATTTGCTGTGCCCATGATTTGGAGGGAGCCCACCAATCACGTTGACGACTGTTATTTCTGTATGGTACGACCAGCTTCTGGAGGCATCACCAAGAAGAAGAAGTGGACAGTTGAATACCCTAACATACCATCTGCTCTGCGACCTGTCTCTCATGGCGAAGGACTCCCAATTCCAGAACCTCCTACAGATTTTTCTATCAGTTCAGACGATGAGGATGGCCATGCGTCGGCGAGTTCTCCTCAACGTGGCAGTAAGGATGATGACTTTTCGTGCTTTGACGAAACATCTGCACCACATAAAATTACCCAGGATGAAATGAACGATCTTGTTCGCGATTTGGATCTGTCGAAAAGCAAAGCGGAGATACTGGCCTCAAGACTTCGACAGTGGAATCTTCTGGAACAGAATGTCCGAGTGACTTCATTTCGCACTCGCCATCAGCTCTTCGAATCTTTCTTTAAGAAAGAAGAAAGCCTTGTGTTCTGCTGCGATATTGATGGTCTACTACAAGCTCTCAGTATTGCACATGATCCCCACGAATGGCGGCTGTTTATAGACGCTTCAAAACTGAGCCTAAAGGCGGTTTTGTTGAATAATGGGAACCAGCTTCCATCCATACCTATTGCACATGCGGTCTACATGAAGGAGACTTACGGCAATCTAAAGCAGCTACTGGAGACGATTAACTACAGCAAGTATGGCTGGCAGATATGTTCTGACCTGAAGGTAGTATCTCTGTTGATGGGTTTGCAGCAGGGATATACAAAGTACAGCTGTTTTCTTTGTCTGTGGGACAGCAGAGCAATCGATTTGCACTACATCAAGAAAGACTGGCCTCCGAGAGCATTTTTTAAGCCTGGAGAAACGAATGTACAGCACCCACCATTGGCACAGCCACACAAAATCATCATTCCTCCTTTACACATCAAACTCGGTCTTGTCAAAAACTTGGTAAAAGCCATGGATAAGAATGGACCAGCATTCAAGTACCTGCATGACAAATTCCCTCGACTCAGTGAAGCCAAAATTAAAGAGGGCATCTTTGTGGGACCTCAAATTAGACAGCTCTTCCGAGACCCCAAGTTTGAGGAACTTGTTCAAGGTAAAGAAAAACAGGTTTGGGATGCATTCTATCAAGTGGCAGCAAACTTCCTGGGGAATGACAAGGCAGAAAATTACAAGTGTCTGGTTGAGGATATGTTGGCTTTGTTTCATGAATTCGGCTGCAATATGTCCTTAAAGATCCACTTTCTTGATTCCCACTTAGATTTCTTTCCTGATAACTGCGGGCAGGTCAGCGATGAGCACGGCGAACGCTTTCATCAGGACATTGCCACCATGGAGCAACGGTACCAAGGCAAATGGTCTACGTCAATGCTAGCTGACTATTGTTGGACAATCAGTAGAGATGCTCCATAAGTCCGCTACAAACGGCAGGCCAAAAGAAGTCGAAAGCCGGAAGCAGACTAATGTTTTCTTACCATGTATTATAATATTGACATAAGTACCTACACTTTTTCTGAAATATGCGTAAATGTTTTCTTACCATGTATTATAATATTGACATAAGTACACTTTTTCTGAAATATGCGTAAATGTTTTCTTACCATGTATTATAATATTGACATAAGTAAACTTTTTCTGAAATATGCGTAAATGTTTTCTTACCATGTATTATAATATTGACATAAGTACACTTTTTCTGAAATATGCGTACATATAACAGAAAACCCGTAGCCAATTCAGCTTTTTCTTAGTCATTTTCGTGTTCAGCACATTGAATTCATTAAGAAATGACTATTTTCAGCTTGGAAGCATGAACTTTTCGAAAATTTGTTGCCCAGTGTAATTATTCTAAAGAACTGTTTTTAAGTAAGACATTGTCGGCTAAGTTTGGCAAGCAGCATGAGTATTTTATAAATTTGTTTATTAAATTAATAGCTGATCAATTAGTCAATATTTTCAAGCCAAAAAGTATAAATTCAGTTATTAAGTTTAGTTTGGGTTATTCATACTAGTTACGGAAATACTTTTGTTATTATAAAGAAACTTTTCATGGCTTTGTGTTGAGGTTTACATGTACCAAATAAATTATACATGTATACCCTACAACATTTCATACTTTAGTCTTCATAGCGTCTATCGAACCTCACATAGTGCGTTAAGTTTCTATATGGCTTATACTTCTGTCTGTTTTAAAACTTACCTTGTTTCCCTTTGAGTAGGTCAGGGTTTCCTTAATTGTGCGTCGTTGCGCGGCGTAGAGAGTAAATAGGGGCGCCGCAAGTTATTACTACAAACACGAACAGACATGGCGGTTTGGAATATTCTAGAATGAATACATCGAAGCGGCTTTAACGATAATGAAACTTTCTAGAACATGTAGACCAGAGCGTTCCCTTAGCTTGTACAACTTTCTAGAAAGATATAGAACATTCTCCAAGCAAATATTCCAGAAAAGTATAGAATTCCCGCGAAGTTTATAGAAATTTCTAGTAAACTTATATAGCATACTATCGGACACTGAACAAAGCTTCGTGAAACTTCTAGTAAAAATAGAGCACCATTAAGAGAAAACATCTGAGAAGAAAAGTAAAGGTAAAAGGTTTGAAGACGCCTGCTATCAGAGGAGGGGCTGCTTTGTTTCATCGTTTGTATTAAATAAGCTAGTCGACAGTTCAAGTGAAAGATCATGGATCGATAAGTGGCAGGGTAGCAAAAAAATAGAAATATCACAATGATAAATATCTGAACCTTGACTTTACTTCAGTAGAAGTAAACAATGAAGAAAAACCCCAGTATGTATTGTTTAAAAGTTCTAGCGTCCGAATAGTTATGTAAGGTAAAGCGACATCTCGTGGTCAGTCAATCTAACATAGCTGAAACTTCTCGTGAAGAAAGTTGCAAAAGCAAAAAAGTGGGTTTACAAAACAAGCCTACCAAACAACGCACTGCTAGCATCTTTCAAAGTCGCATAGAGAGTGGCGAAGTGCAAGAAAACATCGAATAAGAACTTATGCTGTTGACATGGTAAATATGCTGGGAGAATCGGCGAGAAAATTAGTAACAAAGGTACCTTTGTCCAACAACACTGTTGAACTGGTCAGTCAGAGAAAATGAAAAGCACGGAATTTGATCTGCAACTTAATGAGGTTACTGACACTAGCAAGGCCGCACACCTTATTTGTTATGCACCCGTCCTGGATCTTAATATAATCGTTGAAGACCTGTTCTGCAAAAGAATCATAGCAAGCGCAGAGGTTCAAGATTTATTTGAGATGCTTGACAAGTTTATAACCGAAACTGATTAAGATTGGGAAAAGGGCATCGTAATGTATACAAATAGAGCTCGATCAATGTCTGGTCGCTATGGAGGCTTGCAGACGCTTATCCACAGGAATGCATTTGCATCAAAGTCGATGACCTCTGAATTAAATTTGATATTAGAACGTGTCGTAGTCTTTCAATTTTCAAAAAAGTAAGCACTAAGATTCGAGCTGAACACAAGGCCCTACTACACCACTGGAGTTCACGATGGCTTTCACAAGACAACGTCATGTCCTGTGCATTCGAGTTACGTGAAGAAATTCACACTTTTCTACTATAGGCAGGTAATAAAAGCTACAAGTATTTTGTGGAACCCGGCTTCTGACAATCTGAATATCTTGAATCTGTCTCTGCAAGACAACATTCACAATTTGAAAGACTTGTATCTCTAAATTACACAAATACCTGACCTCTAATAAAGTCGTTGTCTCACAAGACTTGCTATAGCTTTTGAAGGCACATCTCTCAAAGCTCACTGACTGGTTTGCAAAATGCATTGAGATATTTGCGTAGATCCAAAATTCTTTCCGTGCTCAAGCTCCATCAGAATTAACATCGCGGAAAGTCTAATTGCAGGAGTCTTGCGACAAAAGCCTGGAGCAAAGATTTGCTTCTTCCGATTTAACGGAGTTTAAGATATCAATCAAAAACGAATATCCTATTCTGAATTCAAAAGATGATAGGAGCATTACGCGTTTTGAAAAAATGTGTGGTGATCAGTAAGCTTACCTGTCAGATTAACTTACTTGTCGTTGATGGTTTTCACCATTTATTTAAAAAAAAAATGTATTTTCATATTTTAGTTTGATAGTTCTTGTGATTCAGTTTTAATAAATATGAACTTTACTTTGTGAGGTTTATCTTAAGAGTTGTTTTCATTTCTGTGCACATATTTTTACAAGAGCGCCGGGACAAAATACTAAACCTGTAAGTGCTTTGCATACTAATTAAGTTTGGGAACCCCTGGAATAAGTACATCAATATCGGTTAAGAATTGCACGGAAACGCCAATTTTTAACATTCGCTAATAATAATATTCTTACGAAAAATATATAATTATTATGTTAAAAGTTGGATAAAGATTTATGATATATATGTTTCAAAAGTATAACTTTCTTCTTCATTGAAAAAGAAATATATTTATATATTTTTGTTTGTGCCTTGTCACAAACTTTAAGTATTTGATATCAACTTTCAACATTTCCTTAGAACTTGGATTTTGTCCATATATAAGTACATATATGAAAATATACATGAAAGAAGCACGTTTTAAATGCCACATTGTGTGTTGTATTTTGAATATATAAAAAGCAGATTGATTAAAAGTCAAACTTAAATATATTGCAGATTGCTTGTAATTTACAAAAAATCCTAAAAAAATCTTCCCAATGAGCATTCAACCGTATATTTCAAATATCGTCTCTTTCTATTCTCGTTCTCCCTTATTTCTTCAATAGTTACGCTGGATGTTTATCAGTATAACGTTCCAATTTTTCTAGGGTTCCTATCGATAATTGTCCACATTGTTCTTATACTTATATACACCGATATTCAAAGAGAATGTGTTTTGAGTCTGTCGGTAAATGAAATACTCAATATGAGCAACATATGTTAATTACTCAACATTTTGACATAGACTTCCCTTGCAATCACTTCTAAGTTATTTACTATAATACTGACATTTATAATAAGTGTGTTAACAGAATTAATAAAATAAAAATTATTTTCTCACGTCAGACAGTATAATAGTGCCTTATGCAATAGTTCTAGAAGAAAAACTATAACCTATCCCCGTGTTATAGTAAATGCTTAAGACAGATAAGTTTCTAGGTAGCTTACTTACCGATAAGTTTAGAAATTTATTCTAAATATTCCACAAATACCTAAAATATGTCGTATATTAACAAGGCTGGGTAGACCAGAATTTTAAGTCTCCCTTTGATTATTACTAAAAAATTCAGAAACTCTAAATTTATATCCCAATTTTTATTTATTCAAACTTAAATATTTTATTAAAAGAACTTTAATAAAAGGTTTCTTCTTGACCAATATAGAAAATACCACTTCGTTAACCCAACATTTTTTTTTACAATGGAAAAATATTTTATGAATATTAAAGAACCGTTTCAACACAGCGTTTCAATAAAGACGTTAGCAACAACAATGGTGACTTTATTAGCATTACCAACCAACAATTTACCTTTTCTGAGATATTGAAAGTAAGGACATTAAATTCAACACATGTGGGAAGAGATTAATCTTAAATACTTTGTATAATAAAACAGAAGAGCTACCCTGAATATACGGGTGAGTCATCTCCCTGGAGAAGGCAGAATTTATAAGATAAGATATTTTGAGGGAGTTTTTTTGGGTGCATACTAGTTGGCTCCGGCGGTCAATTTTTAATCCTCTTGTGCAAAAAGGTTACAGGTAAATTGGCTCCGAAAATATTTGCTAATTAGGTCCCGTTAATCCTCCACCGCGGATTAACATGGAAACTTAAAATGTCATTTAGAAGCACCTAAACTGTGTTATTAAGAAAAGAAGTAAACAAATCCCACCCTCTCATTATAAATCCCACTTACAGTTTATGAAAAATTTGAGGTATATAAATTAAGAATTAGAACTATGAAAATTAGTTTACTTTTACCGTAAAATGGAGTGTGTCGAAAAAATGTTGAGTGAAAAAGGGAAACCTGTAATTGTTTTAAATAATTTTAAATATAATTTTCACAAAATATTGTGCGAGAATGTGCAAAGATGGCAATGTGCAAAACGTGGGTGTAAATCATTCATTAAAACTCAGGGTTCAAATGACTGCATAATGGAACATAACGACGTACATAACCATGATCCCGTAAGTGTACAAACTTTAAATCGTCAAAAAATAAGCAATTCCGTTAAGAGAAAAGCAGTTGACGACATTTGTGAAAGACCCGTGAAGATCCTTCATCAAGAACTGAAAACGTGCGACGCTGATACAATAACTGTGACGGATGTAAACTTAATACGAAAGTGTATGTACAATGGTCGGAAAAGTGTGATTCCAAAAATTCCGGAAAATGTAAAGGATGTTCATGATGTTTTGAATAGTATAGACAGAAAAACAAATAAGGGAGAATTATTTCTTCATCAAAACGATGTTAACAACAATTTTGTGGCTTTTTCGTGTGAAACAAACATAAAATTTTTAAGTAAAGTGTCAACAATCTAAGTTGATGGAACATTCAAATGTGCAACAAAATTTTTTTATCAACTTTTTACTGTTCATGGTCTAGAAAACGATCACTATATACCTCTCGCCTTTTTTTTGTTGTCGAACAAACAAATTCATTCTTATATTGCTGTTTTCGAGTTTCTAAAAAACGAGTGTGAAAAATTAAATTTGTATTTCAACCCTGTATCTGTTTATGCCGATTTTGAAATAAACATCCACAAAGCAGTCTACAGTGTTTTTCCATCTGCTGTAGTAAAAGGATGTAGATTTCATCTGGGTCAATCATGGTAAGTCAAAATTTTAAGTTAAAAAGTAGTAAAATACATTATTTCATGTTTTGTAGGTGGCGTAAAATACAAGAAGTAGGGCTACGCTCAGAATATTTGCAAGATTCTGAAATTGGAAAATATCGCCAATACATTTTCGGGCTTCCATTTCTGAAACCAACTGCTGTGGGGGATTGCTTCGCCTTGGACTTCGCCGAAATTCAGCCCGACAGCAAGAAAGTTAGGGATTTTGCAGATTATCTGGTCGACACGTACATTTCTGAGGAAGCACTGTTTCCACCACGTATGTGGGCAGAATGCAGTTCCTCGTTGGAACGGACCACGAACGCGTGTGAATCGTTTCATTCCAAGTTTAATTCCCTTTTTTACACAG
Source organism: Amphimallon solstitiale (assembly GCA_963170755.1). NCBI lineage: Eukaryota > Metazoa > Arthropoda > Insecta > Coleoptera > Scarabaeidae > Amphimallon > Amphimallon solstitiale. The sequence continues at coordinate 48,151,889 of OY720684.1, read as the reverse complement.
CACATCCTAATATCTACCAGTTTGTTGAAGTTTTAAAAAATATTCAAATTGACACATACATACATTAAAATCTTCAGCTCATCATCTAAAAAAAAAGTGTACAGGAGAAAAAAAAAGCACAGAAAGATTTTATTGACAGCAAAATAGAATTGTTAAATAAAAATATAATTACTAATTTTGAATTTGTAAAATGCGTATCGCAAAAGTTCAAACCATAAATTATTGTCTAAAATGTCACTTAGCTACATTATATACATGCATTATACATTAAATACATTTATTTTCCGCGTAATGTTTTATTTAAGTTTATTTAATCCTATAAACACCTGGGAGCCAACTATTATATGAGCCGGGAGCCAACTAGTACAAAGTATGGGAGCCAACTTACCCACCATCCCTTCCTAAAAACTGACCGCGGGAGCCAACTAGTATGTTTGGGTTTTTTTTTCTATGGTAACCACTCATTAGGAGCACCTTCCACATTTATTTAGTATTATACAGAGTGTTTCATAACTTGGTGGTTGACCATTGTTTTTTAAATGGAACACCTTGTATATTATTACATTTTTGTATTTCCCATATAATTCTTAGTCAAAAAGTTAAAGTTTTCAACTTATTGGAATTTTTTGAAAAATCAAAGTTTTATAAAATTCTGTTTCTCTATAACGACGTATTAGATTGACACAATTTTTGTCATTATTGTTTACAATAAAAGGTCCTAATGCAAGCATAATTACTAATTATATGGGCAGAAAACGAATTGTTTGAATTGATTACTAAATTTCGCACCAACAACAAGTAAGACGTTATTACTTTAAAAATGACCACTACTTAGCTTTGTCATCTTTTGATATAATTTTACTCACCTTATGATTTTAGTTGAATAGAGTATAGTACGTCATGATAGTTACCGCGAAATTCACAATTGAATGAATAACATTTATAAGTTGCTTCTCAGTTGACAAGCATGATTTTATAATGATTTTTTCTTAAAATGAGCTTACATATATGATTTTATAATGTACTGTAAAAATGAGAGTATTTACAGTACACTCTGCAACAGCAATAATATTTCATAAAATGTGTAAAATATGACACAATAAACACGTTTTAAAACGAAACAAAAGTTGAGTTTAGTAGGTGTAGAAACAGGAACTGTTATACCTATATAGATGAGTAATTAGTGGAACAGAAATTATAAAATAACAATAAATATGATTTGGCGCTATGGGTTTATATAGGTAAAAATATTTCAGCAAGTGTTCAAATGAATATTCATTCACATTTTAGAACACGTTTCGGAAATAATAGATCGACAAGACAAAAGGGCAAAATCACCAATGATAATCCATAAGAAACACGGAAAAAATTAAAAGAAAATACCTTAAAAGCCACGGAGCAACCTGTAGTCAAATTACGCTCATCACAAAATCATAAAACACAATGGTATACCACAGAGGGAAAGGAAATAACCGATAAAAAAATTAATATCTATGATACAAAATGATGAAAACAGAAGAAGACAAAAGACTCTTTTTAAAGAATCAAACACAATAATAATAATAATGTTTATTCATGTAAGCTAACTTTACAGAAATGTCAGACAACATATATGTACAGATAAATAAATAAAATTCATGTAATTATTATATACAAAGAAAACAATATAAATACATGATAAAAACATCAAGTGTAAAACAGACAAATAAACAGAAAAACACATCATCAAAAACTTTTCAGAAATTAAATATATAGAAGAAGAAGAAGAATTAAATGTATAGAAACTGTGATCTTTCAAGTATTCCCTAACTACTGCTACAAATTTGTGCATCGGTGGAGCACCAATTTCAGGCGGTAACACGTTAAAGAGTCTTGAACCCCAAATACAATATATTTTTAGGTTTTGGATGTTCGATGATACGGCATCTGAAAGGGCAGTCGCGATCTGGAGGGGCAGTTGTGATTCTCCCCATGAATTGCAAAACCCGCCTTATTTTGGTGAACACAGGTGAGCGCAGTGAACAGATAAACCATTTTTGGTTTCTTAAGATGTTGTCTACATCTGTCCTTACTTCTCAGATCGCATAATTGTCTTAAAGCCTTCTTTGTAGTCCACACACTCTCGAAAAGTCACCAGACTGCCCCCATTTGCTCCAGATGACTTCCCCGGGTAAGTGTACCCTTTATATATAAACCCAGGAGTTTCACTTGCATGGGCTTTGAATCGTGTTTACTATGGAATATCACTTTATTGGTTTTCGGCAAATGCTGTAATAACTTATTCTCATGCAACCAATTTTGAGGTTCCTGCATTATCCGCATAAATTCGTGGAATAAAGTATTTTCACCACAACTTCTGACCAGATCGAGGTATATCGTCAGCGTACAATCATAATTCTTCACTAACATCGGATGTTAAGTCAGTAAGATAAAAAAGAAAGACATAGCTAACCAGAAAGGTAGGCAATTTACAGAAATCAATTAAGAAAAATATACGAAAGAGATGGAGCGAGCTAGCGAGTTATGTTCGGGTCTCAAAGGAAAATATAGCGAATGCTTAGGAAAAGAAAGTCATATAAATAAACGAAATTGTAAAAATAAATTCAATCAACAACAAAAATGGCAAGAATATTTGGAAGCTGAATACAAAGAATAAGAATATAATCCACAGCCTTCTACAATAATAAACATGAAAAAGGGAAAATGGATATTGCCAAAAAAAAACATCAAAGAGCCATAACAATATTCAAGAAAAGAAAAGCTCAAGGAAGTGATAATATAAGAAATGAACTACTGAAATACAGCATTCTCAGAAAAGAAAAAGTGCTATTGAAATGAAAAACGAGTCCATTCCACTATTCATACAAGAAACAAAAGCAACCCTGAAAACAATAAAGGGATCACACTGTTAAATACGATACAGCAATTGGTAACTAATATTGGAAAAAATCCATCTAAAATTAAATATAAATGAAGAACAGCAGGAATTTTGTCCGAATAGACCCAAATAATGACGCCATACTTGTCAGTCAGATGGTCAATAAAGCGATCGAATCTAATGCGCAACCTTTATATGCTTTGCTGACTTACAAAAGACATTTGATCGAGTGAAACTAATCGCCGTGATAACAATACTTCTGAAGAACAACATATCATTACAGTTAATATTTATATAAAAGGCCCCAATGCAGAAACGAAGACGAAAATACGGACAGGAAAGGAACAATGTAAAGACATTAAAAGCATTCTCTAAGCCTATGATAGTATAAAAAACATGAGTGGTTATAAAATCGAGGAAATCAATCTCTAGTGGTTCAAAAATACGGTTGAAATGTTCAACATCCTAATATCTACCGAAAAAAAAACATTGATAATTTCAGAGGAGCCTATCCAATGCATACTAGAAGCAAACTATTTTGTGATGAGGGTGATACTTAGAAAAGGATAATAAAAAATTGTGACACGTAGGGCCATCGCCTCTTACTAGTAAGTAATTGTTGAGCTATGTGAGGCATGTGCGGCCTAAAAGTTCTAACATATGATCTTAGTCAGAGGGTAGACAATATTGTTATTTTTATTATTAAATTCTTTGCCGAAATATACAAATATATTGAAAAAATTAATTAGTTTTCTTGGCAGTAGCGGCAATATGATTAGTAAATAATGACAAAACCTAATTGGCTGTCATCTAAAAAAATACGATGACAAACATAGAAAGAATGTAAAATCGAATATGTATAAACGAAAATTTAAACAAATAAGCACAGGACAGCCGGTATTACTTATGTGGTTTCACCAAAAGGTTTAGGTTACCATAAACATGCATTTATTGCAACTACACAAATAATAAAGACGCACACTGTGTAATTAAAAATTACAAGTAGAGTTGTTGTATACTATTCATGTGATCAATTAGAAAACCAAGATCAATCTTTGGCGAACGACTAATTCTGTCACATAATAATACTAACTATGTGTTAATTATTCTTATTTACTTATTATATTGCCGATACTGCCATGAAAACTAATTAATTTTTTCAATACATATATATTATATTGCAAACTGTGTAAAAATAAACTACTTTTTTGATAATCTCTTGGATCATGCCGTAAAGAATTTCTGTTAGTAAAAATATATTGAACATGTAGGTTTCAGTAATAATTATCCAATTATTTGAAATGTTCTGAATTTTCCATTAGTGATGAGTTTCCTTTTTCGGAACATCTAATTATATACGTGCATAAATATTTCTGGCAATAGAAAAATGAAATTAGAAAGGACGAGATCGTTGGTATAATTTTTTTCCTAATGATTATTCAACTACTACAAAATATTCTTCCAGCGAAATAATAGAAGCAAAAATATGCGTACAACACGTATTCACTTGTATATTTACTTTTTTAAATATCTAGCAAACAAACTTTTCCGCTGCTTGTTCAGCATACAAACATTGACATAAATGTATTTCCCGTTTTGATTTAGCTATCTTCCCAAGCAGCTTCATTGCGTTGAAAACATTTCTTTCAGTTGTCCCCGTTTGCTAAATGCATATACATATTGACATATCTATTCCTAGATCTCTAGGGAGCTTGCGATATAATTTTGAAGAAAAAAAATAAATATTTTCATTTAATATCATACCTCATCTAAAATCGTCTTTATACAAGTATGTATAATATATATTTCTTATGCGAGAATATATACTCAGCATAATATATACAAACATATATCGATTATATTGCGTGCTATCCAGATGAAAGTGTAATTTAACCTGTAGTTCAGCTGACAACAATTATTGTGGTACCAACACCTTCGGGCTTTTACCCCCACATATTTTATTATATACGTTTCTGTAGCTATATCATACATATATATATATATAATTATTATTATATATATATATCATATATTATATATATATATATATATGTATGATATGTATATAAGATGTTAAATACATCGAAACGTTGTTAGAAAAATGTATTAGTTTTAATTAAAACGAACCACAAACGCAAGAAATAAAACAAGTTTATATATATGTGCATGTAGTTAGTATGTATGTATTTATGGAAATAATGAGCGGGTAATAATAGTTGGAGTTCTTTTAAAGAAAGTGCACATGAATTAAATTAATGAATTTCAAATGATTTATTTAGTAAAGAATAATAAGAGTAATTATAATAATCAAAAAAAAAGCATTACACATATGGAAAAGCCATAACAAAACAAGTGTGAGCTTTTTAATTAAAATAATTAAGTTCATGGGACTTACACGTATATGAATACAAACGTACAGGAATAATGACCAACTCGTTAGTATATAAGTAGTACTATGTAATTTGTCATTACACACATTATCTCCTATTTATTTTAAAATGCTGTTAGATATGAATTTAATGGGACATTGTCCTTATAGAATTTTAAAAAATATAGATATTAACATGTTACAGTAGCACATTTCTTCAGTTTTTCAAACTAATATCCTAATACAGTCGTATAATTAATTATATATATATGTATATTACATATAACAAGTTTTTTAAGATGCATTTGCATGGAAATATAGATGAATATATTTTTAAAGTATTTAAGAAAATGTTTGTTTTATTTAATAAACTTACCTTAAATATAATTTGGATAAGGTGAAACAGCCACCCACTTTGGAATTTAAAATAAAAGAAAAATAAACAACTAAAAGGAAAAAAGTGTCTTTATTTCGTTTAAATATAATATAAATGATAATTGAAAGTAAATATTAAATTGCAGCTTGCGTGATAAAATATTCTTTTGAAGTTGAAACGTTTAAAGACGAAGTTGGTTATTTCGAAAAATGTATGTTTGATGTGGAAAATGTGAGCACGTGACATACGCGGAATCCGACGAACTATACGTTCTTTTCTAACTGCAAGCTCAGGAACGACTGGCGCTGATGTCGGGGTATACGATGATAGTGGGGACGACGCCTTCGTGTTGCTAGATCCAGGTCATTACAACACATATCATATGGGACTATCCCTTTGTCCACATTGTAAATATGAAACTCACTTCCCCTCCAACAAAACCCCCTCATGTTAAGTATTGTTAATTTTAGTTTTCATTTAGTACAAATTTAATATCAACGGAGCAGGGCACCCCCGTCGCATATTTACCTATGTATTGTACGTTTCTCGTCCTCAGTTATAATGCTCGTTTACATGTTTGTGTGTGCGCGTTTCTATTCATTCTACATATACAGAGTGTTCCCTTACGGATTTGTGAAAATGCGGCAGTGAAACTTCCTTGTCAAAACGAAACAATCACAATCCACTTCTGTAGTAGGCATATTGACATATATTTAAATAAAAGTACAAATAGACCTGTAAGCGACATACGTTTTCAATCCAACTGTTCTTCAATACACTTATTACTAAAGGTCGAAATATATGCAAAATTCATATTAAGTGCATAAATGCCTATGCAAAATAAATGTTTGCAAGCTTAAGAAGTTTGTGCTTTTTTTTTCTAAAATTTTTCAAGGAAATTTTCCCATTTCATGATTTAGCAGGTAAACGAACATACCACATCATGGGAAAATAGTAGATTGTTGTATTAGGATTGAATCATGCACTGGGATAATAAAACGAAGTAGGTAAGTAAGTTATATCGACGTTGTCATGGATATGTTGTCAAACATTAGTCATACATTAGTTGTCATTGCGTTCATTTGTGATTATTAGTGGTCCAATTTGTTGAAAATTATGTAAAAATGGAAACTAATAAAGATTTGGGTGTTCCTGAAAACATACTGGACTGTGCTAAAGTAGTTTCTTTGAATCTTCTCCGGCAGAAATCTAGAGAAATTTATGAGTACGCCTACCAACGGTTTATTGATTGGTGCAAAGGAAAAAATGTTCAGGTGTATTCAGAAGATGTAGTTATAGAGTATTTCTCAAACTTAGCAAATAAAATGAAGCCGTCTACGCTTTGGTCACAATATTCCATGCTGCGGTCAACGTTGGATATAAAGAAGGGTATCGATATGAGTAAATATTCAAAGTTGCGTGCTTTTCTCAACAGACAGAGTGAGGGATGTTTACCAAAAAAGTCGCGAGTATTTACAAAGGAGCAAGTGGATAACTTTTTGAACAATGCACCTGATAATTTATATTTGATGCAGAAGGTAGGTAATTTCAAAATAAAAGAATAACATTTCTAAAGAGTTTCTTTATAGGTTGTCTTAGTATTGAGGGTTGCAGGAGCAATGAGGTGTGATGAAATCGTGAAATTAATAATTGATAATGTTGAAGATGTGAAATCCGCCTTAATTATAAAAATTCCCTATACCAAATCGAAGAGGTCGCGTTATTTTACTGTGTTGCTTTACGTCCACCCAGATTGGTAGAACGTCGATTATTTCTCAGATACGTTAATTGAAAGTGTCATCGAATGGTGGTTGGTATTCATAAAATCAGTGCCGTCGCGCAAGAAATAGCAACATTTTTGAAGCTGGACAATTGGAAAGAGTATACCGGGCACGCATTACGACGAACGTCTGCTACTCTTTTGGTTGACGGCGGTGGTGACTTCACATGTCTTAAAAGACCCGGAGGTTGGAGATCACGCACTGTGGCGGAATCCTACATTGAAGAGTCACGTTTGAATAAAGAAAACATTGCGAAAAGAATATTGGGAGATGTAGATGATAGTGGTAGTACTGGACCAAGCGCCGATATCATTTCTAATATCACATCTGAAAATAATATCACTATTGCAGAAAACGTGTTGGACCGCTTAGATCGCTCTAAGAATGGGGCTACTGATGGCAGTGGTTTATTTAATTTTAACAAATGCTTAAATTGTACATTCAACATTAATGTGAATAAATAAAAATCGTTAAATAATAAATTAAAACTATGAATACTTTTTTATCCTAGGATTAAAAATAACCACTTTTACTTACTAGGATTAAAAGTGAATATTTTTGTTGCTTAGATACCACTTTCTTGGATCAGTATGGAAAATGACAAACTTAGATACTCCTGACAGTCAAAATATGTCATACTTTTTTTACGGTTGGATAAAAGCCATTTTAACCATCTCCTTTAATTTTTATCTAACTCATAAACAGAAGATTTAATATTTGTTCAGTTCTTACCATTTAACAAACGTTTTAGATTTCCAACTTATTATATATTTTTGTCAAAATATATATGTTTGCGAATTTTGTATATTTTTCGCAGATTAGTTACTATAAAAAAATTCAAGTGAATCAACATTTAAGAACTAAAATTCACAAGGAAAACAAGCAAATAATCAATAAGCGGAAAAAAAACGCTCAGAACAATTTTTCTAAGGATTTGAGTGACCTCTTTCAGAGTTTTAATATTCCTCCGCAAAAACTTGACCACCCTTTATTCCAAAAATTATATAAGACTTATTCGCCAGATTTTCAAATTCCCAGTTCTTCAAAGTTGCGTAAGAAATTTGTCGATTCAAATTATATATCCGTAATGACAGCCACGAATTGGTAGTTCACGGATCTGGTTTTCTGTTGATGAAACCACTGAAGTCCAGTTCTGGGTAGCTTGGATGAAAATGAACCAAATGATGGTTATTTGATGAATGTAAAATCATCAAATTCGGGGGAAAACTAGAAAGAGATAGTAAAGGGAATCAGAAACTATTCTATAAGGTCCTAAAAAATGTGCGGAGCAGTAAAGAACTCGAAACAATGGCAATTAAAAAAGCAGACGGTACATTGATAACTGAAGAAACGCAAGTGATGAATAGGTGGAAAGAATACTTTGAAAGTCTATTAAACCCAGAAAGATTACTAAAATACCGAACTGAGGAAAACGACAAAACTATAAACCCTATAAATGAGACACATGATGAAGCCATAGATAAAGAAGAACTGAAAGAAGGAATTAGGAATTTAAGAAATGGAAAAACTCCAGGGCACGACAAAATATCAGCAGAGATGCTTAAGAATATGGGAGATCTTGGGATGGATCTGCTTTTGGAGATCTATAATAGGGTTTGGAAGGAAGAAAGAGTGCCTAGGGATTGGACGATTAGTGTTATAATACCAATTTACAAACTCGGAGACAAAAAAGATTGCAACAATTACAGAGGGATAACAATTTTAAATACAGTGGTAAAAGTGTATGAACAGATTCTGGAAAGAAAACTTAGAACATTGGTGGAACCAACACTTAACAATGTACAAAGTGGGTTTAGAAAAGGAAGAAGTGCCCAAGAACATATATTCACAATTAAAGAAATAACGAGTAGAAGGCTAATTAAAGGTAAAGAAACCTACTTGGCTTTTATGGATATGGAAAAAGCGTTTGACAGCATACCTAGGGAAAGCATATGGAAAAGCCTGGAGGAAAGAAACATTAGCAATGAACTAGTAAAAGCAATAAAGTGCCTATATGAGGAAACTAATAACTACGTAATTAAAAATAACCTCAAATCAGATGTATTTAGAACAAGAGGAGGAGTTAGGCAAGGTGGAGGACTCAGCCCATTACTGTTCATAACTTATATGGATGACATCATCAAGGAGACCAGACAACTGACCAAGTCAATGTTTATAGGCTATAGAGAATTGAATAGTGTAGAGATCACAGACTGTGTTTTTGCCGATGATGTGGTAATTATTTCAGATAGCGAAAAGAAATTGAAAGAGAATATAGAAGTATGGAATGATGTATTGGAGAGAAAAGGAAAGAAATTAAATAAGAAGAAAACAAAGGTAATGAGGGTAGCAAGAGAAAGAGATAATATGAATATAAGTATAGATGGGATAAAACTGGAACAGGTGGACACATTCAAATATTTAGGTGCGGTAGTAGAAGACAATGGGAATAACGACGTAGAGATTAATCAAAGAATTCAAAAAGCTAATAAGATGTATTACGCTATGAGTAGAAGATTCATCAATAAGAAAGAAATAACTACACAAACAAAAATGAAAGTATACAAAACAATATTCAGGCCTATACTCACATATGGGTGTGAATCCTGGGTACTATCCGCAAGACAGAAGAGCATGTTGCAGGCGGCAGAGATGAGATACCTCAGAAGAGTCAAGGGTGTAACACGAAGAAATAGAATTAGAAATGAAAGAATCAGGACAGAGTTGGAAATAATCTCGGTGTTCGATTTTATTGAACAAAGGCAATTAAGTTGGTGGGGTCACCTACAAAGAATGGAGAAAAGTGTTCCAGTCAAGGCAGTATGGGAAGCAAGAAGTCCTGGTAGAAGAACTAGAGGCAGGCCGAGACAAACGTGGGATAACGTAGTCGGAAAAATGCTGACGAAAAGAGGCAAAACATGGAGTGCAGCGAAAAAGACTGGATAGGAAGAAATGGCGTCAATTTGTGTGGGGGTAAATTGGAATGAAGACCCGACACCCGAAATGGGTATAAGGGATACGATTATATATATATATATATAAAATCATCAATTTGTCAGTGAGTGCTTAAGCAGCCTGTATTTATCTAAAAAAATACCATACACACAATGTATTATTATTGGTGACTAACACTGCCGTATATATGCGAAAAGCATGTCAAAATCTAAAAATATTTTATCCCAAATTAATTAATTTCCTGTACCTGTTTAACTTATGGTTTAAACAGAGTTACCGAAACTAACATTTTAGAGTTTCCTCTTGTAAATAGTTTAGTGACAACCATTAAAAAATTAATTATTATTAAAGTTCCCTTACGTGTTCAAGTATAAAAAGAGAAATTGCACTAGAATTCCACTGCCTCCAGAGTCTGTGCTAACCAGGTGGGGTACCTGGCTAAAAGCTGTAGATTTTATTTCAACACATTTTAATAGAATAAGAGACGTAATTTTCGATTTTGTTTTGACAGTTCACAACTGCATACAGCACCTGCAGTTGTATCACCCCATATAGAATATCTTTTCGTTTATCCTCAGCAATACTGTCAAATTAGAGTCTGCATTTATCACTACTCGTTTCACGTGTAGTGGTTACTTCAAAATGTGTGCCAGGATATCTGTAAGACTCTTTTATAATAACAGCTTCTGTCTTGTAAGGGGTAATCTACAAGTCAATTTTTATCATTTGTTAAACTGTTTGTTCTAGGGATTCGTTAGCTTTGAACAGAAGTTCTCTCACATCTTCAGCTTCTATTATTAGTGTAGATCGTCGGCAGCATACACTATTGTCGTGGCTCTATCCATAAATCGCACATTTAGAATTAACCTCCAAATTGCTTTTGAATGACATATAAACCCTTCTCTAAGAAAAATATTCGTTGATTATTTCCGTCCAGGATGCGGATTTGAAAGCATGTCATCGTAACACTTCTTTCACTAGTATTCTCCCCCATTCTCATCACATTTTCATCACACCCTAGCCTACGAAAATACGATTATTTTATAATTGAAGACCTAAGTGGATAAAGGTGTTAAGCAAATTGAGATATTTGCGTGGATGAAGTTGTTAAGTCCATATATACTACAGCATTTACCATTCATGACCATATAAGCAAATTCTACGATTCTAGTAATGGATGTAGGTGTTATGTGCCAAGCTGGCATCTCTATCTGCAGCGAATGAAGGCGTTAAGTGCACTTAGCACCTACATCCATTTGCATCGTTCGGATTCATGATAGTGCCAAACGCACATAGCGCCTTCATCATCCACTAAATTTTTGTTTTGTGATAAGTGTTGGCCTGTCTTTTGCTGCTGTTGTTTTGAGTGTTTTTTGTGGAGAAAATGAATTCAAGAGGTAGAAAAATGTGTGAAATAGCTTTATCAAGAGTTACTACTGACAATAATTTTGTGCACTTAAATAACGGACATTCACCGAAAACATATCATAACCTTTGTTCCTTACCAAAGTCAACCTGAGAGCGCTTCAGTCGAAGTAGAAGTTGCCGATTTTATTGGTAAGTAGGTAGTACTATTCATAGTTTCCAAGTTCTGATATTGTGATCTTGTAACCAGTTTGTTCTTTATCATCATGCTTATTAATATGTTACAGTTTCTCGAGAAAATGACCCCATGATGCCACGATAATTATTCAGCAACCAAGTACCCATATTAAGAGAACAATTTACTGGACCACCATCATTAGTAAGTTTGGATAATAATGAAAATATAGAAATCGAATCAGATGAAAAGTTACTGAGTTTACGCAAAAATCCTAAGAAGAAGAAAATTTTTCCTAAAAAGGAATATGTATCTAAGAAAGAGGAGTAGAAATACAGATATGTGCAAGCGACGTTCTGCTGCCATAGCTAGAGAAAAAGGCCTTAGTTATGTATCTCAGAAAGGAAAATTCATGCCAGAGAAACATCCAAAGGTTGGAACCCTTTGTAATGTAAACTGCCGATATAAATGCAATGAGGTATTCAACAATGATCAGAGACAAGAAATACTCTCAAGTTTTTATAATCTAGATGTCAACGCAAAAAATTCTTCACTATTCAAATCTATAGTCCTTAAAGGTGTACATCGAATTAAAAAGGATGGGACGAAAGATAGGACTGCAACATACGAGTATTGTGTCATATACGATCGTAAGTCAGGTAGGGTCTGTAACAAGGCCTTCTGTTCATTATACCAGATTAATAGGAAGAAAGTTGAACACCTTCAATGACGTTTGAATACTGCTGCTGCAGCTCCTCCCCCAGATATGAGAGGACATCATCAAAATAGACCCCGTAAAATAAGCAACGAGGTATGTCAGTTTGTTAAGGACCACATTTAACTGTGTCATCTCTACTATCAGTTCAAAAAATGCATTCTTTGTATATTGAGACATGTGATCAGGGAAATAAGTCAGCAGAGTTTAAAATTACACTGTGCAAATATAGACGAATTTTTGAAACTGAATTTAATTTATCATTCGGGCACCCGCGAAGTGATACTTGCAGCATTTGCGGTGCAGGGGAAGGAAATGCGGAACACAAACAGAGGTCTCACAAAGCCTTTGAACTCCAACGGAACGATAGAAAGAGCGCTGAAAGTGACACAATGTTGGTCTACTTGACTGTTGATTTACAACAAACCATGCAACTACGTCTAAACCTTTCTACTTACGACAGATGGGGTTTTATAACCTTGGTATATACACGATCACCAGCAATCAAATTCGAGCCAACTTTTTCACCTGGACAGAAGATATTGCAAGCCGTGGAAGCACAGAAGTAGCAAGTTCATTGTTAACATTACTGGAATTTGATGATAGTTTGAGGGAAAGAAGTCACATGCTAATGTGATCGGACTCTTGCGCTAGTAAATAAAACCATGTTACTGATATGGAGCAGCATTTCCGTGTTTTTAAAGACTTGCCAAACCAGCTCCAACTGGTTAATAGAACAACAAACACTAATAACGAAAGAGTCAAATTTAGGAACTCGGTAAAATGGATTAAGGTTGAAAAATTTGGATACTATTCTTACAAAGATACCTATGAAGAATCATGACGATTTATAGAAGTGTGTCTATTGAAACGACACAATGCAGTAGACCCCTCAATTCGTCTCCCTCGAGCTGGAAAGCTGGGTCAACTTTCGGACGAGAAGATTGAGAATTTACGAGAGCAGATCCCTTTCGTTCTCGAGCAATACAGGTATTTTTATGAGAGCTTTATATCAAAGGAGAGACCAAATGGAGAGAAAGAAAAAGAAAACAGGAAAAAGGGCAAAGAAATAAAAAAATTATGAAATTTTGTACTAGCTGTAGTTATAATAATTTAATGGATGCATTCATATTAATTTGCTTCAAATTCAACAATGTTATGAATAAAGTTTTCGTATTTTTTCAATAAATGGCGAGTTTTCTTTAACATTTTATAGAAACACAAGAAACTAACACTATTGTTTTACTACTTATGACCATTATCCATTATTAAAGATCTTTAAAAAGTATATGTTTATAATGAATAAAGGTGTTAAGTACAAATAATGTTTTTTTTTAAATTCACCTGAAAATATTTTCTTGATTTTTTAATGAGGTATGCAGTCTTATTAGCATCCTTAATTGGACTGATCATATATTGATCTTAAAAATTCAATAACTAAATAATTAAACGCAAATTACTTTGTCACTTTTCAACGCCGTTTTTCTCTGAATCTCATTTTTGCGACTTGCCACCTTCATCCACTTAGGTCTTCAATTGTTTCAACAGATAAAATGTTTTACTTTTCCTGTAGACACTATTTCTATTCTGACACTATCCGTTTTCACTTATATTCCTAGCAGAAATATCAGTGCAAGTTTATTTTTTGTTTTTCATTCTTCGTCAACAGTTTCTCTTCTTTTCATCAATATGGTATAATAATCCTTCTAACAATGGCTGCTCTTGTATTTGTAGAGATTTTATTTCTCCAAGGAAATTTATTTTATTAGTATTGCATAGCCTTAACTTTTGTTCACTATTTTCTTAATGTTATTCTATAAATTCTCTTAGTTATTAATTACGAAGGAATGTATTAGGCAATGTTGCCAATAGACATCCATTATTAGTATTAAAAACAATAGACAGCACAGAATATGTTTATCACCATTATAACAGGCACACCGCAATGGCAACCTGGTCTTCCTGAAATGAAATTTAAAAATCATTAACAGGTGAACTGCGAGAAACAACTCCGCCGAGAGCTTTAAACCAAATCAATACGCTCTATTTTCGCTCTGTCGGCACTATCTACTTCAATATATGCTATTGCAACTACTACCTAATCTACTGTAATACATGAGCAGCGAAGATCTAAAGCAGGTGTTAGCAAGGTACTACAGTAGAAAATATACTTGAAACAGTTGCTAAACAACGTGGAAGCAAGAAGTAAGAATATCTGTTATTTAAGGACAAATTAAAAGAAAACTACTTGGGAAGGTTTCATACTATAGAATTAAAACCGAATATAAACCATAAAATACAAAGCTTTTATAATAACAAAAATTCAGTTCATAGCTGTATTTGTAATTACGTCACAAAAATTATGTCTTGCTATTCAAATACCGTAGATTGTAAGCAATATAAACAAAATTCTTTTTAAAAACTATACTTTTCTGCCCAGTAAGTATTTTTGATTCTACCTCTCGATTCTTCGATATGAATAGCAATTCATGCATATAAGAAAAACTGATAAAATAATGAATAAACAGAGATTAGAAAACATATCTAATGAAAGATAATTAATTTTCTAGTTGATAACTGGAAGCACTTAGATATTAATTTTTAAGTTCGGCTATTTCAGGGTATTTTAATTTAAATAAATTTAATATTTTAAATTTATAGTTATTAATAAAGCATTCAAGATATTATAAAATGTTTTGAAAAAAACCATCGTACGGAGAAATTAAAACACCACATATAAATTATTTCATTTCTAATTTTATAAGGTGAATAATATTATTTTAAGCAAAAAGTTGCTTAAAATACTTTAATTAAAGAATTAAAGTATTTTTAGATAGTTGCAATATGATGGCAACACACCAAGGGAGGAGTGCATTCTATGAGTGAAACCCTGTATGTAATTTTTTGGTATACAGCGATATAACAAATGTATCTTATACATATAGAATACTCGCGGCTTCTTTTCCAATGCGTCATAGGTTGTGCTGTACGAGTTGATTCGCAAGTACGCTACTACTAACGTTTTTTTTCAAATAGGTACAGCTCTAAAACCTGTATACTGCCTGCAAATATTAAATTATATTTACTTATTCCGTAAATTATTAACATTACAGTCTGAAATTATTTTATTAATTAAGTAAAAAGGATATGCGAATTATTTCATATTTGTACAACATGTTTGTTATTTCAGCCAAAGTAAAACATCGTTTAGGTGCAAAGACAAGCCCAGGAACTAGTTTTAACTTTAGTATCTCGAACGACAGAAACTAAATAATGGTCCTTTGACCCTTTAAATTCACTTTAAGAGGTGAATCAATAATGATATGAATGGAATCTCTACTTGAGAAGGTACATAATATAGAAAGTAATAAAAAGTATCTAGTGCTTTAAAAGAAGGTTATTATTAGCATTATTGCTTATTTTGACACCGTCGATAGATTCATTTGTGCTGCAGATTTAATTAAATATTGACTATAAGTATATTATGTACTCAACAATCAACAACAAACATTCTTTACTATACAAGGTGTCTCTAAAAGGTCTTTAAACAACTCTACCACGTATTTTTCGGACCAAAATAAACCGATTTAGCAAAACTTGGCTTAGTCAAAGTTGCTTAGTTTGTGCGCAATACGGTCCTGAAGTTGCAGTTGGAAAATTGTTTTTTTGTTATAAATTTGAAACGGCTGGAGCGATTGCGCTAAATTTTGTCACGTTTACATAGTTTTATGAGTCAAGAAATTCTGTATCAAAATTGTGATAGTAATCGATCCATAGGCGGAGAACCTGCGTTTATAAACATTAAAACATTTCCATTTTCTACGCCAATGGATAAAAAAGAGTTTGTCTATAAAATTTAGATTAAGTGTCTTAAGTACAAGAAAAAAGGTACTCTTGGTAAGACTCGAAAAATTGCATCGTTTTCTCAAAAATCGCATTTTAAGATTTGAGAACATTAACTAGAGGACGGCAGCGCATACTGTGTGCTCCATGTACATGTATCTTTAAGCCGTGTACACGTGTCTTAGACCGTTTAGACGTCTCTTTAAACTATGTACACGTCTTTGACGTCGTTTTTGAATTGATAAACGTGACAAAATTTAGCGCAATCGCTCTAGCCGTTTCAAATTTATAACAAAAAAACAATTTTCCAACTGCAACTTCAGGACCGTATTGCGCACAAACTAAGCAACTTTGACTAAGCCAAGTTTTGCTAAATCGGTTTATTTTGGTCCGAAAAATACGTGGTAGGGTTGTTTAAAGACCTTTTAGGGACACCTTGTATATTCAGCTAACATATGTTATGGATATGGAAATATGGATTGATCTAAATGTCTGCAATTCTTATTGTGGATTGTGATGCAATCCGTTCATTATTTCATAAGCTGTTAGGCATATTAGGAACTACTGCAGCCATTTAGTATAGTTTAGATTAAAGTGAACAGATTAAAGCTAGAATTGCTGCCGAATATAAAGCGTCTAAGAAAGAACTGCAATCGATAATATTCATATTTTCGCTACCATTGAATCTGACAAACATAAAAAAGCTGGATTAGTCAATTCCCACATATAATTAATGCGTGAAAAAGAATAAGGTGATAGAGGAAGTTACCAGTGAAGAAATCAAGATGACTGAATGAAAGAAAGGTTGCAAGCCTGATGGAATTTCAGAAGAAGCAATAAAATATCTGATGTCAGCCTGGTTCACTTATCATATTTTGTGTGTCCAAGTTTATAGCTGTGTTTATAGATAAAGATAGCTGGTGTACTGTGTAGTTACTCATGCTTTTTGTTAATGAATGCATGTGTATGTATGTATGTGATATTGATAAATCCAAAAAATTTTATAAACGCCATCTGACGTTCAGAAACATTTACAATCACAATCGTACATTCTTAACGGAAATTTTCTCAATATTATTATTAATTATATTACCCAGTCAACTTAGTTGCCACTACTGATGCAAATAAAGTTTTGGAAAAATCATCTGACTACAAGAAAATTTTGCATTCTACATTTGGGAAACTTCAGTGTTTTTGGAATTTAACAAGCAGAAGCACAGTTGCTTTAGACTTAACGTATGAAGTATGTAAATGCAAATTTCCTATACCCATCATAACTAGATGGAATTCATATTATGATGCGACAAAAAAAAATCCAAAATAAGGAGGAAATAGGAGAATTGTTCCCCTAGTTGAAACTTCAAAGACTAAAACACACTGAGAGGAAATTCATTGAAGAGTAATGCAGTGTGATGGAGCCACTGGCTTGTTCATTAGATAGACTGCAAGGGTAATTAGAATATTTTCTGGGTTTTGTTGCTCCAACTTTATTCATTCTTTGCATCAAGTTGACTGAGATCTCACCTCTTGTTTACTGTAGCGCTTTGAATGTGGCTATTGTCAAGGGGATTGAACAGAGATTTCAACCCTTGTTTGACATGGAAACCTACTCAGCCAAAAGTAAAGCTGTCATTCTGTCAGCAATGAGTCACCCCTAATTTAAAACCAAAGGGATTCCTGAGAGACTTGTTAATTACTGTAAAGAAATATTTATAACTGAATTTACATTTTTGGCTTCACAGTTCATTACAGATAGTGAATCCGAAACGAACGACAGCGACGATATTTTTTTTAAATGGCTTTCTGCCAA
Source organism: Amphimallon solstitiale (assembly GCA_963170755.1). Lineage (NCBI taxonomy): Eukaryota > Metazoa > Arthropoda > Insecta > Coleoptera > Scarabaeidae > Amphimallon > Amphimallon solstitiale. Next base: position 48,133,623 of record OY720684.1, on the reverse strand, counting down.
GGGACAGGGTTCCGAAAAGAAGAGACGAAATGTGAACACTTCACAAGTTGATTGTTATCTAAATTGTACGAAAAAAGAACTAAAAATGTGTCATGCATACCAAATATTGAAGAAATATTCTTTAAATATAACACGACGCTACCATCCGCAGCACTGGTCAAAAGACTTTTCAGCATGGGTGCCCCATCCTACTTCCACGTAGAAATCGACTATCCGACAAATATTTCGAAATGTTGTTAATTTGCCGGTGCAACCGTAAGACCTGGTTTCAAGTTATACTTGCGCGGTCGCAACTTTGCATAACTGATTTGTGTAATCGTTATTTTGCCATTTTTTATCTGCTTTCAGCACCGAAAAAACCGAATACTGTAGGAATAGCATAAATCTTGTAAATTAGTCACTAGTAATACGAATATGAAAATCATTGACGCAATGTTAGGACCGCGTAAATCCGACTTGAAGTCATTCCCTAAAGCATTAATAATAGTAAATAAACATAAGAATGTATATTAAATTTGTTGATATTTAACGTTGTGCATGACCTATATCAGAAAGTCTCATCCTCATCCTTCTATATCAATCGATACCTAAACCACGTTGAATTCTAATATAAAATTCTGAGTTCTGAGGATTTTACTAGATTATCTATAGAATTATCTAGATAAATTATACTTTACCTATCATCTATATCTTGATAATCATTCATCATCATCTTTTATCTGTATCTAGATAATATTTTTCGGAAATATCTGTTATCTTATCTAGATAAAGAATTGTTATCTGTGTACAACGCTGATTATAAAATGTCTTTGTTCTATAAAAAGGCACAAAATTGTTCAAAGAACATAAAATGCTTCATATATGCATATCAAATAAAACTAACTCTTCCATTCTTCTCCGAGCAAGAGTGCTGGCGTTATTGTATGTTACTACTACTTATTTTTATGTTTTAATCTATATTTCTTTAGTTTTATTTGACTTGAGTTGATGGTAACCATCTTACAATGGTCCAAAATGGAGAATATAATGTTGTCCATAATAACCATCACTTGGAGACCGTACAAGATCCCCAAGATCCTCACGGTCATATGACAGGTATAATTTTTCACTGTGGTGTAAATTTTTTATGCTGCAGGTTTCATTACAATTTCCATAATAAACATAATAAATTAAACTAATTGCATATAGAAACAGATTATTATTAATTAGTCTATATTGTATTATTGTTTATTTATATTTTTGTTTATTGTTGCTGTAACACTATATAACAAGTAATACATGAGACTATGAAGTATAAATTTAATTCACACCGCGAAAAGTAGCGATGTAACAGCAAAGAAGTGGCGGATATTCTTTATGTATGCATTGATAAGTATCTATGAGAGGTGCTTCAATTGCCATTCGAAATTCTCGTTGAAAGAAGTTGTCTTCTACTTGAAAATAAGTGTCTTAACTCAAATATACAACTGTCGCTAACACGGTATCCGCAAACATTGTCTGGAAGGTTAAGTAATAGTTTTTTCAATTATTTTTATAACATCACTTACAGTCCTTTACATATTTTATTAAATTCCTTTTAAAAAGAAACTTCTTAATTATTAATTATTTAATTTGTTTCAAGTGACTGTATTCGGCTTTAAAACTTACTTGCGTCGATTATGTATGTCCCAAAAACACTAAAATACGTATCTAAAAATTCTTCCCAGAGTTCTCCTCAGTACATTGAAGGTTACAAGAAATAATGAATTAATCTGTAATAATGCAAAATGGAATGTGGCTATAAATATTTGAAGTAAATAATGTTTTACGGGCGACGAAAGTTCATCAAAACGCGACTAGGAAAATTGAAATAGTGTATGATATTTTTAATTTCTTTAACTTTTCTTGATAAATATTTTGTGAAATTAGAGCGAGTATGCGCATCGAACTTTCTGGTCACAATAGCATAAATGGTAACTGTATGCAGTTGCTTTATTTGAATTACATTATTGTGATAAATTGAAGTATTTAATAAATAATGCGAAATGGTATAATTAGTTTCGTGCAAGAACAATTATAATTAGAACATAGTCACTAATACGGTAGAACATGTGGTTGAATAAATAGGTCTGTGTTGTAGTCACTCTTATTCAAACATGTATACAGAAGCAGTGGTGTGCTATTAAAGAAATTTGTGTAATAAATAGTAATAGTAGAGTATAGAATAATATGTTTTGAATATAATACATATATGCATATCCAATTTTAATAATTGTATGTCGCTAAACTCACATACATTCATATTTCTTTCTTCATTACAATGATTTTATACAATTCTTCTGTTGGAAGTAATACCAACACGTTTCGACTATTTCTTGCTAATACTTAAATTTTGTCATTTTCACATTTAATTACACAATTTGCGTCAATATTATTTTAGTGGCGGAATTAGATGTTGTGTATGATAAATCCGGATCTCCCTGATGAAACTATATTATAATAATGTTCTCGTGTTTACTTAAATCTTTACATTATCACTTTTAATTACTCAATTCATGTTTGTATCTTTCTATGTTATGTGATTCGTTTGTTATTAAGCACATAGGTCGTCATTGTCTGCGTTATAATGAAGTTGGATATCGAATCTTTGAATGAAACTACATAAATGACTTGCTTTACTAATTGTTATCTTTGTTACCAATTTACTATTTTTAGTCAATATAACCTCTTCATTTTGATGACAAATTAATTTAGTTACATTTCTTGTATATTTATATACGAATATATATATATATTGAAAAATTGCTTTCTTGGGTTGTATCCCGCGTCTGAAGTGAATCCGTGTTAAAAACCGGATTAGTAGATACTCGACGTTTCAATGAATTCTTCTTCATCTTCTTCAGGAGTATGTTATTCGATTAGAGTTAGATCGTCAAATGTGTCAGAAAATGTTTCAAAAATACTGTCACAATTTATGACAGTATTTTGACAATGTCGAGTGGAGAACTGTATGTGCTTATGTAGCTGTAGGTGTGGTAGTGGGGTTCGCGAGTCGTGACTGGCTGCGTGTCGAAGGTCCAGGAAGTGTGTTGATGTTTTCATCGCGTTGTGTGTAGTGTTGGGTGTTCGGATTGATGTTCGGTATTAGTGTCGAGATGCCGGTATTGTGTGGCCTAGTATCCGAGATCTGTCTTCCCGTGAGTAGAGGTTTCCATGTAGCTGGCAGTCGCTGCGCATCATCACGTTTGTTCATACTGTGGGGCAGTTTTTCTATTTCTATAGCTTCCCTTATAATTCTAGTATTCAAATGTTGAGATTTCGACAGAGTTCTTGTGTTGTCGAATGCTATACGGTGACCCGTCATTAAGAAGTGTTGGGCCAGGGACGACGATCGCTCATGTTTAGCTACCGCATGCACATGTTCATCTCTGCGTACACTTATTCTTCTATTTGTTTGGCCAATGTATGATTGATTACACTCTCTACACGATATTTCGTATACTCCTTGGTCTTCTAGAGGTATTGTGTCTTTGGGGTTCTTCAGAAGTTGATTTATTTTTCTGTGCGGTGTAAATATTGTTTTAATTCCGTGATTTTGTAGTAATCTGCCAATTTTATCCGTCGTATTTTTGACAAATGGGATGAACGCTCTGTTGGTTTCTTCTTGTTTTTTATTAATCTGTCTGTGATTGTTCTTGTGTATCATTCTATAATATATATATATACATCCCACTATCAACAGCGCGTGAATATTACTGTACAAGTATTGTACATTACGGTATTAATTTCAGATCACTTTTTTCTGGATACATTTTGCTATCAATCGAAACTCCGTTTACAACGCTATCTACTAGACGTCCGCACGTATTATTTTCGTTTACTTTAGTGACCTTTCTGCGTCCACTATGTATAATCTTGTACTTATTACTATTTATAGAGCGTCCCGCAGTGTTGTCACTTCTTTTCCATAATATTCAACCTATTCAGAATATCTCCCTACTCACATTTTATTTGATATTATGTCGGTAATTTTAATTTACATGTGAATATTTAGTTAATAAAGTGATGAGATAATTTTTTATAAAGTATTCAAATTGACAATATTTAATCACACTGAATTAGCAATATGTTAACACTATTATTAGTTTTATTATTATTAAATGATTTAACCAATACTGAAATGGTCACCGTCATTAAAATTCTTCTTACTATATGAGCATTTGTTAGCTGTAGGTACATAAAATAAAAAGCAAAGTTAGTTTAAATATCTGTTTATATCTTGTATAAATTTATTCTACAGAAATAATATAAATAAGACCTTTTCAATATTTATTTAATGTGAATACAAATTATTTATGTTTTCTGTAGATATTTTGAATAGGAACTTTTATTTTGAGCCAATTTTTGTTTTTTAGTATATCTGGATGTTTGTTAATAAGCACCTCGCATTCACCTCTTCCTGGAGCACGTTTAGATTGGATATGTTTTTTGAAATAAGTAATTACTAACTGTTTTTGTTCTTCGGTCCATGGTATCAAGGTTCTTTTATTTGTGTTCGTTGTTTGTTATTCATTTGTATCTAATATCTTTTTATTCATTTCCTCTTTTTTATTGTTTTCTTTTACAAACTGTTTCTTGTTCTTCTTTGTTAATTCCTTTCCTTTAATTTCTTTCGGAAGATTATCACCTGTAAGTTCAAAATCAATGTTTTCTTCATGCGCATCATCAAAATTATCTAGATGATCAATTACTTCGTCATCATCATCCCAACAAACAGTATTCATCAAGTCCTCATCCAAATTTACTTCAATCTCATTTAATGCTTTCCCTTTATATTGTGTTGCTGCTCCTTTCTTCATCAGTAATAATAATTTCGATATTTTTGCAGTCTGGTACACATCATCGGGTAATCATATGATCCTTTGTGTACTCCAGTTGTGTGCCCCATAAAGGATGCCAGTTGTTCGATATCATTGTCGGACATGCTTAAAATCTGAGTTAACGTGGGCAAGTGCTTGCGTAATCCAGTAGCTGTTATTGCATATGGATTCTTTGCTCCACTAGCAGATACATATTTTTTTAAAACTTTATAACCGCAAATTGGTTTTACTGTATTTAAATTATTAAACAAATATAGATTTGGGTTTTTTGAAAGTAAGTGTCTGCATTTTATAAGAATTGATATATGAGTTTGTACGTCATTACTAAATAAAATTGGAACTCCTTTGCCCCTCTTTCCTCGAGTCACTATCCTTTTAAATGTCTTCATTAATTTTTTTTCGCTTGGAGTTATTGCATCTGAAAATTCCTCGTAGTTTTGATTTTATCCTGCGTTTTCATAAACACGTAATAATAAGCATTGCAATTCACCTGGTCTTCTACGATTATGTAGTAAAACCCTACAGAATACAGTTTCTAGTAAGATATTATATGATGGTTGATCATAATTATTATTATTTAACCTCAATGCAGCCTCGTTTTCTTTTGAGATAAGATATTCTTTTAAAAGCTTAATATCACCGGCTAATGGAACCATAGTGATTTTGTTCCATTTATTAGTTTTTAAATCATTAGCAGCTAGGCTCGATACATCGAAGCGCCAATGATATTGTAGAAGTTGAATCGTTGCCTTCAAATTACCTTCCGCTTCTGCTGATGGTATAGCAGAATAAATATCTTTCCTTTTAAAAGCGTATATCATTGCTATATCGCAGCATTGCTTGAGTGACATACCGATATTAATCGCATACGTTGGTGATTCATAGTATTCTCTTTCGATATTATATTTCGCAACGACTTTGGTAGCTGTGACTAATAAATCAAAATATATCGGGTTCAGTGCTTGGAATAGATTTTAAATTTTTGGTTCTAGGTTGCGTACTTCTAATAACAATTTTCCTAATTCGCGCATTTAACGCGACGTTACGTTTATAAAACGTTTTTCCTTGCTGGACCCCCACGACCAATCCATGAATCTGGAAACCTTTCGTCAAGATTTTCCTTAACGGCACGACTATTATGTGCAGGAGTTCCATCGTGTTGGAAAAGTGTCGGCGAGCGGCTAATGGGACATTTTCCAAAAGTTCAACCAATTCGTCACGAAGGAACCTTAAATAATGGTTGCCATTCAGGTTCCCGTCGAAGAAGTAAGGACCAAGTAGGTGTTCTCCGAGTATGCCACCCCAAACATTGAGTGACCATCTTTGCTGGTGGTTTCCAATTCTCATGACGTGCGTTTTTTCATCGGTATAATGATGGCAGTTTTGACGATTGACTACTTTAATTTTATGGAATGTCGATTCATCCGAAAATAACACGCGCATAAGGTAGAATTCATCTTGGTCGATTTTGTTGACTGCCCAATAACAGAAATTCTGCCTGGTTTCAAAATCTTGAGGTTGCAAATTCCTGATGCAATTGAATTTTAAATGTATGGAACTTGTATTTCTGAAGAGCACGATGCACAGAATGCAATGAAATATTAGTGTTCCTACTAATTTCACAGACACTGATATGAGGTCTTTCAACAGCAGCCTCCAGAACTTTCAACTCATTTTCTACGGTCAAAACTGGCTTCCTTTTAACTCTCTTTGCTTGTTGAATAGTACCAGTAGACGTAAATCTATCCAACACCTTTTTAAACGCACGTGGCTTTGGACACGTTCTGAGAGGATATCTCTCAGCGTACACTCGTAACGCCAACATACAATTTTTGAAACATTCGCCAAGAACCATGTCTTCTGGCCTCTGTCAGTTTATTGTTATTTTTTCTGTTTGCATTGATAATTGTACTTCTATTGTTTTATCATGACAGCTGACTTTGAAAAAGAACGTTTTTCGACAAATTGACCTAACAACTTTGTTTCTCTTTTTAATTTTGTAATGAAATGTGTTTTTGTTTTAATAAATGGAGAACTTGAAATTTTGATTATCCAACGATATAATTATTTTATATGGATTCGATATTTTAGAAAAATAATATAATAATAATAATGTTTGATTGGGCTTAGCAAATAGTCATTTGCTAAGCCCAATCAAATATTATCTTCTTTCCTTAAATCACTTGAAAAAAAAATTAAGGGTAGGTAGATGTGGTCTTAGTCTATTCCTAAATTCGAAATCGAAACACCGGTACAATTTACTTCCTGCCAAAAAAAAAAGTCGAAGTACGGTCTAACTGCGAAGAAAAACAGTTATAATAGCAAAACCGCTAAAGTTAGGGGTATGGCGTTACATAAGGGAAAAGAAGTACTCTCGAGGGCTTTCCGAATGAGCCACAAAACATATATTGTTCCATTTAAAAAAACATAGGTTTGATACGCCACTGGAATACGACACGGCACCGATGACCAAAAATATTTTAGGGAAATGGTGATTGTAATTATGGACAATTTTTCTCTTAGACTTTTTCGATATATTGTATGATAGAGGAGCTACGGTCCGAGGCATTCTAGATTCTGCACCCTGTAAATGAGGACGTGGCATGGAATTAACGCCAACATTTAATTGTCCTACTTCTATAAAATCTAGCTTATTAAATATCTTCTTTACTAATATATCATATAATATGGCTATTAATTTACAGTACTGAAACGGTAGGCCTTCTAGTGATTAAACTTCTAACTGTTTGCAAGTTCTTAAATAATTTTATCTACTGAAGAAGAAGTCTTTTTAGTTGAGCATTATTTTGACTCGTACAGTTTAGGTAGAGAAAATGATTCAAGTATTAAATTCGTCCGCGATCAATTTTAGGAACATTTCAATAAAGAGGCACCATGTAATGCTTTTGTACTGAACATTATAACCAAATTTAGAAGAACTGGATGTATGCTACACCAAGAGAAACGTAAACCTGGACGAAGAAAAACAGTGGATACCAACGAAAATCAGGAACGAGTATTCAATCAAATTATGGTCTCACCACGTCACGTCGTAGTCAACTCTCTGCTGCAAAATTGAATATGAACAGCGGGACTTTTCAGAAGATCAAGAAGCAACTTAATGTTATTGATACGTTATTCAGACGACCCAACAATTGAGAAAGGGTAATTATGCTGCAAGACTTGAATACTGTGTCAGAATTCTTCCTCTGCAATATGATAATCCCAGTTTCATCAGTAACATCTGGTATAGTGACGAATTGCTGCATGTTCGTTGGTGGATTTATAAGAGACGAGAAGCCGAGAATCTAGTCTAGGCGAAAAAACACGCAACTCGTTGACAATTATATTTAAAAATATGTAAACTCAACAGCTTTCCATTTAAGTTTTATTTACATTTTACTACTTTGATTACTATTTTTATACGTTATTTAGCATTTGAGAGTATAATTTTTTGAATTTATAAAGAGAGTGTTTAAGGGAAACAAAATTTTGCATATAAAACAGGCTGAATGTTCCAACCTTATTCAACGCACATCTAAAACATTTTACAGCGCTGCCGTTCTGGGGGACGCACACATATCGGCAAAATGAAAGTTGATATACAGTAGTAAATATACGCTGTTCGATGGAAACGCCTCTACCAGAAATATCAGTAACTAAAAATATTCAATATCCTTCAGATTGCTATTGAATCAGCGTCCTTAACAAATTTCGTCTACAGGCTGTAGATGTTATGTACATTCAAGAAAAAATAAAACTTATTGAAAACAATTCTGCGTCCGTATACCGGACGCAGAATTGCACGTGGACGTCCGAAGAATAGAAAATGGGCAATGATCGGACGTCCGATGTATAGCAGAATATATATATATATATATATATATATATATATATAATTAATATTTTATATGTGTTTAACGTATATATTAAACACATATAATTCGTTTCTTTGCCGTATATATCTAAATATGTGAGAAGTTTCTTGAATTTAGCGGCGTATTAATTAATTGATGATAATTACTTGCATTATTCAAATGTTAATGATTTTAAGGAAAAGAAACACACCACTCCGAGGACTAACACATATGCATTAGTTTCATTAACCACTACAACGTGAACACTCGTCAGCTCGGCAACTGTAATGTGTTCGTTTTCCTATCTACCGAAATTTGTATATATAGTTTCGGGGACGATCTTTGCAAGCTTGATATGGTTCCTTCGTTAAATGAGAATAATTAGAAATTATCTCTCAAGCTTGCAAAGATCGTCCCCGAAACTATATATACAAATTTCGGTAGATAGGAAAACGAACACATTGCAGTTGCCGAGCTGACGAGTGTTCACGTTGTAGTGGTTAATGAAACTAATGCATATGTGTTAGTCCTCGGAGTGGTGTGTTTCTTTTCCTTAAAATCATTAACATTTGAATAATGCAAGTAATTATCATCAATTAATTAACACGCCGCTAAATTCAAGAAACTTCTCACATATTTATATATATATATTAACTTGACATTGGCTGGCATACACCCACTGTTTAGAAACGATCGCCTCTAATAAATATGTCTCTATACCTCTACTATATTTTACTACATGACTATTTCAAGGCTCATAATGCGTAGATATGCTTTAATTGCTCATACACACAAGAATATAAAATTGCATTGCTCTACGACTTCGTTCTTTCGGGAAATATCTATAACCGCTTGTATATCAAAGTACGTCGTCTTACACATTATTTTATCCAAATAAATACTCTCCATTTTACTTGCCATATTTCAGTTCAACTGTTAATACTTTTTTTAATAACAGAATTAGATAGAAAATTAGAAATTATGTATTTTGCATTCTCCAACAAGATATTATGAAAAAGAAAGACATATGGGCTTACATGTTTGAAAATTGCCATTTATGTAACGAATACATAACGAGAGTGAAGTCTAGTTTATGGGCAAGAAAGCTTGCGAGAGGGTGTGATAAAAAAGACGAGTTAATAAAGTCTCATTATAAACGAGTTACATACAAAGCCTTACGTTCCTCTGCCTTCAAGGAGCTTTCTTTTTAACTTAGATGCAGAACATTATTGTAAAATTGATAGTACGATTTTTATTATTGTTTATTACCACAGGATTCAATGTGTAATTGTCAAAATAATAAAAACAAATAAAGCTTAATAACGATTCAAAAACAAAATGTTATTATTCGATTCAAGAATAAAAAATAGAGAAGGAGTGATTTTCGATTTAAATCATTTATCAGGATCATGGTAGACCGATCACGCTAGTTTAATCCTTTCGTTTCCTAACATAGTATGGTTGAAGTACATTTTTAAATTCCATATAGCTATATATGTAAGAAGTATACCGCATGTGTAAAATCATATTGGGGATAGGATATATGTATACTAGGCACACCGGCAACAACGCCCAATCGTGGCCGTAGTCATGATACAAGGAAACAAGGTATGCTTTTGCGCATCTCTGGATGACGCTCATTTATCGAAAAAATGTCACTTGACAACTCTGATAGAAGTAACTGACAGAAAGCATTTTTCAAGACTCCCTTTAACTGCCTTTAAGAACTAAAATTGTATCTGGAGATCGTGTCGAACAGCGTCGTTCTGTGTTTGTGAGAGGAGGGGTCAATGGTAACAATGCCTCGCTACACACCAGAAGAAAAACTGCAAATTATTAAATGGTACACTATAGTGGTCACTCTGCAAAGGATTGCATAAATTTATTTCCGCAAATATTTGCAGACAGACCCGTACCCTGTGAGCAAAGCATATTACATATTTTGAATAGCTTTGAAAAATGTCTTTGTTTAAATAATTGCACAAAGTGTAATCCTAGAGAGGTAAATCCACTAAGAGCTGAGGAACGAGAAGAGCGGGATATAATGATTAGCACTCTCGAAGGAGAGGATACGCTTCCATATGTTCGCGACGGTTTTATTACTCACACCCAATTCCTCAGCAACACTTCTGGTAGATAGTGTATCCTCTTATCTACCAGAAGTGTTATTGAGGAATTGGGTGTGAGTAATAAAACCGTCGCGAACATATGGAAGCGAAATAAATTAAAATGTTTCAAATACTCGAAAACGCAAGAAATATTTCTCGATGACAATTTTAGAAGAATGGAGTTTTGTGAAACCGTAATGGAAAAGACAAATAAAAATGAGAACTTCATCGCAAATATTATATTCACAGATGATTTGTTGCGTGCTTTTGGCACTTCACAAGTAATAATTAATTTAATATCAAAATAATAAATAATATCTATTTGCTTAAATTAACATTTAGTAGAGTACACGCGAATTTCAAATTAATCGTAATATTTTTTTCTTTTGGCTCACGCTGTATGCAGTTATTATTTCGGCTACGAAAAATTATATTTTAATCTTAAAAATAAATGTATTGCAATGTCCACAGCCAAGCTTATTTTTCCTTTTTGAATAAATGGCTCTTTATAATGTATTTGCAACTCCGTATTAAAAATTCTTCTAAAAGCATTTTATCCAAGGTAAAAAGAATATTTACCTTGAAGACAAAAATTTGGCGTCACAAATCCGAGTATTTTATCAATAGCCCTTTGTATGGGGAATGGCGTGAGAATTGAAATGGGCCCGACTTTGAGACGCCTTCCATGCACGCGTTACCAAATATTCCAGAACGTATGACGTATCATCTTCCGTGCCGGGGATGAATCTTTAAGAAGGGCAAGCGCTACCAGATTACCTTCATTATCCATCTAAAAGTACCCTAAAAGAGTCAAACTTACCCAGTGGCCGAGGGTTAGTCTTCGCGGTTCGAATGTTTAAATAAAATCTAAAGTATTCCGCGGGAAGCAAAAATTGTGTTTAGCTAGAGCACATAATTAAAATTCCATTAGTGAATTCGTCACAAGACGATCTAAGTGCTCTTGCTGTGTAACCTCGGTTGGGGAAATCTGCTGATCTTTGGGACAAGCAGTACCAATCCGAGCCACCCATGTTGGGGATATAATTCACATTTTGATCTTTACCCGACGGGAGAAGTACTCCATAGAAAACCAAGACCTCTTCGACAAGGACCGCTGACAGCCCTGGCCAGGCCGCTATTGAAGCTACAAATCAGTTGTCTCAAAGGTATTTACGCTTTGTTTTTCTACTGAAACACGACCAAGACCTGTTTGGTTATTTGTCACTTTATTATTTGAACATGTTACTCATTGTAATCCGACGGAGAAAGTAGGATCAGATTTAGAAGTTTATTTGTTCTTCTTTTTAAAGTAATTAGTCATTGATTACCGAATATTTGGAGTATGTGTTATGTAATAGTATCAGTCATAATATTTGTCATATAATATTCATCACTTAGTAATTGTACATTAGGTTACTGTAATGAAATTAGACATATATTTGTGTGCTAGAAAAGGCTGGCGTATTGAATTATAAATTTAGCAATGTAATATTATTTATCAATGAGTTGATTATTTTAACTGAACCAGCCCCTTTTGTATGTACTATTCTACCTGTTAAATGTTTGTGTAACTTTCAACTAGTGTGTAGGATATTCTTACTTTATTCTAATGTAGAGAAATTCACAGTTAGGAAAATTACCAATTATTTATTTACTGTTATAAATTACCTTTATTGCATTTGACGTATGTGTTAGTTTGGAATTTTGCATATTGTATGTTACCCATTTTTCTTTTATTGTTGTAATAAACCTTGTTAACTTTTCCTTATATCTGTGTTGTCAATTTGATCCCTCACCGTTCATTGTGGTAATAATAATAAGCTCAGTGAAATCTTCTCGCTTCTTTTCATTGACAGCCCTTTAATTGGGAATTACTAATTAATGTGATACTTCATTAACATCTTATAAAACGAAGCGAGTGGCGCCCTAAGATAACAGCTTACTTTACAATAAAATCAGTGAAGCAATTATTCATCAACCACCTAGAGAGTTCAATTAGTAATTTCAAATTATCCATATCATCTACCCGACGGGCGAGGAACGAGTGACAGAGCATAAGGCTCTAGGACCGTAAAGGTACGTAAGTTTTGTCACCTTCTTTTTTTTTAACAGCACACATACACACCTAATTAGTCAATTAGTAATAAGAGAAATCCCCTTATTGTATTAAGTTTAAAACGACCCCGAGATCACTGGGTGCAGCGTGAGCGGCCGGCATAAGTAGTTTTGTTCTCTGCATCCAGTACTGTTGCGGATTAGTGGAAGTTATTTGATCTTCGGTAATTATCATCGTTAATTAAATTTGTGGTAATTACCCCGCGACAAATTTGGCGCCCAACGTGAATATAATTAATTTTCGTTTAACTTACAAAAGATGTTATAATTCTTTTTTTAATTATACCCTTTTATATAAAATTATCTTTGTAGTTATTTAAATTTTATTAAGAATATATAGGGTGTTATGATTTTATAACATATTATGATGAAATTTTCTTTAACATTTATTTTTTTTCATTTTTGAATATATATATACAGGGTGGTGTGTGTGTTTGGTGACAACACTTACTGTTATTAAATTAAAATTATTTTGCGTATTTGTCATTTCTTTCAAGTTTAAAGATTCTTTGATTATACATTATTTAGAAATAAAATAAGAATTTCTTAAAAATTTTTATTTTTTATTATTTTTTTTTTTTTTTTTTTGGTTGGTTGGGTAAGGTACGCTTTGCTTTTTTTTCTCTTTTAATTTCAATAATTTTGCTGAACGATTTTGATATTTGACTGTATTTTTGAGTCGACATTGACTGAATTAGTGCATTTTCAAGTACTTTGTGAATATTTTGATTCAATCGTTTGATAACTTTCATTTTTTTTTAATATGGCGTCCTTAGCTATTAATGTTAGCTATTTAAGAAAGGATGAATTAGTCTATGAACTGAGCTTGAGAGGTTTACCTACAACGAACGATGATACGGTAGAACAATTGCGAAAGGCTTTGAGACCATTGTTAAGACTTGAAAAACATAAAGAGGCTTTATCATATCCAGAGTATCAAGTAGACATTGAAAAAGAATTAATGGAGCTTGATGCCAAACTTAACGATCTTAAACCAGCAATGGAAAAATTCGCTTTGTCACCGGGTGGTAGTTCAGCGGCTATTCAAACTCGCCTGCATCATAGTATAAATAGAATCAATCGGTTACCTCTCGCGCAGTTAAGCACGGAACAGTCTCAGAAACGCACCCAATTATTATTAGAATTTTTACAACACTTGGATACTATTGAAGTAGGTCAGGTCACTGATGATCTACAGGGTGTTACATTAGGAAATTCGGGAACCACAAATAATGCTAACGGAACGACAGCACAAGCACTTAGTCCTGTTACGGTTTCGCGCGCGTCGCGTACTTTCTCACCAGTCCGGAAATGGAATTTAAAATTTAATGGGGATTCAAGACAATTTTCGGTGCATCAATTTTTAGAAAGGGTTAATGAATTAATAATTGCACGCGGAATTTCAGAAACTGATTTGTTTGAATCCGCCATTGATTTATTTGAGGGAAGAGCTTTGCTGTGGTTTAGGTCAAATAGACATAGATTTGACAATTGGCCGACATTATCGGCATTATTATGTAAGCATTATGAGCCACCGGATTATCAATCTAGATTGTTTCAAGATATATTGTCACGAACTCAAGACCCATCTGAGTCATTCATAGACTATTTTTCGTGCATGTTGTCAATGTTCAGACGCTATGGGGAAGCATCCGAGGATGTGCAGTTAGGAATTATTTCTAGAAATTTGGCCCCCTTTTATATTATGCAACTACCAGCAGTAACCACATTGGCGGAGCTGGAGGATGAATGCCTCAAGCTCGAGAAAAAGAAGTTTAGGGCAGATAGTTTTCGTCCGCCGGTGCGCAAGCGTAACACTTATGTGGAACCAGATTTTGCTTTCGTGTCAACCTCTGGTGTTGAGCGCGGAGCAGTGAATAAACCTGCTGTAAATTCAGTTAAAGCATCTTCGGACAAAATGTCAGACGATTTGCGGTGTTACAATTGTGGAGACCGGGGACATAGGTTTAATAATTGTAAGAGAGCCCGAAGGAAATTTTGTTATAAATGTGGTCAACCTAACGTAATAGTGAGCACATGTCCTCGATGCTCGGAAAACGCGAAGGGGAGGCGATCGTAGGTCGAGAGGTCGTCCCCGTCGCTGTTTCCTCGACCCCAACTTCCGTGTTATCAAACACTAGTAAGATTTTTCTTGATTATGTCATTTCTCGTGTTTCTGGAGATCAACGTCCTTATTTAGAAATACAAGTAAAGGGTTATCCTGTAGTGGGTTTATTGGATTCTGGAGCCTCTAGAACACTGGTTGGCTCATGTGGCTATCAAATTTTGAGTAATTTGGGTTTTTGTCTGAAACCGCAAGCTGTTGAATGTACGGTTGCGAATGGACAGGTGTGTGTGAGTGCAGGATTTGTTACTGTACCTTTTTGCCTAGAGGGCAAAGTTTGTTTGATTGATGTTTTGGTTGTACCTGACTTGCCACACACGTTAATTTTGGGAGTAGATTTCTGGATGGCCATGAATATAGTACCAGATTTACGTCAAAACATTTGGCATTTTAGTAAACAGGACCCTGTAATTCATATTAATAGTATAGCTAGTGCCACTACTTTGAGCGTTGATCAAAAGAACCACTTAGACCAATTAGTCGCTGAGAACACAGTACTCATGAGCAAAATTTTGGGTAAGACTCATTTAGTGTCTCACGAGATTCGATTATTGCCAAATACCAAACCAATTAAACAACGACATTATCCTGTATCACCAATCAAGCAACAAGCTATTGATCAGGAGATTAAAAAAATGTTAGAGCAGGGAATCATAGAACCTAGTAACAGTCCTTGGGCTTCGCCTGTTTGTTTGGTCCAGAAAAAAGATAATAGCTATCGTTTTTGTGTTGATTATCGTAAATTAAATTCCGTCACTCAAAAGGACTCTTATCCCTTGCCCTATATCTCAACTATTTTAGATCAATTAAGAGATGCTAAATATTTAAGTTCATTAGATATTAAAAGTGCATACTGGCAAATTCCTGTCGCGGAGGATTCTCGTGATTGCACTGCCTTCTGTGTGCGTGGCGGCTTATACCGCTTCGTTAGAATGCCCTACGGTCTTACCGGTGCGCCTGCCACGTGGCAGCGTCTCATGGATTCTGTTCTGGGAGCCGACCTTCAACCATCTGTTTTTGTATATCTTGATGATATAGTTATTGTGTCTCAAACTTTCGAATCCCATATGGCTACATTGACTGAGGTTTTTGATCGTCTGCATAATGCAGGGCTCACGGTGAATTTCGCCAAGAGTCAATTTTGTCGACCTCAATTAAAGTATTTGGGGTATATCGTTGATGAACTGGGACTGCGCCCAGATCCTGAAAAGGTACAAGCCATTTTAGACATTCTACCACCTAAAAATGTCAAGGAAATACGAAGATTTATCGGAACTGCTTCTTGGTACAGACGTTTCGTACCACAATTCTCCACCATCATTGCACCTTTAACCAACCTCACTAAGAAAAAGACTCCATGGTCTTGGACCAGTGAATGCGAAGCGGCATTCAAACTGTTAAAAGAAAAACTTGTCTCATCTCCACTACTGGTTTGTCCTGATTTTTCTAAGACCTTTATTCTTCAAACTGATGCTTCAGCTTATGGCCTCGGGGCCGTGCTCACCCAACAATATGACGATGGGGAGAAAGTTATCTGTTACATGTCCCGTTCTCTGACTGCTCAGGAACGAAAGTACAGTGCTACTGAGCGTGAATGTTTAGGTGTGATTTGGGCTATTGAGCGTGTGCGTCACTATGTAGAGGGTTATAAATTTCGGGTGATCACGGATTGTCACTCTTTGTTATGGTTGCATAATTTGAAAGACCCTCATGGTCGTTTGGCCAGGTGGTCATTACGATTACAGCCCTATGATTTTGAAATGATTCATAGAAAGGGATCGGAGAATGCCGTCCCTGATTTCTTGTCACGCTCCGTGAGTACTGCTGTTGATTTGGTACAAGCTGAAGACCCCTTACCTCCCATAGATCGGTGGTATCTTAAAATGATTCAAGAAGTACAGGATAAACCTCATCGTTATCCCTTATGGCGTGTGGAAGACACTAAGTTATTTAAGTATATCAAACCTCGTTACTCCGAACTTAGTCATCCCAGTCAGGAGTGGAAATTGGTTCCTCCACGAGAACGCCGCACTTCAATAATTGAATCCTGTCATGACGACCCAACTTGTGGACATCCTGGAATTTCTAAGACCATTTCCCGTGTTTCTCAGAAATACTTTTGGCCGAAGATGGCCGGTGATATAGCTAAATATGTTATGAAATGCAAGACCTGTCTCAGTATCAAATCCGAAAACAAACCGCCCGCAGGACATCTGCGTAGTAAAGCTCCAACTGCCACCAGACCTTGGCAGATAATTTCCGCAGATTTGATGGGACCCTTGCCTCGTTCCGCTAAAGGTTATTCCTATATTTTAGCTGTTTGCGACATTTTTAGTAAGGCAACATTGGTGTTTCCTTTACGAACCGCTACTGGTGCTAGCGTCACCAAAATCATTGAGGATCATGTCATACTTCTCTTCGGGGCTCCTTCTTATTTAATCGTTGACAACGGTGTTCAGTTTAGGAGTAAGGTTTTTCAGAAGATGACCCAAAACTACAATATCAAAATAGCTTATACTGCACTTTACCATGCTCAAGCTAATCCCACAGAAAGAGTTAATAGGGTAATTAAAACTATGTTGACTGCCTATGTTAAAAATAACCATCGAACCTGGGACCAGTATCTTGCACGAATTGGTTATGCCATTAGATCTTCTGAACACGAAGTAACTAAAGTAACCCCGAATTTCATTAACTTTGGTAGGGAAGTCACCTTGAATGGCAATGATGAGAATTTCGTTCCGAATGAATCCGAGACACCTGTCTTAAATATTGAAAATAAAAAATTGGCTTTCGCTGCGCTGTATAAAGACATACAGGCGCGTATTAAGAAAGCGCATGTGCGCAGTGCTCATGACTACAATCTCAGACGACGCCCTATTAAGTTTGTGGTAGGACAGCATGTCTGGAGAAGGAATAAAGTATTGTCAGACGCTACTAAGCAGTTTGCTGCCAAACTTGCCCCTAAATATTTAGGGCCTTTCGAAATTATTCGTGTTGTATCGCCTTGGGCGTATGAACTCATTGACGACCAAGGCCGACCTTCTACTTGGCATATTAAAGATCTGAAGGCGCATCCGCCTAACTAGACAAAATATTTTTGACCTGCTGTTGGGGTCTATAAGAATTCCACAGCCGTGTAACCAGCGTGGGGTAAAAGTCCTCTAAATGGATCAATATATTGCGCAACCACCACCTTAATGCAATCTTTCATTTATTCAATTCTTTCTAATGGTACAAACACTCCACCTTTTCATTTTAATACTTTCGTCGTGCTTTCTGCATTTTGGGATACCGTTATTATTATTTCACTTCATGCCATATATAGTAGATATTATCTTAAAATTATATTAGGACATTTTTAATTTAAATTTAGTGTGATGCTTTCTTCACAGTTTGTTCTCTTGCCGTGCTTTTGTTGTTGGAGCTCAAGGCCCCTGTTTTGCCGGCATATAGTAGCCACGTATGTGGAATTTGATATGCGACTTAAGGAGTTCGAGCTGTGTGGTTGGTTTCATATTACGTACCACCTTCTGCTCTTTTCTTTTTCTTTATTAATGTGTATTATCCCATTATGCATTGCAAATATTCTCTTCATGATTAAATTTTTCCTTTGTATGTTTAAATATTGATAGCTTCTGAGTTTAAACCTTTTTCTTTTGGGTAACGTTAGTTACCTGATATTTGTTTTCATGAAATACATACATATTGGTTACCTTTTAATATTAATTTTGATTTGGTCTATATGTGGAGTGAGTTGCCTATGGCTTTAATACCCGTACTGTATGGTCAGTCTGGGGTTGGCCCAGGATGGATTATCCCGATTTAGATTTCGTTATTTGGTTATCACCATAGTGATGTTATTTTTTTTCAAGAGTGTGGCGTGTCATGTTGGCATGACGGATTTTGGGTGTTTTGGTTTTGTCATTTTAGATGACCTTTTTTTTTGGTGGAGGTGCTGCCGGGGTATAAAGTCCCTACCCCTCCAATTCTGTTTCGTAGTGAAGCTGCGTGTGCCACCTACTTGATTCTTTGACGTTGTTGAGATTCTTTAGCATTGTTGACTGTTGAGCTGTCTGATTGGGTGATAACTGAATCTAATACAAATTATGACTTTGCCTCACCGATTGTGTCTTTCGGCCCCATCCCCTCCAAAATTTTCTACCGTGAGCTTCGGCTAAACCCGGGTTTGTCGCTGCACCATAATTACGTGGTTGCAGGCACCCATTTATTCGATTTATGTCGACAATTCGACTACCGACTCCCCTGCGGGAGAGCGGTGTCAAGTCCGTGGGGAGACTCCATTCATCCGCTGGGGAGGTGGATGGTCTCCTATTCTTTTGCTTGTAACCTAGTCTTGACCCTTTTTTGTTGCCCGACACCGCCATTAATTAAATTTTTGTGCTTTGGCCTTCCTAGGTCGGTTTTAAATATAACCGGCGAAGACCAACTTTACCTAGTTTTAAGGAGTTTTACGTGGGAGTTGGATTATTTGTTTTCTTTTGTCAAAATTTATTGAACCTTTCGGCCTAAATTATTGACTTTTACTGTAGTGCTTGGCCTACATTTTAATATAATCTTGTATCCAAATTGAACTAACGCCTTTTGGATCTTTTGATTTCTCCATGTAACTGCGGTACCTTTTGGCCTGGGCTTTATGTCAAAATTATTTTTAACGCCTTTTGGTTGTGTTTATTGATTTTCGTCATAACCTTGTCTAAACCTGATAGATTCTATTCGGGTCTGCCGTGTCTTTAGTTGTGGGAAAAAGTTTTTTTTTGGGTTCTTTCAAAATTTATTGAACTTTGTTTTAGTTTCGTCAAACTTCAACTGTGGAATATCGTCCACTTTCTCTGTTTTAATTTATTAGGACCTTCAGCCTGTCTTTATGCTTGGAGGACTTCGCTTGTTTCATAATGCACTGGTGCTTCTTTTTGCTTAATCGGAAATTTACTGAAGTAAATTTCCTGGGGCACTAGAGGGGGGATTTGTTGCGTGCTTTTGGCACTTCACAAGTAATAATTAATTTAATATCAAAATAATAAATAATATCTATTTGCTTAAATTAACATTTAGTAGAGTACACGCGAATTTCAAATTAATCGTAATATTTTTTTCTTTTGGCTCACGCTGTATGCAGTTATTATTTCGGCTACGAAAAATTATATTTTAATCTTAAAAATAAATGTATTGCAATGTCCACAGCCAAGCTTATTTTTCCTTTTTGAATAAATGGCTCTTTATAATGTATTTGCAACTCCGTATTAAAAATTCTTCTAAAAGCATTTTATCCAAGGTAAAAAGAATATTTACCTTGAAGACAAAAATTTGGCGTCACAAATCCGAGTATTTTATCAATAGCCCTTTGTATGGGGAATGGCGTGAGAATTGAAATGGGCCCGACTTTGAGACGCCTTCCATGCACGCGTTACCAAATATTCCAGAACGTATGACGTATCATCTTCCGTGCCGGGGATGAATCTTTAAGAAGGGCAAGCGCTACCAGATTACCTTCATTATCCATCTAAAAGTACCCTAAAAGAGTCAAACTTACCCAGTGGCCGAGGGTTAGTCTTCGCGGTTCGAATGTTTAAATAAAATCTAAAGTATTCCGCGGGAAGCAAAAATTGTGTTTAGCTAGAGCACATAATTAAAATTCCATTAGTGAATTCGTCACAAGACGATCTAAGTGCTCTTGCTGTGTAACCTCGGTTGGGGAAATCTGCTGATCTTTGGGACAAGCAGTACCAATCCGAGCCACCCATGTTGGGGATATAATTCACATTTTGATCTTTACCCGACGGGAGAAGTACTCCATAGAAAATCAAGACCTCTTCGACAAGGACCGCTGACAGCCCTGGCCAGGCCGCTATTGAAGCTACAAATCAGTTGTCTCAAAGGTATTTACGCTTTGTTTTTCTACTGAAACACGACCAAGACCTGTTTGGTTATTTGTCACTTTATTATTTGAACATGTTACTCATTGTAATCCGACGGAGAAAGTAGGATCAGATTTAGAAGTTTATTTGTTCTTCTTTTTAAAGTAATTAGTCATTGATTACCGAATATTTGGAGTATGTGTTATGTAATAGTATCAGTCATAATATTTGTCATATAATATTCATCACTTAGTAATTGTACATTAGGTTACTGTAATGAAATTAGACATATATTTGTGTGCTAGAAAAGGCTGGCGTATTGAATTATAAATTTAGCAATGTAATATTATTTATCAATGAGTTGATTATTTTAACTGAACCAGCCCCTTTTGTATGTACTATTCTACCTGTTAAATGTTTGTGTAACTTTCAACTAGTGTGTAGGATATTCTTACTTTATTCTAATGTAGAGAAATTCACAGTTAGGAAAATTACCAATTATTTATTTACTGTTATAAATTACCTTTATTGCATTTGACGTATGTGTTAGTTTGGAATTTTGCATATTGTATGTTACCCATTTTTCTTTTATTGTTGTAATAAACCTTGTTAACTTTTCCTTATATCTGTGTTGTCAATTTGATCCCTCACCGTTCATTGTGGTAATAATAATAAGCTCAGTGAAATCTTCTCGCTTCTTTTCATTGACAGCCCTTTAATTGGGAATTACTAATTAATGTGATACTTCATTAACATCTTATAAAACGAAGCGAGTGGCGCCCTAAGATAACAGCTTACTTTACAATAAAATCAGTGAAGCAATTATTCATCAACCACCTAGAGAGTTCAATTAGTAATTTCAAATTATCCATATCATCTACCCGACGGGCGAGGAACGAGTGACAGAGCATAAGGCTCTAGGACCGTAAAGGTACGTAAGTTTTGTCACCTTCTTTTTTTTTAACAGCACACATACACACCTAATTAGTCAATTAGTAATAAGAGAAATCCCCTTATTGTATTAAGTTTAAAACGACCCCGAGATCACTGGGTGCAGCGTGAGCGGCCGGCATAAGTAGTTTTGTTCTCTGCATCCAGTACTGTTGCGGATTAGTGGAAGTTATTTGATCTTCGGTAATTATCATCGTTAATTAAATTTGTGGTAATTACCCCGCGACAGAATCGTCATTTCCATTAAATGGAAAGCACAATCCTTCTGTTGTTCGATATTGGGCTCGGAAAAATCAGCACAGATATTTTGTTAAACACACCCAATATCCCCAGAAAGTGAATGTCTGGGCAGGTATTTTGAGAGGCCATCTGCTTGGTCCATTTTTTATTGATGGTACGTTAAATGCGGACAAATACCTCGATATGCTACAGGATCAGATACTTCCCGCTATTGATATTACCGGAATAGATCGGGATATTATTTGGTTCCAACAGGACGGTTGTCCTAATGCGGTCAGAGTAAGCATTTTTTAATGAATACTTTTCCTGATCGTCTCATTACTGGAACAGGAAACATTCGTTGGCCTCCGCGATCTCCTGATCTATCGCCAAATGATTTCTTTTTGTGGGGATACATCAAAAATAAAATATACAGTGCAGAAGTTGGCAGGCTAGATAACTTAGATATTTTGAGAAGGCTAACCATAGAGGCTTTTGAATCCGTAACAGTCGATGTGATTCGTAATGTGCGAGAAAATTTTTATGATAGCCTCGGACAATGCCTTGCTGCTGAAGGAGGCATTTTTGAATCTATGCAATAACATTCTATTTTTCAGTATTGTTTAGAGTACATTTTTTATTTTCATTCGAATTCCGTTCTTAATAAATTTATATAATAATTTACTAAGAATTAATGTTTAATTAGAATTGTACTTTTATTTTCTTACTGTGTTGTATTGTATTTCTCTTAAAAAGGACTTTATTGAAATAGTGTCCTGTGAATTCACAACTTTATTGAACTGGTAGTACTAGAGGTCAAATGCGCGTCATCCAGAGATACGCAAAAGCATACCTTGTTTTCTCGTACCATGACTACGGCCACGATTGGGCGTTGTTGCCGGTGTGCCTACTATATATCGGGTGTCTGTTTAAGCTCGGCCAACGGCCATATCTCGGCAACCGTTTGTCGTACAACCTGGCGGAAAAAATCTTGATAGTAAAATGGACGACGGGAATTACAACAAAAATATTTTCAAGCTTACAAAATGATCGCAAGGGGGCGCGCTTCTCAAGATAAATTAAAAATTCGATATTTTTTGATTAAATTCTATATTAAGATAGATTAAAAATTTTACCAGCAACTTTCTAGACGTTTCTATACAACTTTTATTTGAAACTTTTATCTGCATGCAAAAGTAGGTATAATTTTGGTTTGCCCCAACGGATTTTAATGTTTCTGGGCTCATTAGATAGAGAATTTTACAAAGACTTAAAGGATATGCAGCACGAAGTCACGTGGTTGTCAAAGAAAATAATAGGGGCGCTGTTCTGTATATTACTGGTTTTTTCTTTAAAATTTTAAATTACTTTTAAAATATTTTTAATATCGTAATATTGAAGCACATAAAAAACTGAAGGGAATGATGAAAACCGGAAGTTGCTACCTTTTTTCTTGAGGAAGATATAGTAATACGAAGACAATCCAGAAAAATAAAACTTTTTAAATATAAATTTATTTATTTATTAGTAGTAATAATTTTATTTTAATTTTAAGAGGGTCTCTAGACAATGCATAGTTCGTTTTCACTTGAAATTTTATCATACTCTTCATTAAATATATTTATTTCAATCTTTTTATCGATATTTTAATTCATTGCATATGTTACGATAGATTCTCCTTTTAAATGTTTTTAAATACTCAAGCTATTATTTTTTAAATATCATTTCTTATCTTTCCAACATTGAAATAAAATAATAATAATAGTGAACAGTGTAGTTTGCTTTTTTTTTAAATTTCTATCATACAACAAGGCATCCACCGTGATACTAAATTATATTATGATGAGATTTCCAAGGTAGGCCATGAAAATCGAAATGCAAAGATATTGGTGTGACATGTAGTTAAACTTTTTCTACGTATTTAGCAAATTAAGCCCTTTTGGACACCTGCACATCATTATTAAGTTTGTAAAATGTCGCATTCTAACTTTGAAGCTTATGACATGATCAGAATGTATTTTCAGTGCTTTGAAAATGCATTCTGGCTTCGGGGCAATATTCCCTAAATTATCTCGAAAGAAGACATTATTGAGTTTTTATTCGCCTTGCCACATGTTCTTGATGTTTATTTATGGGGCAGAATAAAAGACATAGTTTATCACAAAACGCCGAGTACAACAATTGCTGCCTCCAAAATGGAAGTAACTCTCTACTAATCGACAAGTAAACGTGTATTGAAAATGAAGGTGAACACTTTGAACATTTGTTAAGTTGAAGTTCTGTCTTGTTTTTTTTTGGTACTTTCTGATTAAATATATTTTCTTTTTCTTTATATTACTTGGTCGATATATTTGCTTATTTATGTTTAGGTATATAATAGATTCTTTTATTTACTTTCATGTTATAGGCGGGTATGAATTAGATATCAATTTGTATACCCTTTCGTTACTAATGAGTAAATGATTTGATTATAACTAATGCATTATATTATATTGTCTTTTTTCCTCATTATTGTCTACTTAGTTCATGAGTTATGGAAATTATTTTTGCTGTTTTCCTGTAATTAGATCTACCTATTTCTGTTGGGTAATAAAGATATATTATTATTATTATTTTATTTCAATGTCTAAAAAGACAAGACATGAAATTTAAAAATAGCTTGAGAATTAGAAAACATTTAAGAAGATAATCTAATGCAACATATGCAAGAATTAAAAAATCGGTGAGAAGATTTAAATAAATACATTTATGGAAGACTATGATGAAAATATTTAGTGAAAGCGAACTATACACTGTCTAGTGACACTTTTAAAATTAAAATAAAATTATTACTCACAATAAATAAATAAATTTTTATTTAAAATTGTTTATTTTTTTTGGATTGTCTTCGTATGACTATATCTTCGTCAAGAAAAAAGGTAGCAACTTCCGGTTTTCATCATTCTCTTCAGTTTTTTATGTGCTTCAATATTAGGATATTAAAAATGTACCATTCCACTTAAAATTTTAAAGAAAAAACAAGTAATATACATACATTGAGGTCAGCGCCCCCTGTTATTTTCTTTGACAACCACGTAATTTCGTGCTATATATCCTTCAATTCTTTGTAAAATTCTCTATCTAATGAGCCCAGAAACATGAAAATCCGTTGGGGCAAACCAAAATTATACCGACTTTTATACGCAGACATACCCCCCCCCCCTCCACTCTCCTCTTCGTATGGGAGTTAGATCAAAAAGTTTCAAATGAAAGTTGTATAAAAACGTCTAAAAATTTTGCTAGTAAAATTTCTAATCTAACTTAATCTAGAATTTAATGAAAAATTATCAAACTTCTAATTTATTTTGAGAATTGCGCCCCCTTGCGATCATTTTGGAAACTTAAAAATATTTTAGTTGTAATTTTCGTCGTACATTTTACCATTAAGATTTTTTACGCGAGGTTGTACGATAAACGGTTGCCGAGATATGGCCGGTGGCCGAGCTTAAACAGACACTCGGTATATATCCTATCCCCAATATGATTTTACACTTGCGGTATATAAAAAACATATATTACTACGTATGTCAATTACAATTAGGGTTTATACGGGTTTATATTGACATAACATACTAATAATAAAATTTGAAATACTATTCGCTGTACCGATTATATATTATAATATTTGCATAGGTTTAAAGTGAAAATAACCATAAAAATAATTTACAAGAGCACATTAAGAGAAATTATGTAAATGCCTTTGTGCAGCAAATGAAAGGTTCATTCCTCAAGATTTTATTACAATTATGAAAATGTTTTCAGCTATTCTTAAAACTAGGCTTATTAAGAAAGTCCTAATGTATTTATGTTAGACGAACTATTTTACCACACTCATGTAATTATTACTATTTCTGAAAATGTGCTATTATACCGTTATATTTAAACTATACAAAATAGCAAATGTGCCATGTTATATTGTGAATCGAAATTATTTAAATTTATTTATTATTTAATGCCTACACATTTCAGACTCATTCTGCTGTAAAGTGTGCTCGGGATAATTTTAGAATAATAGAAAATTATTGTCGAAGTGAGTTTTCATTTTCAGATTAAATTTGATTTTAAATGAACAGGTCAGTCTCACTAGCATCAGCAGTGTTACCAGAACATGTTGAAATTTATTTTTGTTCTTCACTTACACAATTCATAACAAATGTAAATTTTAGATAATGGGTATTGTATTTGAATAAAATAATTTTAAATATACTCAATTGGTTCTTGGAAAGACTATGATGATGAACCAACCTTACAGTCAACGATCACATTTGCTCATCACAGTCAACGCAGTAAAGACATGCTGTAGATTATTGGAAACTTCTGATGTATTGCATCCGCAGATAGAGTCCGATCCAAACCTGATGGGACTTGAGATGCGCGAGGCGTGGTTTAAACTCTGTACTATCCGTGCTAAAAATATCGACACCAAAACGATCGTGTATATTTCCCGCTACAAACACCATGGAATAAAATCTGCAATCTACAAGTTTTATTATTATTAAATACATGGCAAAAGCAAATGAAAAAGTAAACCTCAACACTAGATAAATAAATTTAAAATAAAAATAAAGATTAAATTAAATTAAAAAACCAAAGTTTTATTAAATTTTAATAATCGTTTTTATCTGACGAATAGTCAAATACAGAATCAGTATTATTGTCGCAATGTACATTATTACTCCACTCTTTTGTTTTATTATTAATAACCACTTGGCAAAAACAAATGAAAAAGTAAACCTCAACACTAGATAAATAAATAATAAAATAAAAATAAAGATTAACTTAAATTAAAAAACGAAAGTTTTATAAAATTTTAATAATCGTTTTTATCTGACGAATAGTCAAATACAGTATCAGTATTATTGTCGTAATGTACATTATTACTCCACTCTTTTGTTTTATTATTAATAACCACGTGGCAAAAGCAAATGAAAAAGTAAACCTCAACACTAGATAAATAAATTTAAAATAAAAATAAAGATTAAATTAAATTAAACACCAGACTTTATAAAATTTTAATAATCGTTTTTATCTGACGAATAGTCAAATACAGAATCAGTATTATTGTCGCAATGTACATTATTATTCCACTCTTTTGTGTTATTATTAATAACCACGTGGCAAAAGCCAATGAAAAAGTAAACCTCAACACTAGATAAATAAATTTAAAATAAAAATAAAGATAAAATTAAATTAAAAAATGAGGTGTGGCCACCACACGACTTTCTTATACGTATGAAAGTGTTACTTCCGGTCCGAATTTTGAAATTTCATTTATACAAAAAATATTCCAAATCCAACTCTAAATACTTTTGTACTCTTCATAAATATATATAGAATGCATAATTTACGACATATTTGGAAAAAATCGCTATTCGATAAGAGTAAAAGTGGTACTTCCGGTCTGAATTTTGAAATTTTTCTTATATAAAAGATATTGAAAATTATGTTCTAAATGCTTTTATACTCGTGACGTACTTGTCTTAAAAGCATGACTTGCGAGGTATTCGCAAAAAACTGATTTTCGATAAGAGTAAAAGATCTACTTCCGGTTGGAATTTCAAAAAACTTTTTTAAGACAATTTGTTTCAAACTTAATTCTAAGTACATATGAATTCTTTATAAATTTGTTTAAACTTAGTAATTGACGAAATATTTGCAAAATTCGATTTTTTCACTGAAGTAAACTACTACTTCCGGTCTGCCGATTTTGCTCAAAATCTAATCAGTTCTCAAGAGGGAGATTATATTCGTAAATACAAAATTTGGAATTGATATCTACAGCGGTTTGACCGCTATCGTGGTCACACACACACAGACAGACACACACACAGACAGACACACACAGACACACAGACATTTTTTAAAAACCACTTTTTTGGTATCAAGGGACCTCAAAACGTGGACATCTGCAAAAATCTCGAGGTCCAAAATTTTCATCATCACAATACTTCCTTATACTACGTATAAGAAAGTAAAAACCAGACTTTTATGAAATTTTAATAATCGTTTTTATCTGACGAATAGTCAAATACAGAAATAGTATCATTGTGGCAATGTACATTATTACTCCACTCTTTTGTTTTATTATTAATAATCACATGGCAAAAGCAAATGAAAAAGTAAAACTCAACACTAGATAAATAAATTTAAAATAAAAATAAAGATTAAATTACATTAAGAAACTAGATTGTTATAAAATTTTAATAACCGTTTTCATCTGACGAATAGTCAAATACAGAATCAGCCTCATTGTCACAATGTACATTAATAATAAATTCTTTGTGGAAATCATTCATAGTATGTTCTTTAAAAATATAATATTTAATTTTCTTAACATGGACACAAATATTACTCCACTCTTTTATGTTTTATTATTAATAAAAAAGACTGATTTTATAAAAGATTTTAAAATGTATATTAATAATGTAAATGTATCGGAGCACAGTACTATGCAAAGACTAAATGATCAAATAGTAGACTAATTTCAAGCCCGACTGTGTACAGCGCTCCCCATGGATATCTCTCTCATTTTATACTGCTTGCTCTCTCTAATACTGAAAATCGTTTTCTAGGCATCATGTTTGTATCGGACTCTACACATTTCAGACTCAATCTTATTCCTTAGTTATACCTTAGTGAGAAGAACCAACGAGGCAGAAACCTGAATGAAATGAATGTTAGAGATTGTGATCCTAATACAAACTGCGCACGGGGCTGACGCACATGCGCAATAACATAAAATATAGGCGCTAGTTTGAAATACCTAAAATCTTTGGAAAGTATGTAACAGAACATGAACTTTAAACTTAAAATCTGCATCTGAAGATAGTGAAATATTTATTAAGGGAAATTTAAAAAAAATACTCAAACAAACAATACATTCCATTTGAAATATTTATTGGTTATAATAAAGTATTAATTTGGAGAGTTTTTTCTTACAAGTTCCCCACACTCTACCTCTGTTTGCTTCTTTGTAATGCTATAGCAGCAGATTTTTGTATATAACATCACACAACGTGCTTGATTAAAAGAGAAACGTAACTCTCATGTAAAATGGATGAATCAAACATATTGCCGTGGTATCTCGCAAGTTTATAAAATAAGAATAGCTTTAAGAATTAGTTTAAGTTTTGAAATGAAATAAAAATGACAAAAATCGTACTTGGATATGAAAGAGTTTAAAATTTGCAACAAATTACATGGATGTATATAAAGTTGCATACACATGGTCAATATACAAGCAAATAATTTAAAAGTCATTATTATTCAAGTGAATAGTGAGAAAATGAAAAATAAAAATAAATAAATATGAAATAAAAGACAAAATAAATATAAGCAATATATTTCTTTTGTAAAAAGGTACACAAGATGTATGGTTTACATATCATGAAAAAGATCAAATACGATATGCAAGAAAGATAGATATGGCTGAATAAATTATTATGATTTACATGCATAAAGTAATAAAACTTTATGAAAGAGTTTAAAAACTAAATTATATTAAAAGATAAAAATTACCTTAGCTTATAACTAGAGACTAGAGAAGGATATAAAATATATAAAACGTAAACCCGATCAGCAATAACATTTTGTATAAAAAGGTAGCTGATAGCATAAATAAAAAGTGTATGTGTTTATGATTTGTTTGTAACACAATGCTTCAGAGACTGGAAACAGACGTGTACAGTTTCATGACCTACAAAAGATAACAAAATATAAAACTGGTGTAAAGTTTATTGCAGATAGACATATTACCGATGGAAAGATCATGGATAGAAAACAGAGATGCAATGGAGAAACAAACGTGTCTTCCAGGTGCAGGCAGTGTTGAAAGAAAAATATGCGTTCTTTTCAACGTGTTTCCTATCCTACCGAGTCACAATCCAGCTACAAGAAAAGTGAAAATAACATTAATAAATGGAAAAAGAAAATATGTATTGAACAATGAACAAGGCAATAGGTTCATTAATAAATACAAAGAAGGATGGTATTAACAACAAGAATAAACCTACCGTCGGAAAGGCAGTACGAGGCTGTGAAAAAGATTCTTGGATGGGAAGACAATTTTCGATGTGTTGACGTTTGGTGAATAAGAACTGTCAGAACAATATGTGGGTGTGTGCGTGTGTGTATCACGGCGGCAACATGTGGGCAGCGATTTCACTGAAACGTATAATCCAATGCCAACCTAAAAGATGGACTAGAGGGCGCACTAGTCAACGTTACATTTCTTTGTCGGTATAAATTCAAAACAAGATCCGACAAGAAGGACTTCTTATTACGACTTCGGGAGAATAAGACGCTTTCAAAATAATTGCGATTGAGATTTTGTTAATTGTTATATAGTAGAATAGTAATTTCTTTATTTTCTTATCACGTTCATTTATAATAGTTTTATTTTATTAATACATTTAAATTCATTTTTGAAGAGTCCAAGATGGACATTCAAAATAAACAATTTGATGAAATGTTTGTAGATAGCAAGTAAGTTTTGTTCGAAAAGAGTTATCTAAACTGTTAAACAGATATTGGTTTTGCGTGCAAATGATTACTCAATATACCGTTGAACAGTATAGATACGCAAATATTATCCTGTAAGGTTTTTTTTTAATTCATTAAGTAATTACAAAAAGATATAGGACTAATGGTGTTGGGTACTTGGAGAAATGCTGCGTGCGAATAAGTACTTTCTTCAATAATTTATCCAGGCATTATTAATCTTTTTCAAGTCATATTAATACACAATTAAACGTTTTACACGGCAAAGATTAAAAGCTAGAAACAACGAGTGCAAATGGTTGTCTAAAGCAATTAATTGAAGCCAATATCAAAACAATTACGTTGATAAATAAAATTATCAATGAACAATAAAAGTTTACATTTATTTATTTACAGGATAAATATTTATTTTTTTTTGTTTGGCATCATGAATAAATAAATAAAAGATTTACATACATTACAACCGGCTTCTGGTATAAATGATATATATATATTCAATTATGTATTTGTTTAGAGCATTAAGGTGTATAAAGATATTTGAATTTACAAATTATTAAATAAAAAGTGTATGATCATGTTATATAGACATTCCGTTTTCTTCTTTAAACAAAACTATTACCTTGTCCCTATTATAAGTAAGAGAAAGGCCACCAGTGAAGGAGAAGGAACCACATACATTGCCAGAACCCACAATAGTTATTAGGTACATGCTATCACAATATAAATTAAATACAAAACCAATTATAAGCTTTTGGTGTAAAAAGAATAAATTTTAAATCACAGCATATACAGATGACTATACCCACAAATATATGCTATCATAGCAATATGTATATCTAACTACGAGGAAAGAATAGAACAGGAGATATAATAAACTGGTGGGGGAATAGGTATTATTTAGACGGAAGTTATCACTTTAAGGCAGGTCAGTTATGGCAATATTGACCAATCATAATTTATGAAATGAGTATTTTGAATAACTTGTCATATAGCCGGTATGTTTTATTATGTGTCCAGTGGCGTAACATAGGTATTCTAGGCATGTTTTCTTTATGTTTTCTTTAATACAGTTAGAATAAATTAAAAAGAATAGCAAGATTGAAAAAATAATGCACTCACGATATTATTTTAATTATTATTGGACTAAGAACCTATCTTAAATGATTTTCGAGAACATACGAGGTGTACATATACCCTATACAAAATATTTATGAAAGTCTATGCATTGTGGCGGCCATATTGAGTTACCACTTTGGACAAATATTATTATTAAGGAGACTCTCTCCTGTTCTATTCTT
This sequence comes from Amphimallon solstitiale, assembly GCA_963170755.1. Classification (NCBI taxonomy): domain Eukaryota; kingdom Metazoa; phylum Arthropoda; class Insecta; order Coleoptera; family Scarabaeidae; genus Amphimallon; species Amphimallon solstitiale. Next base: position 48,101,674 of record OY720684.1, on the reverse strand, counting down.
TCCTCGTAGGTATCTAAGGATACAAAGTACTTATTTTCTACTAACAAGGTAATAGAAATTGTACGTACAAATAGCTCAAAAAACACTGCCTCTGCAGGAAGTTTATTGTTGTTTTGTACAAGAATATAGCGTACTTAGACTTTAACTATTTTACATATTTTGGAGAGATCTTGTAAAGAACCATAATTTTTTGTGTTCCAAAAAAGAAAACTACCATCATCTACAGATGTTTGTGACATTTCTTCAAGTACTAACACACATTTAACACACTTAACAATACGCATCAATTGTTTGACAACAAAACCAGAAATGTAGGTAACAACATTTTGTGATAACAATGTCAATAATGGTATGTAGGGAATCGTATAATTACGATCTTTTCAATATCTTCCGCATTTTCCTTAATGAAAATACACCAAAAATATAAGCAAAAAGCCAGTGTATTGAAATGGACGTTCGGAATTTAAGTGAGTTCATATTCGAATGTTAAGAGACTAGGAACTGCGCATACTCGTAAGCCCTGAGTTAAATATTCAATTTGGCATTCTATCGCATTGCTCATCCATTTATATTATACAGGTCAGTGGCAGAAACACTCCCCCCTGATTGCAGTACAACAAAAGTTTCCAAGAATTGTAATAAGTGCGGCATGATGATTATCTTTACCAGTAAATAAGTAAACAATCTGGCATACAGTACCTACGGATTCTCGGATTCTTATTTAGAACTGCTTCAAATGTTTGTTTGAAGCAGTTTTAAATAAGAATGTGGGTTGACCGGAGTAAGTTCTAGATGGCGGATAGCTAAAGGTATTATGGAATAATGTCCATGAATATTGGCTAAATCTACCTAAATATTTGGGTCCATAAACGCTTGTTGAGCATGTAAAATAGAAACAGCTCATTGGAATCCAGTACATGTATAATAGTTTTAACGTTACCAAAATGTAGGTATGTGATAATAGGATGCTGCTTATACTCTTGTACACCAGGTTTATTAATGACACACGTGGCAGTTTTTCACGAAATAAATGCTCGTGGCGGTGTTTGTATAAAAACTTTCTTAACAGAAAATAGTATTTTATCTGCATTCGGATAGCATTTTCTGGCTTCCTCTTCTGATACTCGATGACAAGCACGTGCGAAACACGTAGTATGCATCATGCTACTGTATGTTTGTTGTAAGAATCGACAGGCAGTCTTTCCATATATATATATATATATATATATAGCTACGTGTGTTACAAGTAATGACACTTTCTTTATTCTAATCGTGCTTTTTACCATAGCGATTTCAAACTCGAAGTTACGTTATATGATATGGATTCAGTATTAGTTGTTTCCAGTCTCCTAGAGGCGAGTAAATGTGTAGGCATTGCAGTGTCGCTGTCCTTTACCGCAACCAAAATATTTGCAAGATTACTTCTTTTAACATCAGTAGTTTCATCTACTGACACCCAAATATGTTTATCGTTTATGTCATTGACACTTGAGATCTTTATTTCATTGTACAATGAGGACAAGTAATATTTTCTCACACGCAAGTCAGTATATTTACCGTTAACATAATTTTGTAATAAATAAGAAAACTGAGTATAATTCACCGTACTTCACGCAATGTCGCACGCTACTAGAGGTTTAAGTAAATACAAATTAAATGCTTTCTATCGTTCATAAGCAGTTGCAGAGCCAGCACTACGTACTTTATGTGTATCCGACGACATATGTTTTACTATGCAGGTTTTCACTAATGACGGCAGAAATTCATTCCAAATTTTGCATCGGAGTTGAACACTATCGAATTCTCGCGCAGAAGACGGATGTGGGCTGGACATATTTACGCAGTAGAACACCTGTAACTAATAAAAGTAAAGAGTAAATCAATACGCTACACACAGCGCTTACTATTTAACTAAAAAAAAAAACCGCCCTTCCACGTCCCCTACATTCGCCGCGATAAATGCAACTACTTTTATATATACATATCGTAAGTTGTAAACATCTTTATGGATGGCAAGGTGTCGCGTTCACGAAACCAAGTTGGAAAAATTCGTATAATATGTACAGGGTTGTTCATTATAAATCACCCACCCTTTATCATCGTTATTATTATTGCATATACAAAAAAATGTTTCAAATAAGAGTTGTGTGGCTGGGACTGAATTTTATTTGCATATTATCAAAAACACAGTGGCGTGCAGATACAACGGTATAAAAAGAAATTTTTTTTTTAAATGGAATACCCTGTATATCATTAAATTTTTATAATGGTCTCTTTACTCTGATTTCAAAAATATACCATATGATACCGTTTTCAAGTTATTAAATGTCGAATATCGTAGCTACTCTACTATGGAAAAGTTAACATTATTAAAGTAAGCTACGATATTCGACATTTAATAACTCAACGACGGTTTAAGATACCGGTATCATATGGTATATTTTTGAAATCAGAGTAAAAAGACCATTATAAAAATTTAATAATATACAGGGTATTCCAATTAAAAAAAAATTATACCATTGTATCTGCACGCCACTGTGTTTTTGATAACATGCAAATAAAATTCAGTGTCAGCCACACAACTTTTATTTGAAACATTATTTTGTATATGCAATAATAACGATGATACGGGGTGAGCAATTTATAATGAATAACCCTGTACAATAAAAAAATACATATATAATGTAGAGCTTATTATATATTATTGTAATACTGCTATTACTGTTCCCAATTTTGACTTATATTATTCATTTAAGTCCAGTCCTGGAATATAAACCTGACTTCCGATCCTTAGTTATACATATTGCTGTGACTCTTGCAAATTGAGATTTATATAAAAATAATTTAAACTATTCAATCAATAAGTAGGTAAGAATCAAGCATGCATCCTAGTGCTAGGCCTTATGCTAGACTAAGATACAACAAATTTTCTGCTAAATAGTAGGTTAGGCAATTTTACATTTAACTAGCTCAGTTTAGAATGATTAAAGAAAATGTTCTCTCAGGGGCAGAAAATATAAATAAAATTCTCCAATCAATTTGAATGCTCTTTAATCATCACCAGGTCAGGTAAAGAAAATAAAATGCAAAATAAATCTTATCATCTAATTTATTAAAAGAAAGTATCAAAAAAACGAGAAATTTTAAATTTCACAATATATATTTACAAGAACTTAATATTTCAAAACATCATCTAAAACTACCCATATCATAATCAACTAGTCAATATAATAAAGAAATTATAATTAATGAAAGCATAACATCGAGAAAAAAATTTATATTTTAAAAATAAACGTGATTATCATGATTTATGTTCGTCAAAGATACATGTAAACAATCAACATCTTTAATAAAATAAAATTTATTGCATATTGTGAATTGTACTGGAATATGAATAACCAAAAATTACGCGATTTATTATTTACGCAAAAAAAAATATAAACATTAAGGGAATGGCTTTGCCCTAATTAGTCCTGCCTGGTGCCTTTGCTCGCTCCCAAGACAGTACCATCAGAAAGCAAATTCACACTGGTAGGTACCCCAAAGTTCCACCCTACGATTATGCTTTTTTAACTCGTCGGACACAACCCGAACATACACCACCATGTGCTCACCCCTTAAGGCATATATACAAATTTTAAATTTAATAAAATAAAAAGTCTTTGTGCATTTAATTAATTAACTCAGCCCTGATTAGTTCTGCCTGGCGCCTTTTCTCGCTCCCAACACAGTACCACCAAGACTAATTCGTGTTTTAAGGATTCACCAGGACTCCATGCTATGAATTAAACAACTACTTAATTCATCGCACACATCCCTGATCTATTACCCAACACGTTAATATCAAACACACAAGTACTATAAAATATACTCCTACTTGATATACATAAAAGAAAAAAAAAATATTATTATTATTATTTTGCATTTTGAGCGGAGTTACCCCATGAAATTCTATACTTTCATAAAAGAAAAATATATATATATTAAAATAAAGCTTTACCTCCCTTTGAGATTCCAATACAAAACACCACTCAAAGAAAATTGGTACAACACTATACACACATTTATAACAAACATTATTAAATCACCTTAATTCTTCGTACATTGCTTCAAACTCATCCATCATAAAAAAAACTCGATGACTGTTCAATTATTCTATATATACATAAAACAAAATTATTAACCACAAATCTTCTAATCTGGTAAATAAAATAGTAAAGAAAATGTTAAAAAAAAATCATTATGCTATTCAACTTGATCGTTACAGTCACTAAAATGCTTTATCATAATGCATGGTGTAATAACCCTACATATAAAACAAAACATCCTAGAAAAATAAAAAAAATTCAAAGTTCTAATTAAATAAAACTGTTCCGTACATAAATAATTATTTCTAAAATAATTACAAGTCTCAATGCAAATTAAACTCCAAATTAAAACGATATCTAATTCATAAAATTATTCTGAGTTCCAATTCGGTTAGAAAATTCTATAAGTACAGTAAAATTATTACGGAAAATATTACAAGTTTTAAGTCTTGTTAAAATAGTATCGAAAAATCTCTTTGAAAATTATTCTAAGTTCAAATTCATGAATAAACTTTTAAGTTAATATAACATTTAAGAGGAAGAAGAGGTTTCCACCTACTTCTCCTTTTTTCCTCTTTTGAGTGCGGTTTACACCAAGCAACTCCCGGTTTCTCAGCGGTCCCGGATTTATATAGATATTTTTCTTCACAAAAACGCCCGGTTCTGTTCGGCAGATACGATTCCACAACAAAATATTGTTTTCGCCGGCCACACGGTCGATCTCTCCCGGTCCCAGTATTCTTTGTGCGGGAAACACTTTCCCGTTATACTTCACATAACATTTTATGCTTATTCTAATCTTATAGTTTTTATAAAAATTATAATAACATTCTCATATTATTTAACGTAAATAAAAATTAAATTTTGGCAAAATATTGACATAATGGATATTTATATACACATCATGATAAAATAACAATTAATTAAATTAAATCTTGAAGTGATCTTGATCATGCCTATCTATAAACTACCACCAAACTCAAGGTCACTGCAATATATTAGCCTTATAATCTCATACCTTCAACCTACGTATTGGCTCTGCTATGGCTTTTGCTGGTATGGATTATTATTGTTAATTATTGAAAATAATTTTATTTCATTTTAATAGTCTATTGTACCGGAAAATGCATAATCTATCTACACATTAAAGGAAAATTGCCCAGAAATTAAAAGGGATTCGTCTAATATGCAACAATAGTGTTGGACTTGGTAAAATAAGGTGCATTAATAAATCTTTATATTTTCATGAAGAAGCCGTATAGTCTGCAAACGAACTATTCCTCAAAAATTATCATTAAAAACGAAATAGTAGTATATTGAGATGGAAAAGACTTACATATAGTTTTACCTTGAAAACAATGTACATTTACCTTAAAATAATTTAAGTAGCTCAGTGTAAGCCGTTCTCTATTGGCAGTTTCGCCCCGTGGAATAACATTGTATCCGTATCGATCAGTGTTCTGTTATCGTTCTATTTGGATGGTAATCGAGAGATTTTGAGTTAGTACGTTTTAGTATATCACTCTCCGTGTAAGAAGTCTAGTTGAACATTGTATGGAATGTATCATAAAACTGATGAAGAACGCGCATCCGTCAGACTAGCATTTAAAGTATAAATATATCTTCTTATAGATTTTAGCGCAAACAGCTCGTGCTTATTTTTTCTAAACGAATAGTGACATTTACTGCTTAATAAATATAATAAACATAATAAGTTAATCTAAAAAAATTCAAGGATTTATGCGTTTCACTTCTCACCAAAAAAATTTTTTTTTATTAAAGCCATTCGAATCGTGTTAGTTTTTCTTTTATTCTGTTCGTCTGCACTTGTTTAACTCTGACATATTGAAAAAATTGCTATTATTTTATTGTAGTATTTCACCTCTTTCTGTGTTTATAGCATTTAGTTTTCTAAACTTGTTTCACTAATCAAACTTTTCAAGCTATGTAAACATCCCCATCAGATGTAGTGTTACATTTATCATATTTACATATAAAGGAAATATATCGACCGGAATCCGTTTAAGAGTAAGCAATTTTTTTAAGTGTTTGGCCTGTTCTTTAATAAAATAATTTGTTGAAAGGCTCAATATTTCGTTATTTGTTTATAACTTCATCAGGAGCTATTACTAAAAAATCACATAATTGAAGAAATATAATTACAGAAAGTGGTGTCAAACTTACAACTATAAATTTGAATTGACAACCTAAGTAAAAGCATAATACAACGTTTGGCAACTACTGCCAAGAACATCATACACGTATAAATCAAATCATCATAATTGTGTACAAAATAATTATAACAGAGTTAAAAAAAAGATTTCTCATTAAAATACCGACTAAAATCAAAAATATTAAAAATATAAAGTAAATAAAAGGTAAATAAAGCGCTCAAAACAAATACTTATTTGAAATATGTAAGATATAACAATAAATATTATGTAATTGGTTAATATGCGATTTAAAATTAATAACATCAACATCTCTATTAACGTAGATCATTTCTAGAAATAACCTCTATATATAATGTGATTCAAAATCTAAAACAGTCGAATGATCGTATTGAAAGTTGTGGGAATATAATGCCAGGGCAGATGATTTTTTTTCTAAACGAACGTCACTTTTGTGTTGAATAATCCGTGATTTTAATGTTTCTGATGTGTATTATTGCCTAGAGATCCTATAAACTACATCACTGTTCAACAAAAGAGGTGTTATGTTTTATGCTTCGATTGATTAATCCAAGCATTTTTTCCAAATATTATAATTAGCATTTCTATATTGTTGGGGGCCTTTTTGCTTAAGTATATACCTTTGTTCTACCCCCTTCGGGGCATTTTCTCCATTAGCTAGTATAATATATGTATCTGTCGTATAAATCTTTTACTTAATGTTGTATATGTATGGTATACCTAGCCAATGTATTAAGTTTTAATACTCAAAATTCTATTCTAGGCCAGCCTGTATGTTATTAGAAGCGTTAAGTGTGTTAGTTTTATGTCATATATATTACTAAACATTTTTGAGTCTGTTTCTGAATTTAAATTGAGGCCTGTGGCTCTAATTGTGAGAGTTTCTAGGAACATTATTCGTAGTAAAGTCCGCTGTATGTGGTTGCTCTATGATTAGCTAAAGCACATTATTGCAGTTTAATTCAGCTGTCGTACTTATGTTCTATTCTGTTCTCTAACATTTGTCTTGTCTGTCCAAAATAATTATTGCACTCGCATGGGATAGCATAAACATTATTGTTATTCATTTCTGTTAGTATCTTTTAATGTGGTATATAGTTTAGAAACTCTTGTGTATGCAATAGAACAGGTCTTTTGGATATATAATCAAAAGAGGAATTACTGTGGACACTTAAAATAAATCAAGAAATAGTGAATATTGGGCAAATTCCGCTGTAGAGCAACCGTAGCCACGTGTTTCTGACTCATTGGTCGTCATCATTACGGTGTGGGATATCCTTGTAGATGTAAGCATACACGGAAGACAAGGAATTGTCAACCTGCGTGCCATCCGAGTCCAGGAAAGATAATCAAAAAAGGAATTATCGCGGATATATAAAATAAAACAAAAAGTAGAGAATATTGGGCAAATTTCGCTGTAGAGCAACCGTAGACACGTGTTTCTGACTTATTGGTGGTCATCAGTACGGTAAAGCCAAGGAATAAGGTGGAATAACGTTGGAGATATAAGCATACACGGAAGACCATCAGGTGACAGATCGCCATTTGCACCTTCAGTTAGAATTCGAATAGCACGCAGGTTGACAATGTCTTCCTCGAGGCAATGTTAGTTGTTCTCAAAACCGAGAATCTTCTAACTAAAGTTCAATCAATAAGTTAATTAATCATTGTACTCTGCTGATGGTAGTCAGTTACACTGTAGCTGTGATATTGACTACCTACCTACATACTGCCGTGATCCCTACATTGGTCAGGCATTGTAAAATAAATAAATAATTATGTAATAGAATAAGTAAATAATTTATTAGTAGTAAGTGTAGGTATAGAAAAATGTATCATAAGTTGCATAACCGCAACGGCGTAACATTATAATGTAAGATGTATGAAAAATAAAATTGAAATAAAATTTATTTGAAAGGTACAAAAATAAAACTGAAATAAAATTTATTTGAAAGGTACAGAAATAAATACCAAAAGTAAAATTCATGTATTCTATATTTGTAGAAACGAGGAGCACAAGATGTAATTTCAATATACAAAGACAGAACCAAATTTTATACATTGTGTGAGAGTCGCATTAAATATTTTGAACAATAAACCACTATTTAAAATGAATAACGTATTAAGAACAAAGTACGAGAGAGATATGGGAGGGTCATCGTCGATCCATGGGCGAAGCAGTCTAATTTTAAAAGACGCGGTGAATCTTCGATCTTCATATTTTGATGATTGCAGATGTATTATACACTGCACAGAAATCATCCTTAGCAAATGTATTAAGTTATTTTATTTTAAATAAGTATTTTTCATTTCACAATTAATTTTTGTCATTTAGTTTAATTTCATTTTTTTATTAACTATCAATATGACCGAACAATATAAAGAGGAATTTGATGAAATATATGAGCACCATAAGTAAGTTATACTTTAATAATAAATTATGCTAAAGATGCTACGTGGAAATGTTCATCTTTAGCAAAGCGTTTAATGAATTTATTTAATATTTTAGATGGGATTAGTATCTTCTTTGTTATAAGTAAAAATAAATAAATAAATAAAGGGAGTCTTGTTCACAATGGAGAGAGGCATCAATAACACAACGTGTGAATGTTTGTTAGCGATGTTATCTATACTTTGTTAATAAGTTTTTTTTTTGATGCAAAATTTTATAGGGAATTCAAATATTATACGTAAAGATAGGTGCATTTTTGATAAACAATAGCCAATTTGTGATATGTACAACGTGCAAATATTTGCATATGATAATTGGTGACAGTATTATCAAGGTGTTTTCCTGTTCTGCGGAATTTTGTATTTTTCAAAGACACTTCGTGTAATGAATGCCTTTGTGGAAGCAAAATCTAGCATAGTATAAGAAAACTATTATTTCTTTGAAATTACACAATGTTAAGATATTAATATAACAAAGAGCGATATTTATTCTAAATCTACATGTTATATTCGTAATGTAATGTGTTTACGTATTTATAAAATACGCGTTTTTTTTTTTACTTGTTATTGGAATGTAAAAGGACAATTTCTTTTGCGGCCACATGTGGCAAGAAATTATTTTCATCGACACTATTATTATACGATGTTAAAAATAGAATATAAATATTTTATGAGATTTAGTTTTTTATTAGTAACCTTATCCTATAAGTTTTAAATAAGAAATGTTGTTAGAAAAACAAAAGGAACATCACTGCTAGAACCTACAAGAAATACACGAATGTTAATAGAGATTGAATTAACAAATTTAATAAAGAAATTTTTCACATGACAACGTTATCTCTACATTCGTTTAAATTATGCAGCTTTGTATTATTCTAATTTGATTGAGTTATGCTGGTACAAGATTATCAATTTTTTTTTTCAATACAGAGTTATAGCATATAGAATTTGATGGCGATGCCTAACGTATAGCAATAACACATTTATTATAAATAAAGAATAATAAAATTTGTCATCAAATATAATGTATGCTATTATAGCAAATATTTGGCGCCCAATCTAGTGGAGCAGTGACCTTTTGTCTTCTTTTTTATGGAAATATATATACACATTTAGCATTCAATTTAGTGCAGCAGTGCATCTTAATTTTTTTGTTGTTGTTAAATAACAGTAAATATTTATTTAATGTCTAATATAGGGACAATATAAATAATTCTGCAACATTTTCTTGTTTAAATAAGGATAAGAATTAAGTAGCGATAGTTTCATTATTAAGTAAGTTTAGTAATAAGAAACATGGCAGATAAAAATAAAAAGAAAGGTAAAGGTAATGGTAAAGACCAACAACCTGAGACCGAATTAGACTTAAAGTCAAAGCAATTCACACATTATAGAAATCCTAGTCAAACACTTTCTGATTCAGAGTCAGACAAACAAGAATCAAAAGGTGATAGAGAGGAGGATTCAATAATGGGAGAGAGTACACAAACTCAGGACACTAGTGGTGTATTTAGTGAGCAGAAATTTGAAACTCTTTTTCAAAAATTATTAAACACTATTGAATGTAACAATCAAAGTCTGAATAAAAGTATAGTACAAAAGTTTGAAGAAAACAATTTAAATATGAATCAAAAGTTAGAAGAAAATAATTTCAATATAAGTAAAAGTTTAGTAGAAGGATTAAAAGAGACTAAAGAGGAAATTAATTCTAAGATATAAAAAATTTTTATAGCTTTAAGAAAAGACAATTTAGAATTAAACTCTAAACTTGAAACAAAATTAGATCAAGCAGTAGTAGATTTAAAGAAAGAAATCTCTAGTAATGAGACAAAATGTGAAAATAAAGGTAAATTTCTGATTCAAGAAATAAATGATAGATCTGCCAAAACACAAATTACTCTAGATAAGGTTGAGAATAAAATAAATTCATTAGAAATAAAAATAATAAATGATGAAAAGGTAAATAAGGAACAATTTCAACAGCTTTCATATAAAATGGAAGATTGTAGAAATAAGTATAGTGCTTGTAATGATACCATGTTAACATTACAAGACAAAACGTTAACATTTGAGAATACGATTAAACAACTGGAGGATAAAGTAATACACGGGGTCAATATGCCTAGTGTATCTTTATCGCAAATACCAGTTAGTGCAGAAAATATACCCAAATTCTCGGGATTTTACAAGGATAATCCTATGGCGTTCATGAGGACTATTAAAACCTACATGAGGGGCATATCGGATGAAATGTCCAAATTACATTTCATAAGGGGATGTCTTAAAGATTATGCACTCCAATGGTATGATATGATCATTGATGAAGTGGCAAACTTTAGAGATTTTAAAACCCGCTTTGTAGGACAGTACTGGGGTCAAACACAACAAAGAAGGATAAGACATGATCTGGTGTTTGGTAAATACAGATCAGGATCCTCCAGAGAGAATTATATAATAAGGAAATATTCTTTCCTTAAGCACATACAACCAATGATAGAAGAAAGTGACATTGTATCGCAATTAGCTGCATATTTTGATCACAATGTTACGCAGGCAGTAGCTCTACAAGGAATAGATACTGTAGAAGGATTACTGGAAATGGTTAAAAGGTTAGACGATGTGGATGAGAAGGGTTATGGATACAATAGAAATAATCCAAATCCTGGTACAAATTATTCACCTCGACAGCAACAGAATAATAATAATGGACAAGTAAACAATTCAGGTCAGAATAGACAGAATTATGGGAATAATCCGTACATAAAGAATAGGACCAGAAACTTTGAAAATAAGAGAAAGAATGGTCAGAATTACAGGAAGGAAGAAAGGACTGATGAAAGGGACAGAAAAGTAAATAATGTCCAGGTCAAGGAAGATAAGAAGGAAACAATTCGCAAAGAAAAACAGGAATCGAAAGGAGCGATACCGAAGGATACCAGACAATTACCGATGAATAAGGAATGGGTAAACACTACTTATTCAGGTGCAACTTCGCTGGATTTTTAAGGAAACCAGTCAAAAAGAAAAACAACATACACAACATCTATAATTTTGAAGATCTTACGAAGATCACAACAGAACTACCGCACATCACAATCAAGCTTGGAAATGAAGAAGTGGAGGCATTATTGGACACAGGAGCGCAATTATCACTATTAGACAGTAGCATTATAGATAAAAATATAGAAAATTTGGGAAATTATATGCCCATCAGAAAGGTAAATTTGATTACTGCATATAAAAAATCTATGATCACAGTAGACAAAGTTTTTTGCATAAATGTTAAGATAGATAAGTTAGAATTGTTAACAGAATTTATTATAGTACCTAATTTAAATAGTAACTGTATTTTGGGAATGGACTTTTTAAGTCAATATAGTACAAAGCTTAATATGGAAGATAAGGCATTTCATATTAAGGATTCAGTAATCTCCTGGAGCAAGGATGCACAGGACGATGAAATTTTAATTACTAATTTATTTATAAATAAAATTACTGAACAAGACGTCACAAAAGAAATGGATAGTAGTTTATTCGTCAATAAAAGTGCACATCCTGTGAAGAATCCTCAAAGGGAGGACTTCACGATAAATAGGGATGGTACAGTATTAAATTGCGATAAACAATACAAAAGCCATGTGAGCAATCTTCTTAGTAAATATAAGAAATTATTTGATAATAGTCCAGGCCTAGCCAAAGGATATCAACATAAACTCAAGGTTGATGAGACACAACCATTCAAAGTAAAAAATTATCCCATTCCTAATAAATACAGAGAACAGGTAAAATTAGAAATAAAAGAGATGTTAAAAAACAATGTCATAGAGAGAACAGAATCAACATTTATTAACCATATAGTTGTAGTGGTAAAGAAAAATATAAATAATCAGAAAGAAACCAAGCTACGTCTATGTCTTGACGCGAGGAGTCTCAACTCAAGAACCTCTCCTAATTTTGAAGCCCCACAGAGTATAGATACCTTATTAACAAGGTGTACCGATGCCAGGTGGTTCAAAAAAATTGATCTTAAAAGGTCTTTTTGGCTGGTGCCATTACATAAAGATTCTAGAAAGTATTGTTCATTTATGTTTAATTCACTAGTATATTCATACAAAGTTGTTCCATTTGGTTTGTCAACGGCTACAGCGGCCTTGGTCAGAGCCATGCAACAAATTTTAGATCCACATGAAGAATATGTTTCTCACTATGTGGATGATATATTAATATTTAATAAAGACTTAGAAAGTCATAAGGTATCTGTGGACAAAGTATTAAATACTCTAGCAGAAAATGATTTAAAAATAAATCTTGAGAAATGTGAATTTTATAAAAAGAGTGTAAGCTATTTAGGCTATATTATAGATGGTAAAACTATCACTATAGAAGAGAAAAAGTTAGAAGCTATAAGAAAATATCCAAGACCTAAAAACATAAAAATGTTAAGAGGATTTTTAGGCATGATTAATTACTACAAACATTTTATTCCAAAAATATCAGATCAGACCTACATGTTATTTAGGATGATCAAGAAAGGAGTAAAATTGAAATGGTCTCAAGAAACATTGAAGGCATTTGAAAATGTAAAAGAAAATTTTTGTAAGGCTTTAATAATAAACTTACCTGACTTTAAGGAAGAATTTGTACTAAGGTGCGATGCATCAAATAATGCCATAGCGGCAGAACTATTACAGATAAGAAATGGAGTAGAAATGCCAATCTATTTCTTATCAAGAATCCTAAAGGGATATGAATTAAACTATACGACATCTGAAAAGGAACTCCTGTCTTTGGTTCATTCAGTGTCAAAACTAAAATATTATTTACTAGGGAATACCTTTTTGGTCGAAACAGATCATTTATCTTTGATCTTTCTTATGAAGACGAGATTTAATAACTCTAGAATATATAGATGGTCACTTTTATTATCTGAATATTCGTTCAAGATAAGACATAGAAGAGGAACAGAAAATATTGTTGCTGATGCATTGAGTAGAGCTCATGGTGGCATCAAACAACAAAACTCATATCAAATAAATCATTATGATTTAGAACATGCTCCAGATTTATACAATCGAGAAAGCATTGAAGTTAGTCAGCAATCTGAAGAGATACTAGACATTAAAAGAAGAATCCAAAGAGAAGGAAATTATAAAGGTTATCATATGAGAGACAATATAGTATATAAGACTTTAGGAAATAAGAATTTAATTGTTTTAGGTAGGGATTTAGCATTAAGTATTATTAGAAATGTACATAATAATTTAGGGCATCCTGGAAATAGGAAAACTTTCCTTATATTCAGAGAGCAATTTTATAGTTTTAAGGATAAATGTTTAATAGCTGCAGAAAATAAAAAATGCAGACAATGCTTATTGGACAAATACAAAAATAGAGTTAATCAAAAGATTGTACATAGTATTAGAGTAGAGAACAAACTAGATTTAGTAGCTGCTGATTTTCTGGGTAATTTAATACCAGGAGAACAAGGATATTGTAATATTTTCGTAATGGTAGATATTTTGACTAGATATTTTAAATTATATCCTACTAGAAAATATAATACACAAACGGCAATAAATTGCATAAATCAATTTATCAACGATCATGGACAAATAAAGAAGTTATTAGTAGATAATGCATCCTACTTTAACAATGAAAGATTCATACAAGAGTCTAGAGATATGAATGTAGAGGTTATCTTCACTAGTATTAGACATCCACAAGCTAATCCGAGTGAAAGATATATTCAAGAAGTAACTAGACATTTGAGAATGTTGACACATCAAAGACATAATGCTTGGGTAAGATATGTTGATGACGTAGAAAATAATATAAATTTCATGCCAAGTGTGACAACCAATATAAGTCCATACACTTTGATGCATGGAAAACATCCACCCAGACCTTGGTGTCAGGATACACCGATGGTGGACAATCTTGGAGATTTAATACATCAAGGCAAACTAAGACAAATGAATAGAGCTGAGAAATACGTGACAATGGAGAATGAGAAAATAAGGACCCACAAAATGTATCAGGTTGTAGATCCCGTAGTGGTGAAGAACTACAGATTAGGGAGGAGACATTTGAATAAATGTACGAAGTTAGATTTACCGTTCATTGGACCATACAAGGTAAATAGAATTTTAAGTGATGTAACCTATGAATTGCAAGAAATGGATAATGAAAATATAAAAGGCAAATATCATGTATCAATGCTGTATGATTACATAGATATAGAGAATGAATAAATTGTTGACGTAGAGATCACATCAGTGTTTGCGATGTGCGTCGTTCAGGTAAATAACCCTTATTGTAATGAACGTACACACACAGCAAACAAGGGATATATATATGCCGTGATCCCTACATTGGTCAGGCATTGTAAAATAAATAAATAATTATGTAATAGAATAAGTAAATAATTTATTAGTAGTAAGTGTAGGTATAGAAAAATGTATCATAAGTTGCATAACCGCAACGGCGTAACATTATAATGTAAGATGTATGAAAAATAAAATTGAAATAAAATTTATTTGAAAGGTACAAAAATAAAACTGAAATAAAATTTATTTGAAAGGTACAGAAATAAATACCAACAGTAAAATTCATGTATTCTATATTTGTAGAAACGAGTAGCACAAGATGCAATTTCAATATACAAAGACAGAACCAAATTTTATACATTGTGTGAGAGTCGCATTAAATATTTTGAACAATAAACCACTATTTAAAATGAATAACGTATTAAGAAACAAAGTACGAGAGAGGTACGGGAGGGTCATCGTCGATCCATGGGCGAAGCAGTCTAATTTTAAAAGACACGGTGAATCTTCGATCTTCATATTTTGATGATTGCAGATGTATATACACTGTACAGAAATCATCCTTAGCAAATGTATTAAGTTGTTTTATTTTAAATAAGTATTTTTCATTTCACAATTAATTTTTGTCATTTAGTTTAATTTCATTTTTTTATTAACTATCAATATGAACGAACAATATAAAGAGGAATTTGATGAAATATATGAGCATCATAAGTAAGTTATACTTTAATAATAAATTATGCTAAAGATGCTACGTGGAAATGTTCATCTTTAGCAAAGCGTTTAATGAATTTATTTAATATTTTAGATGGGATTAGTATCTTCTTTGTTATAAGTAAAAATAAATAAATAAATAAAGGGAGTCTTGTTCACAATGGAGAGAGGCATCAATAACACAACGTGTGAATGTTTGTTAGCGATGTTATCTATACTTTGTTAATAAGTTTTTTTTTTGATGCAAAATTTTATCGGGAATTCAAATATTATACCTAAAGATAGGTGCATTTTTGATAAACAATAGCCAATTTGTGATATGTACAACGTGCAAATTTTGCATATGATAATTGGTGACAGTATTATCAAGGTGTTTTCCTGTTCTGCGGAATTTTGTATTTTTCAAAGACACTTCGTGTGAATGAATGCCTTTGTGGAAGCAAAATCTAGCATAGTATAAGAAAACTATTATTTCTTTGAAATTACACAATGTTAAGATATTAATATAACAAAGAGCGATATTTATTCTAAATCTACATGTTATATTCGTAATGTAATGTGTTTACGTATTTATAAAATACACGTTTTTTTTTTTTTTACTTGTTATTGGAATGTAAAAGGACAATTTCTTTTGCGGCCACATGTGGCACGAAATTATTTTCATCGACACTATTATTATACGATGTTAAAAATAAAATATAAATATTTTATGAGATTTAGTTTTTTATTAGTAACCTTATCCTATAAATTTTAAATAAGAAATGTTGTTAGAAAAACAAAAGAAACATCACTGCTAGAACCTACAAAAAATACACGAATGTTAATAGAGATTGAATTAACAAATTTAATAAAGAAATTTTTCACATGACAACGTTATCTCTACATTCGTTTAAATTATGCAGCTTTGTATTATTGTAATTTGATTGAGTTATGCTGGTACAAGATAATCAATTTTTTTTTCAATACAGAGTTATAGCATATAGAATTTGATGGCGATGCCTAACGTATAGCAATAACACATTTATTATAAATAAAGAATAATAAAATTTGTCATCAAATATAATGTATGCTATTATAGCAATACGTAAACTATATGAATAAGAACATAGAATGTTTGGCAAAAATATCTAAAACACATTGTCCTAAAACCAATACGCTGAAATCATCGGTATCACATGGGACTGTGGGCGACGTAGATATAAGAGTTAAAAATGTTACACTTCAGATGGAATGTGCTATCAGGCGTTTGGGGTTGTTCATTGACAACATTCTAAGATTTAAATCTCATATATATAAATTAGTACAAAGGGATTATGCTTCCTTGAGGCTCTTTTATGCTAGTAGAAAAATTATGACCTTTGATCTCAAGATTTTTTGTGCGATTCTCTGGTCCTCTCACATTTGAGTTAACATCGTCTACGGTTCGTGTTTAGACTATAACTTGACTATTATTAAGATTCAAAAGTACAAAGTTTATGTATTAGATTTATCTACAACTTAAATAGAACGGAACATGTATCTCCGTACTTAATGAACTTGGTTGACTGCACATGTGCAACCGCAGACTACTATATTTATGTACACTGATTCATAATACAGTTGCAGTAAATGTTCCCTAGTATATTGCCCATTTATATACCGGGGTCGACATATTTTAATTTCTGATACGAACGTAGAAAGAGTGAAAGAGCGCGACGAAATAAACTAAAGATAAACATAAGCGAGGCTGCCACACTCGACAAACGTTTGCTATGAAATGTAAGTGGTGGGGGTCCCCCGCCACTGCGTTGCTCTCCCACCACTGTTAGCAAGCAGGCATCGCTGCATATCATAAGGTCATCTTGTGCATATGATAGAAATGCAAACCGAAATTAAAATTTGACGACTATGGTATATGAACGATTTATCTGTTCCACGCCATCGCAAGGCCGTCTATGGCATCACGGCATTACAATGTTCTACGGCAGAATTTGAAGGATAAAGGTGAAAGCTCCTTCAGATATTTACTGAAGGAAATGCATTTATATAAACAGCGAACTTGTGTATAAATATAATAATAGTTCAAGCAATGTTTATGCAGATGTGTTGAACTATGTAATATAACTTATGTAATAATGTAGTTTTATGTTAACGGACAGTTCTAATTTTATTATTTGTATTGATTATGAGTGGTTAAGTTGAACAGCACATGGTGAAGTCCGCCTAAATAAATTATTATTATTATTATTATTATTATACTATCAAAAATAATGTCTGGAACTTCCAATTATTAATCCAAAACTGTAACACGGATTATATAATAATTGAGAAATCAAACGCAAAATAGACTAAATTAATTAATTTTATTGTTTCTAATGTAATAATAAAACATTAATATATACTGAACACTAAAATGTAGTCATTTTCGTATTAGAGAAATTTATTTCATTGAGATAAAATTAACAAAAATACGTTCTGGAAAGCTAGAAATGGCTATTTATCAATTAGAGATTTATTTCCTTAATTTATCTGTCAAACACAGAAAAAAATGCGACTGCATTACTAAATTCAATTTCCTATAAATCTTTTTTGTATCCGTCTTTCCTATTTCGTTTTTCTTTCTTGTGTGTATGTATGTGTATACGTTTTACGTCCTCTTTTACACCTCCTCTTGCGTACGGATTTCCTGTATCCATAATTTACTTATTAAACAATCGTTTGTTCCGTTATTTCTTCCGTATTTTCAAATCTGAATTTAATTATTTTCTTAAAGCCGATACTATAAATAAATAAATAAAACTGAAATTTATGTTGAATACTGACTCAAACGATAAAAACAAGGAAACGGAAAAGAAGCATGGAAATATTATTTGTGAATGATCTAAGGAAACTAACTTACTTTTATTTTCTCCTTTCAGGGTTATAGGTGTATATTTTCTTTAAAAATTGGATTCTCACATCTGCAATGTAAATCTCTTTTAACCTCAAATTCACCTATTTTATATGTTGAAAAATATTCAAATATTTCCAAATATTTCTCCGCAAAAAAGAGACCTTCAATGCCCGTACATTCATTGTAAACCCAGGACATTTCTACTTATGCCACAATCTCGACGCTGTCACCAATCTGTCTTCTTACAGACGTGTCTCACGTGCTTTCTCGTTTAATGTGCAGATACAGGGAGCAGGTCCACACTCTATTTACATAATTCTGATGGATTGATATGAATCTTTACAATGAAAAAAATATTTATCTAGCAATATTTTTAAAACTGTCTCATCTAAATATGTGTAATACATTTATTGATTGTTTAACTCATTGTATAAATGCGACGAAAATTATATAAATAGGTAAGCACTGTAATTGTATGTAATAATAATTATTCTCCCACGATTGCACGAACAAATAAATGTGATAATAAATATAGTAATATCATTTAATAGATTCGATAGATACATGGTGAAACTTCATAATTACAAAATAAGCCAGATATATTGTTAGGTTTCACATGTTTTATTGTAAAATACTGCAATTATTTTATCACACTGTGGCATATTCAGGTCGAATAATAATAATAATAATAATGATAATAATTTATTTGTCCTCTCGACTACATTGTTGTATGGGATATGTCAACAAATAAAGCAATTATACATACAATATACATAAAAAAGACAACGTGAATATAAACTAATATAAAAACACAAATTCTGATTTACATCTCAATCAAGAACTCTGATAAAGAGTAGTAACACTTCCGCAACAAAGATTCTTTTATTGTGCGTTTAAAGATCTTCTGTAAACTTTATTTGGTAACTTCTTATATGCTTTTATAGCTAGTAAGTGCGAATTCTTTTCATAGAATGCAAGTTTATGCCTTGGTATTTCCAACAGTAATGAATTCCGCGTGTTGTATGAGTGATAACTATTCAAATGAGGCAAATCATTAAGATTGTCCTTCGCGTATAACAAAAGTTCCATGATGTAAATGCATGGTAGCGGCAACACTCACATCGAGGCAAAATATGAACTACAACTAGTTCTACTACCCACCCCATTCATAATACGTATAGCACGTTTTTGCATTTTAAATACTCTATCCAGGTCAGACGATGAGCCCCATGCCAAAATCGCATAAGATATCACCGAATGAATCTGGCCAAAGTAATATGTTAGGAGAATATCTGGGCTCACCTCAGATTTAAGGTTTCTGAGAACGTGACAAAATGAAGATATCTTTTTGCAAATGCTGTCAATGTGTTCATTCACTTGCATTTATAGTCAATGGTAACCCCTAGAAACCTAGTACTATCAACCTGTGCAATAATGTGACCGTTATATCTAATTAAATTCGATGTATCTCTGTCATACGTTCTTGTTCTGAAATCCATATAAGTGGTCTTTTTACTGTTTATAACTAAGTCATTTTGAAACAGGTATTCGCTTACCGCGATTAAACTATTTTCCGCGCATCGCACAGCATCTGTCCCATCTGAGCCACTTATAATCATAGATGTGTCATCCGCAAACAAAATAGCCCTATCCACGCCCATATCATTGACATATATTATGTAGAGTAATGGACCGAGGATGCTTCCCTGTGGTACACCACGCCCCAAATGTAACCTGCCAGAGCAAGTCCCGTCAATTTCCACATAGTGCTTTTTTCCTACAAGGTAGCTATTAAACCAGTCCCAAACATTTCCCCTAATCCCATAATTATACAGTTTTTCAAGTAGCACTCGATGGTTGACAAGATCGAAGGCTTTACTCAGGCCCAAAAAGATTCCCATACAAGTTTTCCCTTCATCCATATCGCTGTACAGATATTTTAAAAATGTAATAATAGCAGTGGAGGTGTTGCGTCCATTACGAAAACCAAACTGATTATCGTTAAGCGTGTTATTTTGCTCTAGAAATTTTATTAACCTTACTGCCATGGCTTTTTCAAAAACCTTAGAAAAAGAGTTCAGTAAAGATATGCGACGATAGTTTGATATACATTGCCTATCACCGTTTTTGAATAACGGCTTGATTTTAGAGACCTTCTGCTTCTCAGGAAATACGCCTTCTATAACTGAATTGTTGATTATTTGTGCTAAAGGAACCGCAAGCTCATGTATACATTGTTTTAATAGATTAGCACTAATCTTATCATCACCCGAAGAATATGTATTTTTTAGTTTGTTCACAATATTTACGAGCTCCAATTCACAAACAGGTTGAAAGAAGAAGGATGTAGTGCATGTGTGATTTATACTTGTATTAAACATATTTTTTCCCTGTAGAGGCAGTAAGCCATCAGCAATTTCATTGAAATAATTATTGAAGTGATCCACTAATATTTTCGGATCTTTAACAGTTTCATTATCTATTAATATACTTAAATGCAGGGAAAAAACATCAACTAAAGCTAGCCACATGACAAATTTGTGACAGGGAAACAATTAGCTATTCTACAAAGTAAGGCTTTAAAAGGGGAAGTTATTTATCTGATCATTTAAAAATATGTCTAGTTTGATATGTTTATTGATTTCTAAACTTTCAAATAGTTTTTTACTTTTGCGCTGTGTATGAAATATTTTGAAGCATGAATTAATAGGTATGAGTGTTGTCTAACAATTGATTAGCATAGGTAACGTTTCTTTTTTCTTAAACTATAACTACAATAATGTTCTTTAATATTTTCATTAAAAAATTTTGTTGCTTGTCCCGACATAATCACAAGAGCAATATCATTACTCGTTAACATATAAACCAATGTTTTTGATTTTACATCTGTCGTTTTTAATGTTTCTTTATTTACAAGCAATTAATACTTTAGTACTCTTAATTCCTTTTTGGAGACTATTCTAAATATTGTTTAGATTATTGAATTCTTTCCATATTTTAAATTTTTTCACGCAACTATTTCTTTCTTTTGAAAAGGTGAGCTGTTGAGAATAAAAGCAGAAACAAATTCTCAAGGTTTACAATCCGAGTGTCTAAAATTAATGAACATGAAATTAAATCTATCTTAGTAGTGTAGATTCGCCGGTCCTACTCCCGCCGCCGGGCGGCGGGGGTCAAAGGTCAAAGGTCAAAGGTCAAAGGTCAAAGGTCAAAGGTCAAAGGTCAAAGGTCAACGGTCAAAGGTCAAAGGTCAAAGGTTAAAGGTCAAAGGTTAAAGGTCAAGGGTCAAAGGTCAAAGGTCAAAGGTCAAAGGTCAAAGATCAAAGGTCAAGGGTCAAGGGTCAAAGGTCAAAGGTCAAGGGTCAAAGGTCAAAGGTCAAAGGTCAAGGGTCAACGGTCAAAGGTCACGGGGTCAAAGGTCAAGGGGTCAAAGGTCAAGGGGTCAAAGGTCACCGGAGGTGGAGGTCAAAGGTCGCCGGAGGTGGAGGTCAAAGGTCAAGGGTCAAAGGTCACCGGGGGGGTCAAAGGTCATCGGAGGCGGAGGTGGCGCCCTCTGACGGCCACTAGCCAAACTAAAAATGGCAGATTTCTTGATTACCAACCCAACTAATGTGGCGCCCTCTAACGGCCACTAGCCAAACTAAAAATGGCAGATTTCTTGATTACCAACCCAACTAATATGGCGCCCTCTGACGGCCACTAGCCAAACTAAAAATTGTATCTCTCATCATTACCAACCCAACTAAAGTGGTGCCCTCTAATGGTCACTAACCAAACTAAAAATGGCGCCCTCTGACGGTCACTAACCAAACTAAAAAATTGCATCTCTCATCATTACCAACCCAACTAAAATGGCGCCCTCTGACGATCATTTGCCAAACTAAAAAATTGCATCTCTCATCATTACCAACACAACTAAAATGGCGCCCTCTGACGATCATTTGCCAAACTAAAAAAATTGCATCTCTCATCATTACCAACCCAACTAAAATAGCGCTCTCTGACATTCACTAACCCAACTAATGTGACATCAGGCAAAATGGCCGACCATCAAGATGGTCAATAAAAATATAAACTTTGCTTCTAGAGAATTCCTGAATAAATTACACAACTTGCTATCGCGCTTCTCAATGTATTTCTAGCAGGTCTAAACATGTTTTCCAGCGGAAACCGCAACGTCTGCATGCTTCTGTGATAGCTGCAGGCTTGAAATGTATTTCTATATCTTATAAAATGAAAAAAGAAACAATGTATTTTTTAAGAAAAAACAATTTATTATTATAAATTAACAATATGACCAAGTTTCATAACTTCAAAGTCATAGTGAAGTGAATTATAACAAATATGTAGCACTTCCATCATAAGGAAAGCGTTAAACGAATTACAATGATCAACAAGCAATTCTGATACATTTGTATATAAATCTCCAGTTAATGTTATACAAGCGGTTAAGATCATCTTATAAAATGCTATAAAATCGCTGTTTACTAAAAATTCTAATTTACTCTTAATGAGCGGTTGTAAATTAAACAAATTGCTATAGGTATCCGAAGACAATACCAGCTGTTGATTACGACTACTTAATACAATGACAGTAGTATTCCTAAATGTTGACGTTCGAATTTGATGATTCGGACTGCAACCATCTGTCTTACAAAATTCCTCCCAGTCGTCCAATGTGAAGAATACACAGCTTGCAGGCGATCGAATCTGGATGATGGGCACGAATCCAGCCGCTGGACTAAGACCGATATTCACCCATTTCGAACCGCATTTGTTGAGGAAGTATGATGACTGCCCAATTAACTGTTTTTCCTTAACGATATTCTCATCTATCATTTTAAGCGAATCACCAATAAATTCATTATAAGTTTCTGAAAAAGAATTAAAAAAATATAGATATAAGTTTATGTATATAATAATTTTGTGTTCTTACTAGCTTCCATTTTAATCTTAGTGTGTTAAAATATGTGCGAACTCGAATGCAAACAAACTAATACTGATTTAGTGAGAGAAAATTACAGTGAGAACCAATGACGCCCTCTGACGGTTACCAAGCAAAGTAAATATTAAATATATAAGAGAAGAATTTCGAATATAATATCAGCAGTATCAATTGTAAAGCGGTGTAACACATTTTATATAGATAGTGATAATCAAGTACCTATAATGACAGTGAAACCATACAACGTGGAGAAGTATGAAAACTTTTTAGCAGTTAATGACATCGAAATACCTATTGGAGTTGGGAATTGGCTATTATCCTCGGAATTGAATCAAAGTACTTGTTTATTCATAGCAGCATTTGCATATCAGAACGATCAATATTTCGATATTGATCAATTAATCCACGTGTTAGAATATTGTAACCCCAATATAACCCAACTAAAAAAGTGTTGTATTTATTGTGAATATGAATATCTACGTGAACCTGATTTTGAACTTCGTGATGAAATTTGTGTGTTTGATATAGAAACGTCGAATGTGCTGACTTTAAATAAGAATATACCGGAGATGTTAATGACTTGGTATCCTTAATATGATCATCCAGAATTGGATTATAATGAAGAACTCGTCGTGAATGGTGGTGGATATGTTATATACGCTCATCAGAAGTGTTTCGCAAGGAGCTAACATGTACAGATCTGTATAATCTTGTCTGTACTTGTTTGGAAATACATCAGTCGACAATGTATGTTGAACGCAGGCATAGTGCACTAAGATTGAAGAAAGTAGTATTAAACAATAGAATTAAGAGGTTTATATCCGAATTAGAAAAAATTAAAACTGATATCGAAATATATAAATTAGTTGTAAATATCAGCAACATAAATATATAAAAAATGGATAATATTGAAAATAGAGTTGATCGGGCAATCAGACAAATCGATAAACATTTTTTGGATTATTGGATGGGATGGATAAGACGATGATTCAACATATTCCACTGTTTATTCTCCAAAATAAGGTGAAAAGCTGAATCTGTAAAGCAACACTAGCATTACATTCCTCAGGAGAAGCGATCAAGCCTAAGAGAGTATTTACCCTATGGCTCTCATTATAATCAACCTTGGCAAGACAATCATCTGGATGGTTGGACCCCAGCTCGAAGAAATTGTTATTTATGTAACTTTATAGAATAAATATACATATATGTAATGTACAATATAGTATACAATATTTTAAATAAAAGAACAAACAAAATTATTGTTTTTTTATTTATAGATAGTCATATAAATATATATACATATTTTAGAGGTTGAATGAATATACGATTCTACATATGTTCTATACATATTTATTAGGTATATTATATACATTTCCAAATCAAAATTTATGGCTGACCGAGAAAATAAATTACATATACACTCAAACACTCAGTGATGTAGTAATCATTTTTGAGTATACAGGTTGTTTCAAAGGTAAGATGGCGGATACAATATGGTCACAACCAGATTATGTAACAATTAATATTTGTTTTATACATATTTATTAATCAAATATCTTATACACCATTACATTTCAAAATTTATGGCATTATAATGTAAGTATAATACTTCAAGCCTATATAAGACATTTAAGAATTTATCATGACAAGAGATTTAATATTTTAATGTAAAGCACCTTACAATGAAAGCAGACTTGTAGCATACTTTTATGAAATCGAATAAAATCAGTACTCTTGAGCACACTTAACTTTTTCATTAGCTAAGACTGGAGATCTCTATTTGACATAAATTTTAAAATACATGTTCACGTATCATGGATTTTTTTTAAATAGTCATATAAATATATATACATATTTTAGAGGTTGAATGAATATACGATTCTACATATGTTTTATACATATTTATTAAGCATATATTATTATATTACATCTCCAAATCAAAATTTATGAGTGATACATAAAACGAAAATAAATACATATAAACTCAAGTACTGAGTGACGTAGTAACAAAATTTTAATATACAGGATGTTTCAAAAGTAAGAGGCGGATACATACAGAATGTTTCAAAGGTAAGGGGTGGGTGGATACATACAAGGTTTTCAAGTACACCGAGTTTTTATTACCAGTTTTAAAATTCACAGGGTTTTTATCATCGGTTTTAAAATACCAGGGTTCTCAGAAATTAATTGTTCATATCTTTGTAGATGTTAAATTCATCGCTATATTAGTAGTATTATACTTGTATGTATGATTATAACATTATTCATTATATATATATAAATATATATTTGTGACGAATAGAAAGAGTTAAATAGATAATGCGAGCTATTTCTTCAATTATTTTGTTAGAAAGCGCATTTTTTTATATTGTCGTCAGAAATATCTTTGAAAGCATTACCTCGATATAATTTAAAAAATTCCACAGCACTAATTAGACGACTTGAGATAATTGTATAGTTAGAAAGCGCATTTTTAAAGTTGACGTCATACTGATGTCATGTAGTTTGACCAGGAATTTAATATCCTTTAAGTTATATATTATATAATCTATAATATTTTTACTTAATATTGTAAGAACATTAAATAAAAAATTGAGGTTGCAGTTGGATTAGTAAACAATGGGCGTGGTCAAGATCTCTTTATTGCATGTAAATATCAATAAAGTAAATTTATAGTTGACGTCAGAGCTAGTATAATTTTTATATATGTATATAATACCTTGATATAATTAAAAAAATCCGCTCATACATAAATTCCTTATTGATCAATACATTTTAACGAACATAAAATTACATTGAAGTTCAGAAGTATTTCCATATGATAATATTAATGCAGACTTCAATAAGAAACAATGAACGATTCTGTTTTAAATGTATACACAATTTCAACGTTCATATTACTATAAAAATGATGTGGAACCGTGTCTTTCACCTATAAATTATGAACATTTAGCACCGATTGTTATTATAGACTCCAGTCATCAAAGTGAGTTGGTGAAGAACGAAGCAGTTGATATTCGATTAGACTTCAGTGAAAAAACTACAACATTTTGTCTGATTTTACACGATCGGATTGTTAAATATAACCCATTAACAAGTGTTGTAAAATTATTCTAAAGAGAGAAAATGTTTATAATAGATATTCAGGGATATCAGTATGAAGATAGCGAATATTTCATTAAAGAAATCGCAATCTACGATTTAACTACGCATCACGTTAACCATACTTTCGTTCAAATGCCTAACAAGTTGTCATGGTTTTGTCCAACAATTAAAAAACATATGGAATGGTTATGTAATAATATACATGGATTACATTGGGATAACATGGACAAACAACAATCAATATCGATGAATCATATAGAAAACTACATTCAGAGTATCGTTGGTGATGCTATCATAATGGTAAAAGGATTGAATAAGAAGAACATTTTGGAAAATTTTCTGTCCAATACAATTATCGATATGGAGAGATTCACTTGTCCAAATCTAAGTACTTTAAGACAAAATGAATGGAGTCGACATTGTAATTTCCATAAGAACAATAATTTAAAATGTGCAAAAGAAAATGTATATTTGTTATATCACTGGTTTATAAAATAATAAAACACAATATTTATTTAAAACCTTTAACCTATTTACATTATATTCTATAACTGTGTAAAACTATATTTCTGTGCAATGTCTTGGCTAACATTAATAATAATCTTCTTGTAATCATTACAAAAGCCGAACTTATACATTATTAAGCGCGAAAACCTACCTTTTCCTGTTACCTATAAATGTATAAAGTTTACATTACTAATTACTTAATATTGTGACGAATAGAAAGAGTTAATTAGATATGTGAGCTATTTCAATTATCTTGTTAGAAAGTATATTAACAAGCTGACGTCAAGTATTTGTAGGCGTTAATGATTGTACAACAGTGTTATTTATTACATGTCTTACAATATTAATTGTTTTATGAAACAGTTGATTCAATTTTATATCTATCAACGTCACAACCGCATATTTTTATTTAAAGACTTGTCTATACAAGTAAAATTGTTAAATACCATGTATTAAGTCTCCTAATAGATTATTTCGAGAAAACATACATTAACAAGCTTTTAGAAAAACTCTCTAATTATGTAGCCAAAAATATTTTACCTCAATCCATAAAATATGACATTTTTGTTTCAGTTTATATGATCAGTAACACGATGGTTGGTATATCTTCTTATAATGTAAATGTTTCTTTATGCAATTAGGGATTTACTTTTTTTCATTGTACCATATTTCAAGTTAATATCTATTATATTTTCTGTATTATTACATAATACGGAATTTGAAATTAGACAGCGAACAACATTAACAAATAATGAAAAGCGAACATTTTGATTAACACGCAAAAGAGATTTAATAATTTATTGCCATATACTACGAAAATAATATTTTTTACTTAATATTGTAAAAATATTAAATAAACAAAAAAATTGAGTTGAAGTTCGATTAGTAAACAATGGGTGTAACCAAGATATCTTTATTACATGCAAATATCAATAAAGCTAATGATATAAATCTAGAATAGATGATGTAGGATATTTTCACATACATAGTTAACAATATGTAAAGTATATATTATCAAATGTTGACATCAGAACTCTAGAGTATAATTGATATATTAGTCAGATAAATTGTGAAAGTATATAGAAAGAATGATAATCATTCTTCATAATACCTCAACTAAATTTTAAAATGTATCTGATCCTCATCCCAGCAAGTCGAACATAATTTAGCATTTTCTCGATGTATTATCATCTAAAATTACAAAAACATTCAAATATAACAACATGAACCGTTATACATATGTAGAAAGAAACCAACCTTGTCATAGTTATACCAACAGTATTATTTATTCCTAGTCTTACTGTGCTAATTATTCTGAATTCAATCAATCGGAATGTTGTTTTCTGAAACAGTCCAATAAAAAACTAAAAAAATCACTAATTTCTTTAAATAATAAAACTGAATCATGGAGATATATTTAAACCATAAGCAGAATTAATCATTCATATCTTTGTAAATATTAAAATCAGAATTATTATACACTAGTTGACAAAAATTTCCATTCATTAATATATAAATGAAAGCGTATATCAAGAAATTCCAAAAATTTTAATGATCGAGTTAATAGGTATCGTCTAATAATTTCTCTCAATGTATACCAGTATAACGCTTGTTCTGTATATGCTTCTTCTTTACATATATAATATATGTATATATTTGTTTTAATTTTTATACAATATTCTTACAATATTAAATAAAATATAATATTTATACAATCCTGAGATATATAAAATATATATAATTAGTTATAATTGTATAAAAGAACAACAATAATAACAACTTTTTCCTAATGCTTTGCAGAACGGAACTATTTATTCGAGTAATTTGATTAAATTTCTTTATAATATTTATCTATATACTATTGCGGCGGTGCTTGATACATTATTTTTTCGGCAAGGCTCTAAAAAGAAATCCCACGGTGTGAGATCACAATATTATGTTTATTATTCAAACTAATTAAAAGATTTTTAAATACTTCTCGTAATATATTCATTTCTCACCCATTCTAGCAGAGGTTTATAACTCAAGTAACTCAAAGCTGTATCATCATTGACTAAGCTGATAAAGAAGGGCAGGATTATTTTGAATTGGATCAATAATTCTTCATCTACTTATGGTGGACCAAAACACCAACTTTTGTGCATATAGAGGAACTTCTACACAAAAATCAGCGAGTGTATAAATAAGAAATCAAATGTTTTTGATTTTTATATACAGGGTGAGTCATTAGTAGCCGCTCTTTTGTGTTTTAAATAAAAGAAAAAACAATTAGTGGAAGATTCATGATTGTTTGGGGAGTATGTTATCAAAAGACTTTAGCCCTAACACACTTCCGGTTTCACCGGAAATACACTCAACACAAGAACAACAATGTTTATTCTTAGACATATATCTTCAACTATACACTTCCTACCACTTAATGTAAAAACGTATCAAATAATTTCTAAAATTTTAACGATCATTGTTTTCAACTACATATTTTTCAACACTTAGAGAGCACAATCAAGGGATTTATAAAATCTTAATAACCAAGCTAATAGACATCACCTAAAAATTTCTATTCATTAATATATATAATATATTATATAATAGAAAATTTTTTTAGTCGATGTCTATAAACTCGGTCATTAAGATTTTATAAATCCCTTGATTGTGCTCTCTAAGTGTTGAAAAATATGTAGTTGAAAACAATGATCGTTAAAATTTTAGAAATTATTTGATACGTTTTTACATTAAGTGGTAGGAAGTGTATAGTTGAAGATATATGTCTAAGAATAAACATTGTTGTTCTTGTGTTGAGTGTATTTCCGGTGAAACCGGAAGTGTGTTAGGGCTAAAGTCTTTTGATAACATACTCCCCAAACAATCATGAATCTTCCACTAATTGTTTTTTCTTTTATTTAAAACACAAAAGAGCGGCTACTAATGACTCACCCTGTATATAAAAATCAAAAACATTTGATTTCTTATTTATACACTCGCTGATTTTTGTGTAGAAGTTCCTCTATATGCACAAAAGTTGGTGTTTTGGTCCACCATAAGTAGATGAAGAATTATTGATCCAATTCAAAATAATCCTGCCCTTCTTTATCAGCTTAGTCAATGATGATACAGCTTTGAGTTACTTGAGTTATAAACCTCTGCTAGAATGGGTGAGAAATGAATATATTACGAGAAGTATTTAAAAATCTTTTAATTAGTTTGAATAATAAACATAATATTGTGATCTCACACCGTGGGATTTCTTTTTAGAGCCTTGCCGAAAAAATAATGTATCAAGCACCGCCGCAATAGTATATAGATAAATATTATAAAGAAATTTAATCAAATTACTCGAATAAATAGTTCCGTTCTGCAAAGCATTAGGAAAAAGTTGTTATTATTGTTGTTCTTTTATACAATTATAACTAATTATATATATTTTATATATCTCAGGATTGTATAAATATTATATTTTATTTAATATTGTAAGAATATTGTATAAAAATTAAAACAAATATATACATATATTATATATGTAAAGAAGAAGCATATACAGAACAAGCGTTATACTGGTATACATTGAGAGAAATTATTAGACGATACCTATTAACTCGATCATTAAAATTTTTGGAATTTCTTGATATACGCTTTCATTTATATATTAATGAATGGAAATTTTTGTCAACTAGTGTATAATAATTCTGATTTTAATATTTACAAAGATATGAATGATTAATTCTGCTTATGGTTTAAATATATCTCCATGATTCAGTTTTATTATTTAAAGAAATTAGTGATTTTTTTAGTTTTTTATTGGACTGTTTCAGAAAACAACATTCCGATTGATTGAATTCAGAATAATTAGCACAGTAAGACTAGGAATAAATAATACTGTTGGTATAACTATGACAAGGTTGGTTTCTTTCTACATATGTATAACGGTTCATGTTGTTATATTTGAATGTTTTTGTAATTTTAGATGATAATACATCGAGAAAATGCTAAATTATGTTCGACTTGCTGGGATGAGGATCAGATACATTTTAAAATTTAGTTGAGGTATTATGAAGAATGATTATCATTCTTTCTATATACTTTCACAATTTATCTGACTAATATATCAATTATACTCTAGAGTTCTGATGTCAACATTTGATAATATATACTTTACATATTGTTAACTATGTATGTGAAAATATCCTACATCATCTATTCTAGATTTATATCATTAGCTTTATTGATATTTGCATGTAATAAAGATATCTTGGTTACACCCATTGTTTACTAATCGAACTTCAACTCAATTTTTTTGTTTATTTAATATTTTTACAATATTAAGTAAAAAATATTATTTTCGTAGTATATGGCAATAAATTATTAAATCTCTTTTGCGTGTTAATCAAAATGTTCGCTTTTCATTATTTGTTAATGTTGTTCGCTGTCTAATTTCAAATTCCGTATTATGTAATAATACAGAAAATATAATAGATATTAACTTGAAATATGGTACAATGAAAAAAAGTAAATCCCTAATTGCATAAAGAAACATTTACATTATAAGAAGATATACCAACCATCGTGTTACTGATCATATAAACTGAAACAAAAATGTCATATTTTATGGATTGAGGTAAAATATTTTTGGCTACATAATTAGAGAGTTTTTCTAAAAGCTTGTTAATGTATGTTTTCTCGAAATAATCTATTAGGAGACTTAATACATGGTATTTAACAATTTTACTTGTATAGACAAGTCTTTAAATAAAAATATGCGGTTGTGACGTTGATAGATATAAAATTGAATCAACTGTTTCATAAAACAATTAATATTGTAAGACATGTAATAAATAACACTGTTGTACAATCATTAACGCCTACAAATACTTGACGTCAGCTTGTTAATATACTTTCTAACAAGATAATTGAAATAGCTCACATATCTAATTAACTCTTTCTATTCGTCACAATATTAAGTAATTAGTAATGTAAACTTTATACATTTATAGGTAACAGGAAAAGGTAGGTTTTCGCGCTTAATAATGTATAAGTTCGGCTTTTGTAATGATTACAAGAAGATTATTATTAATGTTAGCCAAGACATTGCACAGAAATATAGTTTTACACAGTTATAGAATATAATGTAAATAGGTTAAAGGTTTTAAATAAATATTGTGTTTTATTATTTTATAAACCAGTGATATAACAAATATACATTTTCTTTTGCACATTTTAAATTATTGTTCTTATGGAAATTACAATGTCGACTCCATTCATTTTGTCTTAAAGTACTTAGATTTGGACAAGTGAATCTCTCCATATCGATAATTGTATTGGACAGAAAATTTTCCAAAATGTTCTTCTTATTCAATCCTTTTACCATTATGATAGCATCACCAACGATACTCTGAATGTAGTTTTCTATATGATTCATCGATATTGATTGTTGTTTGTCCATGTTATCCCAATGTAATCCATGTATATTATTACATAACCATTCCATATGTTTTTTAATTGTTGGACAAAACCATGACAACTTGTTAGGCATTTGAACGAAAGTATGGTTAACGTGATGCGTAGTTAAATCGTAGATTGCGATTTCTTTAATGAAATATTCGCTATCTTCATACTGATATCCCTGAATATCTATTATAAACATTTTCTCTCTTTAGAATAATTTTACAACACTTGTTAATGGGTTATATTTAACAATCCGATCGTGTAAAATCAGACAAAATGTTGTAGTTTTTTCACTGAAGTCTAATCGAATATCAACTGCTTCGTTCTTCACCAACTCACTTTGATGACTGGAGTCTATAATAACAATCGGTGCTAAATGTTCATAATTTATAGGTGAAAGACACGGTTCCACATCATTTTTATAGTAATATGAACGTTGAAATTGTGTATACATTTAAAACAGAATCGTTCATTGTTTCTTATTGAAGTCTGCATTAATATTATCATATGGAAATACTTCTGAACTTCAATGTAATTTTATGTTCGTTAAAATGTATTGATCAATAAGGAATTTATGTATGAGCGGATTTTTTTAATTATATCAAGGTATTATATACATATATAAAAATTATACTAGCTCTGACGTCAACTATAAATTTACTTTATTGATATTTACATGCAATAAAGAGATCTTGACCACGCCCATTGTTTACTAATCCAACTGCAACCTCAATTTTTTATTTAATGTTCTTACAATATTAAGTAAAAATATTATAGATTATATAATATATAACTTAAAGGATATTAAATTCCTGGTCAAACTACATGACATCAGTATGACGTCAACTTTAAAAATGCGCTTTCTAACTATACAATTATCTCAAGTCGTCTAATTAGTGCTGTGGAATTTTTTAAATTATATCGAGGTAATGCTTTCAAAGATATTTCTGACGACAATATAAAAAAATGCGCTTTCTAACAAAATAATTGAAGAAATAGCTCGCATTATCTATTTAACTCTTTCTATTCGTCACAAATATATATTTATATATATATAATGAATAATGTTATAATCATACATACAAGTATAATACTACTAATATAGCGATGAATTTAACATCTACAAAGATATGAACAATTAATTTCTGAGAACCCTGGTATTTTAAAACCGATGATAAAAACCCTGTGAATTTTAAAACTGGTAATAAAAACTCGGTGTACTTGAAAACCTTGTATGTATCCACCCACCCCTTACCTTTGAAACATTCTGTATGTATCCGCCTCTTACTTTTGAAACATCCTGTATATTAAAATTTTGTTACTACGTCACTCAGTACTTGAGTTTATATGTATTTATTTTCGTTTTATGTATCACTCATAAATTTTGATTTGGAGATGTAATATAATAATATATGCTTAATAAATATGTATAAAACATATGTAGAATCGTATATTCATTCAACCTCTAAAATATGTATATATATTTATATGACTATTTAAAAAAAAATCCATGATACGTGAACATGTATTTTAAAATTTATGTCAAATAGAGATCTCCAGTCTTAGCTAATGAAAAAGTTAAGTGTGCTCAAGAGTACTGATTTTATTCGATTTCATAAAAGTATGCTACAAGTCTGCTTTCATTGTAAGGTGCTTTACATTAAAATATTAAATCTCTTGTCATGATAAATTCTTAAATGTCTTATATAGGCTTGAAGTATTATACTTACATTATAATGCCATAAATTTTGAAATGTAATGGTGTATAAGATATTTGATTAATAAATATGTATAAAACAAATATTAATTGTTACATAATCTGGTTGTGACCATATTGTATCCGCCATCTTACCTTTGAAACAACCTGTATACTCAAAAATGATTACTACATCACTGAGTGTTTGAGTGTATATGTAATTTATTTTCTCGGTCAGCCATAAATTTTGATTTGGAAATGTATATAATATACCTAATAAATATGTATAGAACATATGTAGAATCGTATATTCATTCAACCTCTAAAATATGTATATATATTTATATGACTATCTATAAATAAAAAAACAATAATTTTGTTTGTTCTTTTATTTAAAATATTGTATACTATATTGTACATTACATATATGTATATTTATTCTATAAAGTTACATAAATAACAATTTCTTCGAGCTGGGGTCCAACCATCCAGATGATTGTCTTGCCAAGGTTGATTATAATGAGAGCCATAGGGTAAATACTCTCTTAGGCTTGATCGCTTCTCCTGAGGAATGTAATGCTAGTGTTGCTTTACAGATTCAGCTTTTCACCTTATTTTGGAGAATAAACAGTGGAATATGTTGAATCATCGTCTTATCCATCCCATCCAATAATCCAAAAAATGTTTATCGATTTGTCTGATTGCCCGATCAACTCTATTTTCAATATTATCCATTTTTTATATATTTATGTTGCTGATATTTACAACTAATTTATATATTTCGATATCAGTTTTAATTTTTTCTAATTCGGATATAAACCTCTTAATTCTATTGTTTAATACTACTTTCTTCAATCTTAGTGCACTATGCCTGCGTTCAACATACATTGTCGACTGATGTATTTCCAAACAAGTACAGACAAGATTATACAGATCTGTACATGTTAGCTACTTGCGAAACACTTCTGATGAGCGTATATAACATATCCACCACCATTCACGACGAGTTCTTCATTATAATCCAATTCTGGATGATCATATTAAGGATACCAAGTCATTAACATCTCCGGTATATTCTTATTTAAAGTCAGCACATTCGACGTTTCTATATCAAACACACAAATTTCATCACGAAGTTCAAAATCAGGTTCACGTAGATATTCATATTCACAATAAATACAACACTTTTTTAGTTGGGTTATATTGGGGTTACAATATTCTAACACGTGGATTAATTGATCAATATCGAAATATTGATCGTTCTGATATGCAAATGCTGCTATGAATAAACAATCACTTTGATTCAATTCCGAGGATAATAGCCAATTCCCAACTCCAATAGGTATTTCGATGTCATTAACTGCTAAAAAGTTTTCATACTTCTCCACGTTGTATGGTTTCACTGTCATTATAGGTACTTGATTATCACTATCTATATAAAATGTGTTACACCGCTTTACAATTGATACTGCTGATATTATATTCGAAATTCTTCTCTTATATATTTAATATTTACTTTGCTTGGTAACCGTCAGAGGGCGTCATTGGTTCTCACTGTAATTTTCTCTCACTAAATCAGTATTAGTTTGTTTGCATTCGAGTTCGCACATATTTTAACACACTAAGATTAAAATGGAAGCTAGTAAGAACACAAAATTATTATATACATAAACTTATATCTATATTTTTTTAATTCTTTTTCAGAAACTTATAATGAATTTATTGGTGATTCGCTTAAAATGATAGATGAGAATATCGTTAAGGAAAAACAGTTAATTGGGCAGTCATCATACTTCCTCAACAAATGCGGTTCGAAATGGGTGAATATCGGTCTTAGTCCAGCGGCTGGATTCGTGCCCATCATCCAGATTCGATCGCCTGCAAGCTGTGTATTCTTCACATTGGACGACTGGGAGGAATTTTGTAAGACAGATGGTTGCAGTCCGAATCATCAAATTCGAACGTCAACATTTAGGAATACTACTGTCATTGTATTAAGTAGTCGTAATCAACAGCTGGTATTGTCTTCGGATACCTATAGCAATTTGTTTAATTTACAACCGCTCATTAAGAGTAAATTAGAATTTTTAGTAAACAGCGATTTTATAGCATTTTATAAGATGATCTTAACCGCTTGTATAACATTAACTGGAGATTTATATACAAATGTATCAGAATTGCTTGTTGATCATTGTAATTCGTTTAACGCTTTCCTTATGATGGAAGTGCTACATATTTGTTATAATTCACTTCACTATGACTTTGAAGTTATGAAACTTGGTCATATTGTTAATTTATAATAATAAATTGTTTTTTCTTAAAAAATACATTGTTTCTTTTTTCATTTTATAAGATATAGAAATACATTTCAAGCCTGCAGCTATCACAGAAGCATGCAGACGTTGCGGTTTCCGCTGGAAAACATGTTTAGACCTGCTAGAAATACATTGAGAAGCGCGATAGCAAGTTGTGTAATTTATTCAGGAATTCTCTAGAAGCAAAGTTTATATTTTTATTGACCATCTTGATGGTCGGCCATTTTGCCTGATGTCACATTAGTTGGGTTAGTGAATGTCAGAGAGCGCTATTTTAGTTGGGTTGGTAATGATGAGAGATGCAATTTTTTTAGTTTGGCAAATGATCGTCAGAGGGCGCCATTTTAGTTGTGTTGGTAATGATGAGAGATGCAATTTTTTAGTTTGGCAAATGATCGTCAGAGGGCGCCATTTTAGTTGGGTTGGTAATGATGAGAGATGCAATTTTTTAGTTTGGTTAGTGACCGTCAGAGGGCGCCATTTTTAGTTTGGTTAGTGACCATTAGAGGGCACCACTTTAGTTGGGTTGGTAATGATGAGAGATACAATTTTTAGTTTGGCTAGTGGCCGTCAGAGGGCGCCATATTAGTTGGGTTGGTAATCAAGAAATCTGCCATTTTTAGTTTGGCTAGTGGCCGTTAGAGGGCGCCACATTAGTTGGGTTGGTAATCAAGAAATCTGCCATTTTTAGTTTGGCTAGTGGCCGTCAGAGGGCGCCACCTCCGCCTCCGATGACCTTTGACCCCCGCCTCCGGTGACCTTTGACCCTTGACCTTTGACCTCCACCTCCGGCGACCTTTGACCTCCACCTCCGGTGACCTTTGACCCCTTGACCTTTGACCCCTTGACCTTTGACCCCTTGACCTTTGACCTTTGACCCTTGACCTTTGACCTTTGACCTTTGACCCTTGACCTTTGACCTTTGACCCTTGACCTTTGACCTTTGACCTTTGACCCTTGACCTTTAACCTTTGACCTTTAACCTTTGACCTTTGACCTTTGACCTTTGACCTTTGACCTTTGACCTTAAACCTTTGACCTTTAACCTTTGACCTTTGACCTTTGACCTTTGACCTTTGACCTTTGACCTTTGACCTTTGACCTCCGCCGCCCGGCGGCGGGAGTAGGACCGGCGAATCTACACTACTTATCTTAATACAAATACATGTCCAAAATATATAGTTCTTTCTTTACAGCGCATGAATTTATTAACATAATAACATACTGTAGCCAAGAGATTATGGATGGAGCAAAAATCATCTTATTCAAAAAATAAAAAAATTCGAGATATCCTCATTCCTCTGGATTCTTATTATGTTGATGATTCCTACAGAAGAGGAATAAACCATGATTCGCGATATATTTCTTATATATATTTATAACTATTATTTTGTGAATAGAAAATAAATTTTATAAACTAATTTTTTAACAATCTAATATTATTCTATCCGTTAATAGAATAAGATTTTTAAAAAGTCGTTTAAGTTTTAATCTGCTCTAATAGCGATGTTCTAACTTTTACATTAACATTACAGCTTTTCTAACATGACAAAGTTGATTAAGAACGCATTGCAGTTTTTTCCACAAAACAGTCATATCTGTAATTATAGAAAACAGTTCTTTATGTTTAATAAAGAATACTAATACTGTGTGTGTGATCGTTTACTATAGTTAACCCTGAAGAAGCGCTAATTCAATAAGTGCGAAATATAGGAAGTAAAAAATTTGGACTTCTTTAAGAAAAAGTTTGATTGTATCGAAACCAGTTTTGGTAAATAAAATACCAGTAATCATTTAAAATAAGATTTAAAAAAAAACTTGAAATTATGTCGAGTTGTTGTTTTCAAATACCGGGTGTCCCAGCTAAGACTTTCGGGTCATATAATTCCATTATTATTGAACGAATTTTTATAAAATTTGAAATATAGACAATTTATTAAGTAAAGAACCGTTGCGCTATACTGAAACAACAATAGTCAATTTAATAACAAAAGTTGATAACAAAGAACGACCAAAAAACGAGAACATTAAAACAAAAAGCAGATGAAAATGTCGTAGTAGATGTTCGAATGTACCA
Organism: Amphimallon solstitiale; assembly: GCA_963170755.1. Taxonomy (NCBI): domain Eukaryota; kingdom Metazoa; phylum Arthropoda; class Insecta; order Coleoptera; family Scarabaeidae; genus Amphimallon; species Amphimallon solstitiale. Next base: position 48,062,944 of record OY720684.1, on the reverse strand, counting down.
CCATCCGCATCAATACATCTCTCTAAACGAATCCTAAAATCATCAATTATGTTTCGCATCATGTTAGCATTTATTGATGCAAATGCTTCTCGGATTCTGTTCTGCAAATATTCAGGAATTGTAGGCGGTGTTGAATAAACTTTTGTTTTGACGTATCCCCACAGGAACTAGTCACAAATGGTGAGGTCTGGTGATCGGGCCGGCCAAGGTATTGGGCCTCCTCTTCCTACCCGTCGAGGTCCAAAAGTTGTATCTAAATGAGCACGGACTGGTCTAGCGAAATGTGGCGGCGTTCCATCTTGCATAAAGACCATTTCATTTTGAAGTATAGGTGGTAGATGACCAATTAAATTCTGAAATTCATTTACATCACTGTAAAAATAATAGGTACATGGCACCATTCAAATTTCAAAGTGAGGCCCTATTACATGCTCTCCGATCACAGCACTCCACACATTAAGTGACCGCACACGCTGGTTATCAACATGCCGGACCCAGTGCGGATTTTCAATTGCCCAGTAGCGCATATAGTGGCGATTTACAACACTATTGCTTTTAAACGTTGATTCATCAGAGAGAATCATCCTCCTGATAAAATGAGGATCATCTTCAATGGTTTGCAGCATGAAGTAACAAAAATTTAATCTATTAATCATGTCATCTTCAGACTACTCTTGGTGCAAAGAAATTTTAAAAGGATGATATTTTTTTGATTTTAATATTCTATGGATTGTTGCATTTTGTGTGCATGCCTCCATTAGAGCACCCACTATTTCTTGATTCCCAATGGCTGGCTTTTCCCTTACACGCTTTAATTCGCGGGCACTTCCTGTGTCGTCAAATAAATTTATTATTCTTTTGACTTTAAATTTTGAAAGGCCTTCTTTCGGGTGACGATCGACAAGAACTCTTACGGTTTCGTTTAAGTACTTGTGACATTTACCATAAGCGAAAATGATTATACATTAACAATTCAGCCATTTTATATTCGAAAGGGAAAACAAAAAATCGAAATTAATACTTTCTACTGAATTGTCAACAATGACATTTGACTTTTTCAAAAATTATGAGGGATGTACAAATTAAATCCCGGCAACGTTATTCAATTGTTCTCAAAGTTGTCTATGCGGTAATTTGTCTTAATAATTAAATTACATATTTAGCAACATAATTTGATTTTTCTTTGAAACCAAAATTTTGTTTTAGTTCATTTTTTCTTTAGAGGCTTGATTTTTGGTGCTTAACCATCTAAAGATATTTTCGTGGAATTTGAAAGAAAAGAACGATGAGTGAAAATTACATTTTTTAACTTTCACTAATTTCAAAAGTAACAGAACAATCCTCATTCAATAAAGTATCTACATTTTACATTTCAAAAAAATTCGTTCAATAATAATGGAGATGACCCGAAAGTCTTAGCTGGGACACCCTATATAACTAAGTCCGAATGGTTATATTACGTTACTAATGTTAGACAAAAGGCAAATGTCATTTCGATAAAACTTTTATAGTTTTTGCGTTTGTAAAAAAGGTTTACCACAAACTCTAATATTATTCCACATAATCTCCTCCACATCCAGAGCAATATTCATCTTTTTTTCTAAATTGTATGTAAACATTTAAACATTAATTTCTCGAACAGCCTCCTAAATGCGCATTTTTAGATAATTTAAATCATTTCCCATTGTTTCTTTGTGCACTTTTTGCTTTAGGTAACTTCAAAGAAAAAATCCATGGGAGTTAAGTCCGGTGACGCAGCTAGCCAATGTATTGATCCGTATCGTTCATTCTATTGGAAAAGTGAAAATTTAACAATTCTTTTACACTCAAGGTACCATGAGCTGGACAGCCGCCTTGTTGGAAGTAGATGCGTCATAATTCTTCTTGCTCAAGTAATGGCAATAAAAACTTCTGAAGCATTTCCAAGTAATTGTGTTGATTTAAATTTCCAATAAAAAATAGGATCCAATGATTCTGCTTAATAGCATTCCGCACCATACATTGATTTTTTGACATCGCCGATTTCGGACATTCATTCTAAAATTTGAATTACCCTTTGACCAATATCTATATCTGATAAAAAAAAATGAGGTGTGGCCACCACACGACTTTCTTATACGTAGTGTTACTTCCGGTCCGAATTTTGAAATTTCATTTATATAAAAAATATTCCAAATCCAACTGTAAATACTTTTGTACTCTTCATAAATATATATAGAATGCATAATTTACGACATATTTGCACACAACCGATTTTCGATAAGAGTAAAAAACCTACTTCCGGTAGGAATTTCGAAAAAAATTTTTAATAAAATTCTTCTCAAATTTTATTTTAAGTACATATGAATTCTTTATAAATTTGTCTAAACTTAGTAGTTGACGAAATATTGGCAAAACTCGAGTTTTTCATCGAAGTAAACTACTACTTCCGGTAGGCTGAATTTTCTGAAAATCTAATCAGTTCTCCAGAGGGAGATTATACACGTAAATACAAAATTTGGAAGTGATATCTCCAGCGGTTTGACCGCTATTGTGGTCACAGACACACAGACTTTTTTAAAAACCACTTTTACTTTCTTATACGTAGTATAAGGAAGTATTGTGATGATGAAAATTTTCGATCTCGAGATTTTTGCAGATGTCCACGTTTTGAAGTCCCCTGATACAAAAAAAGTGGTTTTTAAAAAATGTCTGTGCGTCTCTCTCTCTCTCTCTGTGTGTGTGTCTGTCTGTGTGTGTGTGACCACGATAGCGGTCAAACCGCTGTAGATATCAATTCCAAATTTTGTACTTACCTGTATAATCTGCCTCTTAAGATCTGATTAGTTTTTCAGTAAAATCGGTAGACAGGAAGTAGTACTTTACTTCAGTGAAAAAATTGAATTTTGCAAATATTTCGTCAACTACTAAGTTTAAACAAATTTATAAAGAATTCATATGTACTTACAATTAAAATTGAGAACCATTTTATTTAAAAAGGTTTTCGAAATTACTACCGGAAGTAGGTCTTTTACTCTTATCGAAAATCAGTTTTTTGCCAATATTTTGCAAGTCATGCTTTTTAGACAGGTACGCTACGAATATAAAAGCATTTAGAACTTAATTTCCAATATCTTTTGTATAAAAAAAATTTCAAAATTCGGACCGGAAGTATCACTTTTACTCTTACCGAATAACGATTTTTTGCAAATATGTCGTAAGTTATGCATTCTATATATATTTATTAAGAGTACAAAAGTATTTAGAATTTGATTTGCAATATTTTTTGTATACATGAAATTTCAAAATTCGGACCGGAAGTAGCACTTTTATTCTTAGCGAGTAGCACTTTTCTTCGAATATCTTGCAAAGTATGCTTCTATAGCGATTTATTAAGAGAATGAAAGTACAGAGATATCAACAATTCCTGTAGACCACGTGACTACCAAATTAGGCAACCCAATTAACAGCAGTTGGTAGTATTGAATGTTTTATGTAAAATATGGTTAAAAGCGTCAACAATGACAGCAGTATTTGTGAATAAAATGTACGCTACTGTCAAATACTAGCGATACGCGAATCTCATAAACGTATGAACACGAAAATCACCAGATTTTAGAAAATTACTGATCACGTGGTCTACAATCTTTCTCGATAGCACTGTACTTAAAATAGTATTTTGAAGATGTTTTGTATAAAAAAATTCTTAAAATTGTATAGTTTGAAACGCTCATACGTATAAGAAAGTCGTGTGGTGGCCACACCTCATTTTTAACTTTCTTATACGTAGTATAAGGAAGTATTGTGATGATGAAAATTTTCGATCTCGAGATTTTTGCAGATGTCAACGTTTTGAGGTCCCCTGATACCAAAAAAGCGGTTTTTAAAAAATGTCTGTGTGTCTGTCTGTCTGTCTGTGTGTCTGTCTGTGACCACGATAGCGGCCAAATCGCTACAGATATCAATCCCAAATTTTGTGTTAACGAATATAATCTTCCTCTTGAGAACACATTAGATTTTGAGCAAAATCGGCAGACCGGAAGTAGTAGTTTACTTCAGTGAAAAACTCGAATTTTGCCAATATTTCGTCAACTACTAAGTTTAGACAAATTTATAAAGAATTCATATGTACTTAAAATTAAATTTGAGAAGAATTTTATTAAAAAAATTTTTCGAAGTTCCTACCGGAAGTAGGTTTTTACTCTTATCGAAAATCGGTTTTTTGCAAATATGTCGTAAATTATGCATTCTATATATATTTATGAAGAGTACAAAAGTATTTAGAGTTGGATTTGGAATATTTTTTATATAGATGAAATTTCAAAATTCGGACCGGAAGTAACACTTTCATACGTATAAGAAAGTCGTGTGGTGGCCACACCTCATTTTTCGATATCAGGGGACCTCAAAACGTGGACATCTGCAAAAATCTAGAGGTTGAAAATTTTCATCATCACATTACTTCCTTATACTACGTATAAGAAAGTAAAAGGCGATGTTTCATAGTATTCTCACCATCCCATAAACAAAACTCGAGTTTGAAAGCGTGATCTGCATTTTCTAAGGTGTGCCTAAATCTAGGTTTATATGGATACATTTTATTCGCTTCATAAATTGTTTGCAATAATGTCTGACCAACATTGAGTTCACTTGCTCGCTGACGTAAAGAACTCCTAGCATGTGCGGTTTGTGAGGCTTCTTTTTGTCCAAAACGGTTCCCCTTTCATCAAACATCAATTAATTTCTTCAATGATGTTCTGCTTACACTTACATTCGGGGGGTATTTTTCATTAAATAACTGTATTGCATATTTATACGAGACTTCTTCAATACCATGACATTTCACCAGGCAAATTCGCAGCTTTAACGTCAATATTTTTTACAAATAAAGCTATCTGAACTGTCAGGCAATATCGTTGGCTGATGACTAATACATGGGTAATGCAATACTAATACAATATACAGACTTAGTCATATTTAAAATCAACAACTTAATATAATTTCTTATCTTAAATTATTACTATTTTTTTATTTTCCAAAAGGGGTTTTGATACAATCAAACATTTTTTATAAAGAATAAGTTTTTCTCCTAAAACTCATATTAAAATATGTTTCCCTATAGGAAACGCTTTACACACTGTATATCTTATTATATTATTATTTGTTTTGTAGATTTATATATTTATTCGAACAGATTTTTACTGAAACAGTGCTTTTTGAAACTGTGTAAATCAACTGATATAAGCGATCTATATTGTTTTATGAAAAGCTGCACATTCTAAATGACAATATTGACTGAATTTGCCTCAAGATCTGTATCAAGCACACATAGTAATGTGTTAAATGCATAGTCTTAAAATTGAATATATCTATAGATATATAGTACTTAATGCCATACAATAATCTTTATATATAATCGTTGGTGCGTCTGTTAGTGATCGTGTAATTTCTGAACGACTTGACCGATTAAGGTCTGCTTTTGACCTCTCTCGTGTACATGTGTATATCTTTGTGTGCGAAGAATGAATTCATGATTGCTAAATTGTTTTCTTCGCAAAAATGTATTAGTCTAGTGCCATTTCTGTTTCTGTGAAATTCGCCAGATGGTCCTAAAACATCACTGTCTCCTTCTTTTCTTTTGCCTACTCTACTATTGAGGTCGCCCATCACTATTAATCTTTCTTCTGTGTTTTCTATAGTATCTGTTAAGTTTTCCCAGAATTCATCCTCTATGCATGCCTTTTCGTCTTCCCCTGGTCCATACACTATTACTATTGTTATTATTTCCTGGTTCTTCCACTTCATTTCGAATTTCAGAATTTTCTCTGATACATATTCCCATTTCCCAAGTTGGTTTACATGTTGTTTGTTTATTATGTAGCCTACACTTTCCCTAGCTCTTTCTTCCGGTCTGACTCCGTTGTACAACAGTATATGTCCACCCTCCATTTCTGTAATGCCTTGCCCTTTTTTCTTTGTTTCGCATATTGCTAGTATATCTAGGTTCACTTTTTCAAATTCCTGAATGAGTTCAACTTCCTTACCATTTATACTTCTAATATTCCAGGTACCTATCGTCATTATTTTCTCCGTCGTAGTCCTATGCATAGTATGTTTATTCCTTTCATTACTTGTAACTTCGCTTATTTTTTCCGCATTCCAGTCCTTGTCCACTGCCCTTATCATCCTCTTTTTGTTCGTTGCCTTGACGCGCCTTAGTTTTTTGATGTAGATAACACTTTCTTTCTTTCCTTATCTTTACTCCCTTTGTATTTTGTCGCTGTTTCCTTCGATGTAGGTGCTATCTTTCTTCAATTCATCCCAGCCGTAACTTTCGTTATTAATTGTGATTTTTTGGTAGCTTACTTTTGCTTCCTTTCCTTTATCCCTTTGTTACTTCGCTATTTGTCTTAACTTTCTCTGTATTTCCCTTTCATGTGTTGTCATATCGTTTTCTATGTATATGTTTGTTTCTCGCAGTTTCTGCTTACTGTTCATTATCATTCTCTTTTGCTCCCAGTTTTTAATCTTAGCTAATATAATTCCTTTTTTATTTCATACGCTTCTAAAATTGTGGTTTCTGTATTAAGTTCATCTCTTAAGAAGCTTTCCAGTTCCTTAACCATGTTCTTCCCAGTTACCTCGGCATTCCTTATTATTATGCTATTTCTTTTCTTTTCCTTTTCTTGTTTTTCCATTCTTTCCTCTAAGACCTGTACTTTGACAATCAATTCTTGCTTTTCTTTGCACCATTCCTCCTCTTTATTTTTCATTTCGTTTTTAATTTGTCTCAGTTCTTTATTTGTTTCCTCTAGCTCTTTTTTCAATGCCTCGTTCTGATTGTTACTTTTTCAAACGCCTTATTCATATCGCTTCTCAACTCTTGAATTGCCTTCAGCACTTCCTCCATTTCGTTATTCGTCTTGTCTACGTTCGGGTGCGATCTGCCAGTAATTACACTTTCCTTAAAAATTTTATTTGCTTCCTCCTCTTGGTTTTCCAAACTTGTATCCAGTATTTTCCGCTTCGGCTCTCTTCCAGTCATGAGTTTGCGGTATTAATTTATCTTGTATATAGTCTTCTATATATGCAACTTTTATCGCACAGTTTTTGTATTAAACTGGCTGCCTATTCACAGTATTCACTATCGCGTTCCGAAAGATTACTGGCCCCGGTCTTCCTGTCGGAGGCTAGTTAACCTTATCTCTTCCGTAGTGTGATTATATTAATGTGTTATTTAAGATATTTACCTCTTTTGCTGGTTAGTAAGTACAGTCAACTTACACTGCTTTCTTTTCTCTATGTTCACTATTTTGTGTTTATTTAGTGCAATTTATGAATTTTACTACGGAGCTCAAAAAGCACGTGTTTACACCAGTTAAACGTGAGCACTCATAAATATATGTCTGCAAATGAGTCATATTAGCATAAAATTGTTTTGGTATTATTTTACAAAAAAAAAGTTTAGGAAGACATTAATAAATCAGTTTTTGTTCATGTTATTCTTTGTTTTATTGACATATAAATGATGGTTTACTAAAATTGTTGAAAATGTCGGCCATTAGCTGCAATACAAAGATTGCTCCGTCGGTTCATTGACTCGCGGACCCTATGGAATAATCCGGGAATAGCTTCTACATGTGTACAACTCGTCTTATTCTTGCTAGGAGATCTTCCTCATTACGAATAGGTGAATTGTAAATTAAAGATTTCAGATAACCCCAAAAGAAAACATTCAGGGCGTTAGGTTGGATTGGGTTTTTAATTATACTTTAAATTAACAATCAACAATGTAAATGTTAAGTTGACAACTAAATATCACAAGTAACTACTGCGATCTTAAAATCAGCATCTGTGGAATGTTTATTGTGATAAAGAAATGTTTCTGCTGTCCAACAAAATCAAGAATTGCTTTAACTACTTGGATATGGTTTAAAACATTCATTGCGAACATATGTTTATTAAAGAAAATATGTTTGTGTTGACGCCCCCCCCTCCCCCTTCAGGTTTGTCGATATGTGTTTGGGACATGCTGTATGTTGGCTTAGTGGCAAAAAAGAAAAATCTGAATCCGATAGGTGGCGCTGTGGTCGAATTTGTACCACCTACTTGAAAGGACAGAACAACGTCTGCCGGACCAGATAGTAATATATTTGTTACAAGTATATAGCAAAGAATTATACACCTAAGTAATTATTAAGACATTGATTAAATAGCAGAACTGTATTTAATTTATCTGATTATTGTATTTTCCTAGTTATAAAATTTCGATGTATAAAATGAGTATTTAATAAATTCCGATATTGAAAACTGCCACATAGTATGTAGGCAAATAATGTATATGTCGCAGTCACGTATAAATTACGGCAAATGGTTCCATGCCTAGGTATTTATGAAGAGAGGCAGGTAGTAAAAACAAATTGATTTTAACTTCTCTTATATTCATCTATTCGCTTGTTGTGACGTTGTTTAATTACTACGCTTCTTATATATTGATATTAAAAAGTGGTGTTTAATAAAAGGGGTCTTATATCAGTGATACGTACGTACTAAGCTGTGTTTAAGTGACGTGTATAGAATAAAGTGTATAATTATTTTGAAAATAATATCTTTTGTAAACTACATTTTCACTTTATTAAATAGCTCTTCGAAACCAGCTACTAGAAAATTAAACTTTTACACAAAATTATTACCATTTTTATCATTACAGTTTTTGCGAGTACATTTCCCGCAAACTTGACTCTTAATCTAAACCTCTTCTTTCCTTCAATAAAGGTTACTCCTCTAATTGTTTCCAAGCTTTTTATTCCAGAATATTTTTATAACATATAAAGACAAATTTATATAAGAAAATTTATGCTTTACCAGTCTACTACAAACCACAAAACTAAAGTATTTATTTATTTTTAAAAGCAACAGAAAATACTTTCTACCTATTAACTGTATTCTGCCGCACTAAGCAAAAAGGGGGTATGTGCAACTTTTTTTTAGAAAACAAGATATTGGTGTCTAGGACTTCTAAGTCTCATGTTCTGTTTTATACTGAGTTAATTTTGTTGTATTGACATTGCAAAATTACACATAATAGATGTTTTAAAGTAAATGTTCTATAGAATATGAGAATGGCATTAAATGAAATCTAAAACTTTATAAATCTCAAAATTTTAGAAAATGCAGATACCCCGTTTTCGTTTATTGCGGCAGTATTGGCGAACGAGTTCAAAGGACTCTTAATCAAAATTGTGTTATTATCGAATAAACGAATTGAATAATGTCAGAGAATAAGGTATTCGTGTAAAAAAGAGATAAATGCAAACTATCAACAGAAAATAATGTGTTACTTTGCAAAGTAATACCAAACCCTTAGAGACATACTCTCTCTATTCAGATTCCTACAGTAGTTTTGCAATGTTTTTTCGACTTATCGTAAACTTACCTTAGTACGAGATAGGCGCCATATATTCTCGGCCTGATATACAAAAAAGAAACTTGGAGCAATATAAGAATTTTTAATTTTCAATGTAATCTCCCCTAACTTCTATATATTTATTACAACGATTAATTAATAATTTGATACCCTTGTAAAAATAATCTGAAGTTTTTCCGTCAAAAAGTTCTACAACAGCTGCTTGCAACTCAATATCCTTAAAACTACCTCTCCTAAGGTCTTTTTTTAAATTAGAAATCATAACAAAAATCACAAGGAGTTATATCCGGACTATACGATGGAGATCCAATTCTTGAAAGCCGCATTAGCGGATGGCAGCTTGTGAAATGGCGGCAGTATGGACGGATGCATTGTCGTGCAATAATCGCACACCTTTATTCAATTTTCCACGACGTTTTGCACGAATACTGTCCTTTAATTTATGCAATAAAGCAGAAAGAAGTCGCGGTACCCATCTAGCACTAATTTTATTCATACCCAAATGGTCATGGAGAATTCGGCGAACACTTGTTTCGGAAATGTTTGTTATCACTGCTAATTCCTTCACTTTTACACGGCGATCTTCTAACACTAAATGTTCAATAATTGAAATTTGTTGAGGCGTTATCACTTCAATTGATCGACCCGACCGATCAGCATCTTCCAGGGATTCTTGTCCCAAACGGAAACATTTTGCCCACTTTTTTACAGTTGAATACGAAGGAGATGAATCACCGCAACGCCGTCTAAACGTTGTTTAATGTGATAAGGTGTATGCCCTTCTTTTGTTAAAAATTTAATGACCGCGCGATACTCAATTTTCGTTACTTCAGACATTATCGTGCGCTGGTCACGTTGGTTGGCTGGTTACTAAAAACTACTAGGCCTCGAACCGTCATATTTATAGTTACACCTCGCCTATGTGCATGCATGACGTGACGGAGTTTGAAAACGTTTGAACCTGTATAAGCCTGTCAGGGCGAGAATTTATGTCTCCTACCTCGTATGTACCTAATGCGTGATTTAAAGTAACTGTAAAGTGGTGTCAATAAAATAGGAGATCCAGAAATCTAGTGAAAAGAATAGTCGACGTGTTAAAAGTTAGGTATCTTTTGGAGAGGAAATATAAGAAGATTAACACTTTTTTTGAAGGTGTTTGTCCGTATTGAAATTGAGTGGATCTACAATTAAACCTAGAGAAAACAAGAAATATTTTCCGCCTTTGCTAATATGTTTGCGTCCATATTCTCATTTGATTATTTTTAACCTAATCAAGTTTGTTAGAAAATGAGCTAATAGAAATGATTTTTCGATCAAGACTATAAAGCTGGCGATGACAAAATTTCAAGTATATTAGTACACACTGCCAGAATTGCTTTAGCTGAACCTTTAGGTATAATTATAAATATTTCAATAAAGGCAGCTCATTTGTCTTCGTACCGGCGACGGGCAAAAATAAGACAATTCCTTAAAAAGATGGCAGAATCAGAATTGAAAATTAGAGGCCAATATTTATTATACCCAACTTTGCAAACGGAATCTAAAACGTAATTTATTCCTGCTTATAATTCAATACAAAATGTTTTATTTCTGAAAAACAAAATAGTTTTGTACATGAACGGTCTACAGTTCCGAACGTATTCACCATAAGTTTCTGTGTCTCCCATGAACTGGTTGCTCTGGGACAACTGTGTGAGATAACAAATTATAGTATTCTTCAAGAAAAACTGTGACCGCTTAGATTCAGCTCATCATCGCTGAAACTATTACATTAGCACAGCTCTTAGGGCATTTACTATTTATTTAATGCTCTATTAAACTTGAAATTATGTATTTCATCCTCAACAGAAATTAAATCTTATATATACCTAGTGTTCCAATTTAAATTTAAAAGTAAATATAAATATTAAGAACTTAACATCTTTTATTTTATTTTATATTATTGTTTCTTGCTTTATATATGAATGTTTTCCTTTATCTTTATGTGTTATTATATTTTTGTAATGTATGTTTTATTTTTTAACTTTTATAATATATTGTCACTTAATGTATTTTTTACATACAAATATTGTGAACATACTGATGCGGAACTGACTTCGGGCGTATACAGTCTCAGCGGCCGAGTTTATTGTTTGCCGACAGGGCAACACGACTCTACACCGAAGGCGATGCAAGACCTCCTATGTATACGTACGGACGGCAGTGTCTGTCATGTGGGTATATATAGCGGCCAGATAGCTTCTCGAACGATTCACATGTATATATGCTGTATATCTTATGTTCGATGCAGAGCGGCCCCGAAATATCGGCGCACACCGAAAATAAATAAATGTGTATTTGAACTGAAATTGAGTTTTATTTATGGTACTTTCAAAATAGGAAGTTTCCTTAACAATAAACAAATGCTGTTATATGTCTTATTCTCACAAAAGCTAAGTATCCTCTATCTACGCATCATGTTAATAATAATAATAATATATTTTATTATCCAACGGTTTTCCAATTATAGGTCAATTATACATACAAATTATATACACAAACCATACAAAAATAAAATTTCTAGTTAATATAAAAAATAACATTGATTACAAAAAAAAATGTCACTGAAGAGTTGATCTGCAGCTCGACACATAGTTGTAATGGGAGAGTGCAATAGAATTCTTATGAAAGGTAAGGAAAATGTGGTAGTGGAGCGGGCGACCGATCTGGGAACACGGAACATTAAATTAGGAAGGAGACGCGCACAATTGACCGAACCACAGACGAGGTTCCACACAAATCTGGCACAATGTCTCCCTAACAGAGCACCGTAGTCGATATTGCGCTCAGAATAAACCCCATCAATTTTGGAAAAAAAAAAACTTAAAAAATCGGCGCTGAACGCTCTCAAATACTCAGAAATATTTCAAGATAGGCATTAAAAATTCTAAGGTTTTCGACGCAGTGAGAAAAGTGCTTGTGATGTAATGCATAACCAGCTTAAGCGAAAAAAATAATGTAAAAGATTTTGGAATTTTCTTTGCAAGTTTTCTTTTAAATCACTGTTTCTTAAAACTCTATATTTCGGTTGTTTCGTCAGTAAACTGGAATATGCGACACAGCCCTAGTCACCTAAATGCATACATTTAACATTCGATTAAGAGGATGCACAGGCGATTTTTGAAGTATTTGTCTTTCAAATTTGCAGACAAATTCTTCTAGGGGTATAGAGATTTTGTAAAAAAAAGTCATTGTGTGACAAAATTTATTTTTGCGATACCATTTTCATGACCAAGTGGGTTAAAGTTTTTCTTTTAAATGCATACCTTGTTATTGAGGTTTTGTATGGAAATTTGACAAATATTGACCGCCATCGTAATTAGTCATGAGATTTCTTTCTAGGGACAAAAAAAATCATGTATAGCTCAGTTAAGACCTGATGGCACTTGCGTGGATGACAATTTTAAGACAAAAAAGGAGAACGCAGCATGAAACGTGAGAGATAAACATAGATTTCGCTACATATGAAGGGGTAAAAACCGACTTGAAAACATTAGTCGGTATTTAATGTAGTTGCACTTTATCTATTGTAGTGTATTGCTCTCGATGCCGATGTTTCTAACGCACATGATATATATTTTAGCCACACCTCGCGCATCCTAAGTGCCATCAGATATTAACCGAGCTATACTCATGTCTGGTCTAGACAGATTTACTTGTCATATAAGGAAAAGAATCATTTCCTAATAACTTAGAACCACGTACCCAACAATAAGATTTGGTTTCAACAAGATTGCGTTCCCCTGCATTATGCCGACAATACACGTGTATACCTGGAATGTTTACAAATAAATAGATTTAGTAAGTGAGGAGCTAAAGAATAACACCTAGATCACCAGATCTCACCCCGTTTTAGTGAGAATATTTAACAAGCAAAGATTGTGGAATTGTTCAAAATTTATAAGATGTGAAAGAGCTTATTAGAATAGACATTCGGCTAATACTACCTGCTGTACTGCATAATACCCGACAAGAATTTCTATATCGCCTTGTCTACTGCCAAGAGAGGAATGGTGGTCATTTCGAACACCAATTAAATTAGTGTTTTATAAACTGTTGTGATAATACATACTTTAATTAATTCTTAATTTTGTTATAAATACAACCAATACACATGTTATGTGTTTAAAATTTGAATTGAAGTGTACGTTATTTTAAAAAGAATATTAAACCCAGTTGGCCATGAAAACGAAATCCCAAAAGAAAATATTCACAAAATGACTTTTTTACAAAATCGCTAGATCACTTGAAGGTTTTTCTGCAAATCCTCTATGTGAGCCAAAAAAGATATTACATATATACATATATATGTATATATTGTGGTGTTTTTCTTTGACGTTTTGTAGATCGGTAAACACTAATATTGTAATAAAGAGCTTGTATTAAGATGTAAGTAATTTTTTATTGTTCTTTTCTCATATTCTATACATTTGTATGTTCACTGTTATTAGCTCTATTATTGATTTTTTATTCATTATTTATTTACTTTTATATTTTCAGTAACACTGATGAAGGCAAAAAATGCCGAAACATGTAGGTATGTTAGCAACGAATATGAGAAGAGAACAATAAAAAGTTACTTACATCTTAATACAAGCTCTTTATTACAATATTAATGTTTACCGACCTACAAAACGTCAAAGAAAAACACCACAATATTACAAATAGCAAGGTCAACAAATAAACAACAATATATAAATTATTTTTAATCAAACAAGTAGGGCTTAAAATCCTTGTTGTTTGATTTTTTTTTTCTTAGCCGTATTTATAATGTAATTAATTTTAAGAATACATTATATATATATATATATTCTTCACATCGTATATATATATATATACACCACTGGAAGGATTGTGTGATAGTGGTACTAAGAACTTTTAATTACTTCCATTGATTTTATGGTTTGGTTGATTTTGTACTTTCTTTTTATTTTATTTGCATTTATTTATTATACATCTTATATTGTGATATTACTTGTATTGTATTAGTATATTGTATACTTGTTCTATAATCGGAAATAATTTTCTGTTCTCAAATAAATAAAGTGTATCATGTTTTAAGTCTTTGCACACATAATTTATTTAGCGGTGTAATATCTCTGACTGAGTCGGTTTCTCATGAAATTGACTATCAAAGTCAAATAGATGTAGTCTGTACTTATTCAGACCACGCCTTCAATACAATAGATCATAGTGCACTACATGGAAGGCTTTCTCTACATTCGGATTTAGCCCGTCTTTGCTTCAACTTTTAGATTCCGACAAACAAACACAATTATGCATTTTACGATGATTTTAAATATCATGTTATGTCCCTCTTTCGGGATCACGCAAGATTCCAATTTAGGACCACTGCTTTTTCTTTTATTTTTTAATGATTTGCATGATTCATTGACGTCTCAACTTCTGTACGCTGATGATTTCAATGTCTATTATCCCATAAAATCTAAGAATGATATTTCCTGCATTCAACGTAACACAAATACTCTATCAAACTGGGTTTTCCAATTACAACTTACACTTAAATACAATTAATGTTGTTTTATGTCTTTTGCCCGTAAATAAGACCATCATCAATCACAATTCCAGTTACTTCATAGTGAATATGCTGCTTAAAAGGGTAGACATCTTGGAGTGCTTTTCGATAGCAAATTAAGTTTTTTCATCCACAAAAATTATTTTTGGGCATCGCCCTCTTGGTATTTGGGTTTCGTTATGCGTTGCTGAAGGTTCTTTAGTAACCCAATAGTTTTTAAGACATTATATTTTAGTTTTTGTTGTCAGCGAAGGTTGGTAAGCTCACAGGTCACCGAAGTATGTATGTATGTATTTATTTGCAGCTCTCCATTGAAAAAATTCAGTGACGTTATCTGAAGGACATCTATTTTAAGAATATCGTCAGGTATCCTCATAGCTTCAGATTTTTAGATATCCTCGCGATATTCATGAAGCATGGTTTATAATAAAGCTAGTCAAGGGATAGATGCATTACAATGATCTCCTTTTCTCTCTGAAAAAATTTACTCCATGAATCTCCACTCTTCAAGATGTATTGATCTGCTAATTTCCACTATGCAGGTATGTTCTATGTCATAGCTAATTCAATAATCACATTTATTATGTACATAGAATACCATTTTCTTTAAATAAAAAAAAATTATTATTATTATTATCTAGTGTGATTATGCTAGTAACGTCACGCCAAAAACTAATTTAACCCATTTATGCCTAAAACTCATCGGTCACGAAATTATAGTTTTTACTAAACAATATCGCAATATAGGCTTACATGTTAGCATGTAAACCGGAAATGTATTTTCTAGCTAAGGGAAAACTAGGTGGAAAATGGTGTACTAAATGTAGGACACTAGGCATAAAAGGTATGAACATTGTTTGAACTAGTTTTAATTAGAAGAATATAAAAATATAAAGCTTAACGATTAGTGTGAAAAATAACAAAGCATTTGACATGTAACCCAATGTCACATTTCCTACAACGTGTAGTTGTTTTCGTATGGCATTCAGCGCATCTCGTTTGTTTTTCTTGTGGAATAACATAATGCTCAATAGCATCGTACCTTAGTGCGTCGTTCTGAATAGCTGCAATGTCTAGAATTAGTCAAGAATCAAATGATAAATATACTTTAGTTACCCGTAGCGGAAGCGTGGCTTCTATTGTAGTTCTTCCGTTTTTTACGTTGAGATAACATTGTAATGGCAATGCTGCGTCGGAACTTCAAAAGATCATGTTCACCGCCCCAAACTCTATGAAGTAGCCAAGCATTATTTATGGCTAAGTCGATGCAGTGAGAAACAAGACTAAAATACCACTTCTTGCCTCTAATTGAAATTCTATATTTGGCAATATTTTCATCGGACCTGTCAACATCGCCCATATTTCTATTATATAGAGAAATCACATGCGGTTGAGAGATTTGAACAATTTTTTTATCTTTCCTGGAATATCGTTTAGTAGAATGAATAGGATTTACGCCTGCTTCGTTTGACAAACAACATACTATATTATTGTCATTCCACTTCAAGGCAATGATGTTGGAGCCTTTAATTTTTTGGTAGTCGAAGTAACCCCGGTTTTGCTTTTTCATTACTTTATTATCAAGTAGAGGCTTCCCTGGGAGACGATTCTCTCTAACAGTACCTGTACCAAATAATTTACGCTTCGACAATTCTTCTAATAAAGGTACAGAGGTAAAATAGTTATCAAAATACAAGTGAAAAGCGGTATTAGGCCACCGTTCTTGTAAGACATTGGCGTAGTTGAGAACTACTGTTGCTCCAACGCCAAAGTCTGAAGTTTTCTCTATAGAAGCTCCTTGATATGGGTCAAACCATACGACATACCCTAATCTGGTCGTTCCTGCCCAAAGCTTGTAACCGTATCTTATCGGCTTTCCGTGGATGTATTGCTTACACCCATGACGGCCGTAATACGGCACCATGGCTTCATCGACAGAATGATCTTGTTCAAAAGGAGCTAGCTCTAAAAAAATTTTATTCAGATGTTCAAAAAGAGGTCTCAGTTTGGGAAACTTATCTTGTTGGTTCAAGGCAGCGTTATCAACAATATGAAAGTTTGATAAAATATATTCGAACTTGTCTCGCGTAGTTGCATCGCTCACTAAGCTATTGTGAGCGTCTTTTTCTCGTTCTCAAAACATTCTACGTCTCGGAAGTTGTACGTATCCACTGAGGATTAACACGCCAAGAAAAGCTTTTAGCTCGGACATTTCTATGAGTTGTGTACGGTTTTTTGTTTGAGCATAATACTGAGTTTTGTCCAATATTAGTTGAAGTAAAGTATGATCAAAAAATAAAGAAAATAAATCGATTGGTGTCATTCTATTGGCTACTATAGTTTCATTTTCAAAAGTGGACGTCTCAGGAGTCAAGTCAATATGTTCCCAGTCATATTTTTTCTTATCCTTAGCATTATTATTTCTAACATGTTTGGAAGATTTTATAAAAGTAGATAAGGGTACATCATCATCAGAAGACCATTCATCGTCAGAATGAAATTTTACATCAGATGCGGCACCAAGTTGAGATCCCGGCAAATTATTGAGAGAAAAATCAAATTCGTCTCCGGAATCCTCATCTGTTTGATCTTCACATGCATTTACTGGAGGATATAAAATTATTTCTTCCGTATTTCTACAAAAGTCTTCATCATCTTCAATCATAGTCAGTGCTTCCTGAAGAGTAAGTCCTCTAAAATAAAAAGAGACTTAGATCTTACATGCCTAGAGTACTATATGTAGGACGCCTACGTTTGACGGAAAAATAAAGGTATTTACAGTAAACGTAAGTAAAAGAAATAAATGACTCTATAACATACATCATTTATCTAACTTATTATAAAGAAAAGTAAAAGCAAATATTCTTTTATAGATGAAATAATTACATACCCTACAAATCGTACGCCGCAATCTTCCATCTTGTGAAAATACACAAACTTATTTGTTTATAAAACACTTGAAAGGATTGTGTTCACTTTGCCATCTACTTCATACAAAAGCTAGCGCAGTACTAAACTCAAACACAAACTGTGTCGTCAATAGAAAAAACAGATTTTGCAAGTTGAAACACGATTTAGCCGTACTACATATAGAACACTAGGCATAAATGGGTTAAGTTAAGCTTTATAACTTTTAAAATCCTTTCTTCCGGATTATCACATGAAATACTTATTACCTTTTTATAGTTTGCTTCTACAAATTGCATTTGCGAAAACATGCATTTTTAAACTGGTTTCTTCTACACCTTTTCTTGTTCCATTTGGGTATGATAATTTTGAATATGTTTTCAGGGTAATATCTTTAAATTTTCCGCAAAAATATTACAATTTGTTGTTTCACCTTGTTAGGAGCAATGATAAATAAGACAACGATTTGAAAATCGAGTACAGTACTAGACAGCTCTACGGTCACTAACAGGCTTGAGTACCTCATTGTTCTGCTAATATAAACGATGTTAAGCAAGTGGAACTTACTATGGGTATAAAGATCTACGTTATTAATATTGGTCTGATAACTTAATCATAATATAAGAGAAGCACGTCTTATATGAGGAATTTTAGTTTCTACTGCTATACATACAGTTATCTTGGGTTTGTAGTCATGCATTAATCGATTTTCTATTTATCCGCTAATTTCAGCATTTGAGCACGAAAAACAGAATATATTCAGAACACACACGAAGGAGGGTTTTTAATTTCGCGAAATTGGGCAAGAGGAGAGAAAATAAAACTATAAAATTATTTTACTTGTTATATATATTTATTTACCTGCAACTCTGTATAGGCCTTCAAAAAAACATGTTTTATCTTTTTCTGAAAAATACGCAGAAACTACGTTCTTTACTTCTTCATCGCTCACAAATTACTTCTGACGCAGCTTTTTTTTCATTTCAGAAAACAGGTAAAAATTGCTAGGAGCTAGGTTCAGACTATAGGGTTGTGATATGGACGGGAGCATGGCAAATTTTGTCAATTTTGCTCCGTTTTTTTCTTTAATGACTTTTCCAGGATTGAAGCATAGTATTCTCCAGTTATGGAGAAGCCTGTATCTTTGTAATCAATTAACAGAATTTCTTCTTTGTCCCAAAAAAATGTAGGCATCAATTTTCCATCGGACTGTAACACTTTAAATTTCTTAGGTGGTGGTGTGCCCTCTTTATGCCATTACATGAAGTCTTACAGAGAACAAAAACTCACAGGAACAACCCACGAGGTGCTGTTTTTTGCGGCGGTGTGAGCATTTTCGGCAGCCTCCTTGCACTGATCTTAGTCATGCCAAGATAATATTGAAGAATTTCAAAAATTGTTGTATCAGTTACTCCAGTCATTCCTGCGAGTTGTGTCTTCTTTAATCTGACATTTTCAATCTTCAAGTGCTCTTTGCTCTTAAAAACCATAGCTTCTCCTGAGCAAGAATCCCCATAAACCGATGACATCTCTTCTAGTATGAACAAACTTTCTTTTTTTTTGTAAGGAACTTAATAATGGCGCTCTTATCGTTTTTCTTAATCTTTCACACCTTCTTCCCAATTAAATTGCTAGTACTGATGCTATTGTGGTAAACCTTTATATTTAGGTATACAAATAATGAGTCACTGAATAAGTTACGGCAAGAAAAACTCTCCCATTACCATCCAACCACTCCAATTCGCGAACTTAAAAACGCTCCCTCGTATCAGTTCAAAAAACTAAAAAAATCTACCAGTATTTGTCAAGACTATTCCAAAATACAGTAGCCATCATATAACATAATAGGAAACGAGTATTGATTTTCTTTGGAGAATAAGAATTTGAACATTATACTCGCTATTAGTCTGCTTGTTTATTGTAAAGCACTAATAAATTCTTGTTTAGGAGTGTTAATAATTAATTCCGGGAAATCGTCACCTTCCATTTAAACATTGTAAAAAGAAATTTTCGCAGATGTTACGCCTATCTTTATCTCTGTTTCACATGACCTATGTGTCAATGAACATTGACTTTGCTCTCGTATTTAGGCTTTCAGGCAACGATAATTTGAATTCTATGAACACTTATGTTCACTATGTCTATCAATTTCGTAATGGATATCAGCATATCGTCCGGAATAAGCTCATTAACTCGACAGAGATCCACATTGTTGATGAGCTCAAGGGTCTCACAATGCGGGGGAGTATTGGATAGACAGTTAGTTACAGCTTTCGAAATATAATGCTTACCGATCAAATATTGTATTTCCTGAAAAGTATTCGTCATTAAATATTGAACATTATATTGTAAGCAATAAATACGTATTTAGTTAAGTACATAAATTAAGAAATATTATTATTATATAAATATTTTTATCACAAAACCGTTGTTATCTAAGCGAATACAACGTTTGTATTAATGCACTGTGAAAACTGAACGGGTAAGTGATTATTACTCTTCTGTATTTCAAACATAAAAGTAAGGCATCGCATACCTATACGCAACTATAAATAAAATCTGGGTCTTAGCACGTAAAAATATATTAAATTACGTGAAATTACTCATTTTTATTATCTGCTACCGTACTTTTATCTACTATAATATGTAAATATAATCTATTTGTAATTAACCTAAGTGGAAACCTAAATATGAGTGAAAAACTAACGATTTCTTATGTGCACTTTACGACCATGAATTTCCAAGACAAATATTTTAGAGCGAATGCCATTTAATTCTGTTTTTGTTTCACTCCCTTATCTCTTCACATAAAGGAGTTATGGTAGGGACACTAAAATCTGGGACAAGCGGTTTATAAATTATAATTTCATATATAATAATGGATAAAAACCAACTAAAGTAGTTCAGACACACATAACGGATGAATAAGACGAGATGGCCAAAGGGGATATCAGTATAGATACTTACTGACAGAAAAACACCAGCCTTCGAGGTGTTAGAGAGCCGATATTCACGTGGCTATGGGAACGAAAGATCTAGGATATGTATTATAATAGGACGGAGATTGGTAAAGAAGAAACAGTATCGTTTGAAGTCTGTGTCGAAGAGAGACGGAAATTAATATAAGAATTTCATATAAATTTGACCTTGTACATTCCATTAGATGATATATTAAAACTGGAAATAATAGATTAACAGCTTTATTAAATTATAGAATATGACTCAAAGTAATTGGCATATTCTCTTTGATACAAACAGATCTTAAACTTTCTTATACGTAGTATCAAGAAGTACTGTGATTACAACAATTTTCTACATCGAAATTTTTCCAGATGTCCACGTGTTGAAATCACCTGGTAACGAAAAAGTGATTTTTAATAAATTTCTCTTTCTCTCTCTCTCCCCCTCTCTCTCCCTCTCTCTCTCTCCCTCCCTCTCTTCCTCTCTCTCTCCCTCGCTCTCCCTCTCTCTCCCTCTCTCTCTCCCTCTCTCTCTCTCCCTCTATCTCTTCCTCTCTCTCTCCCTCTCTCTCTCCCTCTCTCTCTCCCTCTCTCTCTCCCTCTCTCTCTCCCTCTCTCTCTCTCTCCCTCTCCTCTCTCTCTCTCTCTCTCTCTGTGTGTGTGTGTGACACCACGATAGCGTCTAACGGCTAAAGCTATCAACTCCAAATTTTATATTTATTAGTATAATCTCCATATTGAGATTTGATTAGATTTTCAGTAAAATCGGCAGACCGGAAGTAGAAGTTCACTTCAGCGAATTAATTGAATTTTATGAATATTTTGTCAACTGCTAAGTCTAAAACATATTTAATTTATAGAGAATTCAAACGTACTCAAAAGCGAATTGAGAAAAATGTTATTAAAGTTTTTCGAAATTCCTTCTGATTTTCGATAAGGGTCAAAGACCTACTTCCGTCTTTTACTCTTATCGAAAATCACTTTTTTGCGAATATCTCGCAAGTCATGCTTACCAGGCAGATACATTATAAGTGTAAAAGTATTTAAAGCTTAATAGAAACACCTTTACCACACTAAAGCACTGAAAGCTAGATACGTATTTCAACAACTATGTGGTCGTCATCAGTAGCACTGTAATTTGGGATTGAAAAAATTTCAAATTTCGGATCGGAAATAAGAATTTTACTCTTATCGAATAATGATTTTTGCAAATATCTCGTAAGTTATGCATTCTATATAGATTTATCAAGAGTATAAAAGTATTTACCGTTTGATTTGGAATAATATAATAAGAGAAATTTCAAAATTCGCACAAAGTATATGTTTTAGCATATATTTTTAATTTTTACATAGATCCATAATTAGACACAATTTTAAAGAATAATATTTTAAACAAGCAGTATTTTGCAAACTTTACAAAATCGCAATTCCCTTTTGGTAATTTTTTTGCCGCTCCCTCGTCTTAAAATACCTAATTTTATTTAACGAAAATAATAATTCAAAGTAGAAAATGTGTTTATTACTTGTGCCATTTGTGATCAAATAGAGCAAGTTCTTTGTCTTTCATTTTCTGTAAATTTCAGCATGGTTAAGAATGGACACTCTAATACTAGATCTTTCTGAACTTTAGAGAATCATCCGTTCGCATTTATACCGGGTGTCTGTTTAAGCTCGGCCACCGGCCATATCTCGGAAACTGTTTAATGTACAACCTGGCCGAATAATCTTGATAGTAAAACGGACGACGGAATTTTCAACAAAAATATTTTTAAGTTTCCAAAATGATCGCAAGAAGGCGTGATTGTCGAGGTGAATTAAAAATTCCATAATTTTTCATTAAATTCAAGTTTAGTTAAATTTTTTACTGCCAACATTTCCCGTACGAAGGGGTGGGTGGAGAGGCGTATATCTGCGTAAAAGTAGGTATAATTTCAGTTTGGATTTATTAAGAATTGACCTTCTTAAAGAAGAATTATTTAATTATCATGCACTTTCTTGGTTATGCCATACTGAGTTATTAGTTGTTGCTAATTAATTGCCATATAGAATTGTTTAACCTAAGAAACAGTTAAAGGATTTGTTCATCAAATATCTACCAATCAGCAACGGTACTGGATGCGAGAACAGAGTAATTAGCCCAGTAGCACAGTCTGCATCCAGTATCTCAGGGTCGTTTACTATTTATTACTGCAATGAATATATATGACTAATAATTGAACAAGGAGTGAATGAATGCGTATATCTAATTTAATGACAAAACTCACCTACCTTAATCTTATGCTTCACAATCCCCAATCAAAAGTTCCTCAGGTAACCGGTGTTGATTCTTTTAGATAGCTAACTGCTTACTTGAATGATCTTGTGATTATTTATAAAGTTATTACTGGAGGCCACTTTCTTTGATTAATATGATCATAATTTTATTATCACTAGAATTAGCATATCGTGGCTCTAGTTATGTTAGTGAAAGAAAGTAAAAAACATTCACTGAGCTTACTGAATTACCTCAAGAAACGAAGGATAATTAATTTAGAACACAAGTGTCGTAAACTTAACAATATTTATTACATGAAATAATTGAAAGCAAGGTACAATAAACATTTAACACTAATAAACAGAGGTTTCATTTCCACATTTTACATCAGATTACACAATTCTTAACTTGATAATCTGGCCAGACAGATAAATTATTGTTACACAAAGAATTACACAAATAACGTATTACAATATCTTTGTAAAAAAATACAAATGGTAAATTAAAATCGGATATTAAATTTTGAACAAAATGCAACAACTAATGTATGTATTATTTTGACAAAGTGAATAATTCGTATTGGAACTTTTAAAAGATTAACTTAAGGTTATTATAATATAGGCAATAGTACAAAGATTCTAACAATGGACTCGAAATTTCAGATTAATACCATTATTTACAGTAGTGTAATTATTCTAATAACAATGTGAACAAAGAGATATGGATTAATCCTCAAAGCTATTTTGACGCTATCCGACGGAACTATATAATACAGATGTATTGTTACAAAACAAGAAGGAATGGTCTTTGATTTTTCCTAGCGACGGTACAATAATTTTTAAGCGCTCTGAGATATAAATAATACTTTAATTACCTTGAAGTGTGCAGAAAAGATGGATTTCTTCGGTAGTTTGACAGGAAACGGAATCCGACGGCAGCGGTCCAGTATTAAGATTGCTTTAAATTCCCATAAGGTGAATTATCGTGATCGGCCGAATCTTCTCTTAGACTGGACTAATGATCGTTTGATAATTTTAAAACCACTAGGCACGTTAAATCGTCACTTGACTAGCTTTTGACACTGCTATATTACGTACACTGTGGTAACAATCTCAACATTTAAATTGCTACTGGACTATGCGTCAAACATCTGATAGCCACCGACCGTGGTCTACACTTAAAATTACTTAGATATGTCGATGGTCACTAGGCGGTTAACAAAATATCTATATTTTTAAGCGTTTTTGCCTTTTTATTCGTACCGTTGGAGTGGGAATAAGGAAGAAGCTACGTTATTTCCACCCTTCCAGAATCTTCGAGAATGCTCTAAGAAGGAATTTCTGCACACGGCGCATACGATGTAATAGATTCAATTGCTCGGTTCCCAGGGTACGGTTAAATAAAGGGGCTATTGATAACACGAGCATACTCGTGGCGCCGAGATCTAGTTTTCATCGTGTCATACAAAGGGGTATTTGAGAAAAATTGTCGTACGTGATTATAATATTTGCTTTATAAAAAGAATTTTACTTTTGATTGTAAACGTTGTTATTCAGATGTTATTTTTAAGAAATAAGTATTTGAAAATAAAATTTAACGAATGATCTCATCACAAATTTGAACAAGCTTGGCTGTGGAATTGCAATACATGTATTTTAAATTTTGAATATATTTTGCGTATTAAGATTAATAATAGTGTACAGTAGGAGCCAAAAGAATGATATTATAATTAATTTGGAATTCTTAAGTAATTTAGTACTTGTTAATTTAAATAAACAGATATTATTTAACATTTTGAAATTAAATTAGTCAGAAGTGCCAAAAGCACGCAACATAGTTTACATTTTCATATTTAATTTGCACAATTCTGCATTATAATTTTGCTTTGCCTTACCACGCATAAGACATTTGACACATAAATTAGTATTATTTGTGTGGTGAGATTAGATGCTGTTCGTGATAAATCTGGATCTTCTTGTCAATCTACATGAATAACATGCGGCTATTCTACACCTAAATTTTTACATTTACTATTTTAAGTACACATTTTGAGTCGATATTATTTCTGTAGTAGAATTAAATGCTGTCCGTGATAAACCATTATCTCTTGATGAAACTGCATAGATAATAGCGGCTGTTATATACTTAAATGTTTACATTTTCACTTTTAATTACACAATTCGCGTTTACATCTTACATGCACAGATTAATTTAATTACATTTCCTGTATATTTTTCTATGTAACCAATAACTTCCGTTACATACTATGTGGCAACTGCGTATTTAATTAAAAACAGGTGATTTTCACATTGGTAAGTAATCACCTCTTAATATTTTTTCTGTAAGCCTTGGCACAACAAACTCTAAAAATTATTCGACATTTAGACCAAATGAAGTAAAGCCACACTTAATTGAGCAGTAGAACATAATTTAATTCTTTGTTAGATCAATTGACCACACTTACTACTACTTCAAGTCAATTTCGTTATGTATCTCATAGTAGTAGACACATTATGATACTATACGAAGTTCCTATATTAATTTACCTATTTGAATCACATGTCGCATCTTTAGCCTCATTGGTTACCCTTGATGTCGCTAGAATATATTATTTAGTTCTCGACAAGACCTCGTTTTGAATTTTAATAATTAGTTGATTTCTAATATTTGTTAGTGGTTTTAAATTTATTACAGTTTGTTTTCTTGTTGTTAGATATTCTAAATAATGCTATACAATAAAAAGGATACTAACATATTATCCTCTTATCAACAAAAATTTAAAAAACTCAATAAAATATTCTTACTTTTATATTAATCCATTGTAACAGTATTTTTCGTTTCTCAACGAAATGGCTCCAGCCAGCATGTAGAAGTTTATCATCATTTCAATTCGAAAATATAAAATGTTTGTCAGAATACCAATGCAATATGCTAGTGATCATTTTTTTAGAAATTTCAATCTACAACAACAGTTTTTGCAAATCCTGATTTGTGCATTGTCATCGTTTCGTTTGCGTGAAGCCAATGTCCTTGGTGATAGGGCGACTCCACGCTAGTTATCTCAGATAATGGGTGTTCGAAGGACCAAAGTTTTCTGTAGATTTCATAAATCGGCAGCACTGTTGCAATAAATACTTTACACCAAACTGAATCTGAAATGTTTATTATTTACACTACTACTACTTGTTTACAATTAAATTTTTGTGTTGTAATGCTTTTATGATAATATGTACAAAACCACGATAATAACTATCCTTCGTGACTTGTGTATCAGCTGTTTTTATTTAGACCATAGATAGAAATGATTCTTGTGTCTTGTCTTAAACCGCAAGGAAATCTTAAAATTACTCCCACCAAGATATCTACGCAATGACAAAATGTTAATAAGAATTCGAATTAAATTTGCTCTCATCGATTGTTAACGACAAATAATATTCGTCATATGCCGAAACAATCACCGAGTCACAACCTTGATTAAGTTTTCAACGTTGATTTACTTTCATGAAATCTCCTTGTCGATGCGTCATGACTTGCACTGTTACCAGATATTTCCAAAAATGGTTAGCATAATTTCTTCTGCATTTAGGACAATTATTAAATTGTAGTTAGGACTAGCGCTCTCTACATACAACTGGATCGACTCTTGTTACGATTCCACATAATGATAGCGAATACTGAGGTCCACTGGGACTAGGAGATAATAATAATAATAATAATAATAATAATAATATTAAAAATAATAATAATAAATTACCTTTATTCAAGAAAGTAAACCATCATGTTGATAAAGCCTGGAGAAGTCTAGCTATGCTATTCATACTCAACCATGGTCCATCAACAAATACAAGAAATAAAAGTAGTAATAAAAACTAATGAAGAGAAGGCACAATTACCACATATTCATAACCTGTACATCAATAGGTATGAACTGTGTTACTGCAATGACAAAAAGTAGAATTGAAGGGCACTACTAAATCCCGCACGGCTGCTGAGGTTCTCAATATTTTCCGATATACTGTTATAAACTGTAACGGAGATGTATAATGACGCGGCACAGTAAGTAAACACTTGTAGCGCAGGTTGAGAACATTGATGAAAGGCTGTGGAATCAGAAAGCCTCTGAGAGAGACGGACAGGGATGTTGACTGAAGCAATGAATGGCCAACGTTAACCAAGTGCAAATTACTGCGGTTATCCATATTTAACCACCAACAACATTTTTAATACTAGTTGAAATGTGATCATACTTTCTAAGATTCCAAATAAAGTCTACAACTAGAATGTTGAAGCTCTTGAATTTGCAACTTATCCTGCACAACCAAACATGGACCATAAATAAAATCGCAATAGCTAAACAAACATAAAACCAAAGATTCACATCCAGTCGTAGCCTCAAAGAAGAATTTAAAATATGCCTGTTAGCACTTAACACTCTCAAAGCTCTGTAGGACTTCTTTACTAGGTAGGAAACATCATCTCTGAAGCGAAATCAAGTATCAATAAATAGCCCAAGGTCTTTCACAAAATCCATAAAAGGTACCTAAGCGATTATTTGAACTTAGATTTTAAAACATCAACACGACATTTAGAGCCGAAATCAATACATTAGTCTTCTGCGAATTAAAAAGTAAGTTATGTTCAATAGATACCTATTGACATTGTCCTTAAACAAGTCGGCATTAATATTATCAGCCGCTTGGGTATCCATGAAAAGCAAATGAATAAAATAACTGTGTGCTATCTGCATAGGTTTTAACGTCACAGCTATTAACAGGAGATAAAATATTAGTATAAATTATAAAAAGTGCCGAACCGAGGATTGAACCCTAAATAACAGAACTACTTGTAATATCACCAGCATACGTGATTCGGTGTGTTCTGCCAGATATCTAGGATTGTAGCAGATCAACGAACCATCGATAAATTCGTAATAATTGAGCTTAGAAAAGAGCAGCTGATGACAACTCATATCAAATGCCCTCGAATAGTCCGAAAGAATAAGCACACAATTCAATCCATTATCAATAGACACGTCATTATGACATTCAACAGCCAACGCAGTAGCTGTACTGAAGCCTTTTCGAAAACCAGCTTGACAATAGGGAAGGCAATTATTGGCAGTAAATAAAATCTGATTATAAAGAACTATCTGTAATATTTTAGAAAGAACTGGCAATATACTAATTATTCTTATATCAGAGAAAGTAAGAAAGGCAGACTTCCACATAGTAAGAAAATAATCAATAGAACAATTTACAAGATGTGTAACAATAGGATCAATGAAAGGACTGCAGTACTTCAGCATAGTTGAAGAAATATTATCACACTGTATGTATGTATGACAATTCATTCCAGACTCATATTTAGCAATAATTTCGAGAAATATATAAACGAAAGTTTTAATTACCAAAAGGCTTTTGTTCGCCATTTATATCTCCGAAACAAATTATTAATTTACAAACAATTTTTGCAACGAATCTTAACTTATACAGCCCTATCCTGGTGTTCGACGTCAAAAACCCGACGTTATTCAAAGCAGACCTCAAAAATATTTGCTCCTTGGCGTATCAGCAATGAGCTGATCAGAAAAGACTTGGATGTTTCCGAGCTGCTGCGGTCAATTCAACTAACTCAATTATAGAAAACTTAGTTAAGAAGAGGGAAATTAAGCCGCAGTGATGGTCCCGATCTGTCGGTTGAGTCAAATCATCGAGGGCGTCGGGGGCGGGAGCCGTCATCGGTAGAACAAAATGCAATCAATGATCCTCGGGAAACATTGGAACTAACTACCAATTATGTTTCCCAGGTATGTCTGTAGTCACTAACAATCCACATACTTAATGCACGTTTTTTTGCTGGGAATAATCACCAAAATATATTAGTGTTTGCTAAGTCTTGATTTATTTATGAGTACCCATATTTGATTGACAGCCTTTTATCAAAATACTTTCTCTGAACATAAGTGTGTTAAATGATACTTAAATAACAGAAACAAATATCATAATAATAAAGTTCTGTGTTTGTAGGGGGTCAGTGTTGGAGTTTATAACTTAAACATTCAGTTAATATAAATTATTCATTTAAAAATTATCAAAACGAAATTAGTCTTTCAAATTGGAGAGTTATGTTATGAGATACAATTTCGATAATATAAATAATCTCGATATGGCAGAAAGGTCATTTTTAGCGAGAGAAAATGTAAAACTTATCAGGAACAAACACTAACAATATTAAACGAGGATTGTTAACATAGAAAACGGCAAATGACGGCCTTAGGGAACTGAAAACCTCGGTGATTTTGTTTCAGACATAAACTAATTATATTATTTCCAATTTTTTTCTGCTCTCACTGTAATAGGTAGGTATGCTGGCATTTCAAGTTAAACACAAAAGATGAATTTAAAGTTGTGGGATACAATTAAAAAAGTTTGTTTTTAATAATTTTCTACATTCTGAACTGCCTGCTTATATTAGACATTTTTTTTAAATTTATACATAATGATAGGAAGACTAGATTGAGGTATGAAACCCTAAAAAGTGTCCATTCTTTCAAAGTAAAAATATAGAATTTCAGATATTCAACTTGTAATTTAAGAACAATTGTATATATACAGGGTGAGTCATTAGTAGCCGCTTCTGCGATTATTCTTTTGTGTTTTAAATAAAAGATAAAACAATTAGCGGAAGATCCATGCTTGCTTAGGGCGCATATTGTAAAAATACTTTAAGCTCTGACGAACTTCCGGTTTCACCGGAAATGCACGGAACTTAATTTTTTTAAGTGACTCACCGTATATATTTTTAGATTTTCTTGTACTGCTTTAAATTGCCTGTTCGATTGTTTTTTCTTTTTGAAAATTGAGCCAATAGTTTTTGAGTTATTAATTTTTTTTGAAAATATTTGACCAAACACGTGTTCAGAAAAAAATCATTTTCACATTGTTTTTAAAAGCAAAAACATTAACTTTGGTGGTGCTTGTAAATTCTGCATCATTTGGTAAAGTTGCACTCGACAATACCTCAATAAACTTTGTTTTTTCAAAGCCTGCTTCCTGAAATTTTTACATACCAAAAACTTATTTTTTTTTAATGGAACACTCAGTATTTTATTGAGGAATTTTGTTCCTTTTTTTATTCTCTTTCATTTTTGTTAGCAATGTCCTATACCTATCTTTTGTAATTTCTGAGATAATCACTATAGGAGCAATTAGCGGTCAATTAAAGAACTACGAGCGCTGTTGTTCTATGCACCAACATATTCGTTCAACCAATAGAAGACGGGGATGGCGCCTGACTTCCTTAGTCAACTGTCAAACAAAGTAAATGTTAACTATCCCAAAAGTAATAATTTTATAGAATGAAGAGCATCGCATTTCAATTTTTTAATTCCGGCAATGTCCAGTTGCAGTATTTCATTTATAACACTGTTGGTTAACATCGAAATAAAATAAAGGTTATGTTTACTGACATATTTGAAGATGTCTTCAAAAAGTTTTGAAAATCCGTTCGTAGATAGCGAAGATACTCTCCTCCATTAACATTTTCCTCAAAGAAATAAGATCCAATTATGTAACTACCCCTATTACCTCCGCATAGTTTTAATGACCAATGATTTTGAAAGTTCACAGGTGTGATAAAGTGGGGGATATTATGTGTTATAATAACGGAAATTGTGCGATGAACGTAATCACTTGGATAGAAGGTTTCGTTGGTAAACAACAAAAAATTGAGAATGGCAGGATAATTTATCTGCTGCCAATTGACAAAAATGTAAGCGATTCTGAAAATTTCTTTCATCTAACCCTGTGTATGAATATGCTACGGGTGAATTTCATATTTCCTAATTATTCTGGATTCTCAAATTTGACTTACATCTAACTGCCGACTAATTTTCGTAGTACTAGTATGGGGGTGTTCAACTACACTCGCGAGTACCATAAACGTCTTATCCTCACCGCTTATTGCTTTTTCCGCTCTTTCTTTCATATTCAATGCTTTCTGTTCACTCAAACCGTCCACTTTATATTTTCGAAGGTTTCTGGCTTCGGTTGACTTCTACCAGGGATCGCTGTGCATAAAGTCTGGACGCTAGCAAAGAATTTCTTTCAGATTCACCCAAAATGTCAATCATATCTATTAACTCTTCATAAGAATAATTCATTTGGATGATAACTAATAGCGATGCTTTTATAAGTTTAACATGAATGTATACCGACTTTCTTTAACAGCTGACTCAGGCAGTCAGCCGCATTCCAGCCTTTATTGGACCAATATTTGGATGCAGAGAACAGCGCCCGTAGTTCTTTAATTGACCGCTAATTGCTCGTATAATGATTATCTCAAAAATTAGAAAAGATAGGTATAGGACATTGTTAACAAAAATGAAAGAGAATAAAAAGAGGAACAACATGACTCAATAAAATACTGGGTGTTCCATCTAAAAAAAAATGAGTTTTTGGTATGTGAAAATTTCAGGAAGTAGGCTTTGAAAAAACAAAGTTTCTTGAGGCATTGTCGAGTGTAACTTTACCAACTGATGCAGAATTTTCTTGGCTACAAGTACCACCAAAGTCAATGTTTTTACTTTTATTTGATTTTTTTCTGAACACGTGTTTTGGTCAAATATTTTCAAAAACAATTAATAACTCAAAAACTATTGGCTCAATTTTGAAAAAGAAAAAACTGTTGAACAGGCAATTTAAAGCAGTACAAGAAAATCCAAAAATATATAGGGTGAGTCATTAAAAAAAAATAAGTTCAGTGCATTTCCGGTGAAACCGGAAGTGCGCCAGAGCTTAAAGTATTTTTACAATATGCGCCACAAGCAACCATGGATCCTCCACTAATTGCTTTTTCTTTTATTTAAATCACAAAAGAGTAATCGAAGAAGCGGCTATTAATGACTCACCCTGTGTATATATATATATATATATATATATATATATATATATATATATATATATATAGATTGACGTTTCGATCGTATTTCACGATCTTCATCAGACACTAACAAGTACTGCTTAAGAAAAAACGGTCCAACAAAGAACAGATTACAAAATTACTCCAGCACAGTTACACCCATAACATATTAAAATGTAGTATAAAATTTCTTGATATATTAAAATTCAGTATAAATTTTTTTAAAAAACTCAACAATTTGCGTACATATTACTGTCTCACAGGTATGAAACCAAAATCGATTTTGGTTTCATACCTGCGTTTTATACTACATTTTAATATGTTATGGGTGTAACTGTGCTGGAGTAATTTTGTAATCTGTTCTTTGTTGGACCGTTTTTTCTTAAGCAGTACTTGTTAGTGTCTGATGAAGATCGTGAAATACGATCGAAACGTCACATACATATGAAACTGTGTATTATTTACTTATTAGCTAAACCCATCATTCTGCGGTAAGCAGTAACGAAACGTTTATCAATACATTAGTCAGTTGAATGAAAGCCACTTGATATATATATATATATATATATATATTATAGTATGCTAATGGAATTATAATGTCAAATTTGACAATTATATTGTATTCAGGGCAGACATCATAAAGCTCAAGATTCTCTATAGTTCAAATGCCCGATTAGTAATCACTTTAAAACTCCGTTATATTAACCGTAATGTAAAATGAAAGACATGTGCCTACATGGTACAAGGAAAAACATGTTTTATCGATCTCTGAAATTGAACCCTTGGCAGAACTTGTTTATTACTTCTGTAGTTTACAAGTGCAAGATTTAAATTGTCCTTGTGTGTGGGCATAGCCGTCTCTTATAAGCCTATAATGTGCCAGGCCATGCATGGTCTAATTTCGTGCTTATTCTCATTTAAGGGAAAGATATATACACTTCCAACAGACGTAGGTACTTAAAATAAATTATAATAGGATTTAAATTTCTAATTAAACGTTAACATATATATGGATTGAGTAAATGTGATACTTACTATTAGAGATCCGTGAAACCAAGTAGTGAGTAAAGATATTTGTTGATCAAATTAGGACTGATAAAAGCATGTAAATATAAATTGATTATTTATTGTGAATGCATGAATATAATGAAAATAAACATAATTAGTTAGAATTATTACAATATACTTTTATTATTAGTGACAACATTAAAAATAAAACGGTTAAATATATAGTGAATATCTTTACTAAAGAATGTACAGATTGATGTTAGAGAGCATCTAAAGAAATATAACTTATATTTAGCGTTCTAATATTAGGTTTGTTCGGGTTTAATATTACGAACGGTTCTAACACAGTTCTGTTACTGCGCAGAACTGTATGCGTCATAGTACACCGTTCGGAACGGTCTGGGAACGGTTCCGAAGGATTCGATGCCTTTATCCCGAATTAGTTCTACAGTTCTAGAACGGTTCCAGAACTGACAATCAGAAACCAAAACACGAAATTTTTAGTTCCAGAACAGTTCCGGAAACCCGAACTCTTAACATATTTCTGCGCATGACGTGAACTGTTCTGGAATCGTTCCTAGCGAAACAAAAACAAACCTATTAAGATAAATGTAGCACAGAAATATTTTTAGTGAACAAGCTTTCTTATTGTTTCATAATGATTTACTTGCACATGTGCAACATAATTAGTATTCAAATTCTTACATTTCTAAATTAAGTTAGGACCATTAGGATAGTTCTTCATATAAATTACAGACTGTATATTTAGAACAGGTCGTGTGCAAAAGGACTATTCCATTTTTTATGAGGTCAATCTGCAAGTAGACCAGTCGCGGTGAGATTTTAGCAAAGACAAAATGTATGCTTTTTTATTTAAGTTAAGCTATTACGGCATTTATGGTTACAAAATACTTTATGTTTCCGACACGCACGTCTATTTAACTGACATTTAGTCCTTCAATAACAGTTTTTAAAACCTTGTCCATTTCTAGTAGATTTAGCTGTAGCCATTGACCTGAGAGGAACTTCCTTGTCTTTGGAGACTTCTTCAATTGTCAATATGTCGGCAGGCCATGTAGTAAATTCTGACCGAATATTTTGAATTTTTTCTTGTTTCGTACCCAGGCGGTAAAAGCCATCATCATCATCTTCTCTAGCTTCTAGTATTACCGCTAAAACTGACTGAGCATCTCCCCTGCCACGATCGACGTCAGGAAGGGGAATTCTAGCACTTGATCCAATGTTCGGCTTTGGATGGGTGCTAGCTGATATTATATGATATTGTGCGTTGTGATTATGAATTGATTTAACCACATTTTCCAAAACTTTTTCAGTTGTCACACAATCCATGTTTCTAACTGAACATTTGAAGTTTTCAATCCAATTTTTGGTTTGCCCCCGATTTATGCAGAAAACTATTCTTCATAAATCGTATGGACTCTAGATTTTGGATCCAATGCTCTGCTTTGTATTCTAAAATTAGCATGTTCCCCACATCTTGGTTTATTGTACCAACTTCAGTTCAGGCCATACAATTTTTAACTTTTCAAAAAAACTATTCCTTGCAAAAGTCGTGGCCATTGTTAGATAACAAAATCGCAGGTGCTCCAAAAATGGTCAAAATATCCACAAGGTGATAATCTTCTGTACAAATTTTGTATAGTTATGCGTGAACTAAAGGGTTCCCATTAACTATATCTATCATGCGATTATCTATAGGTTTAGCAATTTTAGCACCGTCCGGTAATCAGTAATTATACAGCCAAACCCGTACACAGCATCGAGCAGGTACCACATGGACTTATCAAAAATACTGCTATGTAAACGCGTGCACATAAACTAATGCATGTACTGGTCCGTGTGTCGTACATAAACCACTGCTTGGAACAAACTTAATATGACTAATGTTAGAAG
This sequence comes from Amphimallon solstitiale, assembly GCA_963170755.1. Taxonomy (NCBI): domain Eukaryota; kingdom Metazoa; phylum Arthropoda; class Insecta; order Coleoptera; family Scarabaeidae; genus Amphimallon; species Amphimallon solstitiale. The sequence continues at coordinate 48,028,001 of OY720684.1, read as the reverse complement.
TGGAAAACAGGATTTCATTTACCATAGCCATAAGAGAATTATTCTTTACCAATATGTTTCTCAAAATCACTACATCGTCATGTTAGCTTACTATACCACCTTAACTTTATGTTATTGTTATGATCTAGGGAGGAGTTATTATTCTCTTTTTTAAGTGTTAAATGCAAATGGTCATTGTAAGAAATGAAAGCGTTTTTAATAGACGTTCGACCTCACAAACAGGCACCAAAACAGTGATATCATCTACATAGTGGTATATAAAATTGATATCAACGTTAGAAGTTATTATCACATAATCAATGATAGTGTTATAATATCAGCTATACTAGTTGACACAGGGAATCCCATCGGTGTACCAAACGTCTGCACAAAATGACCTCCACCAAAAGTGAAATGCACACTATTAGAAACTACCCTAACAATACCACAAATTCATCACATGGAATGTTAGTGTTATCCCTGATAAGTGACCAAATAATGTTAATTGTCGAATTAGTAGGAATGTTTGTGCAAAGACTTACAACATCAAAGGAAACTAAAATATGGTTTTCTGGAATAGTGAGGTTATTAATCTCTTTTGCAAATTCAAACGTATTTACTAGTTTTATTTTTTTAAAGGTCTAAATTAAATGCCAAGAATAATGGACATGAATTTAGCAAAACTCAACTATGGCTATCATTACTAGACAGTATGGGCGTTAAAGATGTGTTCCTTTTATGCGCTTTAGGTATCGCATATATCCTAGACCGGACTGAGTTATGATTAATGAGTTTTTATATTCAACCTCAGTAATGTAATTCTTAACTTTGACATTATTGAGTAATTTCTTAGTTTTCCGTTTATAGGAATGTGTGGGAGAACGTTGTTAGTATAGTATATTTTTTGTAATAAATTTTACAACAATCGTCAATATATAATAAAACATTCAAATAATAGGTCAAATAATACATCAATTATCAATGATTTGTTCAACATAATGAAATTCAAAAGAAAACAAATCATAAAATAATTACATCAAATATGCTAAATTATATCCCAATTTACATTAAAATTTCTCTTGTTATTTATCAACGATAATTAAAGCTGAAACTTAAAAATTCTTCTGAGGTGTAAAAGGCCTCTCTCATAAGAATTTTCTTAACAGGCTGGTAAAACTTCCTTTCGTTGAGGCTTCTTATGGATTCCGGCAGATGGTTGTAGAATCTAATGCCGTAGCAATTTGTTCCTGTTTTAGCCTTCTCCAGGTTCTGCGTTGGTACAAAGCCTATTAGAGTGTCAAGCCACATTCATGCCCTCGAACGGCTGTGTGACGTCACAGTAGTGGTCCTACTCGAAGCATAACTTAGTCATATTGCAGCGCTGAGTGCATGTGCATAATTTGTTCCAAGGTATGTTTATTACAATATTATAAGAACTTCTAGTTATTTTTTGATGATAATCTTAAATGTAGAAATTAGACAAGATACATACATTGGCATATTGCATTAATATTCAGTTTTTATACTAGCAATTGCAGCCAAAGATGTTATGTATGCTGTTAACCTACGCGTCTTTCCCGCCCTTTCTTTATTTCATTTAATTTTTTACCTATTTGTATTTTATTTCTACCGGAGGTACTGTACCAATATATAACATAGTTTTTTCTATTCAGATGCCACATCGATGCTGTGTACCTGGGTGTTTAAGTAATTACACTAGTACAAAGGAAAAATATAAATCCGTATTTTTTTTTCCACTAAAGGATAAAAATAAACTGAATAAATGGGCAAGGGCTATACACAGAGACAATTTTGTGCCAACACAGACATCTGCTATCTGCATTGACCACTTCGATGACCGTTTCATAATTCGTGAAGATAAAATTAAAAGTGATGACGGTAGTTTTCTTATAGTTCCTAGAAACAGACCAAAGCTAGCCAATGAAGCATACCCTACAATATTTAAAAATCAACCCAGCTATATGTCTAAAACCTTAGGTAAAAAACGAAAAATACCAGAAGAAAGAAATCAGGAAATGACAAAACGAATTCAAATTCAAGAAGATCAATTTCAACAAGCGGACGCCATTAACAATTCCTGTGAATTCAAAGAACAACTTAAGAAAAGAAAGAATTATTCGTGCGTTGAAATTGTAAAGGAAGACAGAATTTGCTTCTGCGAAATTTCCACTGACATAATACCAAAAATTACCAAGTCACTTGTTGTTAGCAAAGATTTAAATGTTAAAATGTATAACGAAAACACCGATATAACACTTTCCAATAAAAAAATTGTAGATATATTGGGCAATAAGTTAATACTAGACACTTGGTCCAAATTTGAGAATATAATCACATATTTTTCAGGATTTGAATCAGTTTTTCCGACATCACAATGTTATGTGGAGATGGCACATTTCCTTTTAGAAAAAGCACGTTGCACAGACGACTTTGCCATTTTAAGTTCTGATACTCAGAACAAACTTAAGTTTATTGCAAATCAAACATCACTTATTTTTTTGTAAAGTTCCTAGATATCCACCAGATTTATTTTTGTGGTCAATTACGTTCTATTACAGCTATCCTGGAGCTTATAAATACTTACGTGACAGTGGAGTATTAACAATGCCACATATTGAATATTTAAAAAAGCTTTCTATAAAATTAGGCACTGAAAATTCAGGAATAAGTGTCTCTCATATTAGTTACCTCAGACAAAAGTTACAAAACTTAGATCGAAAGGAGCGATATGTAAATTTACTCTTGGATGAAATTTATATTAAGCCTGGGATCACTTATAAAGGCGGTAAAATAGAAGGTATGGACAAAGGTATGACCACCAGTAATACCATTGCAGCCGGCACCGTTCAAACATTTATGATAACTTCTGTTTTTTCGAACACTTGTGATGTAGTAGGTTTATTTCCAGTAAAAAATATCCAAGCAAATTATTTATCAGAACTATTAATACACGTAATTAAAGTGTTAACGGAATCGGGCTACCATATTTTGTGTATATTATCAGATAATAACTCTGTCAATCGAAAAAGTTTTGATAAAATCTCTGGTGGAAAAATTAAAAATTTTATTAGAAATCCTTTAGAAGATGATGATGAACATCAAATTGGACTTTCATTTGATACTGTGCATATCTTTAAATGCACACGCAACAATTGGTTGAATCAAAAAGATTCCCAACAAACGTTCGTAATTCCAAATTTTTCAAATTCTGTGGAAATTAACGAATTCACTGACTCTACGATAACTCGCAGAGCTTGCCTAAGCGATCTAAAAAAAGTATATAAAGAAGAAGAAAACAGGTTTGTCAAAATGGCTCCAGCTTTGTCCCAAAAGGTTTTATATCCGTCATCTATCGAAAGGCAAAATGTTAAACTCTGTGTTCGTCTTTTTGACGAGAAAAATATTACGACTTTAAAACTCAAGTATGCTGAGACTAGTTCTGGAACAGTTTTATTCCTAGAAACAATTCTACGGTGGTGGAAAATTGTAAACTGTAAAACGTTATATGGTGGAGTTCTTAAAGGAGATCCTTACCGCGATCCCATTAGAACTATGGATGATCAAAATATATTGTTTTTAAGAAATTTTTTGATATGGTTGAAGAAATGGAATGATATTCAAATCCAAGGTGAAAAACCTGGTAGTCGTTGTGGAAAGTTAACTAATGAAACTTACAATGCTTTAAGACATACCACAGAAACTTTAATATTTTTATCAAATCATTTATTAAATGTTTTAAAATTTGATTACGTTTTGTTGGGAAAATTTCAGACTGATCCGTTAGAGGCAAGATTTGGCCAATATCGTAGTATGTCTGGGCAAAATTACCATATTAGTTTGCAGCAAATATTGGAATCGGAAAAAAAACTGAAGCTGTTATCATTACTAAAAATGAAATCAGCCAAACACGGTGATTTTGAAACCAAAACATTTTTAGCAGATTCTGAGGAAGATGCGGCATTAGACAGAACAGATAAAAATATTTTTGAAACATTTGATGAAGCAGTTAATTACTCTAATAAAATTGTGTTGTCGGAAAATGACTTATCAGTATTAACATATATAGGTGGCTACATTGGAAGGAAAGTTATAAAGAAATTAAGCTGTGATTTATGTACAAAGACTCTAGTCTGCGAAAAAAATATTGAAGTAGATGTTTCTTCTAATAGTTTAGAATACTTAAAGTCCTTGGATCGGGGTGGCTTAAAATATCCCACAGAACTTTTAATGCAAGTATTAGTAGAAGGATATTCTTTATTTAGTGCTTTAATTTCAGAACGATTTGAAGAAAAATTCTTAAGTGTCAAGTCGCAAAGACATGTTTTCAGAAATCTATGTGAAGAAAAAATTGAAATTTTAGTTCATGAAAGTGATAGGTGCGAATGTGGTACGAAATATCGCCTTCTTCTTAATAATTGTATTAAATATTTGTCAAACATATTGTTAAACAATTATTCAAAAGTAAAAAATTCCTGTGTACATTCTTATTGTACTACCAAACGTAAACAAAAAAAATTAGGTAGTTCATAATTAATGTTGTATTTATAGTAAGTACAAGTTATTAGTATTAAGAGTTTTCTCGTTAAATGTTTATTTTATATTTTTTTACATAAAGGAAATGTTTATTTTTGTTATATCTAGTTTTAGCTATTTTCCAAATGTTTTTAATTTAACAGAAGGTTTTATTTATTGTTTCATTAATCATTACATTTGAATAAAATATTTTATTTTTTATACTTATTTCGTGAGCTATTTTGTTGTCAAACAAATTCTCTGATTTGTCTCAAATAAAGTGCAATACCAATTTAAACCTCTATTTAATTTATATTCGTGCTTTTATAAATAGTAGGTACTCCTACATTTTATCGTCGTGTATAATACAAAGATTTATTTATTACTTTAAATACTATGTACACATATTGACGTTTAAATAAGTTAAATATTGCATATAATCGATCGATAGATGAACGCGTCCGCTTACTTCGCTTGCAATAGTAGGACCACTAGTGCGGCCATTAAAACTCATGACTGTGGCTTGACACTCTAGTAGGCTTTGGTTGGTAGCACCATGTTGTTCTTCTTATTAATTTGCTTATAAGTACCAGTATCATTTAGATCATTTTACTGTTACATTAAAAATGTATTCTTCTCTATAACAACTCTTACATTGCTTTTATCTGACTTTGTAATGATTAAGTGTTTACTTTGTTTCAAACTCTTGCATTTTTGCCTTTTCCATTCTGTTGTATGTTACGAGGGTAATTTTTTTAAGTAGTTAGAAATAAAAAAAATAACTGAAATCAGATCTATAATAGTCTTTATCAGAGTCTTCTATGAGAGTAAGGATGTTCTCATATTCTTTTAAAAGTAGTTTGATGCAGTCATTATAGAGAAATAAAAAAACAAAACTGGATACACAAAGCGATATAATTGTAATCAAAATTAGTAATAGCAGTTCGGTTAAAACTTATAATATTGACACTGTTAATTGATTTTTCTGTTCTTTTTATTAGGTTACGTGCTCTGAAGAAGGCCTAAAAAATAAATATTTAACTAAGGTTTGTTCATGGAAGAATAACAAACAATGATTTTTTACGTTTCGATATTATTCATAATATCTTATTCAAAAAATATATAACTGTAACACAATTTGAGTATATCAGATTAAAAATGTAAAATAGCAAAATAGTAAAATAACTTACGTTGTATGTCTAATAAGTGTGAAGTAAAGTGTAAACATTGATTTTTAATGGATTTCCTTATAGATATTCCCACTTGCATATTAATTGTAAATCTTTTCTTTTTCTTTTTTATTTTGAATAAGTGGAGCTATGTACACATTTTTACTCTATCTGTCTTCGATAATTCAAATATTTTAATAATTTTGTGTGTATTTCAACGATTTTATGTGTGGATGTTTTTATTTTTGTTTGTTTTTGTATCTTATTTAAAAACGTATGCTTAAGGAAAACACAGTGCCGTTCTTGTATTTGTTATAAAATAGGAAAATATATATTCGAAAGGTTATTAATGTCTGTCCTATCACTTATTGCATTTTTATGTTTTTGTATGTGGATGCTTTCCAAAATGTTACGAACTTTGTTGTTTTTTTTCAGTGGTTATGATTGAAGTTTCTGAATAGTTAAAAGAATGATATGTTCTATTTGTATGTTTCTTAAGTGCAGTAAATGTAGTTAAAGTCGGTCCATTTAACTACATTTTGGCCCTAAAAATTTAGAAAGTTTTGATGACTTACAAATAAATATCTTTTTTGATTTTCAGTTAGACATTTATATTATTCAGATTCGTATAGCCTGGTACCTATTTAGCGGTTAAAATAATTTAAAACCGTTCAAGAAATGTATATGTATATCAGTACGATTTTAAGGACTCGAAATCGGAACCCGCAGTGGTGTAACTGGCAACGCACCTGACTAGTGATTAGGAGATTGCGGGTTCGAATCCTGGCTGCTGGGTAATTTTTAAAAAATTAGAAATTACCTAATTAACAATTATAAACTAATTTTAACCCTGCAGTGGTCGCGCCTAGTCTGAGAGACCCCGCCGAAATAAAATTTGCGCTAATTTACAAACAAACGCTACTATGTTAGCCCCGCTCACGCTAGCTTCCTAAATTAGTATCATTGGTAATTCTGATTAACAACTAGCCAATTACGTGGCGAGTTATCGAGATACATGGTAGTGGGGTCTGTCAGACTAAGCGCGACCTTTTATGCAACAGTTTAGAACTAGAAGTTCGAAGTGTAGGTGTTGAGTGCTCGCGTTTTTTCTGTACATTTGGGGTTGTTACAAAGTAAATATCTTTTTCTTTAAAAAATGAGTTGGTACGAAAAAGGCCAAGAACGTTTGCAGCGACTTTTTGCGGAAGTAGAGGCCGAGGAACAGGCCGACGATGACGACGAGGTTGCTGGTGCAGAAGAAGATGCAATTGAGATACAAGAAGAAGTTTCTGATACGGAGCAAGAAGGTGATTCCAGTGAAGAGGAGGAAATAGCAGAGAAGAAGGGTAAATGTGTTTATTTTCTTGGTCGCGATAAAACATCACAGTGGAACAAACATTGTCCAAGTAAAAAAGTTCGTACGCGGAAAGGTAATATTGTAAAGCAATAAAAGCTTTACTAGGCTTAGTGTACCTGAGTGGTGTTTTGAAAAGCAGTCGTCTAAATGTAGATGAACTATGGGACAAAAATGGCTGGGGGGGTAGAAAGATTTCAGCTAACTATGTCAAAACAGCGATTCCTCTTTCTATTGAGAAGCCTTAGATTTGATGATCGATTAACTCGAGAAGAAAGAAAACAAGTTGATAAATTGGCACCAATAAGAAATATATTGGACATTTTCGTAAAAAAATGCCAAGATATGTATCACGTTAACTATTTTGTGACAATTGACGAAATGTTGCCGGCATTTCGAGGGCGTTGCCAATTCAAACAGTATATCCCATCAAAGCCAAATAAGTATGGAATCAAAATTTTCTCTTTAGTTGACGCAAAAATGCATTACACAAATAATTTAGAAGTTTATGTAGGACAACAACCTGATGGTCCGTACAGGGTCCAAAATGGTGCTCAAGATGTCGTAGAAAGATTAATTTACTTCCTTTGGATTGATAGTATCACTTTTGAGAAACCACCAACTCACGTTTGTTGGGACGGTAAGGAAGAACAAAAGAGAATTACCAACAGACTTTGTAAACACTAAGAAGCGACCAGTATTCTCAAGTATGTTTGGGTTTTCAAAAGATGTAACTACCGTATCTTATATACCGAAACAAGGAAAGAATGTCATCTTAGCTTCTTCTATGCACCATGATGATAAAATAGACATCGAAAGTGGCGATAAATCTAAACCAGATATTATTACATTTTATAATTCCAGTAAAGGCGGCGTGGACACTGTGGATCAATATTGCTCAAATTATGACGTTGCAAGGAATACGAGGCGATGGCCTATGGTCATATTTTACAGTTTATTGAACATTGGTGCTATAAATTCTTATATAATATATTTACAAAATAATTCTACTGAAGAAATATTTCGACGCGAATATCTGAAGCGTCTGAGTTTTTCTCTAACCGAAAATCACCTGCAACGCAGATCAAATCCGAAAAATCTTCCACCAGTAATCCGGGAGAGAAGAGCTGAAGTAGCAGGTACCACGTCTGAATATCCGAGAGGCGACCCTTGCAATAACGACGTTAGAAAAAGGTGTTACTTTTGTGTGAAACAAAGTAAAACAAGATATTTTTGTGAAATTTGCAAAAAATGTCTGTGCCTAAAGCATTGCCATTTTAGATGCGTAAATTGTCAATAATAGTGTATATACTGCAAAAATTGTTTGTATACCATTGCCTATATTTGTTTGAAATAAATTTCCAAAAAATTTGTTACTTTTTCTTATTAAATAAGATATGGGTCTAACAGACTAGGCGCGACCAGTCGCGTCACACTGAAAGGTGCGACTACTGCAGGGTTAAAATAATTTAAAATTAGTATGACCTGTAAATCGTCCAAGAAATTAAATTAATATATGTGTCCGGATTTTTTATTCTCATCCCAAAGCAGAGAGAATTGTATTTCTGAATTAAGTGTAATCTAAAATACAAAATTACATTATTTACGCAGTTACATCCTCCAACCCATATACCGTTTTTTTTGCAGAATTAGACCATAATTCCCGTAAATGTAAATTCCGTAAACCGATTTGAATTCACCTCTGCCAGGACAAAGTTATCAATTTAATGTATTTATTGATTTTTACCATATCAACAGTGTTTTGTTAAGCAGATTTATTGGATAAATTTCAAAGTTTCTCTCGAGTAACCATTGAGAGAAGGGCTGCACAGTGTGGGAGGGGAAAGAGGGGAGAAACCGAATGTGGCAAGTTAAACAAAACCCAAACTCTAATGTTTACCGTTAATAATAAATTTTAAGAAAACAAAGTGGAAGATCTTCGTGTTAGGTTTTACTTCCACTAGTAAATTCAAAATCGTTTCGATACCCAAAAACTATTAATAATAAAATAATATAATATAATAATAAACAATAAAAATAAATATTATATTTCGACATGTCATGAAAAGTGTATAATAAGATAATACCAAATTTCGTTGCAATAAATACGAACTTAATATGTACATATTTTTTAACATACGTTAATATTATCTTTATCATTGTAGGAGTCACGATTTTTCAACGAGACGTTTCAAGGGGCTTATAGTTCTTGTGCCCTGCGCTACACTGTTAACGAAACAAACGTCAGCGGCATTTCTATTTCTCACTAGTTCAGTACCACGTACTTTTCGTGTAGTTTACTTAATTGACTCTTATTATTTGGCATGTCCAGGGTAATTGGTTTTAGCTAATAACCGAGGTAATATTCCTTACATTAATTTGTTTAACATTATGCAGGTGTCAATATATTTTATTTTCATACTCTCTCGAAAGACATTAAGTAGTACTTTTCCTCTAATTATAGCAAGAGAATCAGCATCTTTTGTAAAAATGAATCTCTGTGGTACAGTAAGTTCTTGACTTACGTATTTACGCGGAAGATCAAAATAGTGGGATATCACCCACAAAGCACTAGTATAAGAAAAAAATTGAGATTTACAGAAGTTTCCTTGAAGATGAATTTTAGTTTTAATTTTGGGTAGGTTTAATTATTTTTTTTTTGCATATAAATGCGTAATTTTAAAATTATAATTTTATAATGTTTTATCGTTTATACATCCTTACTTATCCCGAGCCTTTTCTTTGTGTGGTGTATGGTTTTCCTCTAACTATTACTGTCCTTCATATCTATATACACTGTCTTCTTAGCGCATCAGAGATTGTACTGTTCCATGTCTAGCTTTGTCGACCTTGCAGCCCTTTCTTAACCTAAACCACTTAAGCTGTTTCGTTTCGATTTTATCTTGTACGGTTTTTGCTTAATCTATTTACAATGATTTTTTCTTGATTTTGCCACTAGGCCACCATATGCTTTTTCTTTCCTTCAGCAGTCAATGCTCTTGTTTATATCTTTTCGAAAACTTTAATTTTGTTAAAAAAACGGATTATATAGTATCCCGTATGTGTACTATTTATTGATCAGTTTTTCTCGTTTCTTCGATTTTCTTATTCTGAGCTTCGATTGCAGTAGACGTTCACAATCAAAGCAAGTAATTCACCTTAACCGCACTTTCCTCTTTACCGCAAAACCTTCATTTTGGACATATTTGACGAGCAATTGACTGTCTTACATTTTGGCTTCTAGCTCTCTCACCCCTACATTTACATTCAGAGGCGGCGCAGTGGGTCTGGTGCATTCGTATGTTTTGGAAAGGTACCAGTGCGTTAAGCTGCAAGGTGATGTCTCATCTGCCTTCCATAGAGGTGTTCCCCAGGGATCCATTCTAGGCCCTCTGTTTTTCTCCTTTTACACTGGTCATTTACACAAATGTGTACAACACTGTCAGTTGCAGATGTATGCCGATGATACACAACTTTACGTGGATCTCTCAAAACACAATGTGCAGATGGCTGTGGATTTTATTAATCAAGACTTATAGCGCATACAGTCGTTTACGCAGCATTATACTAAAAATTAACCTGAAAACACCACTGCTGTCCTGTTCCGCAATCCCTCTTCAATTCTAAACATTAAAGATCGGATTAAAATAAATATCAATGAAACGAAGGTACCGCTGATTCAGTCTGCGAGAAATCTTGGTCTGATGATTTGATAACAGCTTCAGATTTAAGGAACATACTTCAAAAATTATACAGTTATCCTACGTCAATCTAAAAACACTGTATCCTTACCGATTAATTTTTGTCATCCGTACTAAAATTATGTTATGCGAAAGTCTTGCTTTATCACACTTTAATTATGCTTCCCCAGTCTACGGTACCTGCTTAGATAGTGCGGAGCGGTCTCGTATCCAAAGATTCAGAATGCTTGTATGCGCTATAATTTTGGTATATGTAAATTTGATCATATTACGCTTAAACTTATCGAGTTGCGTTGGTTGAACTTGGCTAATAGGAAAAGATTACATGCTCTATGCATGTACCCTAATTTTCTTGTTTCTCAAACTCCGTCATATCTAACATCAAAAATACGTTTTCATTCAGATGTACACAATATTAATCTTATATTTTATTTGTTTTTCTTTTACTTATATAAGAATTACCTGGTAAATATACAGATATTACTGCATACAGTTACTTGCTTACCATCTCAATTGATATACGAGTATGTAGTCATAGCAGAATATTAGTATTAAGTTAGAATAGGCAAACTTCGTTATATTTATTCCCTAAATGTTAAGGTTTTGGTGTAAGAGCAGAGGTGGAGAGCTTCTACGCCTTAGGGTTTCGATTACATATTTTGTTTTTGTTTTTGATATATACATATATATTTTAGCAGTATTTGTAAATGAATAAATAAATCATACAGTACATTGAATTAAATACATAAACATGAGACTTTTGATATTTAAGTGATAAATTATATTCAAAAAGTTTCTCACCTTATTTTGCATCCCTTATTACATAATCAGATACTTTTCAATAACACAGTATATTGAAATATTAAATTAAATATAAAATATATTCAGTCGGTAATACACAGAATTACCATTATCCCTTGATTCTGTTAAGAGTATATACACAAACATGCATTAGGTGCATTTATTCTCTACTAATGTAATTATTAATTTATTTTCCTTAATTTCTTTTCGTGTAATTTGGTCCGTTTATAATACAAATAAAAATGTCTTGGAGTATTACGATAGAGTTAAACGTCTTAGGTAAGTAATAAAATATAGTCATACATTGCTATTTAATTCCATGTTTTTAATTCTTTATTTCAGGTTGGAATATGTTTTATATCTATTATGGATATAAAAATGCCTGCATGAATGTTAAAACTTTTTAATAATAGTCAAAAGTTTACTTCTCAACAAATATTAGGAATATTTGGATGATATCGAACATATGATATGCATAAACCCAACAAGATAGAAAAATAATTAATTCATCAATGTTATATTATGGATATGACAGAAAATTCTGGTTAATAACGTTCATTAAGGTAAATACAGATTTTATACTATATAAAATAATAATTTATACTACACTCTTGAATATCTCCCTTTAAATAATATCTTAGAAAATAAATTTAGATTGTAACAATCATACATATGTAGATACAACATTAGTTGAGGTTATATAGAGTTCGTTTCGGTAATAATAATAACTCTAGTACTAAATTTGCTGCTATCCAAGATTTAAGACCAGATAAATACCTAGATTTACGGAATTGTATTTTATAGATCTCGATTACGGATTTCAATCAGGTCTCGTCTGGATAGTCCTTTTATTCCTACCGTCTGGTCTGCTATTCTTGTACAGCAACTACTCAGCAACACAGGAACCTTATAATGGAAAACTACTGGAATTGGTACGCCTCTTGTGAAATGAAATCCTATATCAGTTCTCGTCTGGATATTCCTTTTATTCCTACCGTCTGGTCTGCTGCTATTCCTGTATAACAACTTCAATACATCAATACTGGATCCTTATAAAGGTAAACTACAGGAACTGGTATGCCTCTAGTGAACTGAAATCCTAAATCTACGTGAAATTTCTCAGTACACCTATTCAACAAATCTTTCTTCTATGGATATGAAGCTCTAATATAAGTGAGTTTATTCTATTATCTCAATACTTTTTCCTATGTAATGTTGCTTTTAAAATTCTTCAAATTTCCAGTATTCTTCTATTATATTATTAGAAGATCTTTTATCACTGATATTAACCTTTCTATGCCAATAAATATAATAGAAATATTAATTATTCTCTCATAAAAGAAAAACAGGTCTACCCTCTAAAATTGTTATTTTAGAAGTCCTTATTTATTTATTCATTTCCTTAGAGATATCTTAAATAATTTCTATGCTCCAATAACCATCCTTCGATCTTGTTGTATAATCAAAATATATTTTTAAAAGTGTAACAATACCTTTCATACTCTTTTTAATCCAAAGCTTTCAATCTAATAATTCTTGTATGTGTTTTAAAAGTCTTATTTGTATATTTTCACTCCAAAAACATCTTAATTGTCAAATAAAATATTTTAAACTGACAGTTTACTTGACAGATACGAAATTTAAATCTTCCCGCTATTGCTATTTGTATATTCATGTTTATATTGTAACGTTTTCGGGTTCGCAACTCGTGCAATTTATTTATTTAAAACAGTCTGTATATTCACAAACGTAAAATTAATTACAATATAAAAATAAAAAACTAATGTATCACACTTAAACTACTACGATTTAAATTAACACAGGTATTTATTTCTATTACTAATATTTATATAACACTACCGTATTTATATCACTCCTATTTATATAACACCGTACCACGCAAGGAACTAATTATTTATTTCTTATATTTATTTTTACTTTAGTCTGTTCCGCGCGACGAGTACTTAAGGACTTTCTTATTCCGGAATTCCCCATTCATTGGTTCAACTCCCTTGATATACACGTACGAAACATCTGGAACACACCAGATTAAAGCTAGTATTCTTCTCGATGTTTGTAGAACATACAAGAGACATTCTGTCTCTTCGCAGTACATATATAAATGGATGATTTATTACTTTACGACTGTTTACCAGTCGCGCCGAATATTTGCCTTTCTTTTGTTGTCGCCCGGATGTCTACTGGTTTCGTCTTATATATATATTTATATAATAGCGTCTTTCGTCCCGAAACACGCTATTCCATGTTCTTGTCGCTTGCTGATGACGAAATCCACACCGGGACCCACGGGTGCACCCAGCCGTCCTGTGGAAATGGCAATCCACCGTCCCAGGTGGCACAACGGGCTGATTGGGCCGACAGCCGCACACGACCATTTCCATACCAGTTTGCCGAAACACCACCTCCAGCATGTTTCTTGCGATTCTCCATTCCAGACGGTCTAATCCGCAGCCCAGCTTCGGAATTGCCAGCCTCCTTATATATTGTTCGAGACCACGTCCTCGTAAATTGACAAGGGATTCCCATAAGTTGGCTCTCTAGGTTTTCCGGTAATTTGTCGCACATCCGCAACATGACCGCTGTCACGTCCATGGTATGGGGCCAATTTGTTGAAACGCACCACCCCTGGCTCACTATGGGGTGTTAGTCTTATGCGATAAACCACGTCATCTATTCGCTCTAGTATTTCGCATGGTCCCTCCCAGTATTGTTGGCGCTTTGGGGACAGGCCTCGGCGACGTTGAGGATTATATAACCAAACAAGGGCCCCTTCTCGATAACCACCTCTCTCGGCTTGCACGTTGTAACGATTCTTCGTCCTGTCGCTGGCATCCTGAGTGTGATGGCGTACTCGCTCGTGGGCATCCTCCAACCTTCGCCTGGGTCCGCTGACGTAGTCTTCTCCATTTCAGTTCTCCACAACACGCTTGAGTAGGCCATCCCCCACCTTCAGAGAGTCCAATTGAGCCCAGTAGGATCCCAGTCCTTGTGAGCGAGGAGCTACTTCTTGATAAGCCGGTCCGCGACCAGTACCTTTCCAAACCATCAATGAACCAAGGTCTTCATCAGCTTCTTGATCGATCCGCAAATTGTCAGGTTGCCACTGATCGTCAACCACGGTAGTTCTGAATGTGTTGGCCGATTTTTCTTCTAGTCGGTTGCTATGCCTGCAGTCTTCTGGACGTTATCTCCTTGCAACAGCATCAGCGTTTTGGTGTTGCAGAGTTGCAATTCGCGCTATTGATTTTGAGGCTCTACCATACTGGGTCGACGATTGTCTCTTCTCATCGTCCCGTTTCAGTTTTCGCTGCTCCGCTATGGTTTTCTTGGGCTCCTTCCCGCATTTACTATGCACCTGGCCCATTTCCATTTCCATTTCCAATTCCAGCACCGGAGCGTTCTTCTCTTAGGTTGCACCTGATTCACTAATCGTCGGACTACCTGTCCCAGGTGTGCATGCCAATAATTCATCTCAAGGCGCTTGATTAATTTAAGTTAGTCTTGACACTCTTCCGGACGTAAGGTCTGCAGAATGTCACTGGCCTCTCCTCTTAACGACACAATCAGAGCAGTAGCTTTCTCCGGGGACGTCTACCCATTTGATCATGCAGCGGCTTCGAATTGTTTCCGGTACGTCATCCATGACGTCTTCCCATCGAAGGTTGGAGGTTTTACCTTTGCCTTTGCTGTTCGGGAGATCTCCAGGCTTCCGCTGAGGCGTCATGGGGACCGCAGTCGTTCATCGCTGGCAACTGCAGCTGACCCCCAAACTCGTCCCCCATTCCGAACACGGGCTCCTCAACTTTCTGTTCTACGGCTTCGATGGCCCCAGAAAATTCCTGTCTCCCATTCGATGAATTCTTTTGAATGTCTTCCTTAAAAGTAGTCTCGAGTTGTTTTGAATTATTTGCCATTTCATCTTTTAGAGTCTCGAATTGTTATACAGTTTCATCTTTTAGAGTCTTGAATTGTCTTGCAACATCTTTTAGAGTCTTCATATTAGTCTCGAATTGTTTTGCAACTTCATCTCTTAAAGTTTTTGAATTATTTGCAATTTCATCTTTTAAGGGGAGGGTAAGGTTTTTAAAAGAGAATTTTTTTATTTTTTTTTATTTGATTTACTGAATGGAGAACCTTTCAAGAATATTGTGTAAAAATTTGAGATGAATCTGAGCAAAACTAACGAAGATACAGCGGTTTAAGCGACCGCGTGTCACTTCCGCGCGCCGCTTAAACCGCTACGGTATAGAGGTGGCCGTCATACAAACGCCTAATGCCCTTCAAGGATTTGACGTCTACTGTTTATTTAGTCAGTGTCAATGACTGGCATCGATGATTCAGTGTGAGGTAAGCCGATAAAACTGGCTTATGAACGTTTTATTCCAATTTGTTCAAACTTTCAAGCGTTTTTCCCACAATTCACGTTTTCAAAGTCGGTGCCCCTCATAACTTCAAAACTACTGCACCGATCCTTTTGTAGTTTTGAATACTATTTCTGTACATAATTTACGAGGTAACGCTGGAGAGTTTCTTTCAAGTTTATTGATATTTTTTATTTTACAATAACAAATTTGCTATTTATAGATATAGCTGTCGGTTCTTGGTGAAACATAATTTATATATACTTTAAGGTAGATAAAATTAAAAAACACTTGATTTCGTTTCACTTAATTTATTAGAATTTCTCTAACAATATTGTTTCGGTATGTTCTACCATTCTCAAAGAACTAAATTTGTGTGTATATTTTTTAAACTTATATATTACTTGAGGGCTGAGGGTGTGTTCTCTGTACCTACTTTGACCACTTTATTACTGTGTCTATTATCGGTGTGTTTATGTATTCTGTCTGTGTGTTGGTTATGTGTAATTTTTTATATATAGCTTTTTTAATTTCTAGGATTTCTAAATAATTAAGTTTTTTGCTTTTGTTAACATTATGTAGTAATTTACAACTATCTATATATATATATATATATATTTTTTTTTTAATTTTATCTACCTTAAAGTATAAACAAATTTGCCGATTTTTTCCGCAAAAATCGTGTTTTTCATTTCAAAGTGTTCCCGAAAAGTGAAAAATAGAAATTTCGAAAAACCCTCCCAGCGTTACCTGAAGAAAACGATTATCTAACGAAAAAACTTTGATTTTTTCATTTCAGATGATCCAGCACCGAGCTATAAGGGGCACCGCAATTCAATTTTTTTTCGAGACACTTCAAAATAATTGCTGCCATTGCCGAATTTTTTAATATTTCTTCATGAAAATTTCACATAATGTTCTTCAAATGTTATGCTTTAATGTACCATAGGTTTTAATGCATAGATTTCAACTGTGTCGTCAAAAAAAAATTCACAAAAATATGCCTTTTTTTGCACGAATTAACCTTACCCTCCCCTTAAAGCTTTAAAATTATTTGCAATTTCTTTTAGAGTCTCCATAATTAAGCTTGAATCAGCTTGTACCTGAAACAAATATTTCTCGGGATCCTTACCTTCATTTATTAAAAGGTCACGAAGCCGATCCTGGAGAATTGTTTTTTTTCCAGACGTATCTGCGTCCCTTTCTTCCAATTCTGCCCTTAACTCGGAGACCTTTAATTCTTCCAAACGTTTGGTAGCCATTTATTTATTTGTTTATTTTTTTGCACTTATTTTGTTTATCCCACTTCTGACACCAATTGTAACGTTTTCGGGTTCGCAAGAAACAACTCGTGCAATTTATTTATTTAAAACAGTCTGTATATTCACAAACGTAAAATTAATTACAATATAAAAATATAAAACTAATGTATCACACTTAAACTACTACGATTTAAATTAACACAGGTATTTATTTCTATTACTAATATTTATGTAACACTACCGTATTTATATCAATTCTATTTATATAACGTACCACGCAAGGAACTAATTATTTATTTCTTATATTTATTTTTACTTTAGTCTGTTCCGCACGACGAGTACTTAAGGACTTTCTTATTTCGGAATTCCCCATCCATCGGTTCAACTCCCTTTATATACACGTACGAAACATCTGGAACACACCAGATAAACGCTAGTGGTCTTCTGGATGTTTGTAGAACACACAAGAGACCATGCTGTCTCTTCGCAGTACATATTTATATAAATGGATGATTTAATACTTTACGACTGTTTACCAGTCGCGCCGAATATTTGCCTTTCTTTTGTCGTCGCCCGGATGTCTACTGGTTTCGTTACAATATTAACCAGAATATGTAAAAAATGTTAACTAATATCTTTTATAATATATTAACAATTGATGAACAAATTTCACAATACTACTATCTAAATAGTATTGTGAAATACTATTTATCCAAGAATGTTTATAAGTATAATTGTACCGAGTTCTTATTACATTGATATCAAATTAAGTAAATAAAATTACATATTAACTTTAAAATTAATTCATTACTTTAAATATAAATATTTATTTGAATGAAAGCCTTTACTATAGTTGTTAGATATGAATGTATTAAACACTAATACAATATATATGATAATAATGGAATTTATTGTTTGACGATTTGTAGGTCTAATATAAATTCAAAATTATTATTAGAGATTATTTAGTGTTCTTTAAGTAAATAAACATACGTGTTTCGAACTACTTTGAGTCCTTTTTCAATGTTTATCCCACAGCTAAAAAATAATATAAATTAGCAAAATTGAGATTGACAATTTCTACTAATTACTTACTATGCATGATCAATCCATAGGTTTTTAGCAAAGTTACCAAAAAAGAGAGAGGAGAAAGAAAAAGAAACATTTGCGGGATAAAGATTTATACATATATTTAATATTTAAAGTTAAAAATATCCCTACTTGACAAGCTTCAGGTGTTTCGTAAGCGACGAACTCGATGGCGTCATCGCGGGTTTGTGACTTTTATTATCATTATCACATAGAATCGTAAGTAATTAGTAGAAAATGTTCATCTCAATTTTGCTATTTTATATTGTTTTTTAGCTGTGGGATAGACCTACAAATCGTCCAAACATAAATTCCATTATTATAAGAAAAGTTAGCTTTAAAAATTGATAAAAGCTTATAATTGAGATGACTATATATACATTTAGCAAAACATACATTAAACGTAAATTAACATCTTTATGTTTTAGCTGCACTGCATACTAAAGCAATGGAGCCGAACTTATTTCTGAGACGAAAATTCCTCGCTGAGAAATTTGTATTAAAGGGCATAGGTAAAAAACAACAAATTATGTCTAGTATTTCTAAAATCAATAATTACGATCTAACTCATAAATATTGAAACAAAAAAAACCTCTCCACCTTTGGGTGCTACATTTAGAGATACTTTTTCATTAACAACAACGAGTTGCGGTTGTTGTTGAATCCTCTCAAACCAATATATACTGTGACGCATCCAAAATACGGGACGAAGTTGGTTGTGCGTTTATGGGGGCATTTGCAAAAGATACACCTCAATATAATTTTCCTGATTATACTACTATCTTCTCAGTGAAAGCTTAAGCAATTCTTTATGCCCTGGAATATATTAGCATTTATGAACTAAAAACTGTTACGATTCAGTCCGACTCTCGATCTGTACTAAAGGCATTAGCGTCATCACTTCAATCAGGACAAAGAGTAAATAATATCATTGAACAGGTAAAATCTAAATTAGTCAAGCTAACGAAGGAAAAGATATCTATAAACTGTGTGTGGGACAAGGCTCATGTTGGTATCGAAAATAATGAAGCCGCACACAGTTTAGCTAAAGATAGCTGTAAAGTTAGCCATTTAGCCGAGGAAATCATTATATTGGAAGATGCCATATATACTGCCAAAGGAAGCCAAAGAGCAAGGTGGAAACTCAAGTGGATAGAATATACAACAACCTCTCAGTCCAGATATACCCCGAGTTACCTAACAGCGTGCGGTTTACTAGCTATAGTATACCACGAAAATATATTTCGATCA
This sequence comes from Amphimallon solstitiale, assembly GCA_963170755.1. NCBI lineage: Eukaryota > Metazoa > Arthropoda > Insecta > Coleoptera > Scarabaeidae > Amphimallon > Amphimallon solstitiale. The sequence goes on along the minus strand of OY720684.1, from coordinate 48,008,480 downwards.
TTAGCATGGGTGCTACCCAACACTTAACAAAACTAAAAATTATTGCCATTTTCATTTGTGTGGATCCGTCAACAAACAAAACATGCACTACTGGGCTGACACCAATCCTCGAGAACTGCATCAAAAGCCTTTGCATTCACCTAAAGTCATAGTGTAGTGTGCAATTTCCTCAGCTGAAATTATTGGTCCCTTGTTCTTTGAGGAAAATGAAGTCCCAGGTATAGTGAATTCGGACCGGTATATAAACATGTTACAGAAATTTTATTCCCACGGCTACATGAGTTGGACCTAGGGGACATTTGGTTCCAACAAGACGGTGCAACAGCACACACTTCAAGAGCATCGATGGCTATATCGAGGGAACGCTTCCCGGAACGCCTCATCTCAATTAGGGGCGATTTGGAGCGGCCGGCCCGCTTTACCAATTTGATCCCGTGTAATTTTTTGAAGTGTAAACTTCTTTAGGCGCGTTGCGCTGATTGTAGGCAGTGAACAAGACTGACCTGCAAGCAACGCTCGGATATGTAACGCTCTTCGGGTAAAGTCGGCTAAGGGAACAAGATAAGTAAATATATCATATAGAGGTATTTAATTTCAATTAAATTTAAATTTAAATGAATAAATAAATTCATGTCCCAGAGCAGATGTGAACCGGAGCCGCCTGGGTGAGAGGCCAGCACTTAACCATTAGACCAAGGGTGGGAGTCGAAAGCCAGTATTTATATCGTCTATTTATATATATAGATCCGTCCGAAAATCTCCATAATAATGCTTGCGGCCGAGGCAAGACAATCTCGAGTACGTTAAAGTTTTTCGCGGAAAAGATATACACACAATTTTTGGGCAACCGTTAAATTTTTCAATCGATTTAATTTAAATTGAGACACAATTTAATTTAATTTAGTTCTAAAGGTGCTAAATTAATGTGGTTTACTTGCTTTACATGCGTTACCATAGAAATGAGACGAATATAATAAACTACAAATATTTGATAGTTGTCAAAATAAGTCGTAGAATGTGTGATTAAACATGTGTCAAAATGTGTATTTATCTTAACGGCCGCTGCCATAGCAACGGCCGCGAAATTGTATTTTGCGAACTGTGTTGCGTTCGCGAATTGGTAACTTCGCGGACGATTATTTAAATGTAATATAGAACGAAGAAAAAGTTGTATTTCGTATTATTAACCTCGCCTTGATGAAGTTTACACTTCTGCTGTGTGGTTTTAAGCACACCCATTTTCTTGTTTCTATGGGGTTTTTTGAAATCCCGTGTTTATGTGAACCGTCCAAGGACCCTACAAGATTTGAAGACGAACATCCACGAAGAAATTTCCAACATAACGCCTGCTATGCTGGTCAGAGTCATGACAAACGCCAGAAATGGTTTACTCAATGTATGTAATGTAATGTCACCTACCTGATTTGATCTTCAAAACTATATAAAACAAAACTATAGATATGCGCCTACATTATAAAAAACAAATAAAAGTTTTCTGATTCATACAATGGGTTTTATTAAGTTTTGAAAAAAGAAAGTTATGCTGCCGCACCCGTTATTGAGGCAATAGCTGTTATTCGACATACTTCACGCTTCTTTAATTTGTACAATCAGCTTAAATAGGTATCCAATTCGGGATTTGGTGAAAGAATATATCTTAATTTAAAGAACACGCTACGTTAGGTTTTCCACTGAATATGCAAATTAGTTATCTAGTTAATATACATTTTACTGTAATTTTTATTTGCTTTTTGTTACAGGTTTCAAACTACTCTACCATATTTTAAATCGAGCTTAAATTCATTTAAACTTGTAAAGTAAAACGAGATAAAATTTTACTGTCAGTATTCAAATGAGTCAACGTTGTTGCCATATTGAACTTTCATTATACATTTAACATTAGCATCAATATGATGAAAATATCTCTTATTTTTTACATGAACAAAATGTCACACATTGTGAATTTTCTAATTTCTTTTTAAACGGTAAATTAAATTAAAAATTCGTCGGAATAAATTCTCATTTTTCCCCGAATGAAATACTTTTCTAACAAAAGCTTAAAAAATCTCGTGCCTTTTATTGTCACGCGAAACATTGAAAAACCAAATGGAGCCACTTCTGAAATGGAAGCGTGTTTCCTTTAACTTTAATATATGTAAATATAAGAAGAACTGAACCACGACATTCTTAGAATATCTGAGTAAGACAGTGTATATATGCAGTAGCAGCAGCAGCAGCAGCAACAGCGGTAGGATAGAAAAACTACAAGAGATTATTATAACCAAACGCAAATATATATGTACGGAAAATATGTCCTTTATTATTCCTATAATACATTACAAGAATATTTTACATTTTTCGTAGCGTATAATGTTTAGTAATATTGAGAGGACTACTTAATAAAAAAAAATATGCATAAATATATACGTATATAAATATCTAAATAAGCTACTGACATTTTATTGAAAGAATGATGTAATATATACATATTGCAGTGATCTTGAGTTGGGTTGTAAATTATAAATAAATATAATCAAGATCACTTCAAGATTTTATTTAAATTAATTTTTACTTTATTTATTTTTATTATGATGTGTATGTAAATATTCACCATATCAATAATTTGCCAAAATTTTATTTTTATTTAAGTAAAACAATAAAAGAATCCTAGTAAAATTTTTATAAAGTCATAATATTAAATTACGCATTAAATGTTACGTTTTCAATAACGAGAAAGTGTTTCCCGCACGAAGAATACTGGCACCGGCAAAGATCGACCGTGTGGCCGGCGAAAAACAATATTATTCGCCAGATGCATAGATGAGTCATGGATATGTAAACAAGTTTATATTTACATATTTGTTTATCTTTTTAAAAATCGTTAATACACTGCTTTCCTGAGTGGTGCAGCACTGCAGCAATGTAAAGTACGTCGAGTGACCGATAAGAGCAGCACCGTCGATATGCGGTTTTGGAAGTGGAATCGTACATGCCGAGAATTACCGTACGTTTTTATAAAGAAATTTAGGCATAAAAGGGCTGACGGACAAAATTTCCGGGACAGCTGGTGCAAACCGCTGACTTAGAAGCTTTAAAAGTAGGTGATAAACCACTCCCTCCTCTTTTAAAAGAGATTATTCTTAAAATCCGAACTTAGAATATTTTTGAGATTTTTCGACACTTATAAAATTTTTAACAAGATTCAACACTTGTAATATTTTCTGTAATAACATGCAACGTGTTTTACATTGAGATTTGTAGTTATTCTTGAATAATTATTTATGTATGGGATAATTTTATTTATGAATTTGGATTTTGAATTTATTTAATTTCATTTCTATTTTCTTTTTCTGGAGTGTTTTGTTTTGCATGTAGGGGCACTATGCCATACATTATGACAAAACATTCTAGTGATTGTAATGACTACTTTGGATAGCATAATCATTTTATTTTAGTATAATTTACATTATCTTTTCAACTTTATTTATCATACAAAAGGATTTGAAATTAATAATTTTGTTTTATGTATATATAGAATTCATAAGTGAACAAGTTTTTTTTCTTGGATTCTTACCATGGATGAGTTTGAAATTATGTACGAAGAGTTAAGGTGATTAGATAATATTTGTTATAAATGTGTGTATAGTGGTGTACCAAATTTTTTTGTTTGTGGTGGTGTTTTGTATTGGAATTTCACGAGAAGGTAAAGTTTATTTTTAATATATATATTTTTCTTGTATGTATATCAAGTATATTTTTGTTGTACTTGTGTGTTCAATGTTAACGTGTTGGATGATACATCAGGGATGTGTGAAATGAATTAAGTCGTTATTTAATTCATAGCATGGAGTCCTGGTGAATTTGAAAGACACGAATTGGTCTTGGTGGTACTGCGTTTGGGAGCGAGAAAAGGCACCAGGCAGAACTAATCAGGGCTGAGTTAATTTATTGAATACGCAAAGACATTATTTTATTTTCATTTTATTTATATAAAATTTATTTATATATATACCTTAAGGAGTGAGCACATTGTGGTGTATGTTCGGGTTGTGTCCGACGAGTTGAAAAGACATACTCGTAGGCTGGAACTTTGGGGTACCCATCTATGTGAATTTGCTATCTGATGGTACTGTGTTGGGAGCGAGAAAAGGCGCCGGACAGGACTAATTAGGGCAAAGCCATTTCCTTAATGTTTATATTTTGTTCGCAAATGGTAAATCGTGTAATTTTTTGGTTATTTATATTCCAGTACAAATTCATCATGTGTAATAATAATATTTTATTTTATTTAAAGATGTTGATTGTTTACATGTATCTATGGCAAATATAAATCATAATAATCACGTTCACATTTTTAAGACATAAGTTTTTCACGACGTTATGATTTCATTTACTTTATTTCTTATAATGTTTTTTATTAATTATGATGTGTAGATTTGAATGATGTTTGAGATATTGATTCTTTGTATGTAAATGTATATATATATATATTTGTATAATTTAAAATTTTGAATTCGTTTAAATTTATTTTAATAAATTAGATGTTAAGATTTATTTTGCATTTTATTTTCTTTACCTGACCTGGAGATGATTAAAGAGCATTCAAATTGATTGGAGAATCTATTCATATTTTCTGCCCCTGAGAGAATTATTTATTTTAAACTGAGCTAGTTGTATGTAAAATTTTTGCTTGACCTACTATTCAGCAGAAAATTCATTGTATCCTAGTCTAGCATAAGGTCTAGCACTAGGATGCGTGCTTGATTCTCACTTACACATTAATTGAATAATTTAAATTTAATTTACATGAATATCAATATGTAAGAGTCACAGCAATATGTATATATATATATATCAAAGAAAGAAATTGTCTTTCTCGTGGCGACGTTAGTTGTTGTCCTTACTTCACAGTGTACAAAATAGATCACACACAATTTAGCACATACTGTAAAAACAATAAATAATATGAAAAAAATAAACACCGCAAAAAATGTCATGTTTTGGAATGCCATTATAGACAGACGGACAACAATACATGGGAGATCTTTGACAATCCGCCGATTAATGTACCGGTACACTAAACTTATTTTTGTTCTTGTTGGATAATCATAAAAGTCACTATTTTTTTAAATTTGTCTTTATATGTGAAAGCAAAGACCGCGCATTTATACAGAAACACTGATGGAAATGTTAATATTTTGTGTAATATAAACACTGGACTCCAAACTAAATATCAGCCGAAAAGTCTTTTCTGAGCAACAAATGTGCGATTCACATTAGCTGGCGACGAATATCCCCACTATTCTACATTATATCTTAGATGACATAAAATATCTCTATCAACTGCTGAGAATCCATAGTATTTTTAAGTTTCAAAATGGCTAATATGCACTATTGAGTTTATCCACCACGTGCCCCACATGTCTTTCCTATGACAGATCAGGTTGCAGAAATGCCTCTAGAAACTTAGTAGTAACCCCGACACGTTAAAATTTTGAAATGTTGACTTATTATGGGTTCATGATTTATGGAAGTCCTGACTCATTTTATACAAACATATGATGATCTAATCTAATGCCTAATAAAATAGTTTCCTCCATCTTCGCAGAAGAACTTACATAAATTATGTATATATAAACATTACAGTGACAGTTGCATGTACTGTTTTTAATTTCACTATTATAGTAATGGTTAATTGCGGAATAATTAATTACTTCTCGGCGGGTGAATGCACGGTCATAATGGTATCGAATAATTGTCGGATAATTAATTACTACCCGACAGGTTAATTTACGGCCATATCAGTTATTAAGTGAACATGCGAAGAGGTAGAGAACGGCTCAGCAAGTTAATAATATAATATAAGTATAAGTATAATTTCGTTAATATATTGGCGAAATTAGCATTTGTATTTAATATTTTAATTTTCGAGATTTCTATACAGAGCCGAACAAAAGTTCGTTACAAGCGTTGTCTGACATAGTATCGTAAGCCAAAATATGTATGTAAATTTAAGCTAATAAGAAAAGTACAGGAGAATTCAGAATAAGACAGGGACACCCACTTCATACCCATAGGGTCTCTTGGGTCGATCTTGGTGTCTAAACAACAGAGGCAAACACGAAAGTGGGCGAAAGAAATAAATTAAACAAATAAATAAATATCCACAAACTAAATGTACGACCCGTGTACATACAAAACAGAAAATAAATAACGTAGCTAAAATAATATTGGGGGAGATATTAATATACAGAAAAGCGAAGAATATATATTCACCTCCTTCAATTGAAAAAACTATTGTAATGAAGTTAATTCAGAACAAGATAACACATACTGATGGTTGGGAAAAAATTTAATGCAAACTGATCTAGAATAATGTTACTCACTGTAAAAACAAATAAAAGATTAGCAATGTACGAAACAACTGCACTACACAGATATGACCTTTATTAAATACTGGAGGTCAATAATATGTACTCTGTGTACCTATACATTTAATTAGCAAAATTTTTATAGATGTGCCTCTGGTCCGGTATATAATTCTGGACGTTTATATATGTGATAAAAATATTTGAAGATACATCACTTGGTAGCACAAATGGTAGAAAAATGTTCTAGGGATATCCACTTAGTGAGATCAAGTCACAACCAATGCGACTTTTTATTTATAAAAGTTTCGCTTATTACTAGGGAGCGGAATCGAGCGAGCTAAACTACCACGGAGCCACAACCGTGAAAAGAAATAATGTAAACAACTGCGTGTTGTTTACATTATATCTGAATAGCACTAATTCATAGGGCGAACTGTAACATCTGTTTACTCTAGAGAATCAGAGAAAAAACTGCCATAAAATAAGGAATTTTATTAATAAAATCCTTTCTTCATCGGCGTAGGTACAAGGGTGACGAGTTTTTAAAATGTATTATATTTACCTTATATTTCGCAATATAATATGTATGTTTCAATAACATACGCGTACATTTTTAGTTATCATTTATTTAGATCTAGAACGTTGTTTATGTTACTTTTTCTGAGATAAAAATTAATTGTCAGTGATTCCGAAATTTATTGCAAAGTCTGTAAAATATCGTCACTTAGCTTTGCTAAAACATACACAGAAATAGTTTTCATGCAGAGAATTTCGATAGTTTACAAAATTTCGTTACATGTTTAAATGACGATGCTCGAAGTATTTCTGAGTGCAAGGAACTAACACAAATCCCAAATTTAAAAAATCAGTTGTTATTCCTTCAGGAACACTTTGGAAATTTGCCTAAAGTAATGACATATTTTGAAAATCGAATCTCAAATTAAAAAATGAGGTGTGGGCACCACACGACTTTCTTATACGTATGAGCGTTTCAAACTATACTATATTTTTTACACAAAAATTATTCAAAATCCTATTCTAAGTACTTCTGTTCTCTTAATAAATCGCTATAGAATGCATATTTAGCAAGATATTCGAAAAAAGGACTACTCCCTAAGAGTAAAAGTGTTACTTCCGGTCCGAATTTTGAAATTTCATATATTCAAAAAATATTGCAAATCTAGCACTAAATACTTTTGTATTCTTGATAAATACATATAGAATGCATAATTTACGACATATTCGTAAAAAATCGCTATTCGATAAGAGTAAAAGTGGTAATTCCGGTCTGAATTTTGAAATTGTTTTTATGCAAAAAATATTGAATATTACGTTTTAAATACTTTTATACCCGTAACGTACCTGTCTAAAAAGCATGACATGCGAAATATTCGCAAAAAACTGATTTTCGATAGGAGTAAAAGACCTACTTCCGGTAGCAGCTTCGAAAAACTTTTTAAATAAAATTGTTCTCAATTTTAATTTCAAGTACATATGAATTCTTTATAAATTTGTTTAAATTTAGTAGTTGACGAAATATTGGCAAAATTTAATTTTTTCACTGAAGTAAACTGCTACTTCCGGTCTACCGATTTTACTGAAAAACTACTCAGATCTCAAGAGGGAGATTAGACACGTAAATGCAAAATTTGGAATTTATATCTACAGCGGTTATCGTGGTCACATAGAGACACACAGACATTTTTTAAAAACATCTTTTTCGGTATCAGGGGACTTCAAAACGTGGACATCTGTAAAAATCTCGAAGTCGAAAATTTCACATTACTTCCTTATACTACGTATAAGAAAGTAAAAATGGATTAACCACATTAGATGTGGCTATTAATAATTCCAAGTGACTTAGACGCAGTTTTTAATAGAAATCCAGGTTTAATTACATTGCGGCAATTGTGTATGCTAAATACGCTGAAATAAAAGAATATTTCCATTACGTAAATATAACCAGTTGCGATGTAGAAAAGACGTTTTCTATCTACAAGGATGTACTTAATTCAAATAGAACAAGTCTTACAGAAGAGAAAATGAACAAATAGTAGGGTATTTTGTATTTTATAATCACCAGCCACTTGTTATTCAATTATATAAATAAAATTAAAACCTCTTTAAAAATACAACATTACAATAGCGCGCCCATGGGCGATGAGTCATGACTCGCTCGATTCCGCTCCCTACTTATTACATATGTGAACGACGAGCAGATATTAACCTAAACATTAACACACACTTAATTTATACAAATTGAATTTGTATAAATTTTATGTAATAATGTGTGCACATATATTTATTTAAGACACAGTAATTTTCTTCCATTCCATAATTTTTCTATACAACGTTGTTCAATGCTTCTTCTCAGCTAAGCACTACCGCCACTTACAGATAATTTTCTTTCCTCGTCAGTCCACGTCAGTCTTTTGCATTCTCTCTAGTGCATCTAGCCCTCCTCAGTTTCCATACAAACTACGCACTTTCTTTCATTCTCTTTCAAACAGTATCGATTGCCTTTCTCCTCACTTACGCACATAAATCGTGCAATCATCCGTTGTTCTCCAACTTCATTGGCTTCTTCAAATACATTGCTAATTCACCAAACGTATAATAGACAATCTTACATTCCTTGTATCACAAATTTTAAAAATTAACTAAATATCTATGATTTTTTTTATTTAGACACTTTCATCACCCTATGGTGTGAATAATGTGTATTTAAATCTGAGAAGTGTATTTGTATATTGCAAACTGCACTAGTTGACAGTTACATTTATTACACATTAACATATTGACAGGATGTTCCAACCATGATTTTTGTTAAAGTAATCACACATTTAAAATAACGTTTATTCATAATATACAACTCAAAAATAATTGTAACTTAAAGATGCTAATCAGACTCGCAAAACGTGTTTTCATGTTGACTTATAGCTCTTTTTGAATTTTATAAACTTATTTTCGCTGTTTAATGCAACTTTGGACATTTCAATCACGTTACACCATATATTAAAGCATAGGATATAGCACGTAAACATTGAAACCGTATTTTGTCTCTCGACATGAGAGAAAAATTCGTATTATGTCAAATGCTTTTTAGTATAAGACGGTTTGTTTGGGAGCTTGTTCAGAATAGACCCCGCAAGCTTGACGTCACACGAATGTCATTTTGTTGGAGTAGGTCTGTTCCAAACAAAAAAGTTTCCCATAGCGAAACTTCAATGTGCTCTATTTCTTATATAATACTGATTATTTATATGTACATTTACGTTTAATACAAATGTGAACAACTTGTGGACAAAAGAAATGTTTGATGCTGAAGCAGTTTTGTGTTTAAAAACTAAACCTAAATATTGTCAGATTATGTATACTTTCCCATTTTGTTGTTTAATTTTTATAAACAACATACCTATTCATGGACGCGATTGAAAGTGAATCACCAACAACATGGTGATTTCGACCGTGGAATTAGAAAAATGGAAAACCGCCATACATTATAGGGAGAAAAAAAAACGTTAATAATAATTAAAATCAATTATTTTTGTCGTACGACGGTTTAACAATGTCTCCTTATTTTTTATCTAACCCGGCATTGAGTCAGTCGCCAACTTTTCATTCGTGAATGGAGCACCAGGAGGGAGGAGGCGCTGTTGATCCGTGCTCTGTCCTTTTAATTTTTTTACAGTCAACGAAATTTTTACTTGCCGATGGATGCGCCAACCAAACAAAAACATTTTTTTGTGCATCTATTAATGCATTGGCTTCATGAGTTCTCACAACACAATAAACTCTATCAAAACAATATTTCTATTAGGGGACATATGTTTCCCCCGCGAACAAATTTTTGATCAAATGGAGAAGATATTAGGACGGGATAACGTTATCCAAGAATCCTGAGAAATATTGGGAATTTATTCCAAACACGGCGAAGTTCGAATACTTGGCAAAAATTGGCATTTGGTCAACATATAAATTCTGTAACTTTCTTGAAAAAAATAGTTGGATTAAGATTAAGTAAACCAATAAAAATCGAAAAAGTACGAGGTAGGCGCCATAAATTCTCGGCCTGACAGGCTTATATAGGTTCAAACGTGTTCAAACTCCGTCACGTCATGCATACACATACGCGAGGTGTACACTATAAATATAACGGTTAAAAGCCCAGTAGTTTTTAGTGGCTAGCCAACCAACGTGACTAGCGCACGAAAATTTCTAAGTAATGAAAATTGAGTACCGCGTGGTCATTAAAATTTTAACAAAAGAAGGGCATACACCTTATCATATTAAACAACGTTTAGACGGCGTTTGCGGTGATTCATCTCCTTTGTGTTCAACTGTAAAAATGTGGGCAAAATGTTTCCGTTTGGGACAAGAATCCCTGGAAGATGCTGATCGGTCGGGTCGACCAATTGAAGTGATAACGCCTCAACAAATTTCAATTATTGAACATTTAGTGCGAGAAGATCGGCATTTGAAAGTGAAGGAATTAGCAGGAATTTCCGAACCAAGTGTTCGCCGAATTCTCCATTTGGATATGAATAAAATTAGTGCTAGATGGGTACAGCAACTTCTTTCTGCTCTCCAACATGAACCGACTCGAATGTGCGCAGTCGTTTTTAAACATGTGTGGGGACGACCCAAAACCAATTTTAGAGTCCATTGTCACAGGGGATGGAACAATGGTTCTGTTCTACGATCCTGTATCGAAAAGCGAGTCCATGGAATTGCGGCGACCTGATGAACCTCGTCCCAGAAAGGCGAAAGTCGTTCAATCAACGAAAAAGGTGATGGCCTCAATATTCTGGGGTTGTGCGGGCATTTTGCTAATTGACTTTAAAGAGCGCAATACAAGTGTGAACGGCACATATTATTCGTCTTCATTGCATAAAGTAAGAGACAGTATTCGTGCCAAATGTGAAAGATTGACAAAAGGTGTGCGATTATTGCACGACAATGCATCCGTCCGTACTGCCGCCATTTCACAAGCTGCCATCCGCGAATGCGGCTTTCAAGAATTGGAACATATACCGTATAGTCCGGATATGGTTCCTTGTGATTTTTTTTTTTTAGTCCGGATATGGTTCCTCGTAGTTTTTTTTTTTTCTAATTTAAAAAAAGAACTTAGTGGACGTACTTTTAAGGACGACAGTGAGTTGCAAGCAGCTGTTTTGACGAAAAAACTTCAGATTATTTTTACAAGGGTATCGAATTATTTATTAATCGTTGTAATAAATGTATAGAAGTTAGGGGAGATTACATTGAAAAATAATAGTAGTTTATACAACGAGTCTATAATGACAGTTATTATTCCCGAGAGCCGAATTTACGAACCGAGCCGTGAAGCAGCGAGGGAGTAACTCGGCTCGAGGGAATAATAGTCATTATTGCGAGTTAATATACACTACTTTATCTCCGACTAACTGAAGATTTAAAAAAAATCAAAATAATTAAACGAAAATGTCAGATTACTATATCAATATGACGTTTGACGGTTAGACAGTTATTAAAATGGCCGGACTTGCCTATCGTTACTATGACAAAGTTGAGAATGTTATGTTTTTATTGGCGGAATGCAGGGAATAATGCGAACGTTATGCGTCATTATTCCCCGGTCGCATTTCATTATTCCCTCCGGGTATTATAAGTGTTATTATTGACCAATAGTGATTAATATAATACCTACTTTATTGTTTAGTCGTCGATAATAGTATATTACATACCAAGGTTGAGAAGATGACTATTATTGTCTGAGTGGCGAGATTAAATTCCGAGGCGCGCAGCGCCGAGGAATTTAAGCCACAATAATTATGAATAAATTTACTCATACATGTAAGAATGCCCTTGTAATAAAACTTCATATAAACAAATAAGTAGGCTATATTTTGATGTTGACAAATAAGTTTTGGCATAAATGCTGAAACTAAAAGTCAAGTAGGTATTTATTAGATTATTTTTCATTCCATTTATAATATCTGAAGAGTTTACATTACACCACCTGCAATGCGCGAGATTGCAGAACAGGCAGTTGAGAACTTGCTTCCGCATATATCTAAACACTTATACATGAAAACATATACAGAATTTAAAAAATCGTGTAATTCCAAAAATGCAGTAGTAACTTCTCAAAACGTACTTCCATTAAACACACAACATTAAAAGCCTCGACTTTATGGGCCCATTATTCAATATTGAAAGCTACACTTGGCCTAAAAGAGAATATTAACATATCAAAATATTTTAAATTAGTTGCCTTTTTAAAAAGATAAAATGAAAATTATAAGCCCAAAAAATCATTAGTATTTATTAGAGGAAATTATAAAATTCCTCAGTGAGGCACCCGATACATGTTACATTGCAACTAAGGTAGTATGTTTATATATTAATACTTCAAAATTATTGACAATTTACAACCCTGTAGACTGCTCTTGTAATTGGTGTTGCTGGTGCATGCCGAAGTGATGAGCTGTGTAATTTATTAATTTCTGATGTTATCATGAAAGACGCCCAAAAAATCATAAGTATTTATTAGAGGAAATTATAAAATTCCTTAGTGAGGCACCCGATACATGTTACATTGCAACTAAGGTAGTATGTTTATATATTAATACTTCAAAATTATTGAGAATTTACAACCCTGTAGACTGCTCTTGTAATTGGTGTTGCTGGTGCATGCCGAAGTGATGAGCTGTGTAATTTATTAATTTCCGATGTTATCATGAAAGACGATTTATTATTATTCACATCCGCAATAGCAAAAATGGTTCGTCTCTAAAGTTTGTAATAATGGAGCCACTTTGGATCAAAATAATTAAAAACTATTTAAAAATTAGACCCATTCCAGATATAGCAAAATTCTTTATTAGTGTACGTAATGGTAAATGTAAATGTGCTAGACAAAACATTGGACATAACACAATAGGACAGATGCCAAAAGAAATTGCCCTTCCGTAGAACCTAGGCTACACTTTTAACTGGCAATGGTGGTAATATCCTTCGGTTAAAACTACATGGTGGTTGGAAATCTAGTGTAGCTGAAAGTTATATCGAAGATTCCCTAGTAAATAAAAAAAAAATATAGCATGTATGTTACAAGGTCTATTTTTTTATAAATAAATTAAAATTCTTTACATCTGTAATAGTTACGTCTTATATTGTTTCCATATTATGTTGTTATATAACCTTAAAATACAGTTCTATGTAAAGAAAGTAAAATATCTTTACATCTATAATAGTTACGTGTTAGGATATTTGATTCCAATTATACTTCTGTCATACATATTTTGCTATTGTTAACATACAGTTAGTTATTTTACCTTAGAGGTCGAGCATTTATAAGTTTTAGAGTATGATTTGTGGTATAAATCGAAATAAAAATAAACTTGAATAAACAAACTGCAATGAATTTTGACGGTTGATAACTTGACATACATACATACTACTGCGATTGCATGGTTGCGGCATTCCCTTTATTTGTTTTCATTATTTCCCTAGGTCAGTAATAGCCTCATTATTTACCTGTTATTAGTTCCAGGTCGAGAAATGACATTTCGTGGCGCTTTGTTATGTGTAAAAATGCTATGATTTTTTACTACTGGTACAAAAAAATTCTTATATTGTTCCAAGTTTCTTTTTTGTATATCAGGCCTAGAATTTATGGCGCCTTCCTCGTACCATGTTCTAATAAAATTTTTATAAAAGTTCTCTACCGCAATGATAACATAAAGAAAAAATTCGAGCCTTTATTAAAACATTAAATACGCATAGAATGCAATTAAAAAGAAAAACATAGATAGCTTGTATAATTTACTCATTTCATTGGGGATGAAAATAGGGTGGTTGATCCTGATTTAAAATGTGTGTTGCCCGTAATATTTGAGAATAGTGGCGATCAAGATCATTCAGATGAAGAAACGTGTGAATGTTAAGTCAATTTTATGTAAACAGTACAATGTGGAGAAACTATATTTACAAGTTTTTTTTTGTTTCTAAGTTTATCAATAAAAAAATAACAGCATTAATATTATGTGTATATTTTATTGTATTCAATCATAGTTTTCGAAATTAAAAAAGATGTTCAACGAAAGACAATCAAAAAATATTTTGTCAATAAGAGAATACACTTGGTGAAGCTCTTTTTTTTCAGCTTTTACTATCTAATTTCAGTTTTTCTTGTGCTGTAATAATTAAGCATTTTTTTTAACAATTTACAATTTAAGATATGTTTTTCATATTTCAATCCTTTCTGAGGAGTAATTAATTGCTTCTCCTGCAATTTTACAATAATTAACAAAACATGTTTTGCAATTCTTCTTCTCAAATGGAAGGATATTCGAAAGACTAACTTTGGTACATTAATTTAGAATATAGCGTTACAGGCGATTATTTACAGATAACTATTAAACAAGGATTTAGTTTAAAAATAAAATGTTTTATTTTTGAAGAAGTGTTTGAAGAACAGTTCCTAAGTTTTTTTTTTTTTGTTTATATCGGTGTTATTCGTGCAAGTGCATAACGTTTATATAAATGTATAAATTTTAAGTAGTGATACACTCAGGTACATAAATTAGAATGGAGCCTTGATTGATGCACAAGTATGTGTTTGAGCTTAAAATGTCATTTAGAAGCGTGATTATTATTATATGTATTTAGATGGGATTAATGTCAGCACAAAATCAATGTTTTAATATTAAAAGTGTGATAATAGTTTTCTCTTGAATGTTTGCAACGTTACCTGAAGTAGTTCACTAACGTAATACTTTTTCTTGTATGTGTAGATAATAGTATAAATTCAACACGTACTACTATTTAAATAATTTTTGATTTATTTTCTTATTTAGATATAAACATTTTACATTTAAGTCACTTCTGTTTGTATATAAACATTGTGTGTTTGTTATATTTCTTTATTTCACAAGAGGAAGTTATCACTGTTAATGTATATATATTTGTTACGATGAATAATATTTATTTTTGAAAATAAACATATTGTATAAATTTGGCCTTTGTGTTTTATATACTTGACCTGTCTAGACATTAAAATGAGGAGAAGGAATTCATATTTCTGTCCTTGAGAAGGATCTTGTGGACATTGTGCATAATCTAAGCTAGTGAAATGATACGTTGCTAAACTCACTTTTCTTGCAGAAACATTATACTTTTATCTTGGTTTAGTATAACACTAACCTAAGGAAATATGCCTGAAAATTTTGATTTATATTGATAAAAAAAAAAAACTTACCGCAATATGTTGCGCCATTTTTCCCGATCCCTGGCGTCTCTTTTTGAATTTATTACTCCATTCTTCTTTAGGTCGTCTTTCACCTGTTGTATCCAAGTTGTTATTGGTCTACCTCTGCGTCTCCTACTTGTTGGTTCCCATTCAATTATTGCGATACATTATATTACATTTTCTTGGTTTGCTCTCCACACATGTCCTATCCATCTCAATCTTTATTATTTTATTATGCCTGCAATATTCTGCCCTTTCAACTCCTGTTCTATTTCTAAACTGGTTCTAATTTTGTATTCTTCATCTGTAGTTCATGTTGGACCTAGTATTATTCTCATGATTTTCCTCTCAGCAACTCTCATTCTTTCTTCTCCTTGAATTGACTTGGTCTTCACTTGATGTAAATCCATTTTCAATGTGAAATAAAACAAATATTTTTACATTAAATTTAATAACAATAAACAACGACAGCTGTTTCGCTACACTGTAGCTACTTCAGTTTCACATATATAACAATGAATATCGACATACACTTAACAGTTCTTTTATATATAGCGTGCGGTCATTAAGAATTCTTAGAACTATTATAATATCTCTTCTCTTTTTGTCATGGTAACCTTTTCAACTGCGTAGGTAAGTATGGGCCTTATTAATCTTTTATAAATTCTCATCTTTGTTCTTTGGATCAATGCCTTATTTTTCAGTAACTTTTTAATGTTTACTGGTATTTGCATAATTCGTTTTATATTTTATTAATACGAATCCGGTGCATCTGCTTTCAGTGAATTATCACCCTCAAGTCCGATAACACGCAGGTTAACAATGCCTGTCTCATGGCGAAGTTCTTATTTCTGTTATTAGTTTGATATTAGAATTATTATATCGTTACTTCTGTTATAAAATCATCATCTGTTAGGACAACAAACGTTACAAAGGAGCATAAAAATACTATTCCAAAAATTAAGTTCTGTTTAGATCTCAATGTTAACTGCTTAGTATCAATCCTATATATTTCGTTAATACAATGTTCACATTTAATATCAACCCATTAATTTTTAATTTTGTTGACTAAATTTACGTAGTTCCTTTTAATAATACACCCAACAGCTTTGTTGTATTACTAATTAATATTATTATTAATCCTACTTCTTACACTAAATTAATAAAATACACTTGTAAAACTAATAATACTTTAACAAATTAGTTATAACAATATATAATTTATTTACTACAATAAACACATAATTTTTAAAAATTACAAAGAGAGTAGTTTTTTGTCGCTTTTTCTACGTATTTCGAAACTTATTTACGCCACTGAATAAATTTAAGTGCAACAAAATTCAGAAAAGCACTGATACTAAAATAATGAAACTTTATAATTACATTTTCAGAAATATAAATGAGTTGCCACTAGATAAGTTGAAGCGAATTGAAAACACATGAGATATTCTTTTTATCATTAACACAGTAATACAAATTGTGTAATTTGCTAGTTTAATAATTATGTGTTATTAGTTATACATCACGTAAATGATTGTTAGACTATCTCCAATTAAGCTTTGTTCGTATTTATTTTTATACTTTCATTCACGAGTTCTGTACTTAATAAAACAAATGTCTATTATTACTTACCTCACATAATTTGATCATTAGGAAATATCCATTCACGTATAATGAGAAAGAAAATACTAATTGCAAAAAAATACTAAACTTAACTTTTACGTTAGGAATAATAACAGCAAATTAACTATGAGTAAAACGATCCTAATACAATACTAAATTTAGTTAACAACAATTTGATCAATTTACCAATAATTGGCAGTCCCTCATTAAATCAGAAATTCTAGAGCGTTGAAGCAATCTAATGTTGTATCTAATTGCAAGTCCAGAAGACGGTAAATAGGGATGGGGGAGCGGTCGCTGGATACGGATTAATTAGCTTTGGTACACATTCCATCTGAAGAGAACAAACATTGTCGTAGGGGATTGCAGGAACTTGATGAGACTGTTATATGTACTAGGTTTCGGAGTGGTAAGTAAATGATGAGCAGTTTGGATTATTTCGGCTATCATTTCTGATTAAAATGCAAGAGCGAGCCATAAACATCACGCTTGACCGCTTCAAATCTTACTAATTTTACGTACTGTCTTTACATTCCAGTTTTGTCGTTACGTTCAATCAATTTCAGAATTAAAATGGCCATTTATTCTTATGTCACAACTCTTCCCTTTGCTGTTACATATGTTTATTTTTTAATAATAATATTTCTGTAACCTAATATAAATTATTATAAGCGTCAAATAGTATTATATACAGTATCTTTATATATATATATTTAAGTAAGTATTGTATTAACAATACTTTATACTTCTTGGCCTTTATTATACAGGGTTAGTTAAAAGTATGGAGACGGCGATTTATTGTCGTTAATATTCATTTTAGAGAATTATGTTCAATATAAAAGTTTGTTAGGATATTTTGATCTACATTTGAGAATATTTGATTTTTTTTTCTTCAATTGTTTTTTAGTTACGCCTGTCCGCGCAGTTTTTTTAAATGGGAACTAGTAAATTATACTCTATCATTCGATAGAGAATTTTTTTCTCTTTACAATAATATTTTTGTTTTTTTAAAATTCATTTTAATAACTTTTTTATAAGAAAAGGCCGGTTCAAGTGTTTAACAGATATTCGGTACATCGCAGATAGACAGAAGCGATGCGATAAACAAACTTGAGCGACATAATTTTATCAGTGGTTATTGTGTACGTCAAATCTTTGACAGAAATAATTCATTTGTGCAATTTGTTGCTGTTAATATTAACAATGGCGAGTTTAAGTGAACATGAACGAATTGAAATACTTATGATGTTGGGTTATGGAGATAGACGCAGAAGTTTACAAGACGTTTGTAATTTATTTAATGATACGCATCCAAATAGAAATCCAATTTCTAAATCCGTTGTTGGTAAAACTTTAAGACGCTTTGAACAAACTGGTAGCGTTAAAGATTTGCCAAGGAGTGGTAGACCTAGAACAGCAAAAAGCGATGATAACAAACTGGATATTTTATTGGCTGTATCTGAAGATCCTCATTTATCAACCAATCAATTAGCGGCCAATTTCAATATTTCGCAGTCATCAATCGTGTCATTTTTAAAAAGTGAAAAGTATAAACCTTATAAGGTACACCTTGTACACGAGTTAACGGAAGATGATTTTGATAGGAGATTACAATTTTCTGAAGAAATGTTAAATATTTGCAATAATAATGAAAATTTTGTCAACAATATTCTTTTCTCTGACGAAGCTACTTTTTGCCTTACCGGTGAAGTAAACAGACGTAACTGCAGATACTGGTCATCGGAAAATCCCTTTTGGTTTTTGGAGCACCATACGCAGTACCCCCAAAAGGTTAATGTTTGGGTTGGCATTCTTGGCGGTCATATTATCGGTCCCTTTTTCATCAATGGCAATTTAACTTCGGGTCTGTATTTGCAGTTATTGCAAAATGAAATAATACCTGCTTGTGCTACGCTCTACCCACATGAAAACAATGAACATCTGCCCAATGACAGTATCTGGTTCCAGCAAGATGGCGCCCCACCACATTATGGTGTAAATGTTCGTCAATATCTGGACAACGTTTTTCCCCACAGATGGATTGGAAGACGAGGAACCATTGAATGGCCAACCCGTTCGCCAGATTTAAGTCCTTTAGATTTTTTCTTTGGGGATACGTAAAAAACAAAGTATACGAAGATAAGCCCGATAACGTCGAAGATTTACAAATTCGAATTACCAGAACGATACAAGAAATTCCCCGAGATTTTTTACAGAACTCTGTTCGGGGTTTTGTAAATCGATTGGGTCATTGTCAAATTACTAATGGACGACAATTTGAACACTTACTTTAATTTACTTTGTTATTAATTTGTTTAATTTTTCTTGTAAAAGTTATTAAAATGAATTTAAAAAAAACATAAATATTATTGTAAAGAGAAAAAAATTCTCTATCGAATGGTAGAGTAAAATTCACTAGTTCCCATTTAAAAAAACTGCGCGGATAGGCGTAACTAAAAAACAATTGAAGAAAAAAAAATCAAATATTCTCAAATGTAGATCAAAATATCCTAACAAACTCTTATATTGAACATAATTCTCTAAAATGAATATTAACGACAATAAATCGCGGTCTCCATACTTTTAACTAACCCTGTATGTATTCGTATACGTAAAATTCTTGGTATTTAGGCCTTTATGGAAAGAAATACAATAAAATACTCAGTTAACGTTTCGACATATTTAATACAAATGTCTTCATCAGAATACTGAAATTATAAGTGTAAATTACAAATAATGCTTCGAAATTATTACAATATAAGATTACTTACGTTAAAAATAAGTATAACAACTAAAATTGTATAAATAAAGTGCTTCTTTTAAAATTTTGTCAAAAGACTTGACATATATCAAACTATAATTATAAATGTCAGCATATGATTTCTAGATTAACAATTTAAAATTGTTAACAGATTCTAATAATAATGTCATTACAAAAATTGTTACAATGCAAGTATCAAATAAGCATTAAACGAACTGATTTTTGAAAATATAGAAGGGAAATATTTGTTTATGTAAGTAATGAAAAATAAATTTTTGAAAGTGCATTAATTTCACTTCGGTCATTCACACAAACTGATTCATTTTTCTTAATTTGGATGAGTTCTAATATTGATCGAGATTTATTGTTAATTTCAATATTTAGAATTTTAGTTTTATCAAAATTAAAATTATGTTTAAATTGTTGACAATGTTTTTTTAAGCCGTTGAATTTTTGCAATATTTATGACATTTAATTCTTTCTTCTAAATATTGCATTGATTGTCCAATGTAAATTTTGTTACAATTATTACACGGAATACTATAAACAGTGTGGGTTTTCTTTAAAAAAGGAGTTTTAGATTTAATATTAGTATTGATACACTTTTAATTATTATAGTTTTTATGTGCTACTTTAATGAATTAACGGCTTATATGAAATTTAAAAATTACTTGCTTTATATTAATTACTGAACTTAAGGAAAAGAGTAATACCATTATCGAAGACTAATTGTTATTTCGCCACCGCTCATCAGTCCGATAGATGGCATCTGTTCCCTGTACTTTTCAAATTTGTCTATTTATACAAACTGAAGTGATCTTTGCAAGCATGAGAGATTAATTTCTTAATTCTCTTTATGAATACATATATAAAGAAATATTCCGTTTTATTTCTATTTTTATTACAAATTAACGTAGTAACTATTCATTGCTCTTAAACCATAGGTTCCCAAAGTGGGCGATAACGCCCCCTTGTGGGCGTTGCAGGTCTAAAGGGGGGCGGTAAGAGACCCAGAAAAAAAATGGGGGCGTTGTGTAAAGGCTTAGGGGGCGATTTGTAATTTCATCTAGAATCTAGGAGGACTCTTAGACACCGACTGAGCTCTCGACTCTCGACTAGGGATGGGCGATAAACATCGATGTTCATTGAACATCGATATTTTAGGATCGATGTTCGATGTTTTTGCATCGATGTTTGCAATTTAGATTTATCGATAAACTATCGATGTTAGAAGAAATATAGTGAACATCGAACTTTTAAGCTTGACAAAATGTATTTGCACTAATCACAAAATAAAACAGCGTCCTCTGTTGACAAATACAAAAATGTTTCCAAATTAACAGCTCACATACAGGCTACGAGGATGTAAAATTGTCTACGAATAAAAGAAGTATTTAAATTACACAGTGCTATATCATATAAATTCGAATATTTCATTTTAGGCTCTTTTAAATATTACTCAGTATAAATATTTAAATAATATATAATTAAATACATAAATTTATAGTACTTTTAATGTGCAGAATAAAAGTTAAATTATGTATGCATGCAGAATAAGTGAAGGAGGTAAACGTATTTTCATAGAAAAAGAAGGGAGATAGACATTACCGATGTATACTTCTTCGGGAAATTCCCTAGTGCGTACAATCATACACGACGATACACGTATTAAATGCAAGATGACACATCAGAAATATAAAACCATATCCATATGTATCTCGGTATTTGCCAGCGTAGTCAAAAAAAAAATGCAAGACTATAAAATCCCAAATAAAAATCGTTCTCTTAAAAAGCTTTGATACACGTAAATGTATATATTTTTTAAGTATCAGACGATTTAAGTCATGTGGTTGTTTCATGCGTAATTGCATAATATTGTTTTTTTATATAGTTTTTTTTGAGTAGTTTCTAAAGTTAACTACATATTATAAATGTATATATTTCTTTTATTATTTTTTTTGAATAGTGATATCTTTTATATCATTTTGTTAAGGACGTAAATTAATTAAGTTATAATAAAGTTTTTGTTAAACTGCCAAAAAATAAATCTATAAATATAATTATCGATGTTTAAAAACATCGATGTTTGATATCGATGTTTACCCACCGATGTCCCATCCCTACTCTCGACTACAGCTTGTGAACATCAACTAATATTAATTAAGAGATTGCTCAAACCAACTCGGTTCGATATTTCTCTCCGAGTAGTTCATATATCTGTCCTGTTTTATTGAATAAATAAAATAAAAAACATATCAATCGGTCGCTCCGTTTCGAAACGAAAAGAGACACAAACAAACAAATAAAAAGGCAACTGTATCAATCGGCTGGTTCATAGAATACTTGTTCTTACTTGTTGAGTACGATTGAGCGTCGAATGAGATAAACGAGTTTATGCATGTTTGTCTTATTCCTGTCGGTGCGTGCTGCTTATGCAATCCTATATAAACAACGTAATATTTATTTTATTTTCATTTGCGGTTTCGCGCGTAATAGATAAGCAGTACTTAAGTTCAACACTTATACTTACGTATTTCTCAAAACAAAACAATGTCGGAAGTAAAAAAGAAGAGACGGCAATACTGTGCGGAATATATTAAATTCGGATTCATTGAAAATCCTACAAACCCATCGTCGCCTTTGTGCCTTCTATGCCTAAAAACATTTTCGAATGAAGCAATGAAGCCTTCAAGACTTCAAGATCATTTGAATAAAATGCATCCAGATAAGAAAGACAAGAATGTAGCATATTTTCAAGACCTAGAGAAGAAGCATAATACTCGGCCAAGTGTAGCAAAACTCTTTTCGGCGGCTGCTAAGCAAGATGACGACGGACTTCGAGCTTCGTACAACATCTCTTTGTTAATTGCTCAAAAAGGCAAACCACACAACATCGGAGAAGTGTTAATTTTGCCAGCAATAAAGGAAGTAATAACTACTGTGCTTCATAAACCGGCCGCAGATATTATCGGAAAAATTCCTTTGAGTAATAATTCTGTGCAAAGACGAATTGATGAAATGGCCGGAAACATAGAAGAATCATTGTGCAATCATCTGAGGACTAGTCAATTCTCAATTCAGCTCGATGAGTCCACTTTACCAACTAATGAAGCATTGTTGCTGTCTTACGTGAGGTTTATTAAAGATGAGAAAATATGTGAAGAACTATTGTTTGCTAGAAATTTAGAGACCAATACAAAAGGCGAAACCATATTCAATACATTGGAAAAGTTTTGTGATGAGAAAGAGATTCCCTTGAAAAATATTATATCAGTTGCTACGGATGGCGCTCCGGCTATGACAGGGTGCCATAAAGGCTTCATAGCGTACGTAAAAAATAAAATTCCAGATGTCCTTGCTGTACATTGCGTTATTCATAGACAACATTTGGTTGCTAGAAATTTAAGTGAACGACTATTTCAATCACTGCAATATGTCATCAAAGCAGTCAATAAAATCCGTAACTGCTCTTTGAATGATAGATTATTTCATCAATTTTGTGTTACTAATGACGAAGATTTCAACCGTTTGTTGTTTCATACCGAAGTTCGTTGGCTATCAAGAGGCAATTGTCTGACTCGATTTTACAACCTGTTTGACTCTGTGATAGAGTTTTTGGAAACTAAAGATACAGAATTGCGCAATAAGCTCATTACATCAAAAAATGATATAGCTTACATGACAGACCTGTATAAATTGTTCAACAACATGAATCTCCAACTGCAAGGCGATGAACTAAATTTAATTAAAACAAAAAATGTCGTTGCTGCTTTCGCAGCCAAACTGCTTCTACACAAAAAGAATATGGGCAGACGTGAGTTTCATAATTTTCCGAATTTATCAGTATCCTGCAGTAACGACGACTTGTTTGCCTACTGCCAACATTTGGAAAAGCTCCACATTGACTTCACCGAACGATACCAGGATATTTTGAACTTGGAAATACCAGACTGGGTGTTGGATCCGTTTTCAAATGTCAACACAGCAATATCACCACATCTGGAAGAAGAACTTATAGAATTGACAACGAACGAGGAAATAAAAATCAAGTTCAAAAATGGCTACCAAGAATTTTGGCTACAAAAACCGATCCCGCAATTGTACCCTGGATTGTGGTCAATCATTCAACGATTCTTGATAGCATTCCCATCGTCATATTTGTGTGAACGTGGATTTAGTGCTGTAGCAACGCTGCTTACTAAAAAGAGAAATCGTTTGCATGTTACCGAACGTGGTGACTTGCGGCTGTTCTTGAGTAAATTGGAACCTGATATCAACAAACTTATTAAACAGCATCAGATTCATCCTTCACATTAGTTTTTATATTAGAATCGATTATGTTTGTTTTATTTTGAATTTTGAATAAAAGATACTTTGTCTGAATACTATAAAGTTGCGTTTCAATAATCATTCTCATTGGCAGGTGTAGCCCGTAAAAGTTAACTTGAGACCTGAGCGCCGTTGTGTACTACCTACTACGCTCAGGTCTCAAGTTAACTCATTCATTCTAAACGAGACTTTTACTATAACCCATAGTAAAAGTCTCGTTTAGAATGAATGTTTAATCTCCGCTAATATAGCTCACAATAATTAATTTAATTTGAAGTTATAGTGGTTTTTGAGTAGGTGAAAAAATGGGGGCGCTAAAAAATAATTTATTCTCAAAGTGGGCAGTAGGCAAAATAAGTTTGGGAACCACTGTCTTAAACAAATCGCTTATGTTACTATATCCATTACCATAATCTTTTATTTCGTTTGTGCAATTAATTGCTTACAGTTTAGGCATAGATAAGGTAAAAACACAGCTGACTTGTTTCATGAAATTTTATTAGGTACTGTACTAACTGCTTCGATATATTCTACTATTGCACCACTGAAATATATTTATTACTAAACACATTATAGCCAACATATTCCATGTTGCATTGCGTTTTTCATGGAAATTGTTGGTGTGCTTGGTTGTGCTTTGAATACCTTGTTTTCTTTGATTAATCTGTTTGCCATTTCAGGTTTTTATAAAACTCTTTAAAATTTCATATATTTCTTGACTCTCAAAGGCAGATTGTTATTAAATTTAGCGATGTTGTATAAGAAAGAACGTTGAAATAGAAAGTTTCTATGAATGGGAGAGGTCAACAGATGTCTGTGTCGAAGGTCAAGGTGATAGACATCCTCGCGAAGGCTGTGTTTGTTGTATAAATATGATAAAGCTCCAGTGACAATGATACGAAACTACAGCATTCCTTCCTGAAATAGTAATCTATTACCATGCTCAGCCAGCCCAGATCAACCAACTCTTGGAACACGTGATCATATTTTTATAAGCCAAATATGAACACTTTGCACTCTACACAGCATCTCCCTAGTCAAACAACGCCCATAGAAGGGTAAACAAAAATTGTGATAAAATTAGGGAATCACAAAACTCTGTTTTAATTATGCTGGATAAGTGATAACGGTGGCGATAAATCAATTTTAAGGCACAGTAAGCACTTTTAACGTACTTCAAGATTTGAGTATTGAATCTGAAGTCGTGATCAATAATCAAACCCATATTCTTTGCTCGTCTGACCAAAGGTATCGGAATATCATTAATAGAAAAGTTGATGGAAGCCGAAAGCAGTTTGATAACTATTTTTATCAGCGAAAATCTGAACAGTTGATTTCAAAGGGTTTAAGATTAGCGAATGTCGCACATCAGTCTTATAGGCAGCATTCAACTCGACCATCATATCAGTCAACGTCCGTTCCCTATCAACAATATTGAATGCTTAGTAAAGCTGAATATCATTAGCATACATGTGAATCTTACAGGTTACTACTACTTTTGGAAATAAGTGGGTATAAATAATAAAGAGCAGGGGACGCAAAATGGATCCCTGAGGGACGCCACGCGCTACTGTGATGACATGAGAGACACTATTGGATGTACTGACGTGCTGAGACCTACTAGACAGATAATTATTAAAAAAATGAACTGCGTTCGCGGATAACCCTATGTGGCCCAGCAGAGATAAAGGATATTGTGGTCTAATGTGTCAAAAGTCTTGTTAATATCCAGTAAAACAAGAACAGAAACTATACCACTATCACGATCAGACATCAGATCGTCAGTTACATTCAGCAGGCAAGTGGTGCAGCTATGCTTGGATCTAAATTCAGACTGTGACTCGGGTATAATGCCACGCAAGTCCGTGTGCGTTCGGGGCTGAGAAGCCAGTACTTTAGCCAAAATGGGAAGCAAACTAATAGAATGCATTAAAACTCTTGGGCATTAGACTTTTTAGAAAGAGCAATAATTACAGCGTCTTTCCAAGAAGGAGGAAAAGTGTTCGACAGAATACAAGAATTGATGATATTAGTAATAATATAGTAGAACAAAAGGACAAGAAAGTTGCAGCATGTGAAAAGAAAGACCATCCATTCAGATGACGTTACTCTTAAGCTCACTAATATGCTTGCAAACAGTAATAGTGTCAACAGTAACGAACGAAAAGTCTAGTATATTGTTCTCAAATCCATAATTAGAGTAAAACTCACCTAGTTCAGACATATTACATTGGGTATCAGGCACGAATTTAACAAAAAATTATTGATAGAGTCTGGATTGTTTAAGTGCTCTGGTAGAATGAACTTAGTTCGTTTACTTATATTTAAAGCTTTTAGTTCCTTCCAGTTGGCTTTTTGACTGCATGATCAGTTGATACTGTCTGTTAACCAAGGCTCAGATCGGACGGTCGACTATTCACAAGAGGGGCGTGTCTATCAAACAACGACAACAAGGATTCCGTCAGAAACGTAACTTTATCATTCACTTCAGTTAAGTGGTACAGAGTAGTAGAGTCAAATTCTTGAGTTCCTGACAGAACATATTCCCGCTGAAGGATTTAAAAGATCGAAAAGTTATTAAGTTTTCCCGAGTATGTGATTTAGAAATATCGAGTAGGCAACATGTAATCTCATGATCCAAGAAGTCAACACTCGAGACCGTGACGTCTAAAAACACATCTGTAAAGAGATATAACAAAAACATCTAACAAAGTGGCTGCAGTATATGAGCAAGCAAGATCAATTTCATACGTTTTATACACAGATAATAGACACCAAAGGTTTGTGTATTAGCAGTTACCATAGTCTTTTAATCTGATTTATATACTTTATTTTTCTCAATGTGCTCTATAACGTTGAAACTTATATTGCTATATAAGTATTTATTTATATTAACTGGTATTACTAATATTGTTGTTGAG
Source organism: Amphimallon solstitiale (assembly GCA_963170755.1). Taxonomy (NCBI): domain Eukaryota; kingdom Metazoa; phylum Arthropoda; class Insecta; order Coleoptera; family Scarabaeidae; genus Amphimallon; species Amphimallon solstitiale. The sequence continues at coordinate 47,981,240 of OY720684.1, read as the reverse complement.
GTGTCAAATAGGCCTTTGAATAGAATAGACAATTTAATTTTATTGTCACTTCTCGTTTTTCGTGTACAAAAGGAAATATTGAATACTAAATGTGTACCGGTTGTTACGGAATTTCTGGGTCTCACTTTCTTTCTATACAAATGGTCTTGAAAGGGTCATATAGTCTACAAAATGTCGCAACTGGTAAAACAGATTCCCGAAGGTATCGCAAAGGTTGTTTTCTTCAAAAGGAAATGATGTTGGCCGGCAAAATATGTTTCCAGCGTAGATTAACCGGTCCACAGTTGCTTTGAAGGATATTTATTACTGGAGTAATTGAATGTACGGTAGATGACAGCTCGTTCTGCCTTTATTACACATAACAGGATAACCCCATTGCTTTATAACTAACAATAACAATGTGCGCAAATAAATTATATGTATTTGTTTTATAGGTTTAATTAAAACTCGTAAAACAAAATTTGCCTATTGTATACCAACGTACATATAAACATGCATATGTATGTATGTTCAAACACATATTTTTACTCAAATATATTGTAACTACATATTGAAATACGGACATATTTCATAATCAAATTACACTCGTTTCAATAATCAATAATATAAATAATAATAATAAATGGTCTTTTTATTAATACCAAAGAAAAATTAGATTACCTGAGACAATAATAGATACTGAAATTTAAATAAATATATATAAGTTGTAATTTAGTCTTTGAAAGATTAATCCTAATATATGATAGCAAACAGTAACTTAAACGAGATGCGAAGAATTTCTTCAAAAATGTCTACATATTAATAACTACAATAACAAGAACTGTTAAGATGTTCACTATTTTAATGTAAAAGTTTGACAGTTGTTTCTCCAATTAATGGTTTTTACAGATGTGAAATTAATATTACAGCGAAGCTTATGTATCTTCATGACACACATTAGGCAAGGGTAGAGGTAATTACAATTAGAACCTATGAGATATTCTGAAAGATGAGTATGGAAACGCTCATAAACATTTGATCAAGAACTTTCAATCAGTCAAATAAGGGAGTATTAATCAAAACAATCCGCTACTGTCTGAAGAAACCTGTTTAGTCCGCTGATATATTAGGGGAAGGTGACCTGTGACGGACCCCCTAACTTCAATCGACTGTAATTGTGAAACCAGTTAAGATTTTAGAACATTCATTGGCTTAAAAGTAAGGGGTCATAGGCTTCTTTAGTGACCGTTGATTAGAACTCTCAAATGGTTCAATTTTACCAGTAGATAAATTGATTTTCTTTTAAGATCAAAGGGGCGATCATAGGCACCCATCCTCCTATGATGGCCCTCCTCGATAAAAAGGACAGGTAATTAATTTATCTCGAAAAATGATGCGATTTCTTAATAGATACTCACAAATATATTAAAGAAACAAACATTTATTATAAAAGGAACATTTTTCTACTTGCAAACGTCACAAACAAACATTTTGTGACACCAGCCTGTGCATGCCTGGCATCTTATCCATGTTTCTTTAGAACGAGACCGAAAAAAAATTTCATTGCAGTACAAACATGCACAATCTGATTCGTCACTAAAATCTCGTTCATTACTTTCTTTGTCACTATTGTCTTCTTTTTTTTCATTAATTTTCCTTTTAGCTGCTCTTGCTGTTTTTCTTCGGTCTGTGTCCAATACTTTTTTCTTCTTTCCTTTAATTACTTCTAAGTCTGGAGTGGTGTTGATGACACCTGTTTTACTACGTTTTCCTTTTCTTTTTGTATCTCTTCTTGGTGCTCTAGGAAGAGGAGATAACTCTTCAATTTGTTCTATGCTTATATTTTTTACTGAGGTAGTTGCGACGTTTTGATCGACCTCAACTTCGTGCAAGATCTCTGAATTAGCTTTGTTGTTATTATCATCATTCATATTTTCATTTGGCATGTCTATGCCACGATTTTTCCCCGTCATATTGTCGATTATAGGTTCAGGTTTTTAATTGTTAGTTGTTGATGCAGGGCCAAACTCCCAATCTTCAAAAATGTCTGGATCTAGAGGAGAAATTCCAGTTTTTTTAAAAGAACTGATTGCATTGGAGGGTGTAACGGCCTTCAAGTAAGCATTGTTGAAAAGTTCTGTTACTTCAGAGTGGGTAACCGCTCGGCCTGGGTTTCGGTTGAGTCATTTTTGCATTTCTTGATTGTAGTAGGTTTGAAGTGGTGCAAAAAATTCCACAACGAGTGGTTGTACTCGATGGGAACAGTGTGCAAGGAGACAAAATAAGATAATTCCTTTACTCTTAGTGTACTCTAGTACTTACAACCCCTTGTGACTACTATGTCCATCTAGAATTAAAAGAACTTTATTTTCATTCGAAGGCTTAACATGTTGAACAAAGTGATTCAACCATTTCACAAAAGTTTCAGAATTCATCCACCCATTTTCCTGACAAAATGCAACACTGCTTACTGGTGCGTTATCCATTAATTCGGCTTTAAAACGTTTGCGTGGGAAGATAAAAGCAGGAAAAACAAATGTTCCTATTGCGTTCATACAACATACGGCAGTGTAGTGTTGTCTACGTTGGGCGCTACTGGTGACTCCAATTTGATTGCGTCCGTTTGTTGCAAGAATTTTTTGAACCCTGGTTGGAACTGTGCTCATACCAGTTTCATCTGTATTGAAAATGTTCTCTGGACGAATATTATATTTATCCAGAACTTCTTGAAGAGAATTGAAAGATGATTTAATATTTTCCTTATTAAATGCTTGAGCTCTTGCCAGAGATGTGTGCTCAGGAATTCTAATCGATATGGTAGGATTTCTTGCAAGGAAACCCCTTAACCATTTTCTACCAGCCATACTTTTATCTCTGTTGAATCGATGATGTATTTGGTGTTTTTCGGCTATCTGGAAAACAAGTGTTCTCAATTCTTCACTCGTGAGTCCAAAGAATCTCGTCTCTAAATTAACAATATGCATCGCAATTTCTGCTTCAGTGTTAGGACTAAATGTAGGCTTATAGCCACCTAGGTACCCCTTTTTACTACCATTACTTTGATTGAGTCTTCTGCGAAGTGTAGTACGAGGAACATTAAAAGTTTTAACTGCCATTGTGTACCCCATAACTTTATTTCTTACGACTTCAATAGCATAAGCCATATTCTCTTCCTCCCACAGTTGCCTTACCTTCTTTTTATTCTAAAACAAAGCCAGTAATGAATATCTATGACTAACGAACAGGTTCCTATGATGGCCCCAGAGCTATCATAGAACTATTGTTTTAGGGCCATCAGAGGCAAACGGGCACTTCCTACTACTATGAAGAAATTTTCTGTTAAGACATTTTAACCTCAAAACTGATGTACCACGTGTACATCAGAAACGCCCACGAACATAAATGTTTGAATATCATATCTATATCTGCTTAGATTCCAGTGCAATATGCATTTAAAATTACATTACTATTACATCGGCACTTACCAGATTCATTTTTCTCTCACAATAGTAAAGCGGAACGGTACACTCACTTACAAAGTTGTATACGGATTATCCGCAACATGCTCTACACATATCGTTGACGAACATAGACATCCCATTATGCCGTCTATTAAATATTACTATAGGGCCATCACAGGCACAGGGCTATCACAGGTTACCTTCCCCTACTGGAAAATAAATATACCAAAAATAAACTGGTAATAAAGAAACAGCAAACACCATAAATTATTTCACCAATTTATTACCAAATATCATAGATAAAGCCTCGGATGAAGCTGTTAATCACGAGGTAAGTTCAGCAAAGTTCGACCAGGAATGAACATTTTGAGTAATCAAGTAATCTCGCAAGCAACAGTGCAGGCAATGGTTCATTTAAGTTTACGATATCTAATACGCGGTGGTATTTAGGCTTAATAGAATTGTTAAAGGACGATATGGCACGAAATTTTTAAAAAAGCAACGAAATTAAAACGGAATTCTTGTGTAAAAATTTAGATGATATTTGCACAGTTTTGGGAGAGTACCTACTTTTTTTTACAACTGAGTCATTCGCAGTTCCACGAAATTAATCTTGTTTATTCAGAAATTAAAACATAGTATTTTTTGCTTTACTTCTTTCTTTTTTTCTGGTTTTTTATTTGATTTTTGTTAAAGTTTTTGTTGTTTTTCATTGCATAGGTAGTAATTTAATTTGAAAAAGATTTAATGGAACCTTAGTAAATGAGATTCCACAAGGTCTATTATTCTATCCAGACAACTATAATAAAACCCTCCATAGTGCCCCTTCGGAGCTATAAACATTTAAAATTATTGTGGATGTTCATAGATTGTCTTGGATATCCTTGGATGTCTATCGATTTTTCTGGATTTCATGAGCAGTAAAAATTAAGCTGCTATGCGATATTTGCGCTAGATTGTTTCAAACTACATAAAAATATGAAGTGGTATGTTGTCTCTCTATTCCATTTTCCTCAAGTCTTCTACACCTCTCTGTTGAATTAATCGAGAATGAGACTCATCTGAGTACATACAGGTTTGCTAATATGACGTTTAGGAAAAAAGACGTGTAAGAAAATTATTTAGATTGCACTGTGTAAACAGCCTGGGCACGGATATACTTTCTATGATTTCTTGAAAGCTGCTCTGTTCTCGAGAAGGGCGAAGTTTATCTAAAAGCAGTAACTGTCTAAGCTAGTAAAAAGCTATACCTAAGTAAAACTAAAAGAAGAACCACATCATGCACGGGTGGCTAATAATATGTCCAAAAATGATATAAAAAACATTACAAATTTAATTCTAAACTTAATTTCTAGTTAATCACTTCTTCAAAGGCCAAAGATTAATTTTATTATTTAAAATTGTTACGTAAATATACTGCTTTATGTTATATCGCTCTTGGTCTGACTTCCACAGCACACTTCTCATAGATTTTAACATAAAATAATTTTAAAAATAATAGATTTCTATGCCTACAAGAGTAAACTAAAATGAGATTTCCAAGAAAAATTCTTTGAGTCAACATCTGCATAGTTGAAATATTGGAAAAAACAACTATCGAGTTGTAACACACTGTATTTTTTTGGTAGGCGGTAATGATAATATTCAACATCTTTTTCCCTTTTCATTTTATATTAATCTTTGTTTTCAGTATAGCTTTGTAGAGTTTCTAATAAGTGAATATTTGAAAATACAGACTATCTTGACTGATGAAAAATTATAATTCCAAAGTTTTAAATTTTGGTCTCTTGGATCTGAAAATTCTACTTGATTGTTTCAATTAAAATATAATAAAATTTCAATAACGAATCAAGCAGCATTTATACCTCCTTTCTCACAAGAAAACGAAATTTTAAATACATTTTTAAAAACGTGTTCCATTTCAGACATGTAACGTAATACATAGCTGAGGAAGTTAGATAAACGTCTCCATTTATTGCATGTTATGTATATTTACATATGGAAATAAAAACTGTTCTACTTATTTTATATGAACCGACGTTGCAAGAGCATTAAAGAATACTATTTTCTCTTGCAGACCAACGTACACTGTAACTAATCAACTGGTAACTTTTCACTGCACATGACCGTACATAGGGATTTTAATTATAACATGTTATATTGTTATGAATTACTGTCCATAAATACTATTACTAATATTATTATTATATTAACCAAAGTGCTTGAGGTTTTTGTAATTAATTAGTCACTTATTATGAAGTGTAATCTCTAGTAAATCTGAGTACATTGACTTTACTATGTTTGAGACGACAAACTGTATACAACTTTAGATTCCGACCCTCAGCCTTTCTCGATTCATACACATATAAATACCAACAGTTTTTTCTAAACTTTATGCAGACGATATGTATATAATTATACAGGGTGTCCACACACTCTCCTGACAAACGAAGACCGGAGATTCCTCAGATAATTTTAAGACAATTTAACCAAATTCACCCTAGTCCGAAAATGCTTCCTAAAGGAGCTAGAGCTCTTTGAAGATGGCGCCTTGTAATTTTTTTTTTTAATATCTCCCGAACGCTTCTATTTAGAAAAACAAGAACTGGTATGCTTATTTATCCTCCAGAGATGAATCGATTCCATCAATTGCGAATTTCTAGTACCGGTCATAGGCGTCCGTTTTGGGTAGGTAAACGGTTATTTTAACGCATAACTTTTTTGTCTTTAACTTTTAAGCATTTGTGACACTAGATTATTAAATTTTCAGGTATTCTAGTACTAAAAGGTACTCTTACTTTAAGTCGGTAGGATACACCGTTTTCTAGAAAAATCGATTTGAAAATTTTTCGTTTTTTCGTCATTAAAATTCAATTTATTATGTACCTACTTATTTTTAGCGACGAAGTTGGCTAGGACTATCAAGGCATGGATGAAAATTAATTTAATAAATCATTTTTTGTTTCAATAAATGCAGCACACAATTCGTAAAAAAAGTTTGGGAAAAGAAGCAAAAATCAATTTGAAACAAAATTTTAGCTGAAGGTTTTTAAAAACATAGTATTTATTACAATAAAAATCGATTTGAACATTTTTCGTTTTTTCGTCATTAAAATTCAATTTATTATGTACCTACTTATTTTTAGCGACGAAGTTGGCTAGGACTATCAAGGCATGGATGAAAATTAATTTAATAAGTCATCTTTGTTTCAATAAATGCAGCACACAATTCGTAAAAACAGTTTGGGAAAAGAAGCAAAAATCAATTTGAAACAAAATTTTAGCTGAAGGTTTTTAAAAACAAAGTATTTATTACAATGGAACGAAACTAACAAAAAAGGAACAAGTATCAAAGGTAAATAGTTACAAAAGATGCTCGATGTGATGACCATTAGTCTCTATGCATAAATTTACCCTTTTGCTTAGAGAACGCCGAATTCTTGCAAAAATTCCAAAGTTATTTCTAAATTCGTTGCAAGCATCTTGTATCCTTAGCCAGAGTTGTGCACGATTTTGTATCGGAACGGAATAAACAAATGCTTTTATGTATCCCCAAACACAATAATCGCAAGGATTCAAATCCGGCGACCTTGCTGGCCAAGCAACTGGACCGCCTCTTCCAATCCAATTGTCTTCGTAGTTATTATCTAGAAAGTCTCGTACATTCCTGCTAAAGTGGGCCGGACAGCCGTCCTGTAGAAACCATAAGTTTTGCCGAATATTTAAACGCACCTCATCTAACAAATCAGGTAAAATATTTTGCAGGAAATGTAAGTAATCAACACCATTTAAACGAGCAGTTAAACAGGTCCAAGTAGATAATCGTCAACTACTCCAATCCAGACGTTTATGCTAAACCTATGCTGATGCTTAAATTCTTGAACAACGTAGGGATTGTCACCAACGTACTAATAATAGTGTGCATTATGTACATTAAAAATTCCATTTTTTGAAAATGAAGCTTCGTCACCAAACAAAATGTACCTGCAAAAATCTTCATCTTGATTTATCTGATTTTGTAACCATCTAGCGAATTCTACACGAGTAGGAAAATCTCCTTCTAACAGTGCTTGCACCTTTGTAAAATGAAAAGGATATAAATTTTCTTTGTGTAAGATATTTCCTACGGAAAATTTTGAAATTGTGAGGTACATGGCAGATAGTCTTCGAACGCTAATTTCTGGATTTTCCTCAACTTCAATTAAAATAACATCTTCATGTTCTGCTGTTACATCATTATGTCTCCCTCTTTCATTTTTTTTGGGACCACTGAACCTGTTTCTCTTAATCGTTGATGAAGAGCTGTAAATGTTGAGTGTGTGGGATGCTGACGATTGGGAAATTTTTCAGCGTATCTACGTTGCGCTGCTCGAGCGTTACACCTCATTTCGCCATAAACTAAATGCATATCGGCGTATTCTTCATTAGTAAAAACCATTTTCTTTTTAAATTGAAATCGTTGTGTTTGAATACTACAAAGTAAAAAATTAAAAGATAAACTTCGCGAACTGACAACAATTTGACAATTAAAAACGTAGATTTTATTTGTGTTGGCAGTTTAGAGCGAACTATAGTGCAAAAAATAATAAATTGAATTTTAATGACGAAAAAACGAAAAATTTTCAAATCGATTTTTCTAGAAAACGGTGTATCCTACCGACTTAAACTAAAAGTATCTTTTAGTACTAGAATACCTGAAAATTTAATAATCTAGTGTCACAAATGCTTAAAAGTTAAAGACAAAAAAGTTATGCGTAAAAATAACCGTTAACCTACCCAAAACGGACGCCTATGACCGGTACTAGAAATTCGCAATTGATGGAATCGATTCATCTCTGGAGGATAAATAAGCATACCAGATTTTGTTTTTCTAAATAGAAGCGTTCGGGAGATATTAAAAAAAAACTAATTACACGGCGCCATTTTCAAAGAGCTCTAGCTCCCTTAGGAAGCATTTTCGGACTAGAGTGAATTGGGTTAAATTGTCTTAAAATTATCTGAAGAATCTCCGGTCTTCGTTTGTCAGGAGAGTTTCTGGACAGCCTGTATATAAATGCAACATGATTTGTAAATTGGCATCACCCGGATTAGTATCTAGTATAAACGCAGTTAAAATATTGAATTATAAATAAGTATAAATTTCTGACAAAACAGGGGAAAAGTTAACTTGTACGGTACGATATATAATTTAAGTTCTTAGTTATAGATAAGTTTGTGAAAATTTGAAGTTTGAAATAAAACCTCCAAGTCCATCCTAATTTAAACAATAGCGTCAAGTTTTGAAAGTTTCAGAGTGCAGGGAATTATATATTAGCATTTTAGGAAAACCGTTTCCAGTTTTCACGACTTACTTCTGCCCGATTTGGTGATTTATTATACCCTATTTCTGTAACCACTCGATTCCGTTAATTTTCGACCGTTTTTTTATTTCTTCTCAATAAATCACATAAAAAAACATAAGTTCCGCATGTTATCGAGCACAGTTGTTCTTCTTATGACGGGAAATTTTTTAATTAAAAATCCACTATTTCCTCCACAATATCCCGAAGCTGTCTTTAAAGCGCGGGATCGTAAAACTGCTTTCAAAAATACGTCCCTTTTCATCAGGAAAATTGAAAGACCTTGTCGGATTTTTTTCTCATTTGTGTCTAGAAAAAAAACTAAAGAGAAAAAATACTGGCCCGTTTACTGATCAATATGTCCATTGTTTCCTGCAATTTCTTTGTTAAATGTTTTTTCGTTAAAATAATGAAGGGTTCCCGATAATTATTGAAGGTTACAGTGTACGGTATGGAAAATGTATTGCACCCGTTTAAATTTATCGTTATTGCTTTATTTAACTAAAGAAATCTTCCAGTTAATTATATGAAATCCCTTTAATGTAAAATTTAAATTTGTTGCCTTCTCATCTCTTTACATAATAATATACAGTGCGATATCAAATAAAGCAAAGACTTATTTTATGCAGCTTCAACGTACATTCTCTTGATATTTTGGAATTTCTTATTAATAGTTCTTAGCGTTTTCGTAATATGACATAACTTTTTAGTGAAAATAATAGCAAGCCAATGTTTGTATGTACCTACGCGTATGAAGAACATTTGAAATATATAGCACTTAATATAACAATGACATTAATTATGTGCAATTTATCTATTCTTATACACACTGTCACACAACAACTATTCCTAACTTTCAGAAATGATAGAAGACACATAAATAAACGTTTTTTATTAATAAACTAGTGTCCGGAAATTATTCAGTATCAAGATAAGAAAAAATTGAATCTAGTAACCTTTGTTTGTCATTTTACGTGTCACAAATTAATCTTTATTAGATAAATTAGTGGTTGATGGCATATGCATCATTTTACAAATATTGAATTACCAGACACGCATCTTGCCTACGGAGCAGCTTACGGTAATGTTTAGGCGAAGCGGAATCTTCAGCGTCACATTACCTGTCATATATCATTTTCAAGATTGGATCAGCATATTCGAGATACTGGTGAATGCCAAGTAAAGTAAAAAGATTCGGGAGAAAATTTTACTGTCCGAAATATTGACTTTGAATTCTGCAACAATTTGAAAATAACCCGAAAACAAGCACTAGTGCTATTGCTCAGACGATGCACACAAGTCACACAACTGTATGGAGAGTATTGAAGGAATATCAGCAGCATATATTTCACAATTGAAAACTGCAAACGTTAATTCCAGCTGTGATTATCCCAACCGAGAAATATTTGTCGAATGGTACTTGAATAAAATTAACGACGATCCAAAATTTTCTAGCAGTGTATTATGGGCAGAGGAAACATGTTTTACGAGAGATGACTATTATAATAGACAGATCGTCACATTTGGAGCGAAGAGAATCCTCACGCTCTTCACACTTTACATCATCAATGGAAGTTTTCTGTTAATATTTGGGCTGGGATTGTTGACTATCATGTAGTGGGACCATATTTACTGCCTGCACGGTTACATGGTCATGTGTATAGTATTTTTCTCGGCTATACTCTGCCAAAATTGCTTGAAAATGTCCCACTTAATATTAGAAAGTTATTGTTTTCCAACATGATGGCGCACCAGCACTTTGGATTAAAATAAATTGCTGAAATTATCAAAATGCACAGTTTCCAAACAAATGGATCAGAAAGGGGACCGATTTCGTGGCCTGCATATTCACCAGATATGACTACAGCTGATTTTTGTATTTGGGGTTATTTTACATCACTGGTTTATGAGACACATGTTAATACAGAAGAAGAGTTTGTGGCTCGAATTATTCTAACGTTTGATGATATTCGTGAATGTCTTCAGCTATTTCGAGGAATTCGGCATTCGATTGCGAATCGTTACAACTTGTGTATCGAAAATGGTGATCGTAACTTCGAACAATTTTTATAAAATTTAATGCAGTATTATTTCTAATAAAATGTTACTTTACTCTTTCCAGTTGTAATTGAGATTGTTATTAAGGATTTCTAGTTTATCTTGACATCGAGAAATTTCCAGACACTAGTTTATTAATAAAAAAAAATTTTGGGTGTGCTTAAGACCACACGGCAGAAGTGAAAACTTCATCAAGGCGAGGTTAATAATACGAAATACAACTTTTTTTTCGTTCTATATTACATTTAAAAAATATATATTTATTATTATTGTGTATACATTATTCTAGTACATTTCGCTCGGTCTGATCAAGTTGTCACTTCAAAAATTCATACGTTCGCATGTATATATATACAAATATTATAATTCTCATACAAGTACCCGCGATGGTCTAATGGTAACGTGCCGGCCTTATACCTGGCCGGCTCGGGTTCGCATCTGCACGCGGACAAGAATTTTTCAGAAAATAAAAATACAATATTTCGCGTATTTATTTTAAATTTCAATTTAATTGAAATTAAATACCGCTAGTTAGTATTATAATACAAAGCCGAGCGTCGAGCCGACTTTACCCGAACCAGCGTAACATTCCGAGCGTGACGGCTCAGTCTCGTTCAGTGCACAACAATCAATGTATCAACGCGCCCATAGAAGTTTTCACTTCAAAAAATGTTTATTTAAGTAGCCTCTATCATTGCTGAAAATTAGGAATAGTTATTCTGTAACACCCTGTATACTTATTTATATGGGGACGACGGATTCTTGGTTTAGATTGACTGTTGCTTCTTTGACTTCTTTGTTCACATTTATTTGTATTTTCAGAGGATTCAAAATTCCTCGGGGACTTTTCATAAGATATGACACGTCCAAGGACTACTGCTGCGTGATGAGCAACTGCGTCATGCGATGATTCATTACAATATATGTATATATGACCTGAAGATGTGGAAATCACTCGGTAATAGATTGGTATTGTATTGTGGGTGTTTAAGGGTCTCCAAGAATCTTCTCTCAAATGTTAGGGATATTTGATTTGTCGCAAGTGGTGAGGTCACCCCTATATTTCGCTCGCTTACTCCCAGATAATGATCTATCCAACTCTTATCACAGGTTACAATACGACTAAAAAAAGGGTATTCCTCAGTCTGATAACGAGTGAGTAGTCGTTGGATGATATCAAAGCGAACGCGTATCTTGCAACACCGACTTTAGCGTGAATGACCAAATGATAACTCTAAAAGCTTTTGTTCAACTTAAACGGAATTTCAGCGACGAGTAGGCGGCGATAAGTTGTGATAACATTAAGAACCACTTGAATGTCTACCGTCGTTAAACTCCTCTTGGGTGGGCCATCGTAAGACTTATTTTCGACTCTCCCCGCCACCTACCCACCCCCTCCCTCTCGTCCTTCGGAAAATGTTTATTCCAATAAGAGACTCGTACATGAAAGGGCGTTTTTACCAAACTGTTCTCGCAATCTTTGCAAAATTTATAATCCTCTTGGTAATCTTTACTACTGTCCCACTAACTATCTCAGATCCATGCCGGTGAAAAATCGCCCACCTGCTTCTTTAAAAACTGCTCGCCCAAAAATCTTATTTCACTTTGAACGTCTCACATACTATTACTTTAAGAATGGTATCCTCAACACGTTATTCTTATATGAGGTAAATGTACTTAGACAGTAAGGAATGAAATAATCTTCCTATAATTTTTCATATAATTGTTATTACACCAAATGTAAGTAATTTTTATAACCAGTGCATTTATGTTATTTACTTAAACTCGTTAATGCTATAGTATTAAAAATGTGCATATAAATTGGTTTATTATACAGCGGACTGTTGTTGGTAATACTTTGCGCAGGTATAATTTGACAACAATCGTTAAATTTTTCCTGAATGCGGACGACCAAAAATTGCAAAAAATGAATCTTTTGCTCAAGATACTCCAATAGTATTGAAAGAATTACCACAAACTTCTGTTACATCTGCGAAATAATACTTCTTTTACTTTTGATAACTGATTTATTACTGTAGATTCCAAAAATTAAATCCATTTCTCAAAAAAATATTTTTGACAAAAACAAAGAACCGAAATTCTAACATTTTTGACATTTTATTTCTAGTTTATCACTTATAAATATAAACTGTATAATTATATCTTAGGTTTAGTCATGTCAGCACAAATAATCTGTAATAAATATATTTGGAGGGGAATAAACGAGTATATGAGGTCGGTGAGGTACAGAAAAGAGCGTATGATGGCAGACAAATGTTAAGATAGGACAGCTTTTCCTTCTAGTTCTTTAGATTAAATTCCCAGTATGTTGCATGTGCAAAAATAGAAATTATCAGTATAATTTTAAGATTCTCTCCTATCCAATTCGAAAAGATTGTTTTTTATTTAAACTCCCTGTCTCAATTTCTCTACACAAGTTGAAGAAACTTTGGGCAGAGTTATTTCTTGATCATCATGTCGAAATAAGCACAATACACCATTTATGAAAAATCCGAAATAATACTTTATTGTCTTATTTTACTGTATAAATACGAAGGATATAATAGAAATAATGCAGTAAATTATTAGTATGACTCATATTCAAGTTGTAATATATTCCGCATTACGCTACGAGTTCCACACACGGTGGAGATAGAAAAATGAAAACAGACTGATGAAAGGAGACGTGGAGGATGGAGAGGAACAAACAGATGATCAATTTTTCTGGTTTTATTCTTGTGTTCAAGAGACACTTTGCCAGGTTAGATAAATCTCCAAAATGAATAATAATTTGTTTTTTCTTGGATAGTATTTGTATACAAATTATACCTACAGGTATGTCCTAAACATACCAAATTCGTAAAGATGATTTATGATAAAACTGTAGGTTATGGAACTTTTAGATTATTTTTACAGACATCAGCATTATTTTTAAAACAATTTTTTCATCGCACTTGAGTGTTATCGAAGATTGATTATCGTAGTTTTGAATTTGGCGAAAATACTTTGGAGATTTGAAAAAATGATATTATATTTTTACACGCAATATCTTATAATCCCACGGATATATTTTGCTTGCACCATAATTGCCAGTATTGATCACTGGATGCAATGAGCACTTAAATAGCACCCACACCAATTGAAGGATTAGGCTGTTATTTTTAGGCATAGTGTCTTCATTTCAGAAAAATAATTCGACAGTTGTTTCTATTATTGACGAAAAAGGGAAATCAGCTATAAATATTTGGTTTCAATACTCATTATGCTTAGAACAAAATATTCCCAAACATCTTTTCATTGCGATTTGAAAAGGCCAAATAATTAGCAAGGAACTTTTACAGACTTGCAGATTTTGTGCAAATTAAGCATCCTGTTGCTGGGCTTTGCATCTTTCTATATTATGCACATTTTGTATGGTTTTTAATAAAATCTTATATCTAGTATTCATGTGGCTATTGAATAGCAAAACATTGCAGCTAGCACTAAAGAAGAGCTTTATTGAAATCCAGAAACATATAGAGGATGCTTTTTCAAAATCAAGAATTCACACCGTAAGCGTCTAAGCCGATATAAAACAAACAAATTTCACAGAAGAAACTGAATTAAAATTAAGACCTCATAATATTTTTCTATATTATTATATTCTATTTCATTTAAAAAAAATTCCTTATCCGACCATAACTGGCAAACCATAAAAAGTCGACATATTATGTCGTAAAGTTGTTAAAGTAATTCTATTAATAAGACGCTGGTTATAGAAAATTTATTGAATTTGATTTAATTAATGTTGTGTAGAACTAAAAAAAAAGTAGACTAGAATATTATACATTACAATCCACGAGTGTTGTTCGCTTCTAAATTTAAGAAACTCAGAGTCAAGGAAATTGATAGTAAAAATAATCAGAATCAACAAATAGATATCAGAACAGTATATATCGTTCAAATTCCATTTGAGAAGAAAAGAATAATTAAAGGTAAAAAATATATTTACCAGTAGAAGAATTTAATAGAGAATCCCATTTTACGTGTAGGTCGAAAAGAACATTTTTATACTAGAAATTACAAATTCCCTCGAAACTTTCTTCCCTTGCTAATTCCGCTTGTAAATTATATATCTAGGCCATTTACTCAGGCGCTCAGGTAAACATTTATGACATTAGAGAAGACCATTCTCGAATATATTACTGTGATCTATTTGCTTGTGGTCTAGTAGTATGTTTTGAAATGCAAGCTGTTGAAAGGAATAACATTTATTAATTTAAATAATTTATATGAAATTCTACTTTAATTAATTACATGGAGAAAATTCTATCTCAAATAACGTTGCCCTATTTTTTTTTTAAATTTACTCCTCATCTCTTTTGATGTGTGTCCTATTGAGACAATAGTACTTATTTTAACTACTTACACATGAAAATAATCGTTATAGATTGACTAATTACCCACTCATATAGAGAAAATAATTCTACTGATTTCATTTCATGTAAATATCAGCTTGTATAGGTGTTGTATAACAGAATAATACTCAAATACACTATAAAATTCGTTTACTTACATTTAGTTGGGATGTTATTGGGTTTAAAACGTTCTAAACGCTTTACATTGTTAGCACTGTAGTCATATGTAAATACTTTTTTTGGCCCATACGACTTAGGCGCCATAAATTCTCGGCCTGATATACAAAAAAGAAACTTGGATACTCTATAATACTCAATAATACTCAAATACACTATAAAATTCGTTTACTTACATTTAGTTGGGATGTTATTGGGTTTCAAACGTTCTAAACGCTTTACATTGTTAGCACTGTAGTCACATGTAAATACTTTTTTTGGCCCATACGACTTAGGCGCCATAAATTCTCGGCCTGATATACAAAAAAGAAACTTGGAACAATCAACATAAGAATTTTTATTTTTCAATGTAATCTCCCCTAACTTCTATACATTTATTACAACGATTAATTAATAATTCGATACCCCTGTAAAAATAATCTGAGGTTTTTCCTTCAAAATGTTCTATAACAGCTGCTTGCAACTCACTGTCGTCCTAAAAACTACGTCTCCTAAGGTCTTTCTTTAAATTAGAAAACAAACAAAAAATCACAAGGAGCCATATCCGGACTATACGGTGGATGTTCCGATTCTTGAAAGCCGCATTCGCGGATGGTAGCTTGTGAAATGGTGGCAATATGGACGGGCGCATTGTCGTGCAATAATTGCATACCTTTTGTCAATTTTCCACGACGTTTAGCACGAATACTGTCCCTTAACCCATTAGCGCCTAGCGGTACCATATGGGACCACCAATCAGGTGATTACTTTTTGTCCTACCCTGCTGCGACCGTTATCTTTAGGGGCAATGCGCATGAGGCAGACATGGTTTAGGAACACCTGAACTCATTGTGAGCTGTTTGGAATTAGTGTCGGGTGTTGCACGTGTTTGTCGACAGTTACAATTTTAACGAAAATAAGTTTTCATGAAAATATGGACTTCCGATTAGTGTAAGTATTCTAATATAAATATCCTTTAGAGTCTGTGCATTTCAAGTACATTTTACTTTTCCTAAAAGACAAGGTTATTTATTTTATATTTTACATTTGAAAAAAATTGTTTTGTTGTTGTCTTTTTTGAGGCGTAAACAATGCTGATCCCATATGGTACCGCTAGGCGATTTCCGGTTTCCAATGATGTGAAATATTTTAGGGGACTAACGTTGCAAGAGGCATTGGAACTAGCATATGATGAATCGGAAGATATAAATGACGTTAGAGAAATTTTTATAGAACCTCCAGAGAGTCATATTTTGACTGATGAAGACTCGGCAGACGAGGACGAAGGAGGTTTGGTTGATAATCTTAGCAGGAGACAACTTTCTGCTCCTGCAGAAATTGTCTTGAATCATAATATTAGAATAGGTGGTATAAATGAGCCTAGTGAAACAGAAGATGCCAACACACAACAAATGGAAATTGATGAAGAAATTGAATCAAATGAAGGGCAAACTCAAGGACTGCCAACAACCCAGGATGAAGAAGTCGATAACGCTTATACAATGATAAAAGTCAGTAAACCACAAAATTTACATTTTTGTCAGTTAGGAGATCTCGAACCTCCAAAACATCTTTTTCCTGACCCAGACTATAGCAAATATAGTGAGTTGAGTTGTGTTCAGCTATTTGAGCTATTTTTTTCGGACGATCTTTTGGACAAGATTCTTGTTGAGATAGGCAGATATGCGCTATTTAAAAATTGCCCTGACCCGACGGTGTCGATTTCAGAAATGAAAGTGTTTCTTGGAATTTTACTTTTGAGTGGTTACAATAATCTGCCATCAAAAAGAAGCTACTGGGAAAATTCATCTGACATGAAAAACATTTTAGTTTCTGAAGCAATGAGACGAGATCGATTCTTACAGATCTGCCGTTTCATGCATTTTGCAGACAATAATGCGTTGGATGCTCAGGATAAAATGTTCAAGTTGCGGTTACTAACCGATACTTTGAAAGCCAAGTTCCAAGAACATTTTATACCTGAACAGAATCTTGCATACGACGAGTCAATGATAAGGTATTTTGGCCGCCACGGATGCAAGCAGTTCATCCGTGGCAAACCGGTGAGATTCGGCTACAAAGTTTGGTCCCTAAATACTCCTAGCGGATACCTTGTGAATTTCGAAATCTATCAAGGTAAAAATCCCAGAACAAATAACGCGTATGATGAATTATTTGGAAAAGCTGCGGCTCCTCTCGTCCACATGCTAGAAGAATTGGGTGAAAAGAGATGCCATAAATATAATTTGTTTTTCGATAATCTTTTTACTGGTACCAGCTTACTTACCACGTTGAAAGCTAATGGTTACGGCGCTACTGGTACCGTGCGAGATAATAGGATACCCAAGGAATGTCCTATTGTGTCTAAAAAGGATATTATGAAAAGAAATAGAGGTGATTTTTCCTCTGCGTTGGAGAAAAATTCTGGAATTATTTTTGTGCGGTGGATGGACAACAGTGCTGTTACATTGGCAAGTACGTGTTTTGGAGTGGCACCAATAAGAAATGTCGAAAGGTTTTCAAGAAAAGAGAAAAAGAATGTCTTTATCCCACGTCCAGATGTCGTGTTTCAGTACAATAAGAATATGGGAGGGACTGATCTAATGGATGGTAATATTGCTTGGTAAGATTTCTACGTATATTCATAACTAAAACCAAAAAATATTTTATAATATTTTAGTTATCGCATATGAATTAGATCTAAAAAGTGGTATTGGTCTATTTTTACATATTTGATCGATGCTGCAGTGCAAAATGCATGGATTATCTACAGGAAAACTGGTCGAAATATAAGTCAATTGGCTTTTAGAAGAAATATCGTACAGGTTCTTTATGTAACATTGAAATAATGATATAATCTACATTTTTTGTTATGCATTTCAGACATATTTAACACGTTTTAGAAACGAATCGAAAGGCCCTGGTCGAACATCAAAGGCAGCTGGCACCGATTTTCGTGTTGCTAACGACGTTAGGTATGATGGAATGCATCACTATGTGGTTCCAACTCAAGAAGCAGGCCGGAGAAGATGTGCGGGATCTCAGTGTAAAAGCAGAGTTAGAACAATGTGCCAGAAATGTGACGTTGGATTATGCATAGAGTGTTTTAAAAATTTCCACACTAAATAAAGTTACTTTTATCGACTACTTTTTTTCCTATTAGGAGTACTTCGTCTTTCATAGTGTTTAGGGAAAATCTTCAGTAAAGCGCCCAGCGGTACCATATGGTACCATCATTTTTCTCAAAAATTGTGAATCAAATTGTTTAAGATGAAGTATTTTCTTCTAAAATATACATCCAATTTTAATTTACCGCTGGAATAATAACAATATTATAAAAAAAGATAATTTCGGCGTTAATGGGTTAATTTATGCAATAAAGACGAATAATATGTGCCGTTCATACTTGTATTGCGCTCTTTAAAGTCAATTAGCAAAATGCCCTCACAATCCCAGAATATTGTGGCCATCACCTTTTTCGTTGATTGAACGACTTTCGCCTTTCTCGGACGAGGTTCATCAGGCCGCCGCCATTCCATGGACTTCCTTTTCGATAGAGGATCGTAACACAGAACCATTGTTTCATCCTCTGTCACAATGGACTTCAAAATCGGTTTTAGGTCGTCTCCACACATTCATAAAAACGACTGCGCACATTCGACTAGACGTTCACGTTGGAGAGCAGCAATAAAGCAGAAAGAAGTCCAGGTACCCATCTAGCACTAATTTTATTCATACCCAAATGGTCAGGGGGAATTCGGCGAACACTTGTTTCGGAAATGTTTGTTATCACTGCTAATTCCTTCACTTTCAATCAGCGATGTTCTAGCACTAAATGTTCAATAATTGAAATTTGTTGAGGCGTTATCACTTCAGTTGGTCGGCCCGACCGATCAGCATCTTCCAGGGATTCTTGTCCCAAACGGAAACATTTTGCCCACTTTTCTACAATTGAATACGAAGGAGATGAATCACCGTAAACGCCGTGTAAACGTTGTTTAATGTGATAAGGTGTATGCCCTTCCTTTGTTAAAAATTTAATTTTCGTTACTTCAGACATTTTCGTGCGCTAGTCATGCTGGTTGGCTGGTTACTAAAAACTACTAGGCTTCGAATTGTCATATTTATAGTGTACACCTCGCGTATATGCATGCATCACGTGACGGAGTTTGAACACGTTTGAACCTGTATAAGCCTGTCAGGCCGAGAATTTATGGCGCCTACCTCGTATGTCTCAAACACCTTCGAAAAGTCATTAGAACGTATAAATGTAATCAATTGATAATACATTTGGTTCGATAGACATACCCTTCAAACATTCACGCTGTTTACATTTCACGCGTTCATATATTTTAGTGTACTAGAGCTGTCTATGTACTTTGGTAACAGCTAACAAAACAGAAATCAGTCAATAATTAACCGTTGACTTAGCCACTACCTTATTTATAAACTGGGTCAACTTTTATTCGTCCCGGAATATAGCTGTTGACAATGCAAGATTAAAGATATTCTCTAAAGGTGTTCTTATAAGTTGTAAACATACAAGTCATGAGCTTCCACGGTTCTCGTTGATACCTCCTCAGTTACTAGGTTAAAACCGCGTCTTTGTCCATGTTTCTACTGCCGACGTTCCTCCCACCATCCTAGGAACATTTTCAAAGTTTCCACTATTACGATAACCTTAAATAGACTGTGTTTGCAGTGGGATATTATCTGTTTAGTGTAGCTGTTCAGTGTAGCTGTTCAGTGTAGCTGTTTAGTGTAGCTGTTTACCAGAACATGCTTGTTATGGTTTAGTTTAGTTTGTGTGATGAACATCCCAGAGTGATGGAGATAGTAGTTTTCGTCTCGGTTTAAGTTTTTAGGATGTGCCTGGATTTCCTTAAATTCGCAAATTTTGCAACTTAAATAATGGGAATCCTTGGAGAAGATTTTTGATTTTGATAAAACTACACAGAGTTATAAATCTTTCAAAACAACAAATAATTTCTGGCGACATTAACATTCTATTCAAAAGCTTCAACTACCCTCCCACTCGTAAATCCATTTCCGCAGAGGATATCACTACTGGTATAGAATCCGCACTCACCCATTTACCAACTTCCATAGCTAATCCAATGAGTTTGAAAACTTCCAAAAACCTACAACGAACCAAACCGCCAAAATTCAATTTTTCCATAGTATAATTTAACTCCCACAGGAACTTGAAATCAAATCCTGCTATTATCATAGTAATTGTTGACAAGGGAAACGCTGTCGTTGTCGTGAACCGTAGTGAATATGATCAAAAATGAACTTCCTAATTCAAGACTGTTCTTACAGACCTCTAAAACCAGACCCCACCAAATACTTCTCTCTTCTACCAAGTGACTCCAAAATACCAAAACAATACGACACACATAAAATCCACAATTCGAATATCTCTCTGCGACTTATAGCCAGTATCACTAACAGCCCTACCTATCCAATTATCTACAACTCTAGACTGAAACAGTGAACTCTTCAATCTAAAGTCATGTCATTTCATCCATCGACAACAGGAACTGACAGCTGATCATCAGGATATACTGATAAGGACGACTTGGCTGACCTGGTGGAAACCTGCTTGTCCTCTATCTATTTCCATTACTACGAGCAAACCTTGGGGGTTGCCATGGCTTCACCTTTGTCCTCTGTAGTCGCTACCATTTTTATGTATGCGTTTGAACAACAATCCTTATCCACCCACAACCTTAAACCTAAATGCTGTTTAAGGTACGTAGAATTCCCAACACATCAATATTCCATTCGCCATGGAAGTCGAGACTAACGGTTTTCTTCCTTTCCTTGGTATACTACTCTCACACACTGACATATGCGATCAGCCTCCTCACCACCTTTCCCAAAAAGAATCCGTCATCAACTTCTTAGTAAACAGAGTTTCCTCTCTGTCCGAACTCGATGCACTTCCTCTAGGAACTTTCACATATAACAAAAACCTTAACCGAACACAACCGCATTGGTCAGTGTGAGTCGGTGCAGTTTTAGCAGTTCGATTTAAATATCGATGAATGGTGCTTTCTAGGTCTTTTTGGAATAGTTGTTATTGATAATGGTTTTTGTTATATGTGAAAGTTGCTGGGGGAAGTGCATCAAGTTGGGACAGAGAGGAAACTCTATTTACTAAAGAGTTGGTGGCGGATTCTTTTTGGCAAAGGTGGTGATGGGGCTGACCATTGAGATATCTGTCAGTGTGTGAGAGTAGTACACCAAGGAAAGGAAGAAAACTGTTAGCCTCGACTTCCATGGTGAACCGGATACTGATGTGTTGGGAATTCTACGTATCTTAAACAGCATTTAGGTTTAAGGTTGTAGGCTGATAAGGATTGTTGTTCGGACGCATACACCAAAGTGGTAGCGACTACAGAGGACAAAGGTGAACTCTTGGCAGCCCCCAAGGTTTGCTCGTAGTAAATATAGGTAGAGGACAAGCAGGTTAACGAATAACGAATAACAGATGAAAGGAAATCGGATAGTTTGGAATGGGGTTTGAATATAATTTTGATGTTATGTTTTGTATTAAAGATTTAATTACGCTTATGGTTTTGTGTAGGCTCTCCCTACGATTGTGCGAATGGTTTTCGTCTTATATTTCCAACTGTTGAAGACTAAAGTAGTATATTTAAAAACGGTTTATATAGTTTAGGCATAATTATAGGTCGGTAGTGCCGAATCTTGTAAGCAGATATACCGCCGACATTTTTTTTAAATTTTGAAATTTTTCATGTGTAAAATCTATGAATAACAAATTCTAGTCATAAGTATTCCTTACAGTAAAAATCTGCCATGTTGCCTAGTTTATTTTTCTATACCTTATGCCACGTATCTTTTCGTTTACATCCATTATTGAAATTGCATTTATTATCAACGCTTTTATTATTTTATTTAAATCGTTTGAGTATCAGTCAAACTGAATAGATCATGCTTCATATTTCTATCTGAATTCGGATGTACTTAACCTAATTTGTTTATATACTTACTTCATATATTTAGTTTATATTCTAAACATATTCTTGTCAAGTCGGATTTTTACTTGAGTTTCTCACGTCAAGTGAAATTAAAAGAATATTTGTCCGATTCATATCTAATAGGTGTGCAAGTAGAAAGTCAGCTCTGAAGTTGGTTGCATTTAAAAACATCTTGAACGCACACAATTCGCCCGCCATTTTGGATACATGTAGCTTAGTCATTGATGTTTTTATGCCGTAGGTTTCAGTCATTTACAAGCTGTCATTCTGTATGTGTAAATTTTATAAGATATGGAAGTTGATAGCCAACATTTTCGCCATTGCATACTATTCTGTTTTCAAATGAAAAAAATGCTGCTCAAACTATGGACTTAATTAACACGACATTGGGTGAACATTCCATGAGTCATTCAACAGTGAAAAGTGGTTTGCAAGATTTCGTGATGGAAATTTTAATCTTGAAGACGATCCACGTCCAGATGCGGTAAAAAAATTTGAAAAGGAAGAACTTCAAGCTTTACTGGGCAAAAATCCATGTCAAACTCAAGAAGAGTTTGCAAAACAGGAGTTACTTACCAAACAATATCACTTCGATTGCATGCAATGGGGAAGATACAGAAAGAAAGAAAATGGATTCCTCATAAACTAACTGAAGACAACAAAGATCGAAGAGTTGACACCTGTATGAATTTGCTTACTCGGTATAAAAAAAAAAGAATTTCTTGCATAAAATCATTACGGGTGGTGAAAAATAGATTTCCTATGACAATGGGTTGATCCAGGCTAACAATCAACATCAGTTGCAAAAACCAATATTCATACCAAGAAAGTGTTATTGTGTGTCTGGTGGGATTGGAAAAGAGTAATTTATTACGAGCGTCTGGAACCTAGTCAGACTGTTACAGGTGAACGTTACAAGGCCCAATTGATAAAAATAAGTGATACTGTGGAGGAAAAAAGACCATTTACAGGACAAGGAACACGGAAAGTTACGTTGCTGCATGACAACGCTCGTCCACATACAGCAAAACCAACTCAGGAACTGATCTTCTCCGTAGGCTGGGAAGTCATCCAACATGCGGCGTAGTCTCCAGACTTGGCGCCTTGTGATTACCACTTATTCAGATCGATGTCATCACATTTAAAAGACCACCAGTTCACGAAAGTTGAAGATGTGCAAAAATGGCTCGATGATTATTTTGCTTCAAAACCACCAAGTTTCTATCGTGAAGGCATTCATCAGCTACCCAATAGATGGCAAAAAGTGATAGATAGTAATGGGGATTATTTTGATTATTAATCTTTTTAATAAGTGTTTTTCAATAAAGGTAAATTTGACCAAAAAAGCCCAGTTTCTATTTGCACACGTCAGTATAAACAAAATAAATTATCCAAACACAAGACATTCCTATAAATATCTTTGGCACTTTTCTACATTTCCAAACCCCAATTTAATAATTACAGTGCAATATTGTTCTTAAATAAATCATCTCAAAGCGTGACATCAGAGAGAAAGCTTTCTAGGTCTTCTTTTTTTCTTCTCATAGTTTAAGGCTGTGTTTTGTCATACTGCCGTCTAACCCTCACCTGATACTGCCGTCCAGCTCTCTCTTCGCTAGTCAGCCAGTCTGCGGCTTTGCGGTTTTTCGTCCTTTGCCCATTTGGAGATTCTGTTATTATCCATTGTACCAACGTGATTCTTCCATTGCTGTCTTCGAGATCTGGTCTATCCAACTGCCTATTCAGTTTGCAATTCGTGTCTGATAGCGCTGCTTCTGATTTAATTACGTCATTTCCGTGTTTCTCACTAAATTCCTTTGGTAATTGATGTTTTAATGCCGGTGTCAGCTGTGTATGTAAGGATTGGCCTTTCACAAGTTTGATAAACCTTTACAGTACTCTATACTGACATATGAGTGTTGTTTCACACCACATCTCTCAGACATCCAGAGATTTTCGACGTTTTGATAGAATTTTATCTTACTTCCTCTATTAAATTCTTAGCGCTTGATATTTGCTATCCGAGGTGACTGAATATCATCATCTGTTCTATTGATTCGTTACTCGTCAGTAGTTTGTCTTTTCAGCGGATATGAATTTTTCCGCGACACTGTTAAATATAAGCAGAAGTCGCTGCAGGTTTTCTTCGTTTTCTGCAATTAGGGTGGCATCATGAACGTATATATGATTTCCAAGGATTTGTCGCTCATTTTGTACTCCGCGTTAACTTCTTTGACTTCTTTGATTATACTATCCATCAAGATACTACTGAATAAGTTGGACTTAGGCTAAGTCTATATCAGGCGTCAAAAGCTCATTAACTTGAATGTAGGTTTTGCTGTTTCTGTTTAGATTTTTGATGCTCTTGATGTACTGTTAATTCCGTGGTAGCGTAGGATGACTGTGATGTTCTCCAGCCGTATCCAGTCGAATACTTGTCTGAGGTTTACTTAGCTTTATGATATAGATTTAAACTAAAAGAACTCAAACTAAACTACTGAAAATAAATCTTTTGTATAAGAATTAATAAACAAACATATACCGTCAAAGATATTTTCATTTTTCGATTTGTTATTCGTATTTTGTGATCTGATATTATTCTTATTATTATTCACCTCTAATGTTGGGCGGAAAAATGCTGTGTATTTGAAGATCAGGCACAGTTATTTAATTATCTCCAGTCTGTACTGTTTGCTTGAATATCTTTGATTATGAAATGTCTTTTCCAAATCATCCAGTAGACTTCATTCAAAATATGGCAAGTTGTGCCAATTATGCTTCTAGTTTGGCAGCAAAAACTGATATTCATCAACTTTAACATGCAAATATTTATTTGTCTCTCTTGTATATTTACTAACACATTCACACGAGATATTATATACTTATGCAATCTTTTGTGCTGATTTATTATATCGCACTGTTTGGTACTGTCAACAGATCCCACCCTGGCTTTTGAAGGACTATATGTTGTTGTTGTCAATTTATCTGAGTCTGTCAGAAACATCTCCGTCGAATAGAATAATCATATTAATTTTGTTTTTGCTCATAGCTTGTTTTCTTGTAATCTCTCTGGCCATATTGTCGCGAATCAACACTCTGTATAGTATTAGCGTTTGTTACAACCGTAACATGAATCCCAGCTTACCCGCCGCCCCGTGACATTGTGGTAGAGCAAAAGGTATACCTTCTATACTTCTCCGCAGAGGCATATACCTTTTGCGCGCGGCGGTCAGAAAACCCAGCGGGGTATCTAAGTTTTATAATCCCCTACCCGAAAACTTATATACCAGTTGCGCGCTGCGGTCAATTTTAATTATCCCCAGAAGCGAATGAGACCGCTTTTACAAAATTAATTCGGTCAATTTTATGAGTTTGATATAACTTAACTAAATTTTCTATGTACATATGCGCTTTCTGTAACTTGAACTTTTTATTTTACATTCTAAATGAACACTATTAATCTTTGCATAAGAATTTATTTGCATATTTTTTAATACGTCCAAAAATACAAAAATATTTGGTTTCGTACTATTAAAATTACTGTTAAAAACACTATGAAAAGACTAGCATGCATTCGTGCTTCTTTCCCTGCTTGCAGAACAAGCTGCCCATAAAAATGGTGGAAATAGATTCATTACCTTAATCCCTTGGTTGCGCGCAAGTGGTATAGAAAATTTGAGTGGTTAATCTTCTCTGCAGGGGTTATTTTGACCGCCGCGCGCAAATGGTCAACACCCCTCCGCAGGACCTGGAGAGACTTGCACCTTGCCTGTGACCGGTACTCGGGCTTTCACTGTCACGAGGAGATGTGGGCGTCACAATCAAACACTACTTATTTTACTGCTATATATTCTTATAGTCTAATGAATACAATACCGACAAAGTGGAGGATCACCTTGTAATCCTCCTATCGGAAGATCACTTGTAATCGTGATTCCATTTGGATTCTGCTTCCTTTATTACCTCGGTAACGCCGATTCCCTCCTTACCGGGCTGCATTTGTAAATTCTGCCAGTTCGATCAAATTCTGTGCAACTCATCGAACGGACAGACCGGAAGCAACCCAGGCGCGTGAGCTAAAACTGTACGCGGTCGTTCTCGGTGTTGTCTTCTAATAGTGAGATAATCCGGGATTCATGTTACCGCTGTAACAAACTCTAACACTGCACAGAGTGTTGATTCGCAACATATATTGCATGTATTTAGTATTCAGTATATTTATTTAGCCTCAGGAGGTTCACTGAAGCTATTAATATACCCTTAAAACCTTTTTTTGGAACAAGTATTTCTAGTTTAACTGTGTAGACTCTCAGGTTTCAGCAGGAATTGGCCTTAACGCATCATCGTGTGTTTTGGCGTTTTATGTTTACTTTCAAGCAATGTTTGTAATTCTTTATTTACTGTACAAATAGGTATATCCATAAATGCTTTTATGTTTGCTGATTTAGTTTCGTAATAAGCTGTCTAAATTTCATTATATATTTATTGAAGGAATCCGCCCAGTATTTACAGTCATCAATGCATTCCTGAATAGGTTATTTCGTTTATTAAAACAAAACAAATAACCCCTTTTATCAATCAGTTGTTTATTGTATTATGTCAAAAGGGGCTTAAAGTATATAATCCAAGTAAATTGAATATTTCAAAGAAATATGAAAGTTAATCTTCCATTGAATGCACGTTTTAAAAATCTGGTTACATACAAATTCGAAAATTGCATTAAGTCATTTCCTTTTGTAATACTCTTTACCTTTAGCTTAATAGCTTATCATCGTTTCGTTTTTGGATCGTATCTAACTAAGCGCTATTAATTTACCCCTTATTAATTTTTATTTTTCCTCCGGTAATAACATTAAGCGAACAGAGTATAAAAGGATGGAAAGAACGAAAAAGCAAAACAAAAACAAGTCTTTGATAAATAAATATTTAATTATGCGGAGAAATAAACTGCGACGAAGATTTAGAAAAAGCGGAAAGAAAAACATAAAGGCAATCATTTTACAGGAAATGGCTACATAAGGATAAGTACATATGTATGTATAGATATATATAACAAGTAATTCCAGGTCAATAAATATAAATCAGAAAAATATATCGGACAAGAAAGAGAATTTAACGAAATGGTGAAAGTAAAAGGACAAGATATTGATGTTAGATACAATGTATTGGTACACTTCGATGACTAGAAAATTCCTTCCAATAAATATCAATTTATATGACATAAAAGGAGACATAACAGGAAAGGTTTTTTTTATAAAATGAATTAAGTGGTTTTTTGCATAATTTCTTAATCTTTTCAAAAATAACAACAAAAATTGTGTATTATACACAAAGACCTGACATGATAACCAAACATATTTATTAGAAATAAGTCTATTAACATTTGCTTCTAATATTTAAGTAAACTTTGAAATATTGTAAAAAATAAGACTTTAAAAATATATTTTATGTATCAAACATATTAATTTTAACCGACTATTTAATTCGTATTTAAGTAAATTTATTCTACTTGTCATAGTAGTTATTCATTTAAATTTTACACCCAAAAATTTGGCAAAAGTATTTAAATCAGTTTATTAAAATGACCTATAATAATAACGACAGAATCTCTATAAGTATATGCGAAGCTACTGGATGTTAAATCCACATAAGATGCATTTATTGTTATTTATCCACATCTGAGTTAATATGGCTTTAATGTATTTCGTTTTGGTTTTTAATGAGCTTTTAACCAATTTCATTTTCTAAATTATATCCATATAACCATATTTTTTACCTTCATCTTGTGCTTTCAGCTTGATATGGTACATTATTGTTACTATATTGTCCAACTTGAAATGCTGTCTTCTGTAGATAAATTTCTATATATGTAGAACTGTCCAAATTCTTTCTTATGGATACACCTCCTGATTAATATCCCAAAAAACCTATACTTATGTATAGGTTTCTTTTTCAGGTATTTATATATCTATATATTATAAAATTTTATTTCAAGTAATAAGATATCAACATTTACCTTTTTTCCATGGCTTCGCTTGGTCTGTCTTAGTTGGTTTTTTTAATCTTCATGACATGCTTATTTTGAAGACCTCATATATTTCAAATGGATACATGCTTACATTATTTTAATTTACATGCTTTTTTTAAAGTACTTACATACAGAGTTCTGAATTTTAATTTTAAAACCTATGTGATGTCCACCTCTTAAATTTTTATTTCCATTTTATTTAACTTTACAATTTATGTATTAAAAGTAATCAGTTATCATGGCATAGCGACAATGTAATATTAATTAATAACAAATTGATAAGATCTAAGAAGTTTCATGGACTAACAAGATATAATGCAAATGAGGAATGTGAAAAAGTAGAAATGTGAACAATTAAGCATAGAACTGTCGCTGTAAACATTCATTTAATTCCACTACAGATATAATATTGACGTAAATTATATACGTAATTAACGGAGTATTGTAAGAATTAGGAATAGAGCTGTCGTATATCATTCATGTGGGTTAATCAGAATGGCTTGAACGAGCATATAACATTATCACACAAAATAATACTGACTTTGTGTCAAAGATATAATATAGAATTGTGTAAATCAAACATGAAAGTGTTAAATATGTGTTAGTAACCGCAGACATTTATGTTTCTATCTTATTTGGTTTGTTCGGTGTGACACATCTAAAAAGGTGTGTGTTAATTTAAATAGTATGTGTAATTAAAACAATATATTAATTTAAGATTGTCAAATCCATAGATGGTGATAGTCTAAAACAACAGTGGTTAGTAATGCACTAAGTATTGTGTAATGACATATCTCAGCCAGGCATTTAGTAAATATATTAAAATTCTTTGGCGAATATACAAGAAATGTATTAATAGTTATTTACGTATCAAGGGAGTAAAGTAATATTTTACAGTGGTGACATGGATATGGTTTTAGCAATTGTTTCCCCATCAACTGTATTTATAACTTTAGATGCTATTACATATGCGTTATATGGAATAGTTGGATGTAATACACCAGCTACAACATTTACCACATAGCGTCCTAATATGTCGACAGTTTCGTCGGCACTTATCCATAGGTACTGATTTAAAAGATGTCTTCTAATGCATTCTATTGTTTTCGTAAAGCACTTAGAAACAT
Organism: Amphimallon solstitiale; assembly: GCA_963170755.1. Lineage (NCBI taxonomy): Eukaryota > Metazoa > Arthropoda > Insecta > Coleoptera > Scarabaeidae > Amphimallon > Amphimallon solstitiale. The sequence continues at coordinate 47,951,688 of OY720684.1, read as the reverse complement.
AATATTTGCGTAAGGTGGATTTATCAGGAACATTTCGACCAGTATATTTTTGAAGAAATGTTTTGAAAGTGGGATTGTCAAGTTTCTTTAATGGGATATTAGCCGCCATTAAAGCTTCACAGAGTTCTTCGTTAAAATTGTCAGCTTTCAACAGGTCCAATTTCCGTGTATGTTTTAGCGATGCTAAGCGACGTTGTATGTGCCCTTTTTGGGCATTCTGTAATGATATTTTACAGACTTTGAAATAAATATCGGAATCACTGACAATGGATATACAATCAGTATGACCCTCAATAAAACTCGCCATTATTTCACGATGTGTTTCATATCATAGTAACATAAACAATGTTCTAGATCTAAATAAATGATAACTAAAAATGTACGCCTATGTTATTGAAACTAAACGAAATCCAATGCACACTTATAATAGGCTGTACACTCCTGCGGAGTAGTAGCCGCCCTTCTGGGCCCTCCGATCCTTTTCTTGTGGGGTATCACTCCACATTTCCGCCTATTCCCTCTATAAGTTCTTGTGTGATGTTGCCTTTTCTACTATTAGCCTCCATTCTTTTCTGTTCTGTGTTTTCATTCTCCAGTTTGTTCCCATTTTGTTCAAGTCCTCTTTCACTTGTTGTTCCCATCTGATTCTTGGTCTTCCTCTCGTTCTCTTGCTCGCTGGTGTCCACTGGGCAATGCTGCGCACTGTTGCTCCTGTGCCTGCTCTGTTGATGTGTCCATACCATCTTATTCTTTAGGCCTTTATAAATCTAACTATATCTTTTCCTTTCACTAGTCGGTCGATTCATGGTTCATCAGTATTCGCATTCCTTCTTCTTCTCTCTTTGGGCCATACATTGTTCTTATTACTTTCCTTTCGAATATTCTGAAGTTTTCCTCGTCTCTTTTCGTTAGTACTATCGTTTCTGCCGCGTACGTCGCTATTGGTCTTATTGTTGCCCTGTAGATTTTCATTTTTGTATCGAATCCGATGTTTCTGTTTTTTAGTAGTTTCTTGTACCCGTAATACGCTTTATTACCTGATTGTATTCTGTGTGTTGTTTCGGCAGTTCTATTATTGTCTATATTGATTATTGTTCCGAGGTATTTGATAGTGTCTACTTTCTCGAATTCGTAGCTCCCCATCACTTTGCTCTTCCTTCCAGCGTACGCCGTTCGGTTGCTTACCATATACTTTGTTTTCTTTTCGTTGATATGTAGACCTCTGTCCGCCGCCGCTTCTACGAGTCTTCCGAATGCCTCTTCCAGGCTTCTTTCGTCTCTACATATTATGACCAGGTCATCCGCATATGCTATAATTTGTACCAATTTATTTCTAATATTCCCTTCTACCTCTGTTTGTTTAATTATTCCGTCTAAGGCAATATTAAATAGGGTGGTTAAAAGTGCATCCCCCTGCCTAACTCCTTTGTTTATTTCAAAATAGTCTGATGTTCCTTCTTGCGTCATAATGGCTGCTTGTGAGTGTGTCAATGTCGTTTTCACGAGTCTCATGAGTTTTTTGGGTATTTCCATCACTTCTGCATCCCTCAGTATGACCTCTCTGTTTAGGCAGTCAAACGCTTGCCGAAAATCTATGAATAGCATATGTAGTGTGATGTCATATTCATTGCCCTTTTCCAGTATTTGTTTCAAAATATGAATTGCATCGATTGTAGATCGTCCGCCTCTGAAGCCTTGTTGGTAGTCTCCTATCGCTGTGTCTGCATAGCTTTTCAGACGCTCATTGATTAATGTGGTGAAGATTTTGTATGCGGTGTTCAGCAACATTATCCCTCTGTAGTTTTTGCAATCCCATTGATCTCCTTTTTTTAATATTGGCACTAGCAATCCCAATTTCCAATCGTTTGGCATTGTTTCATTCTCCCATACATCGCTTACTAATTTAAATAATCTTGTATGCAGTTCTTCACCTCCATATTTTAATATTTCATTATTTAGTCCATCTGGTCCCGGAGATTTGTTCCGTTTCAATTTCGCTACTATTGCCTTGAATTCTTCTATTGTGGGTGCGTTGACTTCTCTTTGGCTTGGTTCATTCATCACCCTCCATGTATTTTCTGTGCCTTGCCTCTTCTTGTCGCTCAACAGCTACTTGAAGTGCTTTTCCCATTTCCTTCTGTCAATGTTAGCTGGGGTTTGTTTCCTGCCTGTTTGCTTCTTCACCATATTGAACAGTTTCTTGTTATCTTTGTTGCTTTTTTCCATTTCCTTCATTATATCGTCGTACCATCTTTCCTTTTTTGTTCTGAATATTTTGTTGTTTTCTGCCCTTATTTCTTTGTATTTCTGTAGGTCTTCTTCATCATTCGATGCACACTTACGTCTACATAATTGGGAGAAGTCGATTCAATGAAACGGTATTAAACAGGAACTATTACATAAATTACGAAGTACATAATTAACAGTCAAAACAATGAAAAAACGAAACTATCGTAAGTATGAATTGATATATACATATATGTAACCTTATTTCTCTTCGGAAAGATAAGGTAAATATAATAAATGTTAGAAACCCCTCGCGCTTCTACCTACGCCGATGAAGAAAGGATTTTGCTCATAAATTCCTTTTTTGATGGGATTTTGTTGTTGTCGTTTTCAATAACTTATCAAGTAAACAACAGATGTTGCAGTTCACCATATGAATAATGCTATTCAGTAAATGTGTGTTGTTTACATTATGTCTTTGCTCCATTGTAACTCCGTCGTAGTTTAAACCTGGGACGTCCGTCCCCTAGTTATTATTCTCGCTTATTTCAACTGTTCTAATTTCTCCGTTTCTATTTAGGTACTGTGTGTATATTTTCTGTTCGCTGCAGTCATTGCTTTCGTTTTTCCAGTTTTTACTTTCATACTTATTTTTTTCATTTATTCGATAATTATGTTGATGCTGTGCTATTCATATATGCCTGCCCTGCACTGCTTTGTATTTTATTGCTTCATCAACGAACATAAGTGGTGTTACACATATTTCCTTTATTTTTCAATTTCATTTGCGGGCTTTCGGAATTGTTCTATACTCGTTTATTGCCCCCATTAACTTTTAAAAACAACTCCAGTGAAGTTCAAACTAAATAATTGAATATAATTAGTAATCCTTTATTTGCATTGTGGCTTATGTATTTAGATTATGCACGTTTAATTTTAATAATAATTACAATAATCCTTTTTAATTTTAAATCAATTAGTTGTCCTTATTTTGAAATATTGTACAATGCAAAATGATAGTTTGCTATCAAAGTACCCTCTAATGATGCTCAAGCTAATTACTAATTACTATTGCTAATAGGATCAAAGCCTTTTGAAAAATAAAGTAAATTATTTTGGATATCACTACAAGTGCTTAGTTGTATTTATTGTTAATTATGTACATTAAGAATTCATTTGGGAATAATTTCTCGTGCTACATAAGATTTCTAAATTACTCCTGTAATTCATCAAAAATCCTCTTTAATAGACCCTAAAACCGGACATATATATGTATATCATTCGATTAGCTATAAAGCAAAGCACGAGTAACATTTAGTAGTAGTTCTGATCGTCCGTAAGCATGCCGACGAGAAGATGGTAAATGAGGTACGCTGTCCATTGAACTGAGTTTGTGTGAGAGGGGAATATTATTGATTTACAAGAAAGTGATTAATCGTTTTACAACATAACACCGAAATCATTCAAAGGTGACTAGATGTTAGAACTAATGTATGTTGGGAAATTGATCCCAGACACATGAATTATGTTTGTAACATTTTGAAAGATACCGTCAAAATTACACACATACACAAATATATGGATATACATATTGCCATGAACTTAACAATTTGAAAAAATTGAGAAATCGAAAGCAACATGTGAAAACAAAGCTCTGTTTATATTTAAATATATAAATTTAAATTTAGTAATAGGAAAAATTAATTAAGTAAATATGTACTACATAAAGTATATGTTCGTTTGTGCTTTTATATTCAGATATAATTATAAGAAAGGATTAATTAAAATATATATAATTATGTCCTTTCCGGTAGGTGGCGCGATTATTTTAGTTTGGGTATAGTACTTGTATAAGAAAGTCTGAAGAGAAGAGGTCGATTAGAAGATAGGAATAAAAATGTTGAGTTGGTGAACGCAATAATGCAAACTAATATGTATGTATGCCGAAATTCAAAAAGCAATGATGTTCATATGTCAAAATTCAATTTTACCAAGAAAATAGCGCCATCTATCGGACAGCAGCATATCCCAAAACAATTTTGTGGACAATGAGAAGATATAAATTATTTGGGTTTACAAATAAAAGCTTTATTAATAACAGGACCTCCTATTGGGGTCATATTATGCGATTTTCTTTTTTGGCACAAAATCAACATATATTGTAAATAATAATAATAATAATAATAATAATTTTTTAATAATAATAATTTATTCAGTCCAAAAGTAACAAACCAATTACAGGACAAAGAATTACACGTACATTAATAAAATACAAATCAATTATATTCTTATTTGTAATATAAAAAAATTACAACTATATACATATATTTATTTATAGAGTTGCAGAATTATGTATTACTTGTTGAATTGGAAACAAAAAATATATCATCATAATGTAAGTTTGCAGCACGACACAAGGTGACCAGTGGCGATCCCCGAAGAAGATTAGTCCTCGAAAAGGGCAACCAAAACGTGGAGGAGGAGCGAGAGGAAATTCTGGGAGTGTAGAAATTCAAACATGATAGGAGATGTGGGCAATCAATTGTGCCATTACACAGCTTCCATATGAAGCGAGCACCATGAAGCTCTCGGCGATCCCGTAGTGATTGGAGATCATGTGCCTGCAGCAAGAGATTGTAATCTATTCCCCGTCCCGGATAAATTCCCATATCCTTGAAAGATAAGTATTTCAGGAATCGCCGCTGCACTCTCTCAATGGCTAGTTGTAGATATACATATGTACTGAGGTGACCATACTTGTGATGCATATTCCAGCTTACTAACGACAAAACTGAAATACAAAGCCTTCAGAAGCAGTGGATTTTTATAAAATTTACAACTGCGCAAAACAAAGTCCAAAGCCTTTGAAGCCGAATTGCAAATGAAATATATATGACTGGAAAAGTTCAAATGTGTGTCAAAGAACACGCCAAGGTCCTTTATGCTCTCCACCCGCCTAAGCCGGTTGTCCTCAATAGAATAGGTAGATGGTATATTATTATTTTCGCGAGAGTAAGACATTTAACAACATTTACTTACATTTAGTTTCAAATTGAAGATGGAACACCAAGTCGATATACGATTCAAGTTTTTTTGAAGACGAAGTACATCGTTCCAAGTTCGTATAGAGCAGTAGATCTTTATATCATCCGCATATGCGAGTATATTGCATGTTATTGATTTAAGCTAATCGTTGGTATATAGAATAAATAACAGAGGTCCCAAGTTAGAGCCCTGTGGCACACCGGATGAGGGAGTAAACTCAATTGACCTAAATCCATTGTAAAAGACATAATTGCGCCTATTTGTCAAATATGAATGCAGAAGTTTGAGCAGGGACGAGCTGAATCCAATTGCTGCGAGCTTTTCCAGAAGGATACCATGATCTATCGTGTCAAGCGCGCGACTAAAGTCAGTGTAGATCACGTCTAATTGGCCATTAGCATCCAGTTCATGAGAGACAGCCTGAGTTATAGTGAGTAGGTTCGTAACTGTAGACCTTCCATGAATTAAACCATGTTGACATTCAGAAATCAAAGATTTTGTATTGAAAGCTATGCAGGAATAAATTACATTACATAAATATGAGTCATGCTGGTTTATAAACATAGAACTTGTTAATAACTAACTACAGCGCCACTTATCGGATCCTAGCATAACTATGAACCATCGTCTCGACAAAATAAATACATTGTGTGAATATGATCTCAATCGGTTAAGTCGTTCAGAAATTACACGATAACAAACACACGCAACAACGATTATGTATATATAGATAATTCAATAATTTTATATATGGCACAAGAAGAGAAGATGCAGTGGTACAATATTGGTTGCAATATTTATGAGAATAAAAGCATCTGCGATTTTTTAAAAAAAAATTAATTAGTATAAAAGAAAAAAGTATGCTTAAAGAATTACGTATCTTAATACATACTAAAGAATGATATTAATTTACAATAGTATTATATTGTATATCATTTATCTTATGCAAATATGTAAACAATAATAGGGGCATTAGATATATAAATAATGTACAAAAGACTAATACAAAACAACTATTTTATAGGCATAATGTACCTGCAGTAAAATTTGAAAATTTAAAGAATATGCCAACTTCAAGATAACTATGAAAACGGCCCCAAGTGTTTCCTGAAGAATACCCTAATTTGCCTGTGGTAATCCACTTAATGTAAACTCTTGCATAGATCATTTATAGCTAAAATTAAGAAAGAAATATTATTCAAGAACATGTTAAACATAAGAAATACGTTATTATTACTATAATTAACACTTTGCCTGCCGGTCAAATATCTTGACGCAGCAACATCATGCCGGTATATATATTTTTCTTTAACCTACTTATATTACTTTAATTACATCAAACAATACCTAATGACATATCCAGAGACGGAATTTTTCTCCAGTGCGCAAAAATATAAATAAGCGCGCTAGCGCGTCGTCGGCACTGCAGTATAATGAGCACACTTGCAGGCCACATCACGCGTTACAGCGTCACTAACCCTGGTGACACTAGTTTTTGAAATAGAAACGGAAATTAATCAAAAATCTTTAAGGTACAAACTCTTTATTGCTTTGAAAAAGAAACAAAATAAAATACAGTCAAACATTAGGAAATTAAAACTTCGGTTCTTTCAAAAATGTTTTCACCAGGAAGAGGAAATAGCAATTGTTGCTTTTTTTAAGTCAAAATACTTCATAATTTTAGGACTTTGTCAGCAGAGGTGTCCTAAAATTAGCATTTCTGGTCACAAGTTCTGAATTCATATTTTGAAATATCCTTGCCCCTGATGCAGCGTTAACACTATTTTGAATATTTGGTACCTCGTCTTTATCATCATTTTCATTCATTTCTGGTATATAATAACTATCCTCACCAAATGCATTAAATTCATCCAAATTATCAATCCATTCCTCTTTTTTTATACGAAGCAACTCCTCGTTTGTTAATTTTCTTTTACGTTCCCAATCAATTTTTCTCATAACACCCGATTCACTGGGAATTTTATCTAGGGTATTCCCCAAGCTAAGAGATATATATATTATTATTTATTTTAAATGGCAATATGAACATAGTATTACTGCATTATTATAGCTTAAATATGAATCAAGATTCGTTAAAAAGGTGGAATAAAGCCTGAAAAAGCAATATTTTAAATCTATACAAATATTATATTACGTGCAAAATTGCATGAACTAAAACCGAGCACGAAATTATATAATTTTAACCTTTACTGAGGTGCCTACAAGATTAAAAAGCCATAATATTGTAACGTTTTCGGGTTCGCAATAAACAACTCGTGCAATTATTTATTTAAAAACAGTCTGTATATTTATATACTTAAAATTATATAACAATATAAAAACATAAAACTAACGTATCACAATATAAAACTACTATTAATAAATTAAAATTAACACTTGTATTTATTTAGTTCTATTACTAATATGTCCGTATTTATTTATATCACTTCTATTTATTTACACGGCACTACTTATTTATTTCTACCGTACGACTTATATTTATTTCTTATATATTTACTTCTACCGTACGACTTATATTTATTTATTTCTTGGCGCGTCGGCTACTTCTTACGGACTTTCTTACTCCCGAATTCATCCGCAATTACTTCTCCGCAATGAATCCCGTAATGAATCCTCCATCGGTGACCCAGTCGCCTTATATACACGTGCATGAAATGTTCTCGAAATGTACCAGTAAGTTCGGTAATATACCAGTGGAAATCTGGACTCTTCCTTGCTTACGTCGTACATCTGTGAGATGACTCATCGACTTGTTTACATATCGTTTTTATATGCCGCGCCGAGATGATTTATGGTGGTGTGTAAACAAGAGCGTTTTTATCGCGCCGAGAGGTCTGCTTCTTTTATTTAATGTAAACTCATTTCGTTACAATATCATTTAGAATTCATATATTGCCTAGGCGCACTAACGCGTCACCGGCACTCACGTACAGTTATCATTGGACGTGTCAGTGCGTCATCAGCAGCGAACGTGTTAAAGGATGGTAGGTATGCATGATTAACCACACATATTACATGGTTTGAGCCAAGATACAAGCCAGAAGAAGATGTAACAGAAGATGTTCCAGCACAAAGGATAATAGCAAGAAAAAGGAAAAATACTCCAAAAGTATAACAAGAATTAATTTACTCAATAGAAGAAAAGATACATGACAAAGTACAAACACAATAATGTTATGGCTGAAATTAAAGTATTTGAAATCCAAGATGTTAATTTTAACATTTCACTCGAAAAATTTCAAACGCTTATTAATTCCTTGATTATCATATTATCTCCGCAGTATGACGGATCCTAGTTAAATAAAACAAGTTACGATTGTTTAAGTATCTTCTATCTCGTTTTAACTACTATAGAGTATTTAGATTGCATTCTCATACTTCATACGTTAAATAGGTAAACGTTATTAATTTGTATACGTCTGCAAAGAAAAATTGGACAGATAATAGGGTAAACCGTACAATGGTTGGACAGCGTTAGTTATTGGACAAGCTAACTTGTTATTTAAGAAATAAGGTTTCTGTAAAGGTAAGACTTTATTGCTACCCGTCAGAGCGACACCTATGTTATTTCTATTCAATAAATTAATACTCAGTGACTATTTTACAGGTTTCTGTAACCTTAGGAATTTTTATCCTCATTCCCGACATTTCTCCAGTTTTTCTAAGCATTTTGGTTAAGAAACGTCTGTGCCTTGATTTATGAATATCGGCTTTATCTTGATTGTTTTTTTGAAAAAATGTTATTCTGTATTCAAGAGGTAAGTTTGTAAATTAATAATCACTATTAATAATAGCTTGCTGGTTTTTTGTTAAAATAGCACCGTGTCCAATGACTATCTAGAAAAATCTTAGATGAAGACAGTGATTGGACAACTGTCCAATTACTATATTTCAAATTAATTTGTACTGTATGCATCTTAGTTTACCACATTTGAAGCCGTGTAAGTATGTCTTTTTAATTTTGAAATAGCTTTATCCAAGATAGTTATTGGACGGGTGGTGTCCAATAACACAATGCATAAAATTTTATATTAAGACAGTAATTGGACAGTGTGTTCTGTCTCAAATTGTGTTATCAAAAATGTGTTGACTACAAATTAACTAAGGAAAAACTTATTTTGTATATTTTAGATTGCTTTTGAAACAGATAAATTTTAAAAATAAATCTTAAATACAGTGTAAAATGCCTAAAAAAGCTGATTACGAGCCAAATTTAATAGACATCGCAGTTCAAGAGGTTAAAAGCGGCAGTTCCTATCGAAGCGTGTCTATTAAATACGGAATACCAAAATCCACGATTGAGTATAAATTAAAAAATCCTGGACACCGAGAAAGTTGTGGTCCTCCTCCAGTTTTGACTACTGAAGAAGAAAACTCTTTAGCAACGTAAGTCAATAAATTTACTGATAAATAAATAGGTCACGTTCTTTATTAATGTAGATGGATATTAGATTCTGCAAAAAAAGGTTTTCCTAGGAAAAAATATGATATATTAACCAGTGTTCAAAAATTTCTTATTGACAATCCAAGGCAGAAGCCTTTCAAAGATAATCGTCCTGGAGATGGTTGGTTAAAGGTAAGTGTGGTGCCTGTTACGTCCCTAGGTATTTGTCGTATTTACTAAACCATTTCAGGCATTCTTAAAACGACATCCCAAAATAGCAGAAAAAACCAGTGAAGCAGTGTCGTATGCAAGTGCTTGCGTCACAGAAAAGGATATTCGAAAATGGTTTCTAGAAGTAGAAACTTACATCAATGAAACAAATTTGCGTGATGTTATAACGGACCCATCGAGGGTTTACAACGGCGATGAGACTGGGTTTCAAATATGTCCTAAAACTGGCAAAGTTTATGTCGCCAAAGGGGCAAAAAACGTTTACACCGTTGAGAAAGGTGCTTCAAAGGAAAGCATCACAGTTATGTTTACTTTTTCGGCAAGTGGAACAAATTGTTGCCCTATGGTTATTTACCCTTACAAGAGAATCCCAGAGAAAATTGCGACAACTATCAATCCCAAATGGGGGATAGGTAGAAGCGACAATGGTTGGATGATGGCTATAACCTTCTCCGAATATATATCAAATGTCTTTTATCCACATTTGATAGAAAACAAAATTTATTTTCCGGTGATTCTTTTTGTAGATGGGCATAAAACACAATTAACCTACGAATTAAGCTTAATATGCAAAAAACTACAGATAGAATTAATTGCATTGTATCCTAATTCGACACGGATTTTGCAACCTGCCGACCGACGTATCAGTATTCGGTCCATTTAAGTCAACTTGGAAGCAAAGTCTTAGAGAATGGCAAATTGAACATCCTGGAGAGATTTTGAACAAAGTGTCTTTTGCTCCACTTTTAGAACGGGTGGTCAATAAATCTATGAAACCAGAAACTATAAGTAACGGTTTCAAACGTTGTGGATTGTACCCTTTTAATCCTAATGCTGTCGACTACAGCAAATGTTTGGGCAAATCAGAAGAGCATTCTGATACACAGAATCAAAAAGAAAAATCAATAATTATGACGTATCGCGATTTTGCCACAATTGTAGGACCAGAGAAAATTAAAAAATTTGAAGACATTGATGTAATCTCTAAAGAGGATGAATGCTTCTGGGATCTTTATAAAATATGGCAACATTTTAAAAGTAATGTAGAAAAAAAAATCATATTATTGAAAATAGGGTTATTGCGATGGCTTCGACCTCAAATGAATCACCTGATCCGACGGCTGAAATCTCAAATGAATCACCCGATCAAGTCGAAACAATTGAACATTTTATAGGTGTGGTAGAAAATAACGAAACTATTACTGAAATTTTTGAAAGAAGGAGTGTGGGAGACGAAAAGGATGCAAGACCTATTGGTGAAGAAATGGTTAAGCCCACGACTTCCCATTACGATGAAGAGATCAATAATTTACAACCAGAAAAAAATACCTCTTTTACAGAATATCTTCTATATTCAAATGTTCCTGAAAGGAAAGGAAAAAGGCAAACTGAAAGACTGCCGTTTGCAATAACATCACACACTTTCCAGGAGATGTGTTGAGAAAAACAAGAAAAAATTGATAGATTAAATCGTGAAAAAGAAGAAAGGAAGCGTAAAAGGGAAGAGTCTAAACTTAACAAAGCTAACACCAAAAAAACAAAAACGGGTTCTTCTAAATTGCTATGTTATGTTTGCAAAGGTGTGATTCATGGTACAAATAAGATTTTATTGCAATGCGACTCATGTAATAACAATTTTCATAAAAAATGCGTTCCACAGTCACATCACGTACATATACCATCTGAAGAAGAAGACAAATATGTGTGTCACAATTGCCATCGCGAAGAAAGTGATAGCATAAGTGAGAATAATTATTCTGATGTGGAAGAATTATATAATATGTATTTAAACGAAAGTAAAACACTTAATTATTAAATAAATAATTATTAAATTAAATAAAACTGGTGTCCAATAACTGTCAAATTATTGTCCAATAACCATAAAAAGTGTCCAATCACTGTCCTTTAGTGCAATCATTGTTTAAAAAAATTATAATTTTCAACATAAAGAAATCCTACAAAAACTAATCATTCCATTCTTTGGTCAATACATTGAGGAATACATCTTGATAATTTCATCCTCTAAAATGACTTATTACTTTGAATAAAATAATATAAAAGATAGTTATTTCCTTAAGTGTCCAATAACTATCGGGTTTACCCTACTTAATTACTCATTAACTCTTCTTTGATTGCAAATGAACTATGTAAAATAAAGTCAAGTTATATGCAAAATTCATAATATACCAAAATTCAGTATAAGATTATATTAATTTATAAAGATATTATATTGTAGGAACGTTAGTAGCAAATTCTAGATTTTTTCGCTTATGAAATTATGAAAGTACCGAAAAAGGACAGTCGAATTTCCCAAATCCTTTATTTTTAGTTCGGTTTTTCTCTACGCAGAAAAAAAAGAACAATTTTCACGAGAAAGTTTGTTTTCAATAAAACCACATCTTATTGTTGAAAAGTTTTCGATATTTTATTAATATATGGTTGTATTATACTGGCGGACTTTCGGTTATGTCAGATTAAAAAAAAATGTTATTTAATAACTCATTTGATATCAAGTTTCCCTTTTATTCGTCAAACTACAAAAAGAAAAGAAAAAAGTACAAAAAAGAGATTGAGAAAGGTATGGGAGTAAAAAGGATATATCATTTCCGTGTACGTAGTATACTTTACATTTGTAGTGGTGGTAAAGTTGAAGGGTGCAAGGTACAGCAATATCCGGGCCATCATTCATTAATGTTGGTAGTTGGTAGAACTGAACACCGTCTAGTTTCAGGTAGGTGATGGAGTTATTCATGGATAAGCAAGGGATTAACTGGCAGGCGGTTGTCCCTCCGCACAGTTCAACATCAATTTGCATTACTTGACTGACTGGTTTAAATTCACCCCTGGAATTCGAAGGAACTGCTCGAATTGTTTTATAAACTTTTCTTTTTTTTTTCGATGTCCACTTGCTCAATTAAACGTTACTTTCGTTTTCTCTCTCTGTTTTTTCCTCTTCACGTTGTTGTTTTCTTTTATACCCCGAAGTTAAAGTAAATTACCGAACTAACTCAATGTTTGAGCAGAATCGCAAAGACTAATAGAACACTAATTACCATGATACCTTCATTTCTATTTAACGGGGAGTCTTTGATTAATTTTGAAATAGTTGGCTTTGAAATAACATTTATGAATTTAAACTGCTAGTAAATAATTGCTTTTCGTTTATTTTTTATAGGATTGTCTTCGTAATGCCTTAATCTATTACGAGGGTAATTTAGAAAGTAACATCCGCTACGCGATAAATAAAAAAGTCGCATAGATAGAACAATTTTTTTTATTTAAATCTAATAGGTAAAACTGTCCTCTATTTTTCAACATAACCGCGATATACAGCCAAGCACTTGTCATAGCGTTTTACCAACTTACAAATTCCTTCTGCATACGTAAAATTCAGCAGCCCGAGAATTCAAAAATCTGCAGCAGTATTTTGAAGTTCTTCGTCGTCAGAGAAGTGCTGAACCTCAGGCAATTTCTTTATGCGAGTGAAGAGATGATAATCGAAAAAAACCAAGTCCAGGTTGTATAGTTAATATACCAGTTTAAATAAACAGCATTGTATATATACTAACAGATTTTCATTATACCAATTGCAAATTGAATTCCTGTTGATATTGATTATCTATTTTAGTTGCCTTAATCTAAAGTTAACACAATAAATTTCTTACACATGAAATAAAATGTTTGCTTCGATTCAAAAAGAAATTAAAAATTAATTTGAATCAATTGCCTCAATTATTTACACACATTGATATTAAAATAACATAAACGCTTACAGGTGTATGACCACATAAGCTTAAAATATTTTTTAAATTTTTCTGTACCTATGTGTTGAATGTTTAACAAAAACGAAATTATCATATTTCTGCCAAGCCTGTATGAAGTAAAGTTGTCACGTTTGAACATAGGTACGTACTTTCCAAAATTCGTTTTCAAAATATAAGCAAATATTTACGTTTGTAAATCTTTTAACATTAATAACTGTTTTAAAATGTTTATGATTTTCTTATTGAGAGTAATTACATGTACTCTTGTATGTGTTTGAATAATAATAACAGTTTGGTTATCCCGTAGAGAAGAAAAAATCATGTAGTAGGTATAATAACATAATAAATTTAAACATTTAAACTACCATACTACTGGAAATTAGAAACATCAAGATAATCCACACATTTATAGGTATTCAACGAAAGACATTCTCTGGTAGGTCCAATTGCAGTATCTCCAAGGTATCAAGTTTATCTATTTCTGACGTTTGGAAGAAATATTTTAATTTAACATTGTGTAGCAGTGTTCTCATTGGAGGTATACAATTTTCGAAATGAATATTTTCAAAAAGTTTATACCTAATAATTATTTGTAGCCGTTTCATCTTGTATTTGATACTAGAAGGACCAATTAGGAGGACATTTCATTTAAACAAGAGTTTATTTGGATATTGTTAAATATTTTTATATCTTGTTTGATTGTTAACAAATATACTGTAAATGCTTATATGTATATTTGAATTATAAAGTGTTATTAATTGAAATGTATTTGGAACTCTCATGTATTTAATTAATCAAATAATAAATACAAATCAGAAATATATAAATAATGTAGTAGGACATCTATCGATAATAAGTCGAACCTTTTATAAAGTACACTGTAATTTTTAAATTTTTTATTTGATATGTGTATTATATTAATTCCGATTAATTCTTAAGACTATATATATATATATAGTCATAGGAATGTATACAGGGTGTCTCTAAAAGGTGCGGAAAAAGCGCTACCACACATTTCTGAGGGCGATCTAACCCAACTTACCTCAGTCCAAAAGTGGATGCACCATTGCATTGAATTGCCACAGAAGCATATGTGTCCATATACGGAATGAATTTTTTATATCCAGATTACTCATAAACGGCTGCTCCAATCAAATCCTGCCAGGTATACCTTTTCTAGGTAAAAAACATTGGAGAATAAGAATTTTTATTTAAAAGTTAAATACAGTGTGTCTCAAAAAAGTTATTACGTTTTAAATGGATACAATATGCCGCAGGTGGCGCCCTCTACATTTTGCAATGAAAACGAGAGCAGATTTAACCCAAATATTGTGACAATATACCAATTATTACAGAAATTATTTATAAAAAAACTAAAACCAAATTGAACTTTTGACATTCTGTATCTCCGAAAGCATCCACTTTTGGACTGAGGTAAGTTGGGTTAGATCGTCATATTTTTCCCTCAGAAATGTGTGGTAGCGTTTTTTCCGCACCTTTTAGGGACACCCCAGTATACATATACGTACTGGCACCAAATTGAGATATATACATATTTTCGAAGTGCCAGCTTTATGTACGTTCGGACTCCATTTGAAGATGTCAGATAGTTTTATCGCGTAATTGAGCGTTAATATGTCTTGGGATCTTTTCTGCCATATTTGCTGTTTATATCCGTATTGGAAAATAATTTTCAGAAATATTTCAATCCCATCGCTGCATTTCCATAGACGAATCAATGATCAAATTTAAACGGCGAAGTTCATTCAACAAATATATGTCCATAAGAAAACAATCAAACTTGGTTATAAAGTTTTACCCTATATTTCGCTAGAGAAATAAAATTTTCATTCAAACTTAGTTAGTTTCGTTTTTTACTTTCTGATACGTAGTATAAGGAAGTATTGTGATGACGAAAATCTTCGACCTCGAGATTTTTGCAGATGTCCACGTTTTGACGTCTGTGTGTCTGTGTGTCTCTCTCTCTCTCTCTGTGTGTGTGTGTGTGTGTCTCTCTGTGTGTCTCTGTGTGTATGTGTGATCACGATAGCGGTCAAACCGCTGTAGATATCAATTCCAAATTTTGTATTTACGTGTATAATCTGATGAGATCTGATTAGTTTTTCAGTAAAATCGGTGGACCGGAAGTAGCAGTTTACTTCAGTGAAAAAATCGAATTTTGCCAATATTTCGTCAAATACTAAGTTTAAACAAATTTATAAAGAATCCATATGTACTTAAAATTAAAATTGAGAACAATTTTATTTAAAAAGTTTTTCGAAATTCCTACCGGAAGTAGGTCTTTTACTCTTATCAAAAATCAGTTTTTTGCGAACATTTCGCAAGTCAAGCTTTTTAGACAGGTACGTTACGGGTGTAAAAGTATTTAAAACATACTTTTCAATATCTTTTGTATAAAAAAAATTTCAAAATTCGGACCGGAAGTAACAGTTTTACTCTTACCGAATAGCGATTTTTTGCAAATATATCGTAAATTATTCAATCTATATATATTTATTAAGAGAACAAAAGTATTTAGAGTTAGATTTGCAAGATTTTTTGTATACATGAAATTTCAAAATTCGGACTGGAAGTAGCACTTTTACTCTTAGCGAGTAGCACTATTTTTCGAATATCTTGCAAAGTATGCATTCTATAGAGATTTATTAAGAGAATGAAAGTACTTAGAATATGATTTTGAATAAGTTTTGTATAAAAAAATTCTTAAAATTGTATAGTTTGAAACGCTCATACGTATAAGAAAGTCGTGTGGTGGCCACACCTCATTTTTTAAATTTATATGTACCAGTTTTACTTTCTTATACGTAGTATAAGGAAGTATTGTGATGATGAAAATTTTCGACCTCGAGATTTTTGCAGATGTCCACGTTTTGAGGTCCCCTGATACCAAAAAAGTCGTTTTTAAAAAATGTCTCTCTCTGTGTGTCTCTCTCTCTCTCTCTCTGTGTGTGTGTGTGTGACCACGATAGCGGTCAAACCGCTATAGGTATCAATGCCAAATTTTATATTTATGACTATAATCTCTCTCTTGAGAACTGATTAGATTTTGAGCAAAATCGGCATACCGGAAGTAGTAGTTTACTTCAGTGAAAAAATCGAATTTTGCAAATATTTCGTCAATTACTAAGTTTAAACAAATTTATAAAGAATTCAAATGTACTTAAAATTAAATTTGAGAAAAATTGTATTAACAAAGTTTTTCGAAATTCCGACCGGAAGTAGGTCTTTTACTCTTATCGAAAATCAGTTTTTTGCGAATATCTCACAAGTCATGCTTTCTAGGCAGATACATTACCAGGATAAAAGTATTTAGAACTTACTTTTAAATATCTCTTGTATAAAAGAAATTTCAAAATTCGGACCGGAAGTAACACTTTCAAACGTATAAGAAAGTCGTGTGGTGGCCACACCTCATTTTTTTCATTGTTTTGACTGTTAATTATGTACTTCGTAATTTTTGTAATAATCTGTTTAATACCGACTCCTCCCAATTATCTAGACGTAAGTGTGCACTGGATTTCGTTTAGTTTCAATAACATACGCGTACATTTTTAGTTATCATTTATTTAGATCTAGAATGTTGTTTATGTTACTTTTTCTGATATGAAAATGAATTGTCAGCCTGTAAAATATCGTTACAGAATGCCAAATTATCGCACGTTCGTCACTTAGCTTTGCTAAAACATACACAGAAATAGTTTTATGCAGAGAATTTCGATAGTTTACAATATTTGGTTACATGTTTAAATGACGATGCTCGAAGTATTTCTAAGTCCAAGGAACTAACACAAATCCCAAATTTAAAAAATCGGTTGTTATTCCTTCAGGAACACTTTGGAAATTTGCCTAAACTAATCACATATTTTGAAAATCGAAATCTCAAATTAAAAGATGGATTAACCACATTAGATGTGGGCTATTAATAATTTGAAAAGTATTCCAAGTGACTTCGGATGTGGCCTTCGGCAAAAGTTAGACGCAGTTTTTAATGGAAATCCAGATTTAATAACATTGCGGCAATTGTGTATGATAAATACGCTGAAATGAAAGAATATTTCCAGTACGCACCTATAACCAGTTGCGATGTAGAAAGGACGTTTTCTATTTACAAGGATGTACTTAATTCAAAGAGAACAAGTCTTACAGAAGAGAAAATGAACAAATAATAATGTATTTTGTATTTTATAGATGACCAGCCACTTGTTATCCAATTATATAAATAAAATTAAAACCTCTTTAAAAATACAACACTTCAATAATTCGCCCATGGGCGATGAGTCATCAACCGTTCGTGTCCGCGCCCTATTAATTACAATTGGGGCACAAAGAAGTACCTAAGAGTTTTAATTTTAATAAGAATAATAATAATAATCTTTACTTCTCTCTACGCCTAACAGAGCATCGCAAACATCAGAAAAACGATATATGTATATAAAAACCCCATCAAGATATAAGTTATTATGATAAGCCCAAATAAAAACAAAGGCAATACTTGCCCATTGAGAACCAGAAACACGAAATTTGCCTGATATCTGCTAAAAACTACTTTTCCATATGAATCATGTCTTTTGTGATGAAATGACACGCATGCATACAATAACTTGGTTTTTGTACATATCTACCTTTTTTGTATCGTTCATCGAGAAGTACAAGAATTGATTTAATTTGTCAGTAAGAGGCAAGTAATCGGACAACATATGAAGTGCTTATAAGTAGCTAATACATTTTTAAAATGTTAAAATTCGTCGGGTTGAAATTAAGTGTTTTATTTTTTGATCATCACTCATCACTAACGGTAAGTTTTTTATATTATAGCCGTAGGTTTATCACTATATTTGCACAATTTTCATACACTGTGATTTTTCATATGGTGTTTTGTTCAACTACATAGTATAATAAGTCACCAAAGTTACATACATTCCCAATCAGCTAGCTTATTAAGCCATTCGAAATTAACATTTGTTCCAAAATAAAATCTAGAACATTTTTGTTGTCTTAATAAATCTCTATATTTATAATACAAATTTGCGTGATATTTGGGAAAAACTGCTTTTCCATAAAATCATGTCTTTTGTGATGAAATGAGACGTACTCGTACGCATACAAAAACTGCGAAGTTGGTTTTTGTGACTACTCTTTTTTTGTAACGTTCACCGAGGGTATACAAATTTGTTAAATTTGTTATCAGTTAGCAAAATGCAATGTAATCGGCTATCTACAAAGTGTTGCTTATAAGTTATAAGTGACTTTTAATATTTGTAAATTCATTGGCGACAGTTTAAACTTAAGTGCATATTTCTAGTAGCGGAATTTTTTATGACAGTGAATTCTGTCTTTAGAGGTACCGTAAACTTGGGTGACTTTGGTCCACTATTGAACTTGAGAGAGTAATATCTTTTAAACCAGATGTTATTAATTTTTAATATTGGTCTCATTTTATGGGTCTGTATTCGTTCTCTTAACTTTGAAATTGGCAAGAATATGAAAAATTTCTAAATCCACTTTTTTAAAAAAAATGAGGGTGGCCAAAGTTAGAAGACAAGGTTGGGTTACTTTGGCCAACTGTTGTTTTCTTTAGAAAACGCAAACACAGGCAAGAGACGGTGTGACTTTGGCCATGGGCCATGTAGATTTTGTGTTTTTTTGAGGATTGAGGCACAGACACTAGACCAAAAGACATTTATTTTTGTTTTTTATGGGTTTTTGTATTAATTATTAAACAAAATGTTTAAAAAAAAGTCTCTAATAGCAAACTGCAAACTTAAGAATAATTCTCGATTTCTGGTATCTTGAAGAAACCTCTTTTGGATGGGATAGGTGTCTTTATAGTCTGCAAAATCTCGTCTTCTGCGTACCAGATGATGTCATCTGGCGTGGGCCATTTCCACTGAAGCAATCCACTAGGAGCAAGAGATTTTATCTTATATTGTTTTTCATCATTAATTTCCATAATCTGTCCAGGATAAATTCTTTTTTCGAATAAAAACAAAACAAAATGGCCGATTTTAATTTTATGGTTTTCGTTACATCCACTTCTAGTCTTTTCGTGTGTGTCCTCATCTTCACTTTCGAGGTCATGTATGGGCTCATCTTCATCAAGCTCATTGAAGTTAAGCTCTTCCTCGGATTGAAGAGAAACGTTAACAGAGCTATCGGAATCACTGGAAATCGTTCTAGACTTTTTGTTTTGGTTTGATGAGGGATTTTTGCGAACAGCACTAGGACTCGCAACTGGTTCTTTTTCAATGTTTTCGATTGAGATGCTCTTCCCAGCTATAATATTGACCTTTTTTTTCCTGGCTGTTTGTTTTCCTGATGGACCGGAAAATCGTCTTTCTTCAAATAGGTTAATTACGGAGGCGCTGACATTTGATTGCACGTTGGGATCTAAAGTATTATCTGATGGTATTCGCTCCAATACTTTCATTCTGTTTAGAGGGTATATTCCAGCTTTTTCGAATCCGCTTTTTAAATTATTCTCACCTGGTTCCAATAAGGCATCTGTCAATGATTTGAGCAGACGCGGGAACTCCGATTTTGGAATCGTGCTGTTTGTTCCACTTAGTTTATAATTTGTTATGATTTGCCTCCATTTCATTTTAAGCGGGCGAAAATAAGCGATGTCAAGTGGCTGTGTGATATGTGTGGTGTTAGGTGGTAAACAAATAAATTTAATATCATATTGGGAGCAAAGGTCCACAACATGCACACTTAAATGCGAAGAAAGATTATCGCCTATCACCACATGGGGTCCCTCTAAACGCCTTAACGCAGGAAGCAGTAGGTGTTGAAACCAGTCCTCGAATATAGGGCCCTCAAACCATCCACTTTTTGAACGATTATAGCGGGTCCCAACAGGTCCACCTTCCACCCAAGTGTCATACATATTTTTGGCCTTATAAACTACATAAGGGGGCAAAACTGTGCCTAAAGCATTTCCACAGAACATTACACTTGTAGATTGTTTCGACGAGTTGAGGATCCGTTCAGGATATTTGCAACCCCGTTTTGTGATAACTTTTTTATTGCCTGGGTCATCGCATAAGTTGGATTCATCATAGTTCCAAATATTTGAGGGTGGAACACCCTCTAACTCTCTTTCTAAATTGTCAAAATATGTATTAACAACATCAGGTGAAATAGCAGCCCGGACAGATTTTATATTTGCAGCAAACCTTTGTGTCAAGGTCGGGTGTCTTTTCAAAAACAGTCTTACCCATTCAGTACCAGGAAGATTATCTGTAAATCTTCTGATGACTACGCCCTTTCGATCTAGATAACCTTTCACAAATTTTCTTAGATCTAGTGCATCTAGGGGAAATCCATATGCCGATGCTGCTAAAATATGTGCTTCGATTTTCCTTTCTTCATCCTCTAACAATACGGTTTGTCCGCCTGGAGTTTTGCTGTGAACTTCGTTTATCTTATTTTGCAATGTAGCTCGAGGTATTTTATATCTTGTGGAAGCCAGTCTTTGAGATATTGCACCCGATTTGATAAGTCGAACTGCTTCTTCTAATTGTACTTTTGTATAATTGCAGTAATTCCTGCTTCCAATGGTTCTTTTGTAACGTCCCATTAGCCTAAAAATAAAAAAAAAATAACATTATTAAAGTTACGAGAAGGCTAAACATACAAATTGAGGTTAGAAATAATAAATAAGCCGATTTTGCTTTCATTATTCCCTAATACCCATGTATTTTCAACTTCAACATTATATTTAAAATACCTACATTATTAAAATACAACAATAAAATCAGTACCTACCGTACCTGCTAAATTTTAATATTTCACCACAAAAATAATTCAACACGTGAATATGAAGCGCGATTTAGCCGAAAACAGAGTGAACAGGTGGTGGCCAAAGTCAGACCAATATTAGTGAATTTCTATTGGGTGACTTTGGCCGCCTTCTAGCGGTAAAACCTAAAAGTTTAGGTTTGCACAGATCACGCACAAAACTTCTAAAAGGTTCCGTGAGTGCGTGTTTCACTATGAAAATCACAGATGACGCCCTATCATTCAAGTACCAATAAAGTTTTTGAGGGTAACAATTGATGGATTTTATACATTTTATTATTTTATTTTTTTTTAGGATCTACAAGACAAATTATGTGGCGTATATAATTTTATTCTGGTCCAATATAATCTCTAAAACAAGAAAAAACTCATATTTGGCTAATAATTATTACTACAACAAAGTTATGAATAAATAAAACAAATATTAGAAAATGGCCAAAGTCAACCCCGGTGGCTAAAGCCACCCAAGTTTACGGTAATGTTTTTTTTTATATATTATTGTCCATAGGTTCATTCCTATATTTTCATAATTTTCGTACAAGTATTTTTTGAATTTGGTGCTTTGTTAATTTTCTTTAAGTCGAAATATATTTATAATTATTGGATTGGTATATACCAGTATCCCAGCGAAGTAGCTAAGTAATTTATGGGTACCTAATAATGTAGATAATCATAAGCTCTACAATTTAACACATTTTAATTTATAGAGAGTGTTCAACAACGACTAACGAACACAAACTTATGTTTTTTTTTTTTAGATAGCATGCTATGTATTTTTTTTATATTTAATGATAGACCTTTAAGAACCGATTAAACTGACATCAATTTATATTAGTCGATTTTCACTGTTTCTGAGATTTGGCGATTTTTATTCAAAAATTGTCCAACTTTTAAAAAATTACTATCATATTATGAAACACCTGTTATAAGGCTTCATTAGTTGATATATCATTTTAATAAGTAAATTTAAAGCTTATGTCGACAATTCAATGCATGTTTTTTAGAATTACATAGCGTTCACAAAAGTCAAACTCTAAAACGAATTAATGTTTCCATCCCACTGAAAAGTATTAGAAATTCAGTACTTGAAAATAACTACTTTCTTGCTTATAATATTTCTTATTTACAAACACGTAATTTTTACTAGCATTTTAAAATGCCTAACCAACAAGATTGAAAAGTCGTAAATTATAAATACATTGAAAATATCCCAGCCGCTGTGTTCTAAAAAAGTGACAAAACCTCAAATTTATAAATGTAAATTTGAACTTTAATTAAAATAGATAATCATCGTTACAAATACTACATGAATTTACTTTACGGCAAATTGGAAGTATTTAAAATTCGAATTAATAAATATGGTCTATGTTTGGCGGGAAAGGGATTGAAATTATTTACTGACAAACGTTTATATGTTGTGTGAAACTCTGCTTCTATATATTTTGAACGTTTATTATTTTTGTTTATCTTTCTTGACATTAAATGTATTTGTTTTTATGTTTTGTACATATTAAATGTTCAATTATATGCACATAGTAACAAACTAACAAATATTATTTATATCTTTCATAGATTTTTTAATTTGTTAGGTATGACTTATAATAGCTATGTTACTTGAAAATAGTAACTGTTATGTTTTTCAAGAAACTTCTTTTTCAGTAAAGTAAGTTTGAATACTTGTACTGGCGGATTTGCTTTTTCAATTAAAGTTATAAACGTAGGTTTGGCATTTTGACAACTCTTTGATACACTATGACTGCGATAGTTTTAAACTATGTGTAACTCCAGAATTATCATTCTGGTCACTTCAAAAGTTTATTAAATGTTTTGAAAATTATTTATTTGTAAAAAAAATATTATAAGTAAAAGATTTTTTACAGTAATTTCTAGAACCGTAAACAAATATTTTGCTGTATTTCTTACTAATCACAGAGTTAGAAATTTGTGAAATTGTCTAATTTCGCCTCTAACGAAAAAAATATAAAAGGAGCCCATTCTTTTCGTTAATAATTGTTCTTTTGTAATTAGAGAAAGTACGTTACTATATCTATAAATAAGGGCTAAATTTGTCTAAAAAGCAATGTCGTTCACTACTTGAATTTTCTTGTCGAAATTTCACCTTAATAAGAAGTTTAATCACTACATCCACCGTTGGTTTTAAATCTGCTAGCTGATATTTGCTAATTCGCTATTAAGACATATCACGGTGCAGGGTCCATATGGGCAAGGTCGTGCAGCGCACAACGGCGCCAAGGCCATAAAGGCGCCTACGGCCACTTGTGATAAGTTAAATTTTAAAAATATTAAAAACATTTTTTGAAAGTTTACAACAAAGCAACAAATTTACATAAAACAATTATTTTAGCATTGACGGCAATAATTTTATTGTTACTTGAAAGAGTGTACTTGATATTTGCATTTTTTTTTTGTATAAATTTAACTTAATTAATATTATTTAATAATTAAAAAAGGTGAAAGGGGTATCTTAAGCATTTTAATAGAAGCCAATAATCATACTGTAATAATTTTATTAAATGAATACAGACTTTTTTCGGCTTCATTCAAGAACCATTGCATATATAACCAGTGCGCCGTGTATTAGTAGGTATTATGTATATGGTAGAATATGGTCGATACCGAGCTTACAGAATCTGGCTGCAGGTTTAAACTTGCAAAATTTTGGGTGTATTTAAACGCTTTCGCAGTCGGTGCAGGTTTATTAACTTATCGTTGTAGTAGGCGCGTGAGCCGTATGAGCGTACCAAATATATGTATGTAGTAAGTCCTGATTTGATATTATAGTGATTGTGAAAAATAATTAAAAAATAAGGTAAGTGATTAAGTGAATTCAGCTTTATATAGTAATAATAATTATAATAATGCTTTATTCAACTTTAAAAAACTTACATAGTTTTAGCTATACATTCAGTTTACCTAATTTCTATAAATATTTAACTTAACGAAATTTGGTATTACAGTAATTACAAAATTTCAAATTTCGAATTTTTTTGAACAATTTCTTGTATAAAACAAATAAAACTTTGTGTTTCCTAATTCTTAGTGATTTTATTTAGATGGCCAGAGAAGAAAAAAAGAAATTATCTGGTTATCAAAACTTGCTTAACAAGCGAAAACGGAAGGAAGACTTGGAAAAGAGCAATTTAAAAGTTACCAACTTTTTTCGGAAGCTCACACATTTTCAAGACAGTACTTCTACTGATAACAGTGGTTTTCCATTTCCATCAACATCAAAGTTGCCATCAGAATTAGAGAAGCAAGCCAATGAGGATGAGAATCCGATAGATTCAGGTTCTGATACGTTTCAGTCGGTACCATCATGTTCGAGTAAGCAAGACGAATCATCCGAAGACGTGTATTCGCCCCTCTCTAACGATCCAGGTCTTTGGCCGAGTATATTATCTCCAACCCAGGTGCAAGAACTAGTCGAAAAAGGCCCTATGTATTATCAAAATAAAACTATGTATCCTAAAGACAAAAATTGACGTAAGTTTTCTGATATATATTTCACTCGAATTTTGTCAAATGGCGAAAAGGTTCAGCGAGATTGGTTACTATATTCTATTAAGAAAAATGTAGTTTCCTGTTTTTGTTGTAAAATATTCAGTGACACCAATAATCCATTGACTAAAAATACTAAATTAAGATTAAGTAACCAAGACGGTTTCAATGATTGGCATCACTTAAGCGAACAGTTGAAAATTCACGAAAGAAGTAAATCTCACTTTCAAAATTTACGTTCTTGGTCAGATTTATTAGAAAGATTAAAAACTAATCGAACCGTAGATTCCGAAATGCAAAATTTATTAAAATGTGAAACTAAACACTGGCGCAGTGTCATTGAAAGAATAATTTATGCAATTCAATTTTTGGCTGAACAAAACTTGGCTTTTCGTGGTCCTAATAATAAATTATTTCAAAGAAATAATGGAAATTTTTTGAGATGTATAGAAATGATAGCAAAATTTGACCCAGTGATGTCTACATATTAATAAATCTCAAAGAAATATGCCATTTTATCTTGGAGATAAAATTCAAAACGAAACGATTAAATTAATAGGCGATAATATAAGAAACAACATTTTAAATGAAGTTAAAAAAGCCAAGTATTTTTCTATATTACTTGATTGTACTCCCGATGTGAGCCACCAGGAGCAAATTTCTGTTTGCATAAGATACGTTAATTTAAAAAACAATGAATTTAGTGTCGCAGAACGTTTATTAACATTCCGTCCTGTAAATGATACAATAGGTGAAGGTTTAACCAACTTTTTATTGAAAACTTTAGAAAATTATGGTTTAGATATTTATAACATACGCGGACAAGGATACGACAATGGTGCGAATATGAAGGGTAAACATCAAGGTGTACAAAAAAGAATTTTAGACATTAATTCACGAGCAATATTTGTACCTTGCTGTAATTACAGTTTAAACCTTGTCATAAACGACGCTGTGAAATCCAATATGTTTAGTATAAGTTTTTTCTCAACTGTTCAAGAGGTATATATGTATTTTTTTTTCTGCTTCAACCAATCGGTGGTCTGTTTTGAAAAGTAACATTTCAAACTTAACGTTAAAACCTTTATCAGAAACCAGATGGTCTAGCAGAATTGATGCAGTAACCCCTCTAAGATTCCAGTTAGGCGAAATTTACGATGCTTTTTATGAAGTTTTGTCTGGAAATAATTTTGATAACACTACAAAACATCTGGCTATTTCTATAGTTAAAAAAATTAAAAATTATGAGTTTGTATGCATGTTAGTGTTGTGGTACAAGATACTAAGTAAAGTTAATGTTGTTACCAAGATCCTGCAAACTAAAAAATTCAGTATTTCACAGGCTTGCGAAAGCTCGAACAACCTAAATAAAGGAATATTGATCAGATAAAGGCTTCAGTGACTTGCTCGTAGATGCCCAAGAATTAGCATCTTGCTTGGAAGTATATGCGATATTCAAATGTTCAGAAATTTTAAGGCCACGAAAAATAAAAAAACAATTTTCCTACGAAAGTGAAGATCAGCCAATTGAAAACCAAGAATTAAAATTCAAAGTCAATTGTTTTTTTGGAATGCTAGACATTACTCTTTCATCTGTAAATGAAAGATTTGAACTGCTATCCTCTCATTCTGATGTTTTCAAATTTTTGTGGAATATTGAGGATTTTGGCAAGTATTCTGACCAAAAACAATTTAATTTTTGTAAAAAACTTGAAGAAGCTTTAACTGACAAAAATCGAAACGAAAAAGATATAGACGGAACAGAACTTTTACATGAATTGCAATTTCTACAAAATTGCGACAAAAATGTGACGTCTGTAGTAGAAACACTCAATACAATAAATACAATACAATACAATAAATAACTTAACCCACTCATTCCCAAACATTACAATTGCATTACGTATATTGTTAACTATACCAATTTCTGTAGCTACAGCCGAAAGATCATTTTCTAAATTAAAGTTAATACTTACGATCTAGAATGGGCCAGGAGCGGCTAGAAAACCTTGCTATCATTTCTATAGAGTCTGACTTTTTAAAGCAGCTGAATATTGAAAATCTTATTAATGAATTTGCCAAAAGTAAAGCAAGAAAAGTCCAATTTCTATAAGACATTTCCGTTGTTTTCCTTCACGTTTATCTATTTAAAAACACGGGCACTCTAAAAATATTTTATTTGACCTTTTGTTTTTTAATAATTTGGAATACTGTTTTTTATTTTGTTACTGTTGTTTCAGTGTGCAATAAAATTTTTAATAATATTTTTTTGTATGTGAACCTATTGTTTGCCTCAAATAAAAAATACCTACCAGTACTAACAAGTCTAAAGAGTTCGTCATTAATTTCAATGTTGAACTGTGGGAGGGTGGCTGGTAATTTTGGCTCAATACATATAGGGTAAAGGCGCCTATCAGTATTTCGCACGACGGCGCCGAAGATACTTGGCGCGTTCCTGTTACGGTGCGTCATAAATAGTTCTAACCAGGATTTACAAATCAAAGTTAATTATTACCGTTTCAGTTATGTGTAACTGGACATATATGTAACAGAAAGATATTTCCTTTTAGTATTTAATGTTGTAGTAAAATCATGTTTCTTTTTGTTTCAGAATTCGGGTAAGAAAAGCATTCAGAGTCTACAATAAGGTCAGGACATTTTTTTCTAGAATTTTTAATATTAATGTGTTTCTTTTATACTCAATGTTTACCTAATCCAGCTAGGCAAGCGCATTTTAAAATATTTTACTGCTGCATAGTGTAGTAATATTACGAGAATATGCATCAGTACAAGTGTCAAGTATTATTAAAATATCAACTTTGTCTTCAACAAATTTCATTTTTATTCTATTCTTATAGGCTGATTCAAATGACATTTTCGGCATGAAGATCTCTGTTATTATAAACCAAGCATGTTGGGTTTACTTACTCATTAGTATTAGAAAGTTATAAAGTCTACATATTTACAAAATTCCGCATACTTCAGGAGGCAAAAAAAAGGGGAATATTAAATTCCTAGCAGTAGTAAATACTATACTTTATTCACTGAACGTATAGAGTAATCACGAGCTGTTCACGACTGCTTCACGTGCAGAGCTCAATTTACAATAGAGAACTTATATTAACAATTTTTGATTACATGTTTAAATTTTCGAAAACAACAATTTATTAGTTTATATAAAATACTGAACCGATTTAAATTTACAGAAAATGCATGTTTTGTCTTTTTAGATAACTAAACTACGTAAATCTCAAACATAACCTATATCTACAAAACATTCGTAAATTGCTTAAAATCCATCACTTAATAAGTGGCAAAATATTGATTTAACAAAAAAATACACAAATGCGCATTTTGTAAACAATTTAAGATAAAATTAATATGCATTTGTCAAATTCAATATCAGGCATTTTAACAAATAATACAAAACCAATATAGGTATTTAAAAATGAAGCAAATATATTAAAGACTTTATTCACATGTGTATACAAGGTGTGTATAAATTGGCGGACCCACTACACGCGGCGATGTTCTTCGTTAAATTCGGAGTCCAAAATCCTAATACGAAAATGTTGTACCATGCTCCATATCTTTGCACGATGTTCCTAAAGCTCGGACTTTCAGTCTTGAAATAAGCATTATTACTTGATTTTTGTGGACAGAAAGAGCTACAATTTAGAAGAAAGAAGAATTGTTGTTATTATCCTTTTGTTAAAGTTTTCTTTTTGATTTTAAAGTTTGTTTTTAATATTTATTTATTAACTTATTTTGAAGAAAAACACATCTGACAACGTTGTAAAACAATAAGTAGGCAGCCTAATGTTGTTCTAGTCAAATGCATTACTACTGTCAAATTTTGACACTTTGTAATCTACCTATTTCATTCGACTTGCTTATTTTTCGTGTTTATTTGAATAGTTTTAATCAGTTTTCGGGTTTTCGTGTTTACTAGTTGTTCTGTTTGTTTATTATGAATTTTACGTTCAACGAATATGCCGATATGTACATGATATACGGTTTCTGTCGTGGAAATGCTAGCATGGCAGGGCAGGAATATCGAGTGCGTTTTCCAAGTCGGAGGCATCCAAGTAAAAATGTATTTCGAAAGCTGGACCAACGACTTCGTGAAACAGGTTCGTTTATTCCAAGAAATGCGAACGCAGGTCGACCAAGGCAAAGGCGTACCGTGCAACTAGAAGAGCAAGTTCTAGCCACAATACAGGAAGATACCTCTGCGAGTACCCGTCAATTAGCTTCTACACTAAATATTCCCAGTAATAAGACTGTTCATTTGGTTCTACGAGAAAACTTGCTTCATCCATACCATGTTTCTAAAGTTCAGCCTCTTTACGGAAATGATAACTTATTTCGAATCAATTATTGCAATACAATCTTAAATAGAATTCAGGAAGAAGGTGACTTTTTAAGACGTATTCTTTGGAGTGATGAGTGCATGTTTACCAGAGATGGTGTGTTTAATACTCATAATTTTCATCATTGGGCAGATGAAAATCCACATGAATTTCGCGAATACGGTCACCAAAGAAGGTTTTCTGTTAACGTTTGGCTGGGTATAATAAACCACAGGGTAGTTGAACCAATTTACTTACCAAATCGCCTAGATGCCGGTGAATATTTAAATGTTTTAGAACAAGTTATTGATGAGATACCGCTGAACGTACGCCGTAATATGATTCACATGCATGATGGAGCTCCTGCGCACTTTGCTCGTAATATAAGAGACTGGTTGACTGAACACTTCCCAGACATATGGATTGGTCGTGGCGGTCCCCTTTTGTGGCCTGCGAGATCCCCCGATCTCAATCCATTAGATTTTTTTGTTTGGGGTTTCATTAAAGGTAAAGTTTACGCTACACCTCCACAGGACGCTGACGAAGTTAGAGCCCGAATTGAAGCCGCAGTATTAGAAATCACACCAGAAACACTTGAGCGAATAGTACAAACGATACCACAAAGATTGCAGCTATGTCTACAAACTGATGGATTTCAATTCGAACAATTATGTAGGTAATAAATGCATTGATTTCTATCAAGAAGATGTACAAAAATTAGTCAATATTATCAAAAAATTTTTAAACTTTGTAATATTTTCGTAATAAATATGTAATCTAAGAAACCAATTTTATTTCGTTTGTTTCTTTTTTAAATTTAAAATGTAAGGTTCACATGACGACGAGTAAAAATGTTCCGAAGATTATAACTAGCACATGCGTGTTCAATGTTGCCAAATGTATGTTTCTTTCAAATTCATTCTGAAGACAAAGGAAGCCTGATACATCGTTTTAGAATTAGGACTTTTAACTCAAAATTTGACCAAGAATGTCGCCACGTGTAGTGGGTCCGCCAATTTATAAACACCTTGTATAATATAAATTACAAGTTTACTATAGTTACTTTATTGTGAATTTATAAGGTATTTTATACGTGTATAAATAGAGTACAATCATGGTAAACATATATAAATAAAATGCATACACAATATACTTTACTTTTAAAAAATGTATAGAAGAAAGAGCGAAAGAAACTATGAATGTAAACATATATTTTAAATTTTTCTGTGTTGACAATTAAAATTATTTCTGTCACTGTCACATTCACTACTTTCAGAACTTTCCAAATTAATTATGAAACTCTCTTGTAAATTTTCAACAATTACGTCTTCCCTACTTCTTTAACATGTTTGATGGCATTCAACCAGTTCTTTTTTGTAACATTGTTCAATGATGTGTGTAACAGCTCTTTGACTTCCTTTAATTTAAATGTAGTGTTTTTTCTTGCAATTTCTCATTTAACTTGGGCCCATACTAATTCTATCGGGTTCAATTCGCAATGATATGGTGGTAGTCTCAGTACTAAGACTACCACCATATCATAGCAAAAACTTACAATAGAACAGTTCTATTGTAAGTTCATCAATCGGATATTTATTGAAATGTTCTTTGTGAACCTTAACTAAATGTAATAGTTCATCTTTTGAAAGGATATATTTTTTTCTTGCAACCAAGACTGAATATCACCTTTCCGTGTGGCTGTAGTTTGCACTTTTTCAATTTTTCTACTGTGATAGGAAGCATTATCTAATACCACATTTTTCTTCCAACGTTGGCAATACCTTTTCAAACCACTCCTCAAAGATATTTGTATTCATTTCTTCGTGATAATCATTGGTCCTTTTTGACTCGAACAACAATAAGCCGTTTTCTACAAATCCATCTTCTGAACCAATATGAAGAACAATCAATCGTCGTCCCTTTCCATTTGGATTTTTAAGACCCGTCGAGTGCCCTTGTAATAATGCTTGCCTTGGACTTGTTACCGTTTCATCTACCCATATTTTTTGCACAGTATGGCCTTCATTGACCCATGTTTCATCTAGATAGTACATTTTTCTATTTTGTTCCCTAAATTCTTTTATTTGACGAAGGTAGCGCCGTCTCCATGTAACAATTTCACATTTTCATTTAAAAAACTATTACGAGCTCCTTTTTTGAAAGAGAAATTCATTTCTTTCAACAACTTCATTTACTATAAATAAAATCTTATCTTATCCACTGTTGGCACCTCATTTTTATAGAAAAATGAGTGTACTATACGTCTAATAATATTGCGCATATCATCACCAATATTATCTAGAACAGATCGTGCTCTTGTATACGTCTTTGGAGATTTCACATCTTGTGCATTGTGTTCTCGCAAAATATTAAAAACACTTGCAGAGCAGATACCTGCAGCAATATTTGATTCTGTATGACGATAAAGCATATTATAATTATTAATATTAACTGTCATTAAAATCAAATTATACGGCCATGATGTTATGGCTCCAGCATATCTGGCAGCCAAGTGGTGAACCTATTTCTATTATAGAAGCAGTGTATTTAATGACTTTTTTCACAAGCATAAGACGGAAAAATGTATTATTCCTCAGATGTACGCCAATCTAATATAATTGACGTAGTTAGAATATGCGGAAAACACGTGAAAACTAGTATTATTGCACAATTATTAGAATACCTCGAAGTTATAACACCTTTGTATTTAGTTGAAACGAGATCATGGCTGAAATGTCAATTTGAGATAAGTTATTGCTATCAGTATTAGTAAAATCTGCTCAAATTTAAAACAGTTTTGAAAGGTCGTTAAAGTGAGGTACACATTTATAGACAACAAGTAATGCGAAACTGGCACACATGCACGCCAGCAATAAGTTACATACAACTATGACAACAGAATCAGTGAGAATTCATTCGAAAATAATGAAAGTCTGCCTGATCTTTTTGTCTTAAATAAATACTTCTCTCCGCATTTTCTTCTTGTTCGCTTTTTAAACACCCCTAAAAATTTAAGTGAAGTAATTTAGTGAATATCAGCTTTTCCATTTGCAATATTTTCATGCCGAGTGTAACTCAGGTAATCAAATGCATTTTGTTCCAAAACTAAATGAAACACGTTGTTTGATTTATTTCGGTATAGTTTGTACTTGTACTTACTTTGTATATTTGTATATAATAAACATATTATTATTAGTATTATATTGTTTTAAATAGAAATTGTCAAATTAGCATAATATATGACACCTTTTATGGATATAAGTATACAAATACATATTTTGTAATATAAAATGTTTATACAATTTAAACATTTTTTCATTGTTCTTAAAATGCATAGGAATTCAATTTTAATGAAATGCGTTACTTTTATTATTTTTAGACAAAGTGAGGTTGTCAAACAGTTGAATGATTAAAAACATTCAATATTCAAAAGCTATCTTAATTATACTTTTCTTCAAAATTGAATTTGTACAAAAACTATTTTTGTACTCACTTATCAAAACCTGTCATTTCACGATTCGATTTGCGTGCGTAAAAAGTCACTTCAAACACGAGTGCATAAAAGTAAAGTTGGTACTTCCTAGAACTTGATTAATTTAGTGACATTTTAAAATCATAAATCCCTAACCTTAATAATATGCTACCCAGGTCGTTGTTTTTCTATGAAAATAAAAGGAAATGAAATAGAAATTGTTATATTTGGAAGGTATGTAATTCAATGTCAGAACAGCAACAAATATTATATAAATTACCATTATTCATTCCTTTCAGAAATTGAAACGGAACAATTATTAAAAATTTTGATTGGGCAATTTTGACAACCAGAGATTGATACCCCAGGGATTAACTGGTTTGTTTGAATTGATCTTGATTGCGAAGGTAGAGTAACGTTGATTGTATTATTACATATATCTTGTATTTCAAATGTCGAACAAGTTGCAGGCGGAGCCGATATCTCTAACGGGGGGTCATTGTTTTAGCCAATTGAATTCTACTATACAGAGAATTTTCGATATATCCTTCTGCAACCGTAGATGATTTCCATCCGCCATGCCTTCTAATTGAAAGCAAGTCACCTCCTTGGTTTGCCAACAATGTCGCTGAACTCCTTCGGAAACAGTGACCTGTGAAGTTACTTGCGCTATCAAGCTGAAGGTACTCAGTTATTCGCATTGGAATTTTGCCAATTGTATTAAGACCGGTGAACAAACTCACTTTCCATTGCGATATGTTAAAAAGGATCGCTGCTGGCTGTCCGGTCTTAAATTTGCATATTGCCGAATTAATGCAATCCATTCGGGCTTAATGATTGCAAATGTACGGCTGTTACCTGTTTTAGTTTTTGGAATTGTTACGATAATTAAATTCGATTTAAATTCTATGTCTCGCAATGACATTTTGCAAAGTTCTTCACGTCGCTCCAGAAATACCCAATATTAATACAGCCTATAAATACATATAGTGTTGTATGGCATTTAAATATACGGAAATGACTTTACCTTCATTAGTAGGAACAAAAAATTTAGTACTTCAACAATAAATTTAGTAATTTGTTCTTCGGTTAATACTGCTGATTTTTTAGGCTGATGTTGCTTCGTTATCTGTTTTAAATACGCTATGAGTTTTGCATATTTAGATATATCCGTATTATCATATATTATTAAGCATGATTTTAACATAGAATAAGTGGACCATAATGATTTATTTGATTGTAAATTTTGAAAATAAACTAATAAACAATTTTCGGAGTATTTTTGTATATTTTTAGATCTAGCCCAAGTTACGAATTTAGTATAAGTGTTTTTGTATACGTTTTTTGATTTTATGGGTAATAAATTATCCACTGAAATATTGGCAGCTTCGCGAATTTTAGGCGGTGTACATTGCATTTTATTATCAGAATTTATGTTGTTGTTAAGGTTTTTATTTTGTATGGAATTTTTTGAATTTGATAATTTTAAATTAAATGTCACTTCAAATAATCAATACTGCCAACTCAATTTTTTTTAATTAATATCGAGAGATTAGTAGTGTGTCATAAACGATAACGTATTTAACAATATGTATTATTATTATAGTTCTCGTACAAAAAATATTGTACAAACTTCGTGCGTGAAACATTTTGCGAATTCGTGTCCATAAAGCGCTCGCCTTTCGGCTCGCGCTTTAAACTGATCACTCATTCTCGAAATATGATTTCACGCACTTGGTTCGTAAATAACTATTCTGTTTTCATGCAAAGTAAGGCAGGCATGTGTTACATCGCCGAATAAAGAAAAGAACATACTTTTAAGAATGTTACATTTGATCCCTGTACTATTTAAAAAACATCAAGTTAGCCTTGCATCTCGAAAACAAATGACGGTGTAAAACTGAAGAAAAACCCAAATGATGGAGTCTAAATCCTTCTAACAATGTGCCCAATTTCAGCGTGTTCCAGTAAACCGTTTTTAAAATATTTAGCCGTATCCATACCGTGTATATTAATTATTTAAATACTTTCGAGCGTCTTTGTACAATGAAGAATTGTTTACTTCGTAAACAAACACATGATTTACACACTTACTAGATAAGCTAATGTGTAATGATACGACGACATTTCAATATACAAAAATAGGTACATAGAATATTAATTCAAGAAGATAATAATAATCAAACTATGCTTATTAAAACTTGACACATTGATAGATATGCATTTGTGTAGGTATGTTGGAATGTTAGTTACAATTATTTTATCATTAGCGCTATAGCTTAAAAATTATTATTTCTTGTTTTGAATATTGTATACGTAACTATTCTGAAAATAATTTTATTCATTAAATAATACCTATTCACTGGTCGTTATTTTCAGTAAAAATTATTCTAAAATCAATGGAATATATAAATCATTTTTTTAATTATTAACAACAGCATTTCAAAAAAAAATTAATATTCATTTATCACTTATATGACAAAATAAAATAAATTATACACGTGCTGGGGCTGACGACTGTCGCATTTAAGCGGCACATATGAAAAAGTCATCAACGAGATATTTATTGAGGCACAGTTTTTATGAGAGAAATTACTAACACATTCACTGACCTTCTGTAATTTTATAAAAACGTAAAAAATATAATCTTTACAAGTAATGCACTTTAGGTAGATAAATATTCTCAACTTTTTTCTTAAAAATTAAAATGGATTATTTGTATAATTACCCTAATCTACGAAACCATTCATTTAGAGAAGAATAAGAAGAAACTGAAACGTCTTTTAAACTGTGCTGACGACTGTGTATTTTGTAAGAAAAGAGAAAAAAACGGGGGAAATTGGTACTAATTTGGACGTTTTTCCCCTTGTTTGTTCTTTTCTTTCTTAAGCACGAATTTCGCTTATTTCATAAATTAATTATAATCTGCTGTTGATATATCAGAGAAAAGAGATTGGAACTAGAACTTATTATATGTAGTGAATATACAATTTCTCAGTGATTTCAATATACAAGGGTCTTCATAAGTTGTGTACAAAATCAAATTGTAAATATAGAATACAAGAAAGTTAAACTTTTTTCTGCAATTGTTTGGTAAATTGTTCCATACTTGCAAATGGCAAAAAATGGAAGATACCAATAATTAGTGTTAATTATGACAGTATAGGTAAATTTTTCAAATGCTCTACAATGTTATTGACTGAAATAAAAGTAGATATAGGGAAATACAGACATGCACACATGTGCATGCAAACATGAAATGGAGGGGTACGATAGTAGGGGAGTACAGATGAGTTCATATCGGGACACCGGGGTACCCAGGCTTTAGTGCAAAACGTTGAAAGCTAGTATGTAGACGTTTGCTTTAAGGAATTGCTACGCTCTTTACGGCTTTTGTATAATATTTTGGTAACTGATGTATAATGTATTAACATTGAACTGAAACAAAACTCTATAAAATTTGTAACTAAAATAAAATTCTTATAAAAAATTAAATAAAATTCTCACATTTAAAACGAAACAAAACATTATACTTAATGAACTATACAAAATTTAATGTTGAAGATGTTCAAATGTCTGTCCCTCTTGCATCAAGCAGTACCCTAAACGATTATAAAACCCATTTCGTACATTCGATAGCATTTCAGGAGTAATCATTTGTATGACGTTAAGAATTTGTTCTCTTAAGCCATCCAAATCAATCGCTCTATTTCCTTCAGCGGTATTAATATTTGCGAGTTTGCTCAGATACAATGTATGTACGTTCACGCTCTAAAGTTACGGAACAAATGTGTTGTCCCCGCTCTCGATCTCCCCACTAACTTCCCACACCACCGGTCTTATACATAGGTACATGTTTATGTGTGTGTATTTGAAGATGCATATTAACTTTTAACTACGACAATCTGTATGTTTGTATTACACACTATTTATGTTAGAGATATATGGCGGCAAAGTATTAAACATTTTTACACAACATAAACAAGATTATGCCCTGTTATTTTTGTATTATACTTAGTTTAATAGTAGTTCGTCTTATTTCTTGCTAAATACCTGTGGGCACATCCTATTAATCCTATTAAATATCACAAAATTTACGAGAAATATGGTAAATAATCTTTGTGCCAAAAAAGCTTCATGAAAAATTTTCTTCTAATATTTTTGCCTTGATTACTCCATTCTCAATTACCAGTACTGAGTCTTCAACATACGAGGTATGTCTCAGAATTAATGAGAATGATTAGTTTTTAAGTGTTTTATTGAATGTATCTACACATTAATATAGGCCCCTTCAAAGTATGCTCTTTGGGAATGCACACAGCGTATCCAGTGAGTCTTCCATTCCTGTTTAGAACATGCGTCATGACTCTTTGGATGTTGTTGTTGCCGCTTAAGCCATGGTAAAAGGAAAACTCACATGGAACCATATTTGGACTGTAGGGCGGGAGTGGGGGTACTGAAATGTTTTTCCCTGCCAGAAATTCTCCAACCGACAATGAGCTGTGACTGGGGGCATTATCGTGATGCAAAATCCACGAGCTGGCAATGTCAGATCGCACACACAAGACTCTTTTCGGCAAACGTTCAAGGACCTCGCGATAAAGGATTTGATTCACCGTCTGGCCCGGCGGTACGAATTCTTTGTGGAAAATTCCACGCCAATCAAAAAAGATGATAAGCATAGAATTGATTCAGAATATGCTCATGCGAGCTTTCTTCGGCCACAGTGATGCAGGTATATGCCACCCCGCGCTTTGTTACTGGATCATATTCAAATACTCATGACTCGTCACCTGCTATCACTCTGTGTACATGGTTGGGTTTGGTTGTTAAGCGGTCCAGCAGTTGTTGGTTAATGGAATAGCGATTTCCCTTTTGTTCATCAGACCATTCCTTGTGCACTAGCTTTGCACAAATTTTCTGCATGCCTAGTTCCTTTGTCACAATTCGATTAACAGTATCCTTATTCATGCCGACCTCATGTGCCTAAGTGTCAACAGTCTGCCTCGTTCTAACCCAGAACGCATCTTAGCCACGCTTTCACGGTTTTCGACGTGGACGGTCGTCCGAAGCGATGGTCATCTTCACTGGTTTTGCTGTCATCTTTGGGAGCCTTGCGCCATCTGAAAACTTGTGCTAACGACAACGCACCATCTCTATATGCTCTTCTTAACATTTGTAGTGTCTCTGAAGGAGTTCTTTCTAGTTCAACGCAAAATTTAATTACACATCGCTGCTCGATATTTGCCTGCATTTTACATGTAACGTGGTATTGGAACTGGCGTTTATGCCACTAACACTAGACTTAGTGACCTGCGCCTGTTCTGGTTGCGTTCTTAGCCACTCCACTCACATGTAGTCGACTCTAGTCTACTGCAGTCGTTGTCACATTTAGCGTAAACATTCCATTCTCATTAATTGTGAGACATACCTCGTTTAGAGTAATTTATCCTCCTCCTGTTTTTAAATTGTTTTTGTTTCTCTTTTGGTTACATATTCCGATGCTACATTAAACAGTTTTGTCAACAATAAATCTTCTTACCTTATCCTTTCATTAATTTAAAATTTCTCTTTTTTATATTTGTATATCCACAAAACATTTCAGTTTTGATTCTTTTTTTCTGAGTTAGTCGTATTTGTTTGTTCATTGAACGTATGTCCTGTTTTCTGCATATTTTTTATAGATTTGATCTTCCCATATTTTTTTACTATTTATATGTCGTCACTCTATGGTGTGATCTCATTTCTGCCTTTGTTAATTATTATTCTATCGACCACTTCCTTTGCTGATTCCATTTTTGCCCTTTCATCCTCAATGCCTTTTATTTTTTCTTCGTCGTTCACTTTTGTATCAGTGAATAGTGCTCAACAAATTGTTTTTTAAAATAACCTTCGACTATTCCAGCGTTTCCATTTGCTATTTCTGCTATTTCAATACTACATTATTAAAACATATTTTCTTTATTTATCACATTGTTCCTATTCTGTAAGCTTTGTAAGCAGTTTCTCTCTCTTTTACATGAGCTTGTCCTTACCTAAATTAATTGGTTTTATAAAATCAACCAAAAAGAAACAAATTGTTACGTCAAAGAGAAAAATTTCGTAGCAAACGACAGGAAATTAAGGTTAATATTGATTGTTTCCAGGTCAGTCCTGTCTTAATTTTTGCGTAAAGGCAAACGACTCAATAATTATATTTCGCATTAATTAAAGTATTCTTCGAATTGGATCAGAATATAGTGGTCTGGATAGTTGATGTGTGTCATATAATAAGTGATTATATACCCGCCTGCCCATGTAGTTAAAAATTTCAAATTGTCATTAATATATTTGCTGTCAGAGCATCGCTCTCAATATAACTGTAATTAAGAATAAAAAGTTATTAACTTGATCAATCGGACAAAAATGATCCTTTTTAATAATCGATCCTTTGAACGACGTAAAAATTTATCTAGAAATGCATTCGGGCGGCCCAGATTATCGTTAAATGTAAAGTATAGAATTAAGATTTACCTATAACAAACGAGATGAACATCAGCCGTAAAAATTTAAGCTGTAGAGGGACAAAAATTATGGAAGCGTTGAAGAATCAGCATACACAGTATTTCATACAAATAAAAGAAATATATTTTAAATGTGTAAACTAAAGCTAGAAGTAGCGCGCAGAACTGTAAATAATATGTTTACGAATACTTGATAAACGTGTTGCATACAAATCATAGATTTTATTTTATTTTCTGATAAATATACTCAATTCATATCGTGACATATCGCCTGGCATCTTTAGTTGCATAATATGCCGATATAAAATAATTGATACACTCTAAATAAAGCAAAATATAGATAGTGTATAACTTAATATCATAAAATTAAAAACCGCGATATACTCCCTTATACTGTATTCACTCATACGAATACGATGAATTATGTATGTATTTTCTTATAAGGCCTTCCTGTTGTGCGTTTTACGCAAAGCAATTATTTCAGATGGAAAGCCATTAACGCTGACGGATTCTATGCTGACGGCTTCTAAATATTTTTTTTCTGAAAATTTCCTTTTAAATTATAATTTTTTTAGATTTAATTTATTATTAAATATTTTATTTGAGTTCATTTTAAAACCATTTTATGCAACAACGACAAACTCTGCGTTCATAACAAACTTTTTCAAAAGGATGTTTCTTTGTTAAAAATATTGTCTATTGCAATAAAAATAAAGACCCTTCTTTTGCGGCGTACCACCATACTATGATATAAGTACAGTACACAGACCGAGTCCTGACCGATGGGAGGAGCCTCGACCGATAAGTCGCGCAGATTTATAGGTCAGTGTGTAACAGAGAAAGTATTCGGCAAAAAGAAATGATAACATTTGTTCGTCATAGCATACATTAGCCGGACGAACGAGTAAATGCAGCTAAGAAATTATAATATACTGAAAAGAGATACATATATGTATAACGCTTGACAATTTTTCCAGACTGCCCGTGCTTATCCTAATATTATAAGGATCCACTACGCATCTTGTGGGAGGGGCATCTCACCGGTCAGCTCTCGGTCTGCGAGCTGTACCTGCTGGAGTCCATACTACTACATGGGTGAGAGCGCTGAGATTAGGAGAAACTGGCTACTGTTACAAAAGGCGTAGAGGAAGTTATTGATTAGTGTCGGTGCTGCATACAGGACTGCACCAACTGTGGCTCTTCAGGTTATTTGGGGATTCCGCCGATAGATTTGCAGGAGTGGAAATATATCTATGACTAAAAAGCAAAATAAACAGGTAGGAATGCAAAAATTAGAACTCTGGATGCATGGCAGAATAGATGGAATAACAACACATCTAGAGGACAGTGGACCAGGGAGCTCATACCGAATTTGAAGGAGTGGATCGATGGTAAAATAGAAGTATGGATTACTATCTCACACAGTTTTTGACAGGGCATGGAGTATTCAGATCATATGCAAAGAACATAGGTAAAGCTGTTGGAGAAGAATGTGTTTACTGCTCATTATACGAAATTTCCGTCCACCAAGGAGAAACATGACCAGAGAAGAATTCGTTGTTCTAAAAGAACTTTGAAAGCATCACGATTTTACCCAGAGACCAGGGCAATGTGAGGGCTTTTTTAAATAAAACAGATTACGACAAGATAAGAACACAATTGTTGCAAATCCTTCGTACAAATCTATAACGACAGATCCAACTACATATCTAGAGAAAACGACAAAAAACAAAATCAAGGCTACACCTCTCTCACCGATGACATTAAGAAGAAGATTCTGAAAATTCACAAGCACGGTGCCCCCTTAAGCCCATTAGTCAGTCCAGTAGGGTCATAAACACATAAACTTGGCCGATCCACTGAAGCTGTACACAGAAGGAGTAGCACCATATATTAAGAATGCAGATCAGTTTATACAAGTGATAAAATCATAAAAACTAAACTTTCAGATTTATTAGTAAGTTTTGACTTGAGTCACTATTTACGCAAGTACCAGTAAGAGAAGCGATATCGATTATCTAGGAAAAATAGGGGCCTCCGAGTATCTAATAAATTTAGTGAATTCAAATCATACTTTATTTTTGTTGGTCAACAATACAAACGGAAGGCGTGTCGTGCCTATGGGTTCTTCACTATCACCAGTCATTGCCAGTCTATTTATCGAACATTCCGAAACAACAGCTTAATGAACAGAACACCAAACCAAACTATGGCTAAGATATGTGGATGACACGTTCACTATTTGGACACATAGACAAAGCAAACACCTGACTAATATACACTCTAAAATCAATTTCAAAACGGAAACAGAAAAAGTGAGAAAACTATCATTTCTAGATATGTCGCTAATAAGAAAGGAGGACGGGGATTTAAGACAAACTGCATACAGAAAAAGCGCGCAAGCGAACCTCTATTTGAACGCACACTACATAACCATCCTGGACAACTACAATCGGTAGTTAAAACTCTAGTGAATAG
The DNA here is from genome assembly GCA_963170755.1 of Amphimallon solstitiale. Lineage (NCBI taxonomy): Eukaryota > Metazoa > Arthropoda > Insecta > Coleoptera > Scarabaeidae > Amphimallon > Amphimallon solstitiale. Next base: position 47,909,872 of record OY720684.1, on the reverse strand, counting down.
ATCATAAAGATTAGCGAAGAAATAACACGTCGAACAAGAAACACAAAAAATCAGAAACATGTTTACAGAATAATATCCACTGCAATTGTAATTGATTACTTCCCATACCACCATAGTAACTGTTGAACACATTTTATTTAAACTGAAATAAAAGGCTGGTCGTGTCTCCGTACAATACTCTTCATATCATCATTAATCCGTAAGTAACAAGAACTTTTTTATTAAACATACCTGTTAATGTCATTTTAGTATTAACTGTAGTCTTCACTGTGCGAAACTCTATGAAAATGTTGCGAAGTGAATTCTTAACACACAAGCAGATGATAGCACAAAACTATACGCACAGTCATATATGGGATTTGACCTTATAGGTAAGTGTGCCAAAATACATTTTTCTATATACATAATAAGCTATGTAGTTGGTGTTATATTAAATATATTCGTAACCTGACCATAAATTTTATTATGGACAGTGAGAACTTAGAACCTAGAAATTCTGGATGAAACAGTATAAATCTGCTATAGAGGCATTTGAGTTTCGGCAAATTGTGTGAGAATCTGTGAAAAAGTTAATCCAAAAACTTCCCGATGCCACCTCGTACTATAGTATAAGAGGACGAACAACGTAATAAAACCAGTTAATCCACTAATGTATGGTAATAATGTTGGTTCTAAATAAAGTAGAACAGTAATGGAATTATTGTGTGAAAGATCATTATTTACGAAAATCCGTTTTGGTAAAGTTAAATGAAAAGTGAACCTGTGGCCTGTTAAGATAAGTTGATTACAAGAAGAGAAATTCTCTGTCTTACTAAACTTTATCGATATCCAATTAAGGATTATCCGTTAACGTTTTTGACATTATCAAACATAATGGTAGCCACAGTTCAAACAGGTACAGAGCAATTTTAATGTGTATTGTTCTTGGATGCTGCATTACGTAAATATATAAATAAAGTCGATGTTATTACAAATATAGTTTATTAATTCTATATGTACGTATGTAAATACAGATAATCTCAGATAATACTTGGATTAAATTTACAATGGTTTAATAATTTTAGGCATTAACTGTGGAAATAAATAAAATCATTCTTCTATTTAAAAATATGTATATTTAAATCCTGAATTATTTGTAATCGTCGTTTTTGCAACAAATATTTGTAAAAATATATTATAAAACTAACCAAAACCAAATTTTAAAAAGTATACACATAAATATTTTATTGTATTTGCGAAAACGGTCATTAACGATTAATTATAGGATATAAATGTTCCTATAATTAATTGTTAATGAAATATAGTTGCACGATTCTTTTTATTCATAAATCATGGTAAATTATCTAAATTTTGAACTAAAAATTTAAGATTTAAATAGGCGATACTTAGTGTGTATGAGATATTCCGTAAATTCGAAAAATCATTAATTACACATATGTCGATCTACTTTCACTTCTGTTCTACAGGCATATACAAATCACAAAGAACTAATAATATATTTGCAGATAAGAGCGAATTGCCATTGCTAATTAGCGAGACGTGGATGCGGAGATATATTAGTACTTTGTGATATGTACATGACTGTAGAAAAGAAGTGAAAATATTTCAACATATGTGTAATTAAGGATTTTTCGAGTTTACGGAATATTTCATGCACAGAAATATACCACTAATTCGTATATATGTATAAGATATGAAATTGCCTTTGTGAAAAGCGCAAGGCATGTTGAAGAAACTCAAGTAAGTCGAAACGCGTCCACGTCTCGCTAATTAGCAATGGCAGTATATTTTGCAGGCGATACTTAATTTAGAACTATATACAAAAATTAGGTTTTATAGTATCTAAAACAGAACATGCTAATCATCTCGGTGAGACAATCAAAACATGCAGGCGAGCTATTTGCAAAACTAAGTTTTTAATAAAAGTAGTCTCAGATTTTAAAGAAATTGTAGAATGATTGATATAAGTCTGCTAATAAAGCTTCATCTAGTGGAGTAATTTATTAGATTCACTTCTAAATGGAAGGTGAAACATTTAAATCGATATCGCCTGACGATTAAAAATGAATAATATCGCTATTCGTCTTCTTAGTTCAATTCAGTACTTGTTTTTTAAGAAGATAAATGCAACTGAGACTTTGACGGATATCACCAAATAACTATATTCCTTTGAACCCCAACCGCTTGGTTCCTCCCCTTAAACCTGCTGACATGAGTCTCCACCATCAAAATGTGGAAGAGGAAGATATGTCAAAGATTGTGTGCATTTTTACAGAATGTGTACACCACATGTTGTATGTCGAGTGTAGAATGACTATCTCTCTGTTATATGAGTAGGATTTTACTTAATGCAGATCAGAAACTTGAAAGAGCGCGGCGGATTTTCAACATTTTGAAGCTGTTTATCAAGAACGAGTTGAACTTTTTTCGGTTCTATTTTACGGTTGATAAAACTTGGTTTCATGACTATGTACCAAAAGCGAAACTACATTCTTTTGCCACAGAAGATCAAGGCGTTTTCTTCAGCTGAAAAGGAAGGGGCAATGGTATTTTAGGATTCGAAGAGAATACCTCTTATTGACGTTCCCATTACCGGCAAAAGAGCCGCAATGACTTGGATGAAAGTGCTTGTCCATCATATTAATGAGGCCTCACACACCAGCCACATTGTTGTAGCAAACCTGGTTGAATTACGTTTTCAGGTTTTACTCCAACCACCGAATCTAACACCTTCAGACATTCATTTATTTCCAAAACTGAAGCTGTTTCTAGCCGGAAGAATATTCAAACCAAACTAGGAAGCTCTTACAGAAGTAGAGCAGTATTTTGATAAAATTGATGCTGATGATCATAAAACTGGTATAATGGAACTCTAACGACGTTGTTCCAAATGTATTAATGTTAAAGGAAAAGATGTTGAAGGAAAGTCGTTATTAAAGAGTTTCATGATACAAGAAGAAAACAGACGCCTTAGCAGTGGAAACAGTAGCAAAAGAAATAATCAATGTCTATTCAATTTGTGTGTTTTAGTACAGATAGGCAGAGGAGACCATAACATCTTAATTACACATGGAATGGGTTGGATAGACCGTAGAAAAGTAGCACAAATCCGATAAACTAGATATCCATGCGTAATAAAATCGAAAGAATTTCAATTTATTTAAGCAACTTCCAACTGAGGAATACGTAATGCTGAGATCCAAGAAGAATCCTGTATATTGCATGACAAATGAATTAAACTGTTGGAAGAGTATGCGTTCGATATAGATTGCCTGCCACCAGAGTAATTAAAAGTCATATGCCTTCGTTTAAGAAAAAAGATGAGACATATAAGAGATGCATGTAGTTATATTAACTTACTGTTGTTTACTTCTGGCATAAGTAATGAAACTCATGTACAATACTGATAAATAAAAAAAACGTAGCCCTGAAGGTGCAAATATAAATCAGTTGGATAACGATATCAATTCTCGCGTTATTTGTTTGGTGATGGGGACAATATATATAAGAATTATTTGATAATTTACGCCAAGCTTATCTAAATATGATGTCATGTCGATTTAAAGTATTTTAATAAATTCGGTCCCCCGTGATGATTGTTATTCAATTTACGGTATCAATTAAAATTCATTAAATCACACCATTTGCTGATTAATAAAAAACAAATTAGATAAAGATTTCTTTTTGAGAACAAAGTAATCTTACAAATACAGATTTTTATAAGATAAGCACAGGTCATTCTGTTAGCATGCTATTGATATAATGGATATTAAATTTAATTGGTCATTAGACACATTAATTGTAATAACTATGGTAATGCACAAAAACGCATAGTTGAAATGTATAACATCAGTTAAAATTCAAAGGAATTTCACTTAAACAATTTCTCAGAAATTTAATATATGTATATATATTATACATAATTCTATGTATCTAATTGTTTTACCTTTTTGTTGTTATTATTAATTTATTTATGACTGCATTCCTTATAAAGTAATATCATATTGTCTTCATTTCTAATTAAAAAGTTACCGAAAGCTAACATACGAGAATTATTTTCAGATAGACTCGTACCGGAAAAATCCATGCATCTCTCTTACCAAAAATATAAAATTTAATTTTTTCCGAGTTACGGAATTTATATTTAAATAATAATCTCATAAGGAATCTCTGTATCTCAACGCCTGTTAAGTTACTATGGTAAAAGGAAAGTTGCTCATTTTAATTGTATCATCTTTAGAAAATCTTTACCGCACTGAATATTTAAAAATAATAGTACTTCATCAATATGAATGATTAAAAATATTCTGACAAACTCTTTTATAGACATGTTCAATCTAAGTTTTGCTTTCATTTCTGCAAATATCTTTTTACATTGAATAAAATATGATATCTCTCCCATATAGTTTTAAATTATAAATATATTTTTGTTATGAACTATTTAATGCAACTTTTCGTTTAGTACATCAAACGATGACGACGTTTTGAGAATTTATTTTAATCCTATATTATAAATAAGTACACTATTAACACAAACTTGAATTGAACATTACGGAGATATTCAACATATAATAATTATAACTTGTATATTGACTGCAAAATCCGACTACTATTAAAGGTAATATATGTTAGAGTAACCAAACGGAGCATCTTCAGAATTATTGTTCCATTCTACCTACGTCGCTAAATAGAAATAGAATTAAAATTAAGAATATGAATAAAAATGAGGTGTGACCACCACACGACTTTCTTATATATGTATACATATGTGCATTTCAAATTATACAAAAGTTGTTATAAATTAACTTTTATCTTCGGTCTAAATTTTAAGATTTTTTTAATACAATTATTATTTCAAATACAATTCTAAATACTTTTGTACTCTTGATAAATCTATAGGTATAGAATGCATAATTTACGAGATATTTTCAAAAAGTCGCTATTCGATCTACAAAAAATAATATCTCAAATTGACTTTTGAATACATTTGAATTCATTATAAATTTTTTTAAACTTAGTAGTTGACGAAATATTGGTAAAATTCGATTTTTTCGCTGAAGTAAACTACCACTTCCGGTCTGCCGATTTTACTAAAAATCTATTCTCATGAGGGAGATTATACTCGGAAATATAAGATGTTGGATTGATATCTTTAGCCGTTTGACCGCTATCGTGGTCACAGAGGGAGAGGGAGAGAGGGGGGAAAGGTATTTTTTATAAATCTTTTTTTTGGTATAAGTGGACTTCAAAGTGCGGACATCTATAGAAATCTCCACGTCGAAAATTTTCATAATGGTTTCTTATACTTCCTAAAAGTGTTTTTTTAGAGGCGCAGGATTTTAATTGAAATAAAGCACAGAAAAATGTTTTTAATATCCATGAAATAGGCTATATTAAAAAGATAATTTTATGGCATTAATGTCTGAATATGATTTCGGGCATATGGCCGCCGCGATTGGCGCGTTCATGGCGTAATCTAGATATCCAATTTCAACAATAACGCGTCGAATGTTGGCTTCCAAGTGCTCAATCGTTTCTGATTTATCGACGTAGACATGCGACTTAACCTATCCTCAGAGAAAATAATCTAATGCCGTCAAAGCGCATTAATGACTGCAATTTGAAGCAAGGAAAAGTTAGTAATCATGTCTCCGCTCACCGTTGATTGTAAAGTTCTGACCATTCTAATTTTTGAAGACATACGGACCAATGATTCCACCGGCCCATAAAGCACACCAAACAGTTAATTTCTCTCAAAAATGTGATTCATCACTGAACAACATTTTCAAGTAAAGTTGTGGGTCAATAGCAATGTTTCCTTCGACCTATTCACCAATTGTACGGCGCCAATGATGATCGTGTGACTTCAATTCCTGTACCAGTTGAATCTTGTAAGCACGTAAACCAAGACCTTTACGCAAAATTTTACCAAACTAACCCCAAAACAACCGAGAACTATCAAATCGACTGTCACAGGAAACAGTGTTGCCAATTTAAAGTTCTCAGCCTCAAAAGAAAACACCTGTTAAAAGAAAGTAATATGGTGTGTCGGGCATACGACTTTCTTACATCTACTCCTAGTGCATTCTTTTATGCAAAAGTTTTTCGAAATTAAGGTATTAAATTCCTAATAAATCTGTGCGAAATATTTGGATATTTGCAAAAAAGTGATTTTCAATAAAAGTAATAAATAGCGTTACCTTCCAATATTTTTTTTAAATGGAAACTTATTGCAAATTAAGCCTTAAATATTTTTCTATTATATTGATATTGATGATTTTAGCCATTTGGCCGCTATCATGGTCATACAAAAAGAGAGAGCAGACAGACGAATCGTAAGATGAAACAAATCATCACAGTACTTCTTTATACTATGCATAAGAAAGTAAAAAGAGAAAAGGGGAAATAACAAGAAAAATAGAAAAGAAAAAATGTAAACCAAAAAATTAACACGGAAAACATATGAAGAAGGTTAACTATCCATACTGGGTACAATAAAAAACCCTCACCACAAAAAATTAAATTAAAGTGGCTACGTACTCTGGCAATTGGAGTTGTTTTATAAGTTGTCAGTGGGATAACATTGTGTGTAATAAGACACTGTGTGGGTTGATACTGAATTTATCGTCAATATAATGCAACGCCTTTGAGTTACTTGAATATTGTTGCGTTTTCGGGTTCGCAATAAACAACTAGTGCAATTTATTTATTTAAAACAGTCTGTATATTCACACACGTAAAATTAATTACAATATAAAAAATGAAAAACTAATGTATCACACTTAAACTACTACGATTTAAATTAACACAGGTAATTATTTCTATTACTAATATTTATGTCCGTATATTTATATCACTTCTATTTATATAACACCGCACCACTATATCTATTTTATACTACTTATATTTATGTTTACTCTTCGACTACCACTCAAGGAACTATTTATTTATTTCTTATATTTATTTTTACTTTGGTCTGTTCCGCGCGACGACTACTTAAGGACTTTCTTATTCCGGAATGACTCATCCATCGGTTCAACTGCCTTTATATACGCATGCGAAACATCTGGAAACATTCGCGAAAACTCCATATTTCTCTCGATATTTGTAGAACATTCAACAGACATTCTGTCTCTTTGGAGTACATATAAATGGATGATTTATTGCTTTACGACTTGTTTACCAGTCGCGCCGAATATTTGCCTTTTTTTTTTTTTTGTAGACTGGTTTCGTTACAATATAATAAATTAATGAACTGACTTTATTAAATTTGCGATTTCTGTAAAACTGATACTACGACCGTATCATAGAATTTATCTTCATTAATGTCTATGCACTCACACACACTGATAAGTAGGCAGTTTACAATGTATTAAAAAAAACTATTGTATCTTTTAGCGTTGCCTCTGATGATGTAATGAATTTTACGAAAGCTTAGACAGTAAGAAAGGAATTACTAATTTTATTTGGCTGCTCACCCAAAACTTTTATTCCATCGAAACCTAACGCATTACCGCCAGTACTTCTAACTATACTTCAAACATTTTGTTTAATAAACAAATTTTGTATAATTGGTTGTATCCAGCCTAACACGCCGCCCGAAGAAATTGTACAACATTCTCCACACTCAGATGTCGCACCAATCATATGATGAGAAGAAGAAGAAGATATATTAGATGTGTGAAATTGGAAATAAGTATTTTAGTGATATTTTTGTAAAGCAACATATTATAAATGCATAATGGGGCTATTATGTGGTTTTTATAAATAATTTCTTTTTCTCACATTGTATTTGTTTTCACGTGTTTTCTTTTTTTTGTATTTAGAGTTGGTCATAATAAACTATTATTATTATTATTAATTGTATAATATTTCCAGCCATTACATTGTTGCTTTGTCCAAAATTGTTTTCAAAGCCCCAAGTAATGTTTGAGTATCTATTGTAATAATATTTGTATGCATAAAGATCGCGGCAAGAATATATTTATACGATCGTAGAATAAGCAAGATTCTATATTATTTGTAATAAAAGACAATTTCGATTAAGGCCGTTTTGTGTGTAATATATCGATTTCTTGTATATAATATTCGTGCTGAAATTCAATTTCGATGTCGATATTATGTCTTCAAGTGACTTTATCGCTCGCTCTATTATATTTTGCGAATATAATTTTGTATTTTTAGCTAATAGTCAAGATATTGAATTTACCCACATTATCGAATATGGAAGTGTTTCTCCATATTTATTAAAAGAAATTTTTCATCACTCAAGAAGGGATCGACGATTAAGTTAATTAAGGCACACACGACATCACTCGATTCACTTTCAATCGAGTTTTGTATCTGTTGAAATTAGTATAGGATTACCCGTGAGATACCTACACTTTCCACATAATATACACAATATTGTTTTTTCTTTAAAATACATAATTATATTTTTATTTTTATATTATTTCTTTATATTCATTATTACAATTTTTACATTACCTAAATTATATTGAGTTGTATTAAAATAATTTTGAATTATAAACAAATCGAAATTGTAGTAATTGGAGATGCTTTAGTGCCATTTAATTTATAAATAAAATTCATATCACTGTAATCCCGAGTACCAAACTATATGTAATGTTTATGTCGTAAGCTTCGAGTTATCGTTAAGTATAAATTTTTGAAGCCTGGGCTGCTCTTCTTATACTTCCGACCGTTGGGTCCACTCTTCTAAGAGATATCTTTATAGCTGTTATTCTGATATTAGATTAGTACGTTCCAGGATCATTCACTCTGCTTTGGCAGTAGAAAAAGAAAATATGAGATATCAACATGGTCTAAATTCACTGGTCAATCCTGGTATATATACTGTATATATATATAATTAAATTTCTTGGACGATTTAGAGGTCATACTAATTTCAAATTAATTTAAAATTAGTTTAATTGTTAATTAGGTAATTTCCAATATCTTTAAAAATTACGCAGCGGTCCAGGAATCGAACCCGAAATCTCCCGATTACTAGTCAGGTGCGTTAACCACTACGCTACCGTGGGCTCGGTCTCGATTCCTTTAAATTGTACTGATATACATATACATATACATATAGCAAGTAACAGATGGAAAGTATTGCTGGTATACCAGCGTATATATACACATATACAGCACATGGACGTCTCGGTTCTTATATACGCTGGTATACCAGCAATACTTTCCATCTGTTACTTGCTATATGTATGTGTATATGTATATCAGTACAATTTAAAGGAATCGAGACCCAGCCCACGGTAGCGTGGTGGTTAACGCACCTGACTGATAATCGGGAGATTTCGGGTTCGATTCCTGGACCGCTGGGTAATTTTTAAAGATATTAGAAATTACCCTAATTAACAATTAAACTAATTTTAAATTAATTTGAAATTAGTATGACCTCTAAATCGTCCAAGAAATTTAATTATATATATATGCACATGAATATGTGAATTAAGGTCAAGAAAATTTCGAATTATTTATATATATATATATATATATAAAGGAAATATCACGGATACATAATAAAAATAGGAGAAAGAATATCGGGTTAATCCGCTGTAGTGCAACCGCAGACAGGTGTATCAGACTCGTTGGTCATCGTCAGTACGGTGTAGCCAAGGAATAAGGTGGGATATCCTTGGAGATAGAAACAAAAGGAAGACCATCGGGAAGACAGACCACCAATTGCAGCTTAAATGTCAGAAGATCCTCAGGTCTGAGTGACAACAACTAACACCGCCGCGAGGCAGACATTGTCAACCCGCGTGCCGTCCAACCCATTCGCGGGTTGACAATGCCTGCCTCGCGGCGGTGTTAGTTGTTGTCACTCAGACCTGAGGATCTTCTGACATTTAAGCTGCAATTGGTGGTCTTTCTTCCCGATGGTCTTTCTTTTGTTTCTATCTCCAAGAATATCCCACCTTATTCCTTGGCTACACCGTACTGACGATGACCAACGTGTCTGAAACACGTGTCTGCGGTTGCACTACAGCGGATTAACCCGATATTCTTTCTCCTATTTTTATTATGTATCCGTGATATTTCCTTTATTGATTTATCATTCCTGGGTTGGACGGCACGCGGGTTGACAATGTCTGCCTCGCGGCGGTGTTAGTTGTTGTCACTCAGACCTGAGGATCTTCTGACATTTAAGCTGAATTGGTGGACTGTCTTCCCGATGGTCTTCCTTTTGTTTCTATCTCCAAGGATATCCCACCTTATTCCTTGGCTACACCGTACTGACGATGACCAACGAGTCTGAAACACGTGTCTGCGGTTGCACTACAGCGGATTAACCCGATATTCTTTCTCCTATTTATATATATATATATATACATATATATATAAAACGTTCAATATTCGTAGTCAATATCTTAAAGAAATGTGTAAAATGAAAATCATCTTGATGTAGTGACTTGATTGACAAGCATAGCAAACTATATTTCTCATTTTGTAGTTTAGCTTGCTATATATATTTTTTCTAGAAATAATCTCTTCTTGAGATTATCTTTCATTTGTAAAATCTGTGGGTTTTCAAAGTCAAAGTCATGGCTAAAATTAAAGTGAAGTCTAGACAGATGTCTGTTTGTTCTCGCTTGCCTTTATTTCTCTCAAAACGGTCTTGTTTAAAATTCTGTAACGTAATTTTCTTGACAGGTATTGTTTCGTTCCACCAACAGAGTTTTGGTACATTTTAAATAAAATTAGTGCTCTGTTGCCGTTTATCATTCCACTGTTTTATTGCTGTGTTGATCATATAATCATGACAGTGCCTTCGAGTGAGATTGATAATATATTGGGATATTTTAACAGTATAGATGAGAATATACAGTTTACATTGGAAGAGGAGAAGTATAATAAAATAAATTTCTTGGACACCAGGTTAATTAAAGATAAAAAGGGTATTTCGGTTTACCTTACATAGGCGAATTAACACCAGGTTTAATAAGAATACTTAAAAACAATGACACCCAGCTAGTAACTTATAACTCCAAAACTATAGCAAATTTATTCACGAAATTGAAAGATGCAGTTCCCTTAGTGTACAGATCTAATGTTGTATATAGTTTGAATTGCATACAGTGTGGGGGTGCCTGTGTTGGTCAAACGAAACAATACCTGTCAAGAAAATTACAGAATCATAAACAAGACTGCTTTGAGAGAAATAAAGGCAAAGGTGAAAAAACAGTTTTGTTTAGACCAGGGGTCTCCAAACTACGGCCCGAGGGCCACATCCGGCCCGCGGATAGATTTTGTCCGGCCCGCGGAGAGCTAGCATACTTGAAAACTCCTTTTAGAGAACATATTTTTTATAGCAAATTAAATTTAGTTTACTGAAGTATTCTAATTTTATGTTGAATAATTATTAATATGACATCTACATTGATATGGTCATGGGCTAACTACTCATAACATTGTTGTAGGCTTATTGTTATTGTTTTTGTGATAAGTTGGATAAAGAAACACAGAATTGTAATGAGTAAAGACATGTATAATATGCAGAAAATTTTACTTCAGTATATAATAACTAACAAATTATTGAAATGAATCCAACTAACATTTTATACATTTTAAATAAAAACATAACGTATAACAAGCATAATGACATATGAAATACTAATGAGATTTGTGTAATTGAGATTTTCCACTGACAATAGTTTGTAGTTGTGGACTAATTTTACTTGTACCAATTATTAAAAGAGATTTAAGATGCTCATCAGTTAATTTAGATCTGTAAACATTTTTTGTGTACTTCATTTTGGAGAAGGTCTTCTCACACAAATAAGTAGCACCAAAAACAGAAAACAGCCCACGAGCAAATTTATGCAAATTATCAAATTGTGTCAGTGGAAGACTCTTATAAAATTCCAACAAAGATGAGTTTTGATATTTGTTCTTAATTATATCACTGCACTGTAGATCAATTATTTCCATTTGAAGTTCCGGGGCTAGGGTTTCAATGTCAGTATCAAAAGGATTCCGAAAAATCTTAATTTGATTCGCAATGGCATCAAAGTCCGAGAAACGAGTATCAAAATTTATTTTCAAAGCACTCAAAGTTTCGATTGCAAAATCGATAGGAAACTCAGTCTCAGTAGTGTGGCTGAATATTTCACATGTTTTAAAATGTGAAAAACATTTACTTCGTAGTTGTGATTGAAACAGTATCAATTTCTTCCGGAATGATTTGATATTAGTGTATAAATCAGGAAGATGCTGGTTTTCTTCTTGCAATCTCAAATTCAGTTCGTTCACATTTTTGTCAAATCAACATAGAATGCTAACTTCCACAGCCATGCGTTGTTTTGTAATTCAGTAAGAGGGCGATGCTTTTCATTCAAAAAAATTTCGATCACTGCTCGAAGTTCAAAAAAGCGCTGAAGGACTTTCCCACAACTAAGCCAACGTACGGCAGTATGATAAGGTAAGTCATTTTCTCCAATCTCTTCAATAAATTGTCGGAATTGTCGGTGATTCAGCCCAAAAGATCTGATAAAATTAACAGTTGATATGACTGGTTTCAAAACTTCAGACATATCCAAACATTTTCCGCACAAAGACTGTTGATGAATGATACAATGTAAGACTAATGGTTTTAAACCACCGTCATTTTCTACAGCCTTTGACACAAGAGCGACCACTCCTTTATCTTTCCCACTCATGTTTTTGCCTCCATCAGTTGTAATACATTTCAAGTTTTTCCATCGAAGGTTCTTTTGATTAATGGCCATTTCAACTCCTTTAAAAATATCTGTACCAGTAGTTGTCCCATGAATACTATTCATATCAAGAAGTTCTTCATGCACTTCATAGCTTTTATCTACTCCTCGAATATAAATCAACACCTGAGCAGTATCTGACACATCCGTTGACTCATCCAAGGCCAAAGAAAACCACTCAACATGTCCATTTTTGTCGAACAGTTGAGAGGATATATTTTCAGCGATGTTTTCTACCCTTCGAGCCACAGTGTTTGCTGACATACTGACACTTTTTAATAAATTTACCTTTTCAGAGCACATTTCTTCGGCTACTGCAATTATGCATTCTTTGATCATTTCTCCATCGGTGAATGGTTTTCCACGTTTTGCAATTTCAAGAGCCACACGAAAGCTGGCACGCGTTGCAGCCTCTTGTTCAGTTTTGAGTTTTGTAAATGAAGATGCTGCGATTTCAATCCGCGCTTCATAGCTTCGAATTTTTCTGTCCGCAAACTTCCTGTATATTTTGAGTAATTTTGAAAATGTTTTGTTTCATAATGACGTTTAATGTTATATTCTTTGAGAACGGCTATGCTCTCATTGCAAATCAAACATAGCGCCTTCTTACTGGACTCAATTACGAAATACTGAATGTTCCACTGATCTTTGAATTTTCTGCATTCACTATCAATTTTTCGCTTCTTTTCCATACTACTGAATCACACACAAAAGCAACAATTCAAATCAAAATACTGTTACAAAGATGTCTTAAACTTAAACACGCACAAACACGTTTTAAGGAGGTACGCACTATTTTATTTCACAACAGTGTCATAGGAACTGACTTGTGGTTGCGCCACTAGCCTTCTTATATATTCCAATTACTGCCATCTAGAAGTGAGTGGAAAACACCAGAACTTTCTCGAACCAACGAGATTATTCTGTACGTGCTATTAGCGCCATCTGTTAGCGATAGAAGGTACTACCTATTTCCGCTTGTGTCCACCAGATGTCGTGTCACGTTACTCTTCATGGCTCGTACTCTACGACTAATCTAGAAATTACAGATAATGACAGGAAAATTAATAATATGCAGTGTTGCCGTTTTGCAGCCTTTTTTAAACGTTGCGTACTTTTTCGGACTTTTTTTCATCAGTGGACTATTTGACTTTTTACCACCGGCAACAATGATAATATGGTTTTGGCCCTCGGAACTTACTGGAGTAATCAGTATGGCCCTAAGGCTGGAAAGTTTGGAGACCCCTGGTTTAGACAATCACTTTAATTTTAGACATGACTTTGACAAATGGGAAATAATCTCACAAAGAGATTATTTCTAGAAAAAATATATATTTATAGGGCTAGGGACTCCATCAGCATTAAAAATGATTTAGCACTGCAAATATTAAACATATATTTTGGTCTAATATGACAGTAGTTTCATTCCGAGCATATAGAAAACATAGGCTTTGCACATTAGTCTGACTTTGAATCTGATAATGACAGGCACATGTTAAACATTAATATTGAACAGAGTTGTGTGGAATAATAACATCCATGTATTTAATAATAGAATTGTTACAGGTAAGAAATATATACACCGTGTTTCATGTAACTAGCACATTAGAAGTTTTTGTGCTTACAACGCGAATTTTTTCCAGAAGTTTTGCCTTCCCACATAATTGACTTCGGTTACACCGGAAGTCGGCGCCATCTTTGTTATTTTAAATGTGACACCCTGTATTTTATTCGAGATTTGAATTGCTTATGTAAATAGAAGAACAGAGATACCGGGTTGGATTATGTCAAAGTCAACCGTTTCGGAGTTATTCAACTGTTTTCCATTTTTAGGGCACTTGAACGTAAATTTTAAAAGTTCTTTATCTGAGACATGAAAAAAGATAAACAATTGAAATTTGTTCCTGAGATAGTCAAAGTATTGTCCTATTCGAATATCGCCAGGTTTTGCAATAATATTACACAGGGTGTTCTCTAAATAATTTACAATTATGCACATTTCAAATGCAAGAAACTCAATTTTTTCAAATGAAACACCCTGTATATTTTCGCCTTTTCTGAAGCAGAAAAAAATTGTCTTTCGATCCACTTATACATTCCCTATACCTATCTCTAGAGGTTTTTGAGTTATTGGGGAGATCAGCCTGAAGGCCCGATATTTTGCCAAATAAAACTGAAAAAATAATAGATTAAGTATAGGAGGAGTGGATTAATAGTCATTTGTAAGCATGTTATGGGCATGGAAAAAAAGTCTTCTAGTTCAAAACCAAAAATTTATTAATTGCGAAAACATTTTTGATCTCACGGTATAAGTCAAACAAAGAAAACAAAAACAAATCTAAAACCAAATCACAGCAAGTGCTCAATATGTCCACCGCCTACTTCAATGCATTTATTTAACCTTGTTTGGAGCTGGTCAGTCGTTGCACGTTCAATCATTTGAACTTCAATTTGGTCAAATGCTCTTCGCACCCTATCCTCTAGTTCTTGCCTGGAGTTAACTGGTGTTGCATAGACCTCTTTTGTTATGTAACTCCATAAAAAAAAGTCAACTGGAGTTAAATCCGGAGATCTAGCAGGCCAAAGACATGGTCCATTTGGACCAATCCACCTATCCTCAAATAGCTGGGTCAACTCTTGATATACAGCATGAGTAGAGTGAGCTGGAGCTCCATCCAGTTGAAACCAATAATAGTTTTGGTGTGGCATGTCATTGACTATGTTTGCCACCACTTCCCTAATGATTCGCAAATATCTTTCGGGCGTTAGCCTTTCATCATAAATATGATAAAATACCCTTCCCCACCCTATTATGGCGAATACATTAAAACTAAATCGATATTGAAAATGGCTTACTCGTGAAAAGTGGGGATTTTCATCTGCCCAAAAATGACAATTTTTATTATTTACAACGCCTTGCCTGGTAAACTTGGATTCATCCGACCATAAAATCTTTCGTAACATGTCCGGATCTTCCTGTTTACGAATAGTTAGCCACTCACAAAAATCAATTCTTCTCTGAGCGTCTCCATTTCTCAGTTCGTGGACTTTCCTTAGTGCATATGGGTGCCATTTGTTCTTTGCTAGCACGCGTTGAATTGACGTCATACTAATATCTAAATCCACCTTTGCTTTACGTATCGAAGCATGGGGATGAGCTGTGAAATATCCCAGAATATTAATTTCGTTGTTTTCTGCACCTGTTACTGGCTTAGTACAATTTCTTTTTGTGTTCATATTCCAATGTCGCAAAAAATATGTTTCAATTTTTGCAAATTTGAATCGATTCATCGGAGGCAAATTAGGGTATCTCTGATTGAACACACGGCAAGTTCTACTTATTATGCGATTACATTCTCCGTGTATGTAAAATAAATTAAGGATACTTTCATTTGGATAATTATTATTATAGCCTTCCATTATGCACTAATCAAATCATTCAGTAAAGTACAAAAAATATCCAAGCATCAAATTAATAACACTGAAAGCGAACGAAATTTTGACAACTAAACATTGTGTTACTTCCAAGGCATTCTTGAAATTGTGTGTGATAAATGGCAAAATATCGGGCCTTCAGGCTGATCTCCCCAATAACTCAAAAACCTCTAGAGATAGGTATAGGGAATGTAATAGTGGATCGAAAGACATTTTTTTTCTGCTTCAGAAAAGGCGAAAATATACAGGGTGTTTCATTTGAAAAAATTGAGTTTCTTGCATTTGAAATGTGTATAATTGTAAATTAATTAGAGAACACCCTGTGTAATATTATTGCAAAACCTGGTGATATTCGAATAGGACAATACTTTGACTATCTCAGGAACAAATTTCAATTGTTTATCTTTTTTCATGTCTCAGATAAAGAACTTTTAAAATTTACGTTCAAGTGCCCTAAAAATGGAAAACAGTTGAATAACTCCGAAACGGTTGACTTTGACATAATCCAACCCGGTATCTCTGTTCTTCTATTTAAATAAGCACTTCAAATCTCGAATAAAATACAGGGTGTCTCATTTAAAATAACAAAGATGGCGCCTACTTCCGGTGTAACCGGAAGTTGCACGAGTTTAAAAATATTTTAACTTGAAAGATTGCGGTCAATTATGTGGGAAGGCAAAACTTCTGGAAAAAATTCGCGTTGTAAGCACAAAAACTTCTAATGTGCTAGTTACATGAAACAAGGTGTATAAAAAATTCCCTTAATTGCTGGTTTACTGTATTCCATGTATTTTTTTTTAATCTTTTAGCTATGATGAACTTTATTGCTAGAATAAAAGAGACGTCACAAATGTAACGACTGTTTTTTATTTTTATCCAATTGCCGAAGAATAATACTGCAAATATTGTAATATGGAATCTAGATTTTTTTATATTTAGAAACGCCTCTTCGTCCATGCTGCTTGCTTTCTTACCAGTACTATTCATATAACATGTGTATGATTTTTTCTTTAATATTTTTTGTGTGTGTTTTCTAATAGGATTTTAATGGTCTTACCCGAGGGGGAAACCCCTGACTCAAAAGCGTACACCATAATCCCACCATATGTAAATAATTCCACATAATCCAATGTAATTCCACACAATTCCAAATAATTCCTAATAATTCCAAATAATTCCAAATAATTCCAAATAATTCCAAATAATTCCAAATAATCCCAATAATCCCAAATAATCCCTAATTATTTCTTTATATGTTTCACGAGTTCTGAGGATTTTGTGCACGTTTTAAAGTCAAATCGAAGGTTGAATATACACAACACCAGCCTTACGAAAGAGATTTGTTTTATTTATACACTACTTAAGGAAAACATATAAACACAGCAAAAGTAAAATTCATAAACTTAAATATTCGTGAAAAATAAAAAAAATCGAATTAAATAATAATAATTAGTCTTTAACACAGAATTTAATCTCAGATTTAATATTATCATATTTCCTATAAATTTCGGCGTATGTGATTTCATCTAAATGAAAAGGTTCCATTTCGGTGGCAAATTTAACAGGACCGTAAAAAAATGTTTGAGATCAACCGTAGCAATGTCTTGTTTAACTTTTGGCAAGGTAAACATTTTATTTTGCTTGCATCCTCGTGTTAAAAAAATAATTTTAAAAATTGTATCATTGATAATTTCAATAATTTGACCTACATACCACGTTCATCATAAAAAACAGCGTAAAATTTATTACACTCAGTTACACTTAATAATGACCACTGAGTGATGGGTCTGTGATGGGATTTATTTTCCCTGTCTCGATTATCTACACCATCAGAAGATTTCCATTTCGAGCATGAGGCTTCTGGTTTACCTGGTTCCTTTTCTTCAAAAGAATTATCACTAACAGTCGAGCTAGCAATAGGACTTTCAATATCGTTACGATGTTCTTGTTGTTTGATATCATTATTGAACGAAGGAACAATGAGAGTATTGCTAATTATAGTTATTGCTTTGCAGGCTTTCCCAACATTTTTTGCCTTACCATCTTCTGAATTTTGTAACGAAGTTATAACTTGATGAGCTGGATTACCTTTTTCAGCATGTTCTATAGAAGTATTCGCTTCAGAGCAAGAAATCTGACTGAAAAACCACTTAATATCTTTATTCTCACTTTTTTTCTTTGGATCACAGATCAAAGATGGGCTTGACGTTGATTTTATTGTGTCGGTGGTCTTAGATATAGAACCAGGTGCAGAATAAACACTTATATGTCCAGATAAATGCTTGTAAATATTTCCAAAAATCCATTTTTTAGAATGGCCTGGCTGTTGCGCATATTTTTGAATTTTATAGGAATTTTTACAGTAGCATCTCATAACGCAATATAACTCATTTCGTATTCCATATTTGGTTTCGAAAAATATTTCAAAAAATGTTTTTTTAAAAAAGTACCATTGGTCGTGGCTGATGCACTTATGTTTAATCCAGTTACTTATAGTACGTGAAACATGAGAAGTTTCTTCTGGGAGATTTGTAGCGATCTCGTCGATTGTGAGCCTGATGCACCCACTAATGTAGTACTTGCCTGTCGACTTGTCCCTAAAAGTGAAGCAAAACTTTATTCTGAAATCCGTTCTTAATACTCCTTCATCCTCAAGAACCACAAGTAGAGTAGCACTTCTATAATCCGAGTTAATGCGGATCGAATCGTGCTCCAATAATCAAAATAGGTATACCGTAGTCGTCAAATTTTAATTTCGGTTTATACTTCTATCCCATGCAGAATATGACCTTATAATATGCAGCGATGCCTGCTTGCTAACAGTGGTGGGAGGGCAACGCAGTGTCGGGAGACTCTCACGCCTTACATTTCATAGGAAACGTTTATCGAGTGTACTGTCTTGGCAGCCTCGCTTATGTTTATCTTTAGTTTATTTCGTCGCGCTCTTTTACTCTTTCTACTTTCGTATCAGAAATTAAAATATGTCGACTACGGTATATACATATATGTAAAATCATAAATGAATGTTAGAGAAAGGTTTGGTATCTTTTTCTAAATAATAATTATTCTACCGTTTTTTTAAATTTGGCATTTTTACTAACCTCGATGCACTAGACGGAAATGGAGTAATAGCGAAATGAATAGCACACTAATTGAAAAGAAAAATAACTTTCGACAATATTCACACCGATTTTGTTAAAAAATTCGCATAAAATAAGAATCAGGTGTCGGATAATATGGAGTACGATTAACATATAAGAAAATTGTTTGGATAATCTGGGTTCTCCTGTACATATACTATACTATAGATTAACTGAGGTCTCGGCCGATATCTTCGCTAACCTAAAGTTCCAGTGCACCAAATTGGTGCAAGGGATTTATCTCGCGTTTTAGATTGTTGTAGATCGTTTCTTTTGAAATGGCTGGAAATTATGGTAATTAATCTTCTGTGACCTTGTATAAGTTTCTGATTTTTTCGAAAATATTCCAAAATACGATTCATATTCTTCCTTGGGATTAATGTTGGTACTGTCTCTGTCATAAATTTCTCCATCTCCAAGATGTCATCATCTGTGACTTGAGCAAGTAATTGTGCGTTAGTAAATCCATTGATCTTTAAAAGATTTTTTATTCAGACAGGCACGGAAATATTTAGCTTATTTTCAACTTCGGTGAAGCACTCAGCCTCTGTTTGTGAAACTTCCATCTAAAGAAAAACTACGTGCACTTACAAATTACAATTACTCTCTTGGAAATGGACTTCGTAATAGATTTCAAGTGAGGATCATACCTTGATTTCAGCTGTAAAAATTATCCTCAAGATTATCTGTGCAATAATTCAGTGGCAGCAAAAATAAACAGCATAACATCCTAGAATATCACATCACACCGCATTACACTGACTTGTATAAACAAAATGCCGAGTGGAAGGCGCATGCGTTCAAATCTCGGTTCAAACCGGTTCAAACTAGTGTATGATCAGCAATTTCCGGCAAAATATCGTATGATCAAGTAATGAGTCGTAAGGCGGCATTCGTGGAAGTGTAAAACTACCAAAGGCACTATTTGTTAAAATTCAATTTGATTATTACTACTGTGATTGAACTATGGACATGACGTTTAATTTGAAGGGATGATTCGATTACTTAAAGTATTGTTGATTATACAGGACAATAGATACAAAAACATTCTTTCTGATGACCGTGGAATCCGTCATAATTCTACCAAGTAACCCCGCATAATTCCACATAATTCCAAATAATTCCATGTAATCCGATATAATTCCAAATAATCCCATGTAATCCGATATAATCCCAAATAATTCCACATAATTCCAATAATCCCAAATAATTCCTGGAATTCCTACGGGGTGTACACCATAATCCCTCAGCGGTTTCCCCCTCGGTCTTACCTTTTTCAATATCCGAAAGTTTTACCATTATCCCATTTGTCTTTTTTCTATAACTTCTAAAACGTTCCTTCTTATTTTTCGATATTTTTGTTTCCCAATGTGTCTAATTAGTTATTGTCTTTTTTATTATCTGAAAGTGTCTCCCTCATCTCAGCTGTCCTCTTACTCTAAATTGTAATATGCATTGGTGTACTTGTGTGTATGATATATTCCGTAGTTCAGAAAATCCTTAATTATACACAAACTTGTAAATATAGTTTCACTTTTCTTCTACAGGCTTGTGCAGATCATTTTTACTAATTTATTTGCAGAAGTAGTGATTTTTTTACTTACGACCAATTGTTATGTTTGTATATTTTAATGCAATTGCTAAATAAAGGTTATTATTATTAGATACTCTGCATATTAAAAGTATTTTAAAAAGTCACAGATTTACAAGAAATTCATTTTTCTAATGCGTATAATAGCGATCGTCTAGATTTCGTCTTACTATATTTACAAAATTCAGAAGAATATCAGTGACATACATTAATAAATAGAATGGATAATACATACTTTACCGGAATTATTATAATAATAATTTTTGGTGTCTTTATATAAAAAATTATAAGTATATATGAGTCGTATAGATGCAAAACCCGCCAAGTCAAAAAAATACAAAAAATGAGTTGTTACCAGCAGTTGCTAGTTTAATACGTCTTACACGTATTTGAATTATCATTTCCTCTCGAAACCCGCCAAGTGCATTATTACTTTGCTTTGACATTCACGTTTAAATTCAAAACCCGCCAACTGCAGCAGTCATTCAAGTACATATTCCGCCAAGTCAATTTTAACCAATAGATGCATCGGAGAGTATCACGTGGCATTTTGGTGAGCGACACCAACACCACCTGCGACACACATGGCTGTTTTACTTTTAGTTTAGAAGTTTGTATAAGGGTGCATGACATTGTCATTAATTGTGTAATCGTGTAAAGTGCAGAATGGAGTCATTTGAAACAAAGTTGACAAAAACACCGCCAAATAAAAGCAGGAAGAAACAAAAACAGGCAGAAACCCATAAGAGACAAATATGAAAAAATTTATTGTAAGTTTATTTTCATTATACAGTTTTAGCAAACATGATGATTGTGCGTTGTCTTGTTTTATAGATATGGAGCATCTAGCGTTCCAGAAATTCCAGAATGCAAACACAGTAATTATTTGGAATGTAAAACTATAAAAATGTGCGATGTAAAGGCGTTTCATAACTTATTTTACAAAAAAAAGGACAAACTATACCAAGATTCAATAATATATAAGTATTGCACTGCTGAGAAACCAAAGAAATCCAGGATTAGAGATAATACCAGAAGTAAAAATCACTTACAATTAAATATAGCATTCGGAAAGATGATGGAAAAGAGGCGAAAGTTTGTCGAAATTTTTTTTTGAGTATCTTGAATATAAAAAAGGACAGAGTTCAGGGAGTAATGAGACGATTTTTGGCAACAGGGGCTCCTCCAAAAGAAGGTCGCGGAGGTGACAGAATAAAACATAAAAATGACCATAAGAAGAACGCAATATCAACATTCATAGAAAGTCTGACTTGTTCTGAAACACATTACTGTCGCAGTAAAACAGTAGTTAGAAAATACTTACCTTGTGAGCTGAATATTCGAATATTGTACAAAATGTACAATGAGTCACTGGATGGACAATTAAGAGTTAAAGAATGTTTTTTTAGAAATTATGTTAACAGTCATTACAATATAGGCTTTGGAACACCTCTGACAGATATGTGCTCAGATTGTCTAAAAACGCAAGAAAAGCTAAAGACTGAAACAAATCAGAACGTAAGAAAAGAACTTATGCTGGCTAATAGGGTACATAAGCTAAAGGCACAGGCTTTTTACTGGTACCTTAAAACCGAATGCAATAATATTCAGTGTTTCTCATTCGATTGTCAGAAAAATCTAGCTTTGCCCAAACTAGCCGACCAATCAGCTTATTTTTCACAACAATTCAATTTGTATAACTTTACAGTTGTAAAGGGGCCATCCTCTACCAAGTTAAATCCTGAAAACGTAATTTCATACTTGTGGACAGATCAGCAATTACCAAAAAATTCTAGTGTCATAGCCTCAGCCCTCTTTCATGTTCTCTCAAAATTTGACTTTTCTGGAGAAATTACCACTGTTCGTCTTTTTGCTGATGGGTGCGCTGGGCAAAATAAGAACTCCATCGTAATTGGTATGCTCGCCGCGTGGCTTTATAGAATTGCTCCAAATCATATTTCTAAAATTGAATTTATTTTTCCCGTGGTCGAACATTCTTATATGCCGCCCGATCGAGTGTTTGGGCTCATTGAACGAAAAGTGAAAAAGAAACCAGCAATTACAAATCCAGAAGAATATTATAAAACAATTAGCGAATTCTCCAGTATCCAGATTTTAGGAAAAGACTGGGATGCTTATAAATGAAAGGAAGTAACTACTTCGGTTATTAAACCTCCAACAAATTGGCATTTTCAGTTTAACTGTGCCAAAAGATTTATTTTGGAGAAGACGGATGACAATATTAAAGTATGAGGCGAAGTAAATTACAGAAGCGATATCGGAGTTTCAAAAAGCATACTGAAACGTGGCAAAACAATAATTATGTTAAATCCTGATATTATGCAAGTAGGAAAACCTGTAGATCCTCACAAAGCGGCATCTGTCGCCAATTTGTTAAGTAAACATTATGGAGATGAGTGGAGAATGTTGCCAAATTTAAAGTTCTATAAGGAAGTAATTGATCAAGAACCAGATGCTATGCAAATGCCCATAGAAGATAATGGCGACACTGATGCTTGCTGCCAAAAGAACGATGGTCTTGGAATAGACATTGATTTAAGGATTTAGAATTTAGTTTACGAATTTGTTCTTTTTTTCAAATTAAAGTTTCTTTATTCTTTTGTTAGACATTTTCCAATATTTTTTCCTTTTCATGTAAAATAAACGTAGTATACCAAAAATGTTTAACAATTTTCTTTAAGTTCAAATGCAAAATCCGCCAAGTCATTTTTTGAAAATTTGATATTAATACATCTAACATGTTTAGATTTTATCAAAATACTTATTTTTGCTAATAAACTACCCCAGCACATTATAAAAATACAAAGTACCCAATAAATAGTATACCTTGCTTTATGAAGGTTTTTCTTGATTTTCTCAAAACCAATTAAAAGTGACTTGGCGGGTTTTGCATCTATACGACTCATATATAATATAATAATATAATATATATTTAAACGTTTTATTGTTCCAATTCGTATAATAGGATTTCGTTGTTAAATTTAATCTAAAAGCATAAATAAACATAAGGAAATTATATGAAAATTTAATTCTGTCATATTAAATAATTTACATTTAAAAAAAGGAGGAAAGAAGAATTGATAACAAGTCTGGAAGACCTTATTTTGTCTTCATTTGAACTTGCGTTTTTTAAACTTTAGTCACTTTGTGGGCGGTGTATTTTTTACGTCTGCTTCTGAAATTCCGCAAATAATTCGGACTGCTTTTTCAGTGCTTTTGTAGTACGTGCAACGTTCTTGACAAGAAAATTTAGTTGTGCCTTCGCTGTTGGTTCCTCCGCCCTTTTTAAACGTTTAAGGCGCATCGGCTTTTTGATAGGCTAAACATGAGAGAATTATCTTAACTCAACATAAAGGAAGATATCTCTCTCTTGTTAGAGATCCTAGCCTTTGACCGTAAGCGGTTTGAAAATTCATCTCGATCTTTTGAAACGCATAAAATCAATGTTGACAATAATTTAATTTTTAAAAGAGGCAACCTGGGGCAGTCGATATACTAAACGTAGCTTACAAAAAGAATAATTTAAATAGAATTCACTTTTATAAATCAAAATAAAATATGTAACATATTTAATTCGTTAAATTAATATCATTGTACTATAATAATAATTGTATTTTTGTCTTTGCATGAAGAAATCTTAATTAAATTTACTAAATAGATTAAATTAATTTTTGTTAACATTTTTTCGACTTAATTAAAAATTTGAAACTTTGTAATAAAGTTTGAAATACTTAGTATGAAGTTTTACATTCTTGAAATATGATTGTGGAAAAACATAGTCAAGTTGTTCTAACCAAACCTGGGATTTCTTATAGATTTACGCTATTTGTCATAGATAATCAGTTCATCGTGTCGTTTTATGGATTTTATATAATTCTTGCTAGTTTTTGTTTGTTGTTAGGTCATTTTATAACAGATTATTTTCTTACTGCTGCTATCTTGGTATATATGTTTGAATTAAAATGTATAATACTTTAATTAATAACATGATTGGTAATTGGTTTAGCTCAAAATAAGAACCGCTCGCAACTTCGGCAAATTACATAGCTCAAAAACGGTGACAGCGATCAATCGGAGCTTTTGTCGATTTCGCTTGGTGTCCCACAGGGATTAGTATTGAGGCCTGTTTTGTTTTCCCTTTATATCAACGATATTATGGCATTTTTAATAGATTTTTTCATTATAATGTATGCTAATGATACATATACTATTGCCATCGGCAAGGTAGAAGCTGAAACAATAAGTAATAGTAATATCTTATTAGAATGGTTTTCAGCGTGATACACCATACATTACTCCAACTAAAACAACACCTTTATTCCATACGAGCTACAGATTTATTAGTACGAACTCAAGTCTGAGGTTCAATAATTTTTCTATATCCGTTTAAAGTGAAATCAAATTTCTTGGTATTCATATCTACATGATACTGTCTCTTAGAGACTTAATTGTGATGATCTGTGTCGTAAGTTAAATCAAGATATATTTCAAATAGGTTCATTCCGCAATGCTAACACTTTGGACTCTTCTATCGGTTTACTTCTCATATATCCAATCTATATTGAATAATAATAATAATAATAATAATAATAATAATAATAATTGTCTTTATTATCCAACAGATTACTCCATTAACAGGACAATATAATACAATGATATTGTACAGTGTTAAAAATAATATATAAATAATAATAAAATAAATATATTAATGCTATGGCAAAACAGAAACAAATAGCTAACAAACAGTTCTTGCGTACAACCCTGTATAAATTGGAAATTCAATGAAGAATAGGACTAGGAAGAGTGGAAGGGATCTGGGAAGATTTTATTCGCATTTCTGCTCATGTGGGCAATCGGTGCTTTAGCAAGGATATTTGTTCTGGCTCTGGGCTCAACAAATGTCTCCCTTGATCTTGTACCATACTTTGGCACCGCTATATCCACTTCTGTGAGCAAGTTGGGGGCATCTATGCCATTATTGATTAATTTAATCATAAAGTTAGCACTGGCCATATCTCTGCGATATGAAAGTGAGGTGAAATTGTGCCTCAGAAGGAGCTCATCGTAGTCGACGCCCCTGGCTGGATAGTTACCAGATGATTTATAACTTAAATATTTTAAAAATCTTCTCTGCACTCTCTCAATCAGTAAGTTCTGGTAAACATAGTAAGGGTACCAAATTATTGAAGCATATTCGAGTTTCGGACGCACCAGTGTATAATAGAGAGTTTTTAGCGTATTTAAATTTGAAAATTTTCGGCAGGATCGAATTACGAAGCTGAGTGAGCGTGAAGCGGAATTGTAAACGGAGTAGATGTGGTCAGTAAACTGCAGGCGATGATCAAACAAAACACCTAAGTCCTTTATTTGTGTTTGCCTAGGAATATTGACAAGATCTAGTGAGTAGGAATGTATTATAGGATTAGTTTTTCTTGTGTAAGTAACAACTGCGCATTTATTTATGCTGATTCTTATCTTGTTCCTATTACACCAGTCACAGATAGTGTTTAAATCATTTTGCAAAGTTTCACAATCGAAAGTTGACATAAATCCATGCTGTTGCGTGGAGATAAAGCACCGAATGGAGTTATATAGTTTATTATACAGCAATTGCTCAAAGATCTTAGAACAACTGGACAAAATATTAATTGGTCTGTAATTCGAGATATCATGCTTGCTTCCTTTTTTGAATACAGGCGTAATCCTGCTTATCATCCAAATTTCAGGAAATGTCGACGTGCGAAGGGCAAGATTGAAAATTGTGCATAACGGATTGCATAGAATGGACGCACAGTCCTTGATAAAAAAGTTGGGTAGACCATCATGGCCAGATGTAAAGTCTACCTTGAGGTGGTTAATGGCTGCCAATGTATCAGTTTCGGAAATAGACCCGATGTAGAAGTTGTTCAGACTTTCCTTGGAGGCCGACGTACTAGAAACATCTTGTACCCGATATACATCTGAAAAAGTTGTAGCAAAAGCTTCCACTATTTCTTCTGGATCCGTGAGTTCACCATCACCAAACTTCAAGCAACCAGGTATTCTCGACTTACCCGTCCTTTGCCCAATGAATCGCCAAAATATTCTAGGGTTCCTGGATATTTCCATTTCGAGACCAGAAAGGTATGCCTCATAAGCTCTGCGTGTTTCAGACTTGACTAGTTTGCGTAATCTAGTAAATTCAAGTCTAAAGGCTATACCAGGCAGGAAAACCACGCGACGATGTTGTATATTTCGGCACATGCTTGTCAATAATAGAAAATACTGTTGTGTAGAAAGTGGGCACGGCAAGGTTCACATCAGTACACACCTTCAGCTGGGACGAATCCACATTTCCAAGTTCGCTATATAATTCCGGAAGATTAGCTTTCCGAAAATTATACCCGGAATCGATCCTGGATGGGAAGTTTTTGATTGGACATCTCTGTAGATTCATATTAAAGCTTAATGCCGGATGAAAGGTATCCTCCGGAACCAATGGGAACAGGGTATGCTCGACAACAATAGAGCAATCAAAATTAGTAAAAATTAAATCCAGCAATCTATTATCTCTATTTACAACAGTGTTAAATTGGAACAGTACATGTATAAAGCTTTGTAAAGTTCTGAATCTTATGTCATTAGCATTGTCGGCTGCATTAAATTTAGGGCAATTAAAGTCTCCGCAAATTACAACTTTTTTATCGATCAGATTTAATGCTAAGTTTTCAAAAAATAATTCACAATCATCATTAGAAATATACGGTGGTACATACAAAACAATGAAATAAACAGTTTGTGAAACAAAATTACATCTAGAAATAATTATGTCTACCAAAGGAACTAAAACAGAAAGGTATGATGTATCCCATGGGATTATTGGCACCTCATTTGAAGCTGCTATCAAGACACCGCCACCAGTCGATTTCCTTACGGCGTCGAAATCCCTGTCACTTCTGAGCACAGTGTAGGAGGTATCAAACAGTTCATCGTCATTAACATCAGATGAAAGCCATGTTTCGGAAAGCAAAATAAGATGTAAGTCTGAAGATACAGCAGAGCAGTAAAGCTCATTTATCTTGGATCGTAGACCACGCGCATTCTGGTAATAAAATCGTAACGGTGGAGACTGTCTGTTGGATGTTCCTAGTTTCCCTGATTACGATGAACAATTTTTGGAGTCCCATGAACATATTTAATGTAGAGGTTGGACTCGCCTGCGGCAATTCGCTGGTCAAGTTGGCATTTTAAATCTTTATGTATGGCATTCTGTAGAGGAGTTCGGTCCCTCACAAGAAAGATAGACCTAAACTTTTCCATGCTCTTCAAATTAATACTTTCCCGCAAGACCGACAATACCCGATCCGAAGACGAAAGAGTCACCTCGACAGGTCGCTTACGATGCTGTTGTGTTGGATCGTATTTACCAAGCCTAGTAGGATTCAGTTGATCAGCAGGGATGTTTAATTTTGCAAATATTTCCTTAACGGAAATTGTATCAGCTGCAATCTGATCTATTTTTGTACCCCCCTCCAACTCGGGAAGATTAAAAACAATAAAATTATTTTTACGTTTTTCACGCTCAGCTATTTCCCGCACCATTCTGTCAATTGCGAGAGAATCAGTCATTTCGACCGGTATAGCATCAATCCTAGGTTCACTGGCTTTCAAAGCCTGAATTTCAGCTTGAAGCGACACAACCAGCGATGATAATTCGTTTAATTTAGTTAGTTGCAACTTAAAGTCACTACACGTTGGACAGTAATACATCAGTTTACGTATCTTGCTCTTTAGGCATTGGACTTCGTTTCTTGAAAGCTTACTGCAGGTCGTATGAATAACGACTTTGCATAAATCGTATGCTATTTCATTTTCTAGGATAGCATTTTGATTACAGATACCACATTCAGCACTCATAGTTAGTGTCAAATAAAAGAGACTTGACAGGTTTGGCTAACAAAAGGAGAACCAGGAATAAACAAGGACACAAGTTTTCACACCAGAGGGTCCTATCTCGGTGACTAACAATACATACACCAAGGCCACGGAAAAGCAGGGAGGTATAAAGACTAATTACAATTATAAAATAAGGAGAACTTTTTAAATTGTACCTGTATATTAAAGTGCAGATTTAGAGCCGCAAAAACACAAAAAAGGAAAAAGTTGTTGAGGTGTAGCGGTAAAAAGGAAAAAAGACGGGGATACGGTTAGGTATTACAAGAAATATGCGTTTAAAACACATCAAATTGCAATCCAACAAAATACGGTAATCTCAACCGACAGGCAAAATTATAAATTATACCAAGATAATAAAATTAAAATTTATAAATCAATATTACCCAAGTAAACAAGCGAAAAAACAGAGCTGGAGAGAAACACTGCACACTGCACAAATAAACAAGTGCGTATAAGTTTTTAACACTCAATATTCTTCGTAAATTTTTCGAATGCAGAATCGTGCTCTACAATGCATGATTGGTGTGACTCCATATGAACCACGCAAACCGCTTTTTAAAATTATCTTGCCTGTTACCAATCTATACACTTTCTTCTTCTTCTTCGTGACACTACAGTCCCATTTGGACCTGGACCTCCCATAAAAGTACGGAGAATTCAGCAATGTGATTGTTGGTTGCGCTATTTTTGATTTTAGCGCCCTCTAGCGGAAAAAAACGGTTACGTATTTCAGAATGTGACACATCATTTTAAAGCTAATTTTATTAGCAATTTAATGCACAATTGAAGAAAATTTAAATAATCGAAGGGCGCTAAAATCAAAAATAGCGCAACCAACAATCACTTTGCTGAATTCTCCGTACCTTTTCAATGATGTATCGTATATACTACTTTCCCTATTTAAATTGTAATGGTTAGAGTGATGGAGGGGAGGGGAATGACGTATCACAGTTGAAGATATGATGGTCCCCCTTGGATCAAAAATCGACCTGTTTTTGCGTTTTTTCAAAAAAGTTTTTTCCTTCGAGATATTCAATCTGTTTCGTTTTCGGTAGGGCACCCTGTATACTACATGTCCAGTTAGATCGCATTGGATTTGCTTTGGTACTGCAAAATGCGCATCTTCTGCGAGTAGATCGAACGGGTTGATGAGATGAAGTAGAAAATTTAACTTCCAATGGCACCTAGGACCTTTTCGTCTGAATAGATCCCCATCATGTTTTCCTTTATTTAAACGTCTACCAGTATCTCCACAAGAAAAATATGTATGACTGTTTGCCTAAAATCCTTCAGAGTCATATGTGGACAACCTTCACTAACAGCTAAGGCCCAAACTTATAACCTAGTTTGATTGTTTTTTGTTGGATATGTATTATTTGAGTGAACTTACAATGCTGAGGATTGTAATATTTCTGAAAATTGTTTTCCAATTCGTATATAAAATGCCTTAACTTATACAGCTTGTCGTAAATGGAATCATTTCTAGTCGGCATTACTGAAATATTAGTCAAGTGTATATGATTCAGTAACCAACTAACCGATTGGCAAGCATAATTTGCAAAATATAAAGATTTTGCAAATCTTCATTGACGGACCAATCATCGCGGTAGCTATATGACCTCTTGATGCCCGTAAGCAAGTTGAGTCCAATTAACGTTTTTATTTCAGTAAGGTTTGTTTTATTGTACCGTTTATTAGTAAGCATTAGTAAGTAAGAATTTGTTCAGCATTGATATTAGTTTAGAAGGTAATATTGTCTAATACATTGTCAGGAATAATTAAATTAGATTATCAATTGTCAAGTTACTTTACCACTTTGCACTCGACGATAACAATTTCCTATTGTGCGATTCTGAACCACTCAGTATATATTCAGCTTAATCAACATTATCTATCAAAGTATATGATTCATCAGAATTCAAGCTGTATAACTTAATAACCTCGTTGAAACCCATGTCACAGCTAAACTATAACAATAAATTTCAGTTTAATTGAGCTTTGCTGCCGAGTGGTTCAAATCTTCGGAATCTAATTGTTAATTTTAAATAACCTTACATGCAAATAAACGACTTACTTCAATTTTTGTTCAATTTTGAATCACTAACCACTCCCTTCAATAGTCCCCCTGTTTCTTTTCGATGTGCAGCTACATATAGATAATTTTGTAGGTGATACATTTCGCAGAACAATGTATCACAACTTACCGGAACTGGGTGCAGCAAAGTGTTAAGGTGTTTACTAGTTTATTTGTTGTGATAGTTTTATTTTTAAAGAAGATACATTTTATAAGCATTCTTTTTCTTGAAAATATTCTTGTTACAAATGAAATTATTTTTCTTTGATTATGTACACTCAGTAACCAAGAACCTGTGAAAACCCTATATATGTATGTAGTATCACAAACTACACTTTACGTTTCAAGCAGTGGTGCCCGGTCTACCGATTTTTCGGTAGATCAACCTGTTTTTACTTTGATTTATCTGTCTAACGATTTCACTTCTTATTCTACCGAAAAGTCGACTTGTCTTATGTGTACAACTGAAATCGGTAGAGCGGTAAATCAAAGTAAAAATTGGTAGATCTTCAGAAAAATCGGTAGACTTGGCTGGATTCAAGCGTGAAGATTATTGTAAATGTGTAATGCGCATGTCAGTCCACGCAAAAACTGCTCGATGCTGCGTACTGCTTTGTCCTTACTTACAATTACTGATAAACTGATAGTGCTGAAGTTGCTTAGAACATTATACTTATCGGTCAATGTACGCTAGCCTGGTCGGTTAGAACGTTATTTTTTGAATGCGCATATATAGGTAGTCTCTGTTCTGGGCTTTGAACAAACCTATAGTATACATTCTAGCTAAAGTTATATGTTACATATTTTCAGACCGCCCAAGTGTCACCTAATTATCTGAAACTGACAACTTTATGTGCTAATTATAATATAATTATAAAGTAATAGTGCATATATTTAAATCTGTTCTAATGTCATTCTTATTAATTCTATAATATTACAGTACTTGAACTTTTAAACTAAAATCTTTAACGACACAGCTGTTCCAGGTTTAATATAAATAATAATATCAATTCTGAAATCAGGGTGTTAGTCAATAATTGTTTGTTTAATAATTACAAATTATTAAACACCAAAGTGCTATTAGTTTACTAATTCAACAGATTAAATAGGATCAATAATAACATAGATGACAATAAAGTGCACATATTTCGGATTTATCATATATATATAGTTCTACAGTTCTCTAATACTACTCATTAGAATTCATCCTAGGATCTAAGGTCCCTAGAAAACATTATTAGATAAATAATATTAATATTAAAACCGTATTATATTGTGCACTTTTATGGTAAATATATAAATATGTTGTGTACACAAACTCGTCTATTTGTTTAAAATATCAAATTTAGATTTATTATTATCGATAAGATAACACATGCTGAAGTATAATATAAATGCCGCATTTGTATATATGTATACCTGTCTGTGATAGTAGAGAATAAAGGAAACAATGGAACGACAAAAGATTTTATATTTAGTAATTAATTATTGTTGAAGTGTGGAAACGATTTTGATTTAGGGCTTAGATGGTGCATATATTTACGCACCCACTTTTAATGTACTTTATAGTACAATATACTTGAACTACATATATACATATATACATATATATGTATCCGCGATCTTTCCTTGATACACAATGCTTGTTTAATAATTGCTGTTTTTTTATCATAGCCATTTTGATTTTATTGATATGAATTGCTGTTCAAAATAGTGGATTAATGCCGCAACTTTAATTTTTTGTCAGTAATGTATGAAGGCTTTCTTTTTTAAAATAATTCCTTCTTTTAATATATGCAAAAATATACTGGGTGTTCCATTTGTAAAAAAGTAACTTTTGTAAATAGCGCGAAAATTATAAGTTCAAATGTCTTTTCGGTTCTGCCATCATTGCTCACGATAAAAATACTACTACTTTGCTAATTTAACCGATACTGTAGCATCATTAATAACAAAGTTAGCAATAGTGCCGACTTAATTTCTAACACCCTGTATAAGTAAAAGAGAGGGTCTTAGCCGTTGAAAAACTCAATGTAAGACGTAATTATTGGGGAATCCAGCATAAAAACAATATTTAATTTAGTTCTTTATTTCTTCCATCCAATATTTCGCACATTGTGTATGTGCTTCATCAGGGATTAACTTAAAGAAATTGAATATATCTAGTCAGTAATTATAAAAATGTATAAGAAATGTATAAATAAAAAAAATGTTTTGAACACTTACAAATGTGAACTGTGATGTGGACAATATTACTAAAATACATCTAACACTAACATCAACACGTACATCTCTGAAATGTATACTAAACAAGACTACGATGTAAATTTTAAAATAAATATCTGATAAACACATCAAAAAACAAACTTTTTTGGTAAAAAATCTACACATACAAAAGAACAAGCACAAAAGAAACATCAAACATAAGAAACGTAAAATGGTAAAATTTGGAGGTGATAATTATGTGTCTAATGTACACAGAATTTGTACCCGTACAGTGCAAATCTGTACGATGAACATGTCATTAGGTTTTTGTTAGGAAGCGCAATAATATGTATTGTCTATCTTGGAGCTGAATTCATGTTTGATTTATCGTTCTCGTTACGTTCGTTATTTAACAAAAAAAGCATATATTGAGTTCAAACTGTTAGTATCAGCTTTGAAATTCATGGAATTTGGGTTATTATTAATTTCAACCATCTCAAAAAACTCTCTACATTTCTGACTTTTCACCGTCTGAAGGACTTTAACATTTTCTAAATTCGTCGCATGATCATTATTGTTGATATATATGGATAAAGCACATCTGTTCTTTCCGGTCCGGACATCACTTTTATGTGTAGTCACTCTCGTTTTTAACCATGTTGATGTGTGACCTATATGTACTTGATTGCATTCATTGCATGGTCCAAAATGAAGAATATAATGTTGTCCATAATAACCATCACTTGGAAGACCGTACAAGATCCTAAGATCCTCACGGTCATTTTTCAAGTTTAAATTCATATTGTGTTTCTTTTAGGAATATTGGTCCAGTTGTTAAGATTTGTCAACTTAATATCGAAGGTATATCCAAAGACAAATGAAATTCATGCAGCATCAGTGAATTGACTGGTTTCAAGAGGAGAATAGTATGTTTTTCAATTGGAATATGATCGCGGGTCCAGCTTGTGATTGCGGAGCTGAGATTGAAACAGTTATACATATTGTTGAAGAATGTCCTCTAGCTAAGTTTGAATTTGGATACACGGACTTACATAATTTAACTCAGAGGCTCTTGCTTGGATCTTAACAACTAAAGACCTTTAGTTTTGTGGCACTATGATGTAGGTTTTTTATTCTGCAGGTTTTTTCCTACATCCTAGACCAAATGGTGCAGTGTTTTAGAGGCCCCCTGCAGTTATGGCCCTTCTAAATATATTGTTACTGTTGTAATATAATTTATATATGTTTCTTTTCTTGTACTTGTCATGTAGTTTCATACGAATATATATATATATTGAAATAGGTAACTAATATAAGCGAATAGCCCTGTATATTTAATCTTTTAGACGTATTTTAGCATGACTGTAAAATTAAAATTTATTTCAATTATAAAGAACAGTTGAATACATTTAAAGCATAATTTATTGCTGTTAAAATATTTGGTATTGATGTAGACATATCTTGAAGGAGTGGTAATGGAACAGGTTCTGTGTCGTATAAATTTTCATCACATTCTGAAAATAGAGATGTAAAGGTTATTAGTTTTGTTAAAATGTAGATTATAATTGTGTAAAACTTGTCTAATTAACAATATTGTTAAGCATAGTAATTTAGTGTTGAATGTTGAAATATGAAAGGAATTAATTGATAAATTTGTTCGCGGGTAAAGTTTAAAAAAGCGGAACTGTCAAAATTGACATTTACATAAAAAATGTTAGTAATGTATTTTTGAAATGTAAAGTATTAGAAATTCATTATAAAAAAATTAATAGAGATTTAAAATGAAAGGTTTACTGAAATTTGATAAACACTGAAACATATCAATTAATTTGAAATAAGCTGTATTGAATATGGATTTTGAGGAAAGGAATTTTATTGGTTGTAATTTAAAAACTAAGGATTGTCTAGGAGATTATAAACAAACAATGGGGAGAATTAAAAATTTTTGAAGAGAAGCAGTTGTAATTTTCGGATAAACGAAGTTTTATTCCGAAAATTGTTGAAATAAAGCGCGAAAATCGCGAAAAGTAGTGAATTAAGTGTTTATTTCAGAGTGAAAAATATTTAGACAACAGAATATTTAATATTTAGTAAAAGAGTAGAAAATATTCAAGATATTTTCTGGTACTCAAAACTACCAAGAGTATAAACGCTATAAGAAGATATTTTTCAGAAAAGGAATTATATAAATTTGTTACTTACAATTTTGAAATCGATTACGAGGTCCAGAGCAAAGTATAAACTCTTAAATTGTACGTAGGACAAGCAGTATTCCAATTATTAACGGTCCAGTTAGGGTCATAAATCCGAGAAATATCATCAAGTAAAAATAACATATGGAAAGTCCAGGATTCATTTAAAATTTCCAAAAGGAGCAGTTGTTTCAAGAAATTCTTAAGAGTCCCAGTTCCAGAATCAATTGTAATATTCAAAGGTACAGCGGTTATAATTATTCCACAAGAAAACCATTAATCTACGTGGACACAACGAGATAGTAACGGTACATCACCTACGTGGAGTTTCAGAGGCGGGATATTGTTCGAGAATAGTAAGCTCAACCAGAATATTGTACGTAAGAAGATTCAGAGGTGTATTCTTGCTGTATAACGTTCCAAGGAATGCTGTATTTCGTATAAGGAAGCATTTACCTAATTATTTTCCCAGACAAATTAGTTGTAGCTGTAAAGAAAAATTGCTATAGTACGTGAAAAAGGACAGAGATAGAAGAACAAAGTTGTAAAGAGGTTGTATAATTTTATATAAAAGGAACAATTAGAAATTTATATTTTTCATCGATAAAATGTCATTAATTTAAATAAGATTTACTGATACTCATAAAAAGTCACATATAAATATTCGTTGTTAAAGTTTTACCTCTCTATTAATACCAGAAATATCAGAAATGAAATTTATATTCATATTTGTAAAGTAGAATATTACTGACACGTAAAATTAATATAGAAAATCATTGAGCGTTTTAAATTAAATTATTTTGGTTAAATACAGATCTGTATACATTAAGTATACTAAATTTATAGATTTACCGGTAATTGTTTTGAAATACATACCTTATCGAAGAGGTAAGAGTCATTACCTATCCTTCATATGTCAACAACAAACAAAGTTTGGTTAGGCAAGTGACCAAGTTGATGTAAATGTCGTAAAAGATTGTAAAATATTCTTCGTATGTTATTTGACGTAATTATTATTATTATTAAACGGATCATATATAAATTCTTCTTTTATTTGATAAAGTAGGGACATAGATTTAATAACTGCCATATAAAGTATAGAATTACGAAAAGTTTATAACCTACAAGTAACATAAGTATTAGAGTATTATTTGTTTAAATATTGAAGAAAGAGCATACATACCACATCATATTATCCCAAATTTATCAATAATCTATAAGTATAAAGCAATACAAGATCAGGAGAAATATATTAACAAAATACTTAAGTGAATGTATAGGTTGTAAAATAGTTTTCGTATTATAATGGAGATATTCATTGCCAACAAGTTTGTAAAAATAAATGTACTGTAGGTACTGCGTTATCAAGATAAAAACCAGTTTCATTCTTGAAAATTCAATGCGGTGGCAAAGGTAATTATTTAAAACTTGGGATATAATAAGAAATGAAATATTTGATCTCTTTTACTAAAGTAAAAAAAGTTATATAAAATATTAGCTTAATAAATTGAATAACTGAGTTAGTTTTGGGCATAATAAAGAGAAATAATAAGATTTGAATTATTGAAAGATTATATTACAGGATACATTAACATATAAATTTGAATCTATATACGGAGGAGAGTTAAAAAGTTTTGTTAATATCTGTTTATGGTTTTTATAAATATTTGAATGTCTAGGTGAGTGAGGTGTTGCATATACATTACAAATACTAAGATTTGAATTATTTTGGTTATAATATAAGTAATAGGTGTTTGTAATTTATATTACCCCCTCCCTAGTGCAATATATATATATATATATATATATATATATATATATAAATATATATATCAAAAATGACGTTTTTCGCGGTTATGTGATGACAAATTGATATTTTGGGTTATTTGCCGCGTTATTTGCCCGATAAAGTAGATGTTCTACTAAGGGTTAACATTTCCTTGCGTTCTTGATATTGGATCACAGATGCCGCTAGGAGTCTCTCTCATAGGCATTTGGTACCCAATCGAGAATATAAGCAGGAAATCCAACTTTGTCTGACATTGCAAATATCACCTTCGTGTACTGACGAGATCCAGGTTAGATCGAAACAGCTGTCTACACGTTGATATTTGCAATGTCAGCAATTGGTGGTGTAGATATGCATTACATTTCATATCACTTATGCATATACGAATTATTTCGTGTATGCATACTTGATTTGAATTAACGCGGCAAATAACCCAAAATATCAATTTGTCATCAAATATATATATATATATATATATTGCATGGTATGCGATAAATGATGTTGGACTAGAAAGACAGGGGTGTCACATCTTTTGTTCTGCTAAAAAAAAATTATTGGGATATAATAGAAAGCTAATTTTATTTCATTTGTAGAGAGAACGTGGGAGAATCTCTCAGACAAACCAGTGATGTAAGGAAACCTGAAGTATTTCAGATTTCCGCTTGTAACAGTAGTATTTTTGATAGTCAGATTGTCGGGCGAGGGTTGGAAAAAATCAGTTTGTGTATTAAGCTGGAGAGATAACCATTATTAGTGAACAATCTGCTCAATATGTTGAGTTTTTTTGTCTGAAAGAGAGTTGACTTATTCTCGACACTCTATGTTTCATGCCCAAAATCATATTTATTTTTTGGCTGATTGATTGATTTGAGTGATAGTTTAACATTCTGTCTGAGTTTGCTGGGTTTTCTATACCAATCTATCATTATATGGTTATTATTTCTAATGATTCTAGTGTCAAGGAAAGGCACACCTCCCTCATTCTCGCGTTCAATGGTAAACTGAATGTTAGGGAGAAACGAATTGAAAATCTCCAGTGTCATCAATTTCAGACATGGGCAAATTAGATCATCAACATACTTATGAATAAAAGCAAACTCAAATGGTAAAACCTCCAGTATGTTATCCAGACAAAAGTCCATCACTAAGTTGGCAACGATGGGGCTAAGCGGTGAGCCCATAGGCAAAACCAAGCAATTGCCGTCAGCGTATGAGTGTTTGTCCTTCAATATTTAGTTGACAGATATTGTTTGTGTACATTATATATACAAAATAGGTGGAAGATTTCCTCCTTATGGTATTCGGTATTCTGGCCTAAGGTAATTGCTGTGGGTATTACGTATTTACCACGGGTTTTTGTTGCAAAAGCTTGGTCTCATCTTAGTCATTATCAAATATAAGGGAGGGTCACTTTTTGATTAACACTTTTAAATCAAGTAAATCTATAAAATACATTAAAGATGATCTCTTTTTAAATGTAAGAATATTCAAATTATTAAAATTTGCTTAGCCTCTCAAGTGTTTTCATAAAAAACAGAGCTTGTAAAGTAAGTATGTAAATATACATAATATATTACAAATTATGTTTTCTTCAATATATAATTTACGAATTAAATTTAACGATTTTAATGCATCTACATGAATGCGTGAACTTATTGCTGTATAATTTACCGCTAAATGTTTAAAGTAATCGCCCAGTTTGAGATATTATATTTTGAGCGGAATTTATTATGTAATTTTGTACACTATAAATCTCCGCTTCCGACTAGATGTTGATTATAATTGTTAATTATCACTTTAATTTGAATTGTGAACGGTAAATCGTTCGATTCAACAAAGTACAGTTTTAATTATAGTTTTGAAATAGTGAAGGATTCCTCTCGTCCGCAAGGCCAATTAGCTCACTCAGAACCTTTATTATTATACGTACACCGCAAGGATCTCGACAAGAAGGGTGTCATTAATTTTTAACCACTTTTCCCTCTTATTCTTGATTAATTAAACTGAAAGGACATCTAAAGGAGCAATATATAAGTATTCCTGGATTTTACTGAAAGTCATTATGGTTTTATGTTTTGTAAGTGATTTAATACGTGCTAATCAGAGGTAGCGCGGTAGCGCTAGCTCTAATACACTTGACACTCTCGTTTAACATTAGAGGGGATGTCTACCCATTTAGGGCCGATTTACTAGAACTTTTTTTTAATGACCGCTGGCGCGATTCTAGGATGTGGGTCAAATTAGGGTTCATCAAACCAAAGCGGGGTTTAGCAAAGTGACAAAAACTGCAAAATTAGCATAAAATGAAGGTGACCCTCTGGAGCAAATTGACAATTTTTACGGTAGAAGACTGAAATTCTGCATAGTTATTATGTAACATGTCCTACAAATTACAGTTTTTCCGTTTTGAAAAATCTTCATTAGAAGCGATTTTATTCAAATTTTTCTGAACGTCAGTAGTGTAAAATTGCGTTTGATGCAATAACGCATCGTCAATGTTTGAAATAGAAGGTTGAATCAGGATACTGATTATTCTACGACTGAAGCTCTATCAGGAAATTTTTTCCGTGTTTAAAAATCTTGTCTAGATCAGATTTTATTTAAACTTTAAAATTCAGAAATTTTTAAAAAATTCGACTTTTTTGAAACCTCATGCGCTTTACGGCAAAGTGGTTCAAATCCGACTAGCGTAATTTATTTTTTTTTAATTAAATATACGCACGAAAGCTTTCTTAATGATTTCACTCATAAACACAATAGATGGTTATGTATATTATTATTAATATTAATATCACGAATTTGATATTAATTATTTGAATATTTATTGTGTATAATTCTGGTTATATTAATTACTGCATTTAAATTATTTACTTCAATGGTATGACATTATCTGCATTAATTTGATGTCATTTGAGGTAGACTTTAATTGCCACTGAAAAGGTATATACTAGCTAATGGAGAAAATGTCCCGAAAGGGGGGAAAAAGGGTGAATATACTTAAACAAAAAGGCCAAAACATCTAATTCAGCGACACTCAACCATCATCGACTTTGGCAATGCATCTATGCCTTGCTTCTGTTTTTTCTGGTTAAGTTCGTGATAATTGGTATTTATAACTTCATATCCAACACTCTCGGCTTATGGGTGCGTTTCTATTTATCTGTTGGACATCAGTAGCTGTGATGGGTGAAAGCGCAATCTGCCGGATTCGTTTGTTGATTGTTTAAAGGTTACAAAATCACATAAAGCATTGTTTAGTGAAAATATTCTTTCCAAGTTAAATCCACTTTTTAATGTGCTGATGAAAGAAACACTTGTACACACCTTTTTTTTGTGCTTGTACACTTCCTTTTCACGCTTGTACAGCTCACAGACTGAGACCTGGCCGATGAGATGCCCCTCCCACAAGGTGCGCAGTGGATCCCTATAATATTAGGATAAGGACGAGCAGTCTGCAAAAATTGTCAAGCGTTACACATTTTCAGTATATTACAATTTCTTATCTGCATTTACTCGTTCGTCCGGCTAATGTATGCGATGATGAACAAATGTTATCATTTCTTTTTTCCGAATACTTTCTCTGTCACGTACTGACCTATAAATCTGCGCGCCTTCTAGGTCGAGGCTCCTCCCTTCGGTCACGACTCAGTCTGTGTACTGTACCTTTCTTTTTCATGCTTGTACACTTCTTTTTCACGCTTGTCCTCTTCTTTTTCATGTTTGTCCTCTTCTTTTTCGTGCTTGTACACTTGTTTTTCATACTCGAAGCGTTTTTGCTTAAGTATATTCACCTTTTTTCTGTCCCGTTCGGAGCATTTTCTCCATTAGCTATAATGTAAATGTATAATGAAAACGATTTCTTACGACAGATCATACGGAAATCAGTGCTTTGTATACACTTACTACTTGTAACGATTCAATTATTTTATTTTATTTTATTTAAAAATTATTACAATATACAGGGCATTAATATTGGGGTTTAATTACAATATGGCTTTACCAATATGGTGCCGTTATTAATTTAAAAGGGGTTCTATTTTAATATGGCTCAGCAACGTGGGGCCATTACATTATGTTACTAATAATTAATTGGTTCCTCTACATGTTCCATTACAGAATTTGGGAATCGAGTATGCAGCACTGTTTTATCAATAAGATATCAAGGAACACAACACTCGATGATACCCCATGACTAAAGTAATCAGAACTACGATATTATTATTAACTATAAACTGTAAACAAATGTTCTAATGAATGACAGTAACAAATTGTTTTCCAGTAGATAAATGAGTTTTTTTTTATCTATAGGTCATAACAAAAATCTCCTTGGCTCCATCTATTGTTTGAAGCAACAAACTACTCACGTCGGGAAACGATACAGCCTGAGTCTCTAAGTCAGCGTGGAAATCAGTTGACTATACAAAATAATCAGTTACTTGCAAAAGCTGTTTCGCAACTAAACCCTGTTCAAAAACCTGACTGAACAAGTGTAAATATATTCAATACATTTTAGGCCTTATGTGGCGATATCGACCGGAAACATATGGATAAGCAGTAGTAATAAACTTTAAAATACAAAAAATTAATACACAACTTTATATGCTAAGCATTATGGTGTTATTTAATATTTCATGTTAAAACTTTTCTTTTTCTGCAATCAATCCTTTTCCATTATAGTTTCTTAAAATAAATAAATAAGTGTTAATCCTTCCGTTAATTTAAGTACTATTTATTTTTGCATATTTACATAGTTTTTAGACGTAAGATGTAGTAAAAGTATTGATCAAATAATTGAATAAATAAGAAGAGGAACACAGCAAATCTAAAAAGATAAAAGATTTTAGTCTTAATTTCTTCTCATTACAATTTATAATTTTATTATAATTTTACTTCACGATTCTCCCAACTTATTCCTCCCTTATTTTGTGTAATCTTAAAGCTGTTCTCAGACTACTTAATCCTAAGAGGGAGAGACAAAGAAGCAATAATACAACGAGGAGAAGAAGATGAAATAGAGAATTTTGTGCTTGCGTTTATATGAAAGGCTGCATATATCTGCATTTGAAATATAATAAAATTATAATTCCAATGAACATTTAATTTATTTAGTTACATTTTTTCCAAAACCTGTAACTTTTTAAATAATTTTTCTAGGCAAATCAAATTTGGTATGTTTCAACGGCATATATTTAATTGTAAAAAAATATTAAAACAGTTTTACAACTTTTACTTCTAAGTTACACTTAAAAATGTAAATAAATAACGCAAAACAAAATGGAAAAAACTTCATGTATGCTTTGAATTGACGTATGAAAGCCTACTATAGATGACAGATGAATTCAGTTGTTAACCTTCATTGATTAGAAGTAAAATGAGGTATCTTAGTGATGTGTAAGTTGCTCGTGCTGTCACCCTTATTCGCATGTTAGCAGAGACCTTGGACTTCCCCTTCTGTTATTCAGCATTTATGGAATTGGTTTTGGGAGACTGGCCAATATGGCAGATGAGCTGGACAAGGTCGAAATCGAAAAACTACTCAAAATCAAGACCGATTTTTTGTCCTTTCCTCTCTACGTAAGCGTATTGCGTATTGAATAGAAATTTCTGATCAAACTGTTAGAAACAGATTAAAAGAAGCGAATATGAAACCAAAAAGACCTGTCCACGCACACCGCCTTACGCAGCATCACTAAGCAGCGCGAATTTTGTTTTCTCTGGATCACAGAGATTGGCAACTTCGTCACTGGACGCCTGTACTGTTTAGAAACGAGTCCAGATTTCGTTTAACTCGTTACGACGCACAGACGGGTATTTGAGCATTCTACGCGGCCAAAAGTGAATTTCACAAAATTGAAAAAACCATCTTAAATCAACTACCTGAGTCAAGGGACATTCCAGTGAATAATATACAGCATCTCCCACCCTTTTCCCGTGGACGCTGTGCTGACAGCGTCATTAGAAACTTGGGCATCAAACCTAGCATACGTGACTGTTCTCGGCGATTTTTTGAAAACCTTAATTTTCAAAGTGAATAATTATTTTTCTACGTTAATTTTGTGCGGAAAAGTGATGGATTCTGATTCTACAGGTAATTTTCTATTGTACTGCAATATTGGTTTTTCTATTTTATTCTATAAATGTACTCTTTTGATGACGTAAAAGTAACATCTATAATAAGCATGATTTTTCAGAGAAGTTTATGTTCATCAACGTATTACTTACAGTATCGAGATAGATCCGGTGTCCTTTCTTATTAATATTAGAACTTTAGAGTATTGAGTAGTAGATAATCAAAAAGTTTGCCGCGGAAAAGCGCCGATAAACGAAATCTCAGTAACTTAATTTTTTTCCTACGAAAATGTCTGAATATGTGAATGATGTTGCATGTATTACAAAGCAACATTTTGCTTATTTCAGGAGCAGTGGGTACTTCGGGGGTACGGATAGTGACCCGCAAATTGTTATTCGACCTCATGAAAACTTATAGCAAGTCAAATTTCGAACAAATACTAAATTGCTTAGAAGACCAACTTTTGTCGCGTGAAGAATTCACTGAAGACCAATACAAAAAATTTAAACGCAGTTTCGCACATTTCAAATCCGAAGTGAAATCAAGATGGACCAAAACACATAAAAAGGAAGACGTTTTTCTCAAAAACAATCACCTGTTGTTAGAAGGAACATTTGAAATTCCAGTGGCTACGCAATATCGGCCAGGTCGACCTCGAAAATCGTTTGGAGGATCCAGTGAAACGAGTAAAAGAAGGAAAACAGAGGAGATTCGTTTTACTTTAGAAGACGGTATTATTGTTTACGCAGCACAAGTTGAGTTAAGTAAATCTGGAAAAAAAGATACTTCCAATGTACTAAAAGATATTACTTGCACCCCAACACGAGCAACAAAATACAAAAGAGTATATGCCACTTCCAAAACTG
Source organism: Amphimallon solstitiale (assembly GCA_963170755.1). NCBI lineage: Eukaryota > Metazoa > Arthropoda > Insecta > Coleoptera > Scarabaeidae > Amphimallon > Amphimallon solstitiale. The sequence goes on along the minus strand of OY720684.1, from coordinate 47,865,814 downwards.
AAAACGCTTTGCGTCTGACACCGTTCCAAACATTGAAAATGTTTATAGATGCTGATTTAACACGAGGATAATATGAAATAATTCGACATACTAATAAAAAGTTCTTCCCGTGTTATAGTTTAATACAGCAAGCAAAAAAAGTGTTATCCGCCCCGAGAAGCATGCACAGTGACGAGTACCAACGCCGAAAGCCTATTGCATTTTTTAATCGATATTACCGTTAAACGCTTATCTGATTCCCTTGAGAGGTGTTATCAACAATACTAGAGGAAGAAAGGGATACATTAAAAATTATATGTAAATGGGGATGCGATGGGTCGCAGCAATCCCAGTTCAAGCAAAAATTTGATGAGGAAGGTGATCTAGATACCAATATTTTTCAAAGCTGCTTTGTACCTGTGCGATTAGTTTGTGGCAAAGACTGTGAAAGAGTATTGGGGGAAAATCCCACACCTTCTTCTCCACCGTTCTGCCGCCCAATTAGATTCCGTTTTGTGAAAGAGAATACTGATATCACAAATGAAAAGATGAAGTACGTTCAAAATTCCATAAACTCTTAAATAGCAATTGAGGTTGATGGAAAAAAGTTTTTCGTCAAACATCTGTTCATAATGACAATGGTTGACGGAAAAGTCTGCAACGCAGTTACTGGCACAACATCTACGAATCGTTGCTACATCTGTGGTGCGACTTCCAAAGACTTCAACCAACTGGATAATAAAAAACAAATATCTTTTGAGCTATTGAATTTGGACTGTCGATTTTACATGCCAGGGTAAGATTATTCGACAGCATTCTCCACTTGGCATACAAATTGCCCGTAAAGAAATACAGAAAAAGAAAAACAAAAGAGGAAAAACAAATGGAGAAAGAGAGGAAAACAGTAATACAGGACAAATTTTGCAAAGAAACTGGTATATTAGTGAATATGTAAAAAACAAATTTCGGTAATACGAATGATGGTAACACGAGTAGAAGATTTTTTTGAAGATCCGAAATTAGCTTAAGAGATTAGAGGCATCAGTTACGACTTAATTTATATGTTGAAAGTCATACTGGAAACCATTTCATGCGAATTCTTGATAGATGTAGAAAAATACGACAAATATGCACTGGAAACTGTTCGTTTATATGTCGAATTGTGCCCTTGACATCCAATGACACCAACAGTGCACAAAATACTAATTCACAGAGCAGTCATAATAAAAAATCATTGCTACCTATTGGACAATTATCTGAGGAGGCAGCAGAAGCTCGTAACAAGCATTTTATGACATATCGCCAAGACTTTTCAAGGAAATTTTCTAGAGAGTCCTGTAATAAAGATACATCCAACCGAGTCCTCTTGAGCTCAGATTCCTTGCTCAGTAGTATAAACACTTTTTAAAAAAGAAAATTTTCTTCGTTTCTTTCTGAAACCATCAATATGCTTCTGACAGCACAGTCAAACCCAATGATTCTACCATCTGAAAACGACTAAGGGAAATTTATTTCTGAAGAAGTTTAATTTGTAATTTTTTCCTTCCTAAACCATATTTTTCATAAAATAAATGTATATATATATTTACAAACACTATTGTTGTATCCTTTATACCGTTTAGAAGCAATATAAGCTTAAAAAAATGTTGGCCGCGTAGAATGGTCAAATACCCGTATGTGCGACGGTCGAGTACGTGTATATAGACGTCCTGGTGAAAGCTACTCAGCCACTACTATACTGGAAGTGGATAGATTTGGTCTTGTATCTGTGATGGTTTGGGCTAGAATCGGTGTAGACTACAGAACTGATCTTCTTGTGGTTCCTAATAGACTAAATGCAATGAATTACATCGAAAATATGTTGGAGGACCATGTGGTGCCTGCTGCATATGGCGTCGGTCCGAATTTCATCCTAATGCAGGACAATGCGAAGCCACATACCGCCGGCATCACCAAAATTTTTTTACAAGAACGTGGAATTCAGGTCATGGAATGGCTGACGTTAAGTCCTGACCTAAATCCTATTGAACACGTGTGGGATCTACTTTACCGATGTGTTCGCAAGCGCCCTAATCAACCACTAACCTTACAGGAAAAAACACAAGCCTTGATTAAGGAATGGAAAAGCATACCCCCAAGACTAGTGCGAAGCATGCCACGCAAGTCTGAGGAAGTGATTCGTGCTTGTGGAGGGCATACACGGTATTAAACCTCACCGATCCACAGAAAACCCTATCACAGTTGTTTCCATTTTGTTTTGCGATATTAATTTACATTTTTAAGTGTAACTTAGAAGTAACCAGGAGTTGTAAAATTGTTTTTGTAATTTTCTTTAGTTAAATATATGCCGCTGAAGTATAGCAAATTTAATTTTCCTTGACCTCTTATTTAAAAAGTTACAGGTTTTGAAGAAAGTGTTTCCCTAATTTTGTTGAGCAGTGTACGAGGGGAGGTAAAAATACTCGCGGAATGGAGGGGATAGAAAGGAGAGATTTATGGTTTCTGCACCTGGCACTAGACGGCGACTCAATGCAACTGTAAACGTCAAATGTCAGTGCGATTGGTTCAGTGACGTTTGAGATATCGTCAGTTAAAGTAGTAAATCGCGAAGGTAACAAGCACTATGAACAAAATTGAATAGCGTGCTGTGATTAAATTCCTCATTAGGCAAGGAAAAACGCCACAGACTATTATGAAAGAGATGTCGTCTGTTTATGGGGACTCTTGCCCTGGCAAAACAACGATTTACAAATGGCATAATCTGTTTAAACAAGGTAGAGAGTCTATTGAAGACGATCAGCGTTCAGGCCGACCGACTGAGGCGACTTCTGCAGACATTGTGGAAAAAATAGAAAAACTTGTCCTTGAAGATGCTCGGTTGGAGAAAAAACAAATCGCAAAAATAGTCGGAAATCATCTACGGCAGTTTTGAACATGCTTCATCAACATCTTGGCATGTCTAAAGTCAGTGCAAGATGGGTACCGAGAATGCTCATATCGTTTCAGAAGCAACAACGCATCGAGTGTTCGCGCGAGTTTTTGAATTTGTTTAGCGAGAACAGAGACGAATTTATGAAGCGGATTGTGACTGGGGACGAAACTTGGGTTCATCACTATGATCCTGAGTCGAAGCAGGAATCCATGCAGTGGCACAAAAAAGGCACGGCACCGCCTAAAAAGTTCAAGGTGTCACAATCGGCTGGAAAAGATTATGGCTGCGGTGTTCTGGGATTCAGAGGGTATTTTAATGATTGATTATAAGGAAAAGGGTGTCAGTATCACGGGACAATACTACGCTACGATATTAGAGAAACTAAAAAACGCCATTAAAAGAAAAAGAAGGGGAAAATGGACTCGAGATGTTCTCCTTTAGAACGACAATACACCCGTTCACAAGAGTCATGTTGTGATGGATGCCCTACACAGGTGCGACTTTGCAACACTAAGCCACCCTCCTTATAGTCCAGATTTGGCCCCGTCTGACTACTATTTATTTCCAAAATTAAAAAAAGAACTTCGAGGAAAAAATATTACTCATAATGAAGAAGTGAAGTCGGCTGTTTCCATCTTTTTTGCAGGCCTTGACAAAAAATTCTTTTTTGATGGTATACATAAATTATTTGAAAGATCTGAAAAATGTATTAGGATCAAAGGAGAATACATCGAAAAGGAAATTTTAATTTGTGTTTCATTTCACGCCCCTTCATCGTCATTCCGCAAATATTTTGACCTCCCCTCGTATATTAGAGAAAATGTATACCTACGTTTCTTTATTTACATAAATCACCTTATACATATTGGGTTATGTTAAAGATTCCCCAAATAGTATCGTTTAAGGTAATTATAATATCTCAAAAGTAGGTACTCAGTTAGCCGAACAGCTACAAAAAGGGTTAATAAAATAAAATCATTTCAAAAATTGGGTTGCCCTTAAATTTTAAAGAGAGATTTATGGTAAGGGCAAGTAATCGGAAAAATTCAATTTTGTTAGAGATCCATTAATTGTCAAACGAATTTCGTATTAAACTGTTCCTGTATTTGAAAATAAAACATCCGCGTTGGAAAATGCAATTACACAGGAAAAGCCTTAGAGCTACATAACATATTTGTTATTCAAAACGCAACGGGCGGCGCTATAAACTAAATGTAATTAACAAATTTTATTAAAAAGTTATACATAACGGCCGGAGCGAACACAATGCACATTGCACATAATACAAAAATCAAATTTTAAATGTTAACAAATTCGAGGACTAACTTTTAATTGTTTTATTGAAATTTTTCTAAACGCTATAGTCTGTTGATCAAATAGATAGACATATAAAATGCGAAATGCATTATATCTTGCATATAACCAATTCTTCCATATAACCAACAACACATGAACCTGACCTTAACTATGAACACTGTAATCACGATTCCCACTCATCATATAGTAATATTTTTCTATTCGCTGCAGTATTTTTTTATTCGCTACAGATATTATTAATGTAAGGAGTTTATGCCTAAAACACTTGATGGGAACAAATATTAATGCAAATCAGACTTATATCCAAATACTATGGGTGAATTACAGAGTAGACACAAAATTTTCAGTCTATCTGTTTAGTGAACGTTTGGTAATGTGCTATTCTACTACCTGTTATTTAGAATTCCACCAAAAATGTGTACGAGATACTAGACGGTTTGCGATTCTTTTCATTTTTTTTTCCAGTTAATTCATTTGTACGAATTGTTTTTAAATGGTATTTAATTATTATTAATATAGCTTGCGTATTTTAGGAAGCTTAGAGTTTTATTTTACTTCTATGGAATTTTATTCTGCCAGCCATTACTGGCGATATTTCTTTACTTCGATTCCCACATCGATTTTACATTGAACGCAGTCTTATCGCCATATTATTTCCGTTTTTAATAGACTGAAACACCTGTAGAATTCTTGAAGCGATCATCATGGCAGAAGATTAGTAATTATGTTCCGTTTCGGCAAAATCACGCTTGTTATCTTAGTTTACGAATAACAAGAAGCAGATGCAGACAGTTAGAAATGTATAAAAGTGAAAATGTGAGCAATTAAGCGTTGAAGCATCACTATTATCAGCGCAGTTTCTTCAACTGGCCTTGATTTATCTAAGACATGCATTAAACTCCACCACACAAATAGTAATGTCTATGTGTCAAAAATATAATATAGAATTGTATAATTCAAACATGAAAATGTAAAATATATACATATGTTTGTAGTCACAGACATTTATGTTTCTACTTTATTTGGTTTCATCAGTGTGACACAACTAAAAAGGTGTGTATTAATTTAAATAATATGTGTATTTAAAATTATGTGCATATATTGTTTTGATTACAAGGTTCTCGGATCCATTTCTATAATCAAACTTTAGATACGATTACCACTAAAACCGGTTCTAGGAGAGCAATATGCCAACTGATATGCTGAGCTACTTCAATATTGGTGCTGCCTCATCAAAACATGAGAAACAACGAGAAGCCTGACAAATTAAAGGAAGCAAAAGAAAGAACAGTTTAAGTAATAATTAGCACTAAGCCCAATCATAATGCTGAATACAGAACGGCAAAACACGCTCTAAATGTCCATTGAGAGAATGACAAATGATACACTGAGGATGTTAATTCAGAGTTGTCATAGTATCATCAATTTATTAATAACTTATTTCTAAAGGAAAATAAGGTATAATTGAAGCTAGAACTAGATGTGAAATCTTTAATTACTTAGAATCGCCTGGACTTCTCTGTTTGTATATTGTAAAGAGTGAATGGCGATATTCTAAACATATTTGAGATGTATGTTTGCAATGTTATTTGGCTTTGTTATTTTCTCTGTCACATATTCCATATTCTCAAATTATGATTATGTTTGACTTTCACAATATTATGAAACGATGAAATAGTTTGAACCAAAATTCTAGATGCTTCCATTATTAATTATATTTGACTGATCAAGTTTCTCCAATTAATCGAAGATACAATCAAAGTTAGAAATCTAATAATTCTACATAGACAAATGACTATAATACAACGTTGTTGTTCAAGTTTCAATAATTTATTTGCAAATAATTCATCCTACAAATATCTATATGTAGACAGTTCAATAAATATATACTTTGCCTGATTGCTGTATCCTTTCAAGCCACACACAGAAAGAGAAAATGAACTTTTAACGTTATACATTTATTTAATTTGAGCCGTTGGTACCGTTGTAGACGGTATATACTCAATATATTTAAGTGTTTTCGAAATGATCTCAATTGAATTTAAATTCCAAGTTTCCAAGCCAACGGAGAACTTTAATATTCAAGGACAAGAACACAAATTCTTTATTGATTTTGCCCTCTTACTTGGGTCAAATCACCACATTGCAGGTGGATACTTCACATTTTCTAAAACTAATTCTTCTTTAATACTACCTCTAACATTCGTAGATATTTCTTTGGAAATGTACGTGTCGGCATATGTATATAATGCCGATATTCATTCGATATTTCTCAATTATAGTATACGAGGAGTGTCAGTTTAATTCCCGGATTGACGCTGCAGTAGTGGAGGTACCTGAAATAGAACCAACAATAAAACAGCATGTAATATATATACCGTAGTCGTCAAATTTTAATTTCGATTTATACTTCTATACCATGCAGAAGATGACCTTATAATATGCAGCGATGCCTGCTTGCTAACAGTGGTGGGAGAGCAACGCAGTGTCGCGGGGACCCTCACGCCTTACATTTCATAGGAAAGGTTTGTCGAGTGTACTGTCTTGGCAGCCTCGCTTATGTTTATCTTTAGTTTATTTCGTCGCGCTCTTTTCCTCTTTCTACTTTCGTATCAGAAATTAAAATATGTCGACTACGGTATATAGCTGTTAGTTCTTGAGTAGGACGCTAGCGCGCATATACATGTGTCTATCAGCCGTAATAAAACAACGAGTAAATATTAAATTTTGCTGTAAGTTAGGTGAACCTGTAACAGAGAGACTTACGAGACGGTGAAATTCTATGTATGGTGGCAACACCTTAAGTTGAACTACTGGGTTTGAGTGCTTAAGCACTAGAATTGGACGTCTATCGATCTGTTGAAACGCAGATACGATCGCAAAAATGCGTGAGCTTGAGACACGAGATCAACGAATAATTCTTCGAATGATGGCTGAAGATTTAAACATGAAATCATCCGAAATTTGTCGAATTGGCAACTTAATTTGATAAATGTTGGATGAAGATTTCGGGAAAAAAAAATTGTGCAAAGTTCGTGTCACACAATCATGCGGATGGGCAAAAACAGAGAAACGTTGCATCAGGCGAAGGCTTTGTTCAGATTTGTCGCCACAATGTAAATTTTCTAAACTGCATCCAGTAGGTTTGGAAAACACCACCAAGAATCAAAACCATGCTGATTATACGTTTTTTGATAGAGAGGGTGAACTCCGTGAAGAATTTTTATCGGGAGGACAATCAGTTACAGGTGCATACTACCTTGAAGTGATGAAGAGATTACTGAAGAGCCTTTCTCGAGTGCGACAACAATTTCGAGAAAAGAAAGATGGTTCTTGTTACCTGAAAATGCACACATTCCTCACTAATTGTAAGAGCATTTTTGGAGATGGAAGGAATTGTTGAGATTAATCACCGGGCTCGGAACCAGCGGATTTTTTCATCTTTCCTACAGTGAAAACTGTCCTCATAGAAAAAATCATCGAAATAAATACCATTTCTTCGGTGGAATTTGTTGAAAGTTTTCAAAACTTCCTCGACCTCGTATATAAGTAATATAATACATATGTACTTTTTTGAAAGAATGTTTTCAGGCATTAAAGATTATTATGCCTTTGTTGTTGTATATTCAAGAAGAATAAGGCGAACTGTATGAATTCCAGATACTAGTTTAAACACGTTTTATTTATGCAGGTCGTTAATTTCGGTGTCTTTAATGAGCCTTGAACATTCCATATCGACTTCCCACATTTCAGCCAAACCCTACCATTTTTTTTTTCATTTATTTGCTTCTCTAATAGTAAGCAACTGCATTTTTGGCATATTTTCCGGTTTAGTTTTAGCGAATACTGTCTCATTTTTGTAACATTATAAGGTATTACAAAAACTAAATAAGATAAATAATGCTTTCAGAATCGCTCAAGAAAGAGATGTATACATATCGATATATATATATATTTATACAGGGTGAGTCATTAGTAGCCGCTTCTTCGATTGCTCTTTTGTGTTTTAAATAAAAGAAACAGCAGTTAGTGGAGGATCCATGGTTGCTCGTGGCGCATATTGTAAAATACTTTAAGCTCTGGCGCACACCTAGTATTTTATTGAGTCATTTTGTTCCTTTTTTTATTCTCTTTCATTTTTGTTAACAATGTCCTATACCTATCTTTTCTAATTTTTGAGATAATTACTATACAAGCAATTAGCGGTCAATTAAAGAACTACGGGCGCTGTTCTCGGTACCCAAATATTGGTCCAATAAAGGCTGGAAACCGGCTGACTGCCTGAGTCAACTGTTAAAGAAAGTCGGTATACATTTATGTCAAACTTATAAAAGCATCGCCATTAGTTATCATCCAAATGAATTATTCTTATGAAGAGTTAATAGATATGATTGATATTTTGGGTGAATCTGAAAGAAACTCTTTGCTAGCATCCAGACTTTATGCAGAGCGATCCCTGGTTGAAGTCAACAGAAGCCAGAAACCTTCGAAAATATAAACTGGACGGTTTGAGTGAACAGAAAGCATTGAATATGAAAGAAAGAGCGGAAAAAGCAATAACTGGTGAGGATTAAACGTTTAAGGTACTTGCGAGTGTAGTTGAACACCCCCATACTAGTACTACGAAAATTAGTCGACAGTTAGATGTAAGTCAAATTTGAGAATCCAGAATAATTAGGAAATACGAAATTCACCCGTAGCATATTCATACACAGGGTTAGATGAAAGAAATTTTCAGAATCGCTTACAGTTTTGTCAATTGGCAGCAGATAAATTATCCTGGCTTTCTCATTTTTTTGTTGTTTACCAATGAACCCGTCTACTCAAGTGAATACGTTCATCGTCACAATTTCCGTTATTATAACACATAAAATCCGCCACTTTATCACACATGTAAACTTTCAAAATCGTTGGTCATTAAAACTGTGGGGAGGAATAGTGGGTAGTTACATAATTGGACCTTATTTCTTTGATGAAAATGTTAATGGAGGAGAGTATCTTCGCTATCTAAGAACGGATTTTCAAAACTTTTTGAAGACTTCAAATATGTCAGTAAGCATAACCTTTATTTTATTTCGATGTTAAGCAACAGTGTTAAAAATGAAATACTGCAACTGGACATTGCCGGAATTAAAAAATTTAAATACAATGCTCTTCATTCTATAAAATTATTACTCTTGGGATAGTTGGATATAACATTTACTTTGTTTGACAGTTGACTAAAGAAGTCGGGCGCCATCCCTGCCTTCCATTGGTTGAACGAATATTTTGGTGCATAGAACAACAGCGCTCCTATAGTGATTATCTCAGAAATTAGAAAAGATAGGTATATGACATTGTTAACAAAAATGAAAGAGAATAAAAAAAGGAACAAAATGCCTCAATAAAATACTGGGTGTTCCATTTAAAAAAAATAAGTTTTAGGTATTTGAAAATTTCAGGAAGTAGGCTTTGAAAAAACAAAGTTTATTGAGGTATTGTCGAGTGCAACTTTACCAAATAACGCAGAATTTTCTTGGCTACAAGCACCACCAAAGTTAATGTTTTTGCTTTTAAAAACAATGTGAAAATAATTTTTTTCTGAACACGTATTTTGGTCAAATATTTTCAAAAAAAATTAATAACTCGAAAACTATTGCCTCAATTTCAAAAAAAGAAAAGACAGTCGAACAGACAATTTAAAGCAGTACCAGAAAATCCAAATATATATAGGGTGAGTCATTTAAAAAAATTAAGTTTCGTGCATTTCCGGTGAAACCGGAAGTGCGTCAAAGCTTAAAGTATTTTTACAATATGCGCCACAAGCAACCATGGATCTTCCACTAATTGTTTTTTCTTTTATTTAAAATTAATTGATGACAAATTACTTGCATTATTTTATTGTTAATGATTTTTTAGGAAAAGAAATACATTACCCCGAGGACTAACACATATGCATTAGTTTCGTTTAACAACGTGAACACTCGTCAGCTCGGTCTGTAATGCATCGATTTTCCTATCTACCGAAATTTGTATATATACTCACGGTGACGATCTTTGCAAGTATGAGAGATAATTTCTTATCATTCTCATTTAATGAAGGAATATTAATTACTATGTTTTTCCTTCTACAATATTACAGCACATACAGTGCACTCTGTGTTGGAAACACAGAAATCCAAATTTCATTCTGGATAATTACAATTATTATTTTATATCATTTGTCATCAATTAAATAAAAATGCCGCTAAATCCAAGAAATATGTGTTTAATATGTACATACATTAACCACATATAAAATAATAATTATATAGATATATATATTCAAGAAAGAAGGTGACCTTGTTTCTTGAATTATCCACCGACACATGGCCTATGATACCAATTTATATATATAACATAACATGATATATGTGTTTAATATATATTAACAACATATTAAATTTGTATATATGCCGCCTGATTTTCCTATTTTCTCATTTTGTAATTGTCGTCCAAGCCAGGAATGATAAATCAATAAAGGAAATATCGTTGGTACATAATAAAAAAAAAAGGAGAAAGACTATCGAATTATTCCACTGTAGTGCAACCTCAAACACGTGTTTCAGACTCGTTGGTTACAGTCAGTACGGTGTGGCCAAGGAATAAGGTGGGATATCCTTGGAGATAGAAACAAAAGGAAGACCATCGGGGAGGCAGATCACCAATTGCAGCGCAAATTTCAGAAGATCCTCAGGTGTGAGTGACAACAACCGACACTTCCGCGAGGCAAACATTGTCAACCCGCGTGTCGTCCAACCCAGGAATGATAAATCAATAAAGGAAATATCGCGGATACATAATAAAAAGAGGAGAAAGACTATCGAGTTATTCCGCTGTAATGCAACCGCAAACACGTGTTTCAGACTCGTTGGTCATCATCAGTACGGTGTAGCCAAGGAATAAGGTGGAATATCCTTGGAGATGGAAACAAAAGGAAGACCATCGGGAAGACAGACCACCAATGTCAGAAGATCCTCAGCTTTGAGTGACAACAATCGACACCGCCGCTTCCTTTCCTTTCCTTAAAGCAAATATGTTTATCTGAAATGGGCAGTAAAGTAAATCATTATTGCACGGTTTTGGTGTAAGTTGGCTTGCATAAGTTGTCACTAGTTGATAGCTGACAGCGGAAACTTGTAATAATCAATGTATCAACACAATTAACTTTCAAAAGTAACATAAAGACATGGTTTGCCTTATTACGGGCGATTTGAGGTAAAAATGGCACTTTACTGCTTTGTTACACAAATAACTTTTTATCGACAACTGTTAGTAAACTCAAGTTTGCAAAAAAAAAAAATTATATCTATAACATAATTAAAAAATAACATATTAATTAATAAAATTATTATCTCTCTTAAAATGCAACTTTATATGCAGTTTTATCTTTTTAATGAGATATGTTATCGCGAATTGTTGCGGTATATATACGCAAACAATTAGTAAATCAACATCTTTAAGGGAATACCATTACGTTAGAATGAAGTTTGTAGTTCTTCTGATATCTGTGGTAGTGCTGGCAACTTCGTCACCAGGTAAGATTTCTAATAAAGTAGTTTAATACGTAACCAATATTTTAATCTATAGTCCAGCAAACCAGGCGCTATGATCCTAGAGAGGAAGATATGTATAGGACTCGCTATCTTCTACTAGAAGATGAGGAAGGCAACCTCTATACTGAAGATCTCTTCCAAGAAATACCATCTACCAAAGCGTCTGTATCAGATGTAACTATATACTTGTATACAAGAAATAATGAAAATTCTCCAAATGTTATACCATCGGATGGTGTTGACTCCCTGCCACAGTCTAATTTCGTGGCTAGTAGAATTAATGTATTTCTTATTCATGGTTGGAATAATCATTACGAAAGCGACATCAATAAGAATATAAAGCCTGCAGTTTTGAATGTAGTAGATGCAAATGTTTTTGTAGTTGATTGGAGTAGCATCACAAATGGTCTTTACACCCATTCCTTTTCACAAGTAAAGTCTGTTGGAGACATTGTAGGAGATTTTATTTTCTCAGTCATGACCAGTTATAATATTGATTCTTCAGGCTTCTACTTAATAGGTCATAGTTTGGGCGCTCACGTATCCGGATGTGCAGGAGCTCGCGTTAGAATATTGAGCAATTCCTTAGTCAATTCGGTTGTTGGTCTTGATCCTGCTGGGCCACTATTTTCAACTGGTAATATTGACAATCGCATTGACACTACTGATGGTGATTTCGTTCAAGTCATCCACACGAACGGTTGGCTGTTGGGTTTTGGAAGCGCATTAGGTCATGCCGATTATTACCCCAACGGTGGATCTAGCCAACCAGGATGCGGATTAGATATTACCGGAAGTTGTGCACATAGTCGGTCTTACGAATATTACGCAGAGTCTATCTTGTCATCTGGATTCCTTTCATATGCATGCTCAAGCTCATCAAGTTACGACAACGGAGAATGCAACGGTAACCAGCAATCGTATATGGGTCTTTTCTACGTTGATAAATCGTAAATATTTTAATAACTATAATGCAATGATACAAAATACTATATTTTTATCTATTTTAGGGCTTCTGGCGATTACTACCTCAACACGAATAGCGACTCCCCTTACGCTTTGGGTTAAATCTTCACATTTTTGTGTAGGATGTACATACTATAATTGTAATATTACTTATTACGTTGTGCAACATCAAAATATAATAAATACAAAATAAAATACTTTTTCTAATTCCTTCAGTTGAAATCTTAATGCTACTCGTGCATAGCAAATATATGATTAAAACTCTATTGCATAATGGGGTAAACTTGTTAAATAATGTAAATAATATATTGTGTAATACTGTACAGTGGAATTAAAAAAATAAAACATGGGCTTCTGTACTGGATATATGGTACAGTATACAAATTATCTACGAAATTGATTGATTATAATAAATACCGCCCCTCCAATTTTGAGAGGTTAGATATTAAACTAACACCAAATTGCTGACTTATCTTGTTTGAAAAAGTATTCGGTAAGTTTACAATCTTTTGTGTGATTAATAAAAGCATGTAACCTCTATATTTTAATATTTATTTTGCAATTGAAGTGTTTCATTTATTACTTTTTCAGTGTCATAGTTTTAAATTTCAAAAGATGCAGTGAATTCGCAATTATAAAGATTTATTGTATATAATAGGTCTTTTCGTTTGTTTTAAAAGTGTACACCGTTGTACACCAACTACACATTTTTATCATTCGCTTGTTGTGGTGCGTAAAGTGTGCACTACATTTATGTCATAACACGCATTCGTTTGTTTGAGTGTTTTTAATTTTTGGGTGAAAAAGTGTACAATTTATACACCTGGTTTGAAGTCCGTGGAAAAGGTGACCACTCGTGGAGCATGCGCAATAAGTTTTATCACGTATTAGAAACCAAAATAAGAATAGGTTAAGTAAAACGGTACGAATCGATTTTTGTTTTAATTCTGCCAGTATTTATTATTGTTTTATTATTTTTTTATCAATTAAAATGGAGGAACTTGGAGAAATAAAATTCATTATACAAGGCGTTGTACTCTCGTTAAGAGATCATGTAGAAGTAATAGATCGACTTAGAAACGGTATAATAAGTCTTTCGATTATCACTGCGGTATTCTACTACTATTGAATAATTTTTTCAGATGATCAGTTTGCAATAGAATTCTTCCATAAAGTATTACGTGAGGATAAACTAATTCCCTACGGATTACGAGATGACCAAGAAATTTTAGAAATTACGAGAATATCTGAGACCTATGAAACAGAAGTTGTAGAAGTTTTGCATCAAAATAATACAGAAAGTAAATTCTTGTTTTTTATACATATTAACAGGTTGTCTTTTTTTTTCATTTTAACTTTGCAGGAACATTACAAGTGTTCGACAGTTAGCTAGTAAGAGGCTTATAATAAAATTTAAATAACATAACTAAATGCCAACATTGAGCTGTTCCAAAATAGTTCAAGTAGAAATGCGAAACTATTAATTTATTGTCTAGATACTTTCAAAAACACCTGGACTTATGAAGCCACAAAATTCCTCTTATCGTTATACAAGGAATATATTGGCAATGTTGGGAAAACAATAAAACTGAAAAATAAGAAATTGCTATGGAAATTGATTGAAAGTAAGATGAGAGAGAAAGGATATACTTTTAGCAATATACAAATAGAAAATCGATATAAAACCCTAGATAGAAGATTTAAGGATGTAAATGCAAATAATAAACGATGTGGCAGGGGAATACTTAAATGTTCATTTGAACAGTATGTGTGTTTTACTATCTGTGTTTTGAAAATACTTACCATTTTTTTTCAGAAAAATAGTTGGAATAAACTCCGAGAGAAGGTCTGTTTTCCCTGAATTTTTATTAGATTCTCAAGGTGGTGGACAAAGGAGGGAAGACATTCAGATAATAAATGTGAAAGAAGTAGTAGAAGCTGAGGGTGTATCAAATACCGAAAGAAACACTGATGACATAGAAGATATTCCAGCAACTACGAAGGAAAGAAACCCAAGAAGAGAACCTTCACAGTCAATATTGCAAGAGCCAATACAGATTCGAGAGTTACAAGAAAAAGAACATTCTAGAAAAACCGAAGAGGGTAGGAAACGGGAAGAATTTATGAATAATTTCCTTAAGCTAGAAGAAGCAAAATTAAAAGCATACAAAGAAAGGACTGACATTTTAAAAGAATTATCTTAAATAAATTTATTAATTGTGATATATAAGTGCCATTTATTTGAAGTGAATTGTTTTTTAGTTTATTTAATTATGTTTCATTATATGTCAAATGAGAATAATTTTATGTAAAATGTAGTTTATTTGGAATATTTATTTATATTACAATAAATTTGTTATATTAATGTTGCTGCAATGGTGTCTCTTTTTTGTTTTCCTGCTATCGAATCCTCCACTTCGTTGGGTATGTTGTCATGTTCTGCAATATCTGGTATGCTTTCATTTTCTTTTAATTTACAATAATAAAGCTGTTTAAATCTTTGGTTAAGAATGCCAAAAGTGTGCTCTATAACCACCCTTGCCTGAGACAGCTTCTGGTTAAATAAGTTTTGGTTGTGTGTCAAATGACCATTATCACGGTAGGGACATAATAAATTATTCAAACATGGATATGCTGAATCTCCAAGAATATGATTGCCTGAAACAAAAGAAAATGGTGATTATTTTAATTCTATGTATTTAGCTTTGAACAGCTTACTGCCACATAAATTTGGTAATTTATGAAAAACAATGGAATTCTTGAGTACTCTTGCATCATGTACCGAGCCGGGATATCCAAAAAATATATTAATAAATTTCTTTTCATGGCTGCATATACCTTGCAAATGCAGTGTTATGTTACCCTTCCTGTCCACATAGTCATCCTTACTATGTGATGGTGGATCAATAACAAAATGTGTCCCAACTATGCAACCTGTAAATAAATAATTACACTAAAGTAACAGAAATTTGGATTCCTCAAAACTTCAGCTTTTGCGAAATATCAAAATGTGGATGGTTATAAAATCCAAAACATAAACTAAGTACATAGCAATTTTTTTTAAACTTAAGAAAATGTACTGATAAAACAGGAATATGTATGATTGTGAATTTAATTTATCTATTTATTATTTATAGAGTAAGATCAATACATACCAATTATATTAGGTATTTTACACTTTGTATAATAGTGTACACTTGTTACGATCTGCTGCAATTCATTTGGCCATTTTAATATATCTTTCGACATATTACTTATAAAATATGTTACTCTCTTTATTATGGTGTGCACTGTAGATAGTGATATGTCAAAACGATCTGACAAATCACTAAAGGAACATGCCTCATGACCTGCAAACCATAAAAAAACTAAAATTTGAAATTCTGCAGATTTAAGTCTACCATTTGATGTTAGCTTTTCATACTCTTCACTGCTTTCATATTTGTTTTGTAAATATTGAAAAGTTTCCTTATTAACACGAAAGTGTTTGATGAATTCTTTTTCGCCATACAACTTCACTGTCTCCAAATATTCCTTTATGGATGTTCTCTTCTCGCGACTTTGAAATAAAGAAATTATATTTGCTATATCAGCATCACTTTCGTGAGGGTCCAATATATTTAAAATGTCCAGTATCATATATGAGCCTCTTTGTGAAAGTTCATTTTCGTTAAATTCACACATAAAGTCCGCCATTTTGTATACACAGTATAGAATTAAAAAAAGGCTTTATGAAGTGTACAACTAAACCACTCACAAGATTTTTCTAACAAATACAAAAGTTTCCGCCTTTTTACTTTTAAACTTACTCCGCCCGCCACATACGAGTGTTCATGGTGTAATACACCGAAAATCAGCTGCTTTTTAGTGTATTTTAATTGTAGTGTATTGTAACACGAACTACAGTAGACCGAAAAACAAACGAAAGAACCTAATATGTATACCTAAAGGAACTTGTTAAAACTCAGAGAATGGCTGTGAATGGAGATAAAATGTGTCGTACGTATCGTCTTTTTGGGACCAAATGTTTTGAGAAATGAACAAGAATAATATATTTTGAACCAAACCGGAAAAATAACAGTATGCTATTATAAAGAATATAAATCTAAACCGTAAACAAATTCTTGGGCAATACAGCCAAAAAGAACAACTATTCATAACTATCTATCAGGGTGGTCCAAAATTTTAAAAATTCGAAATTTGAAATGCAAACCTTCTAATTTCTTTCTCTCGGGCCTAAAAACATCTTACAATAAATTTCAACCAAATTTAATGACATTATCCCATGCCGATGTGGACTTAAACATTTACCATTACAAACAGCACCCAGTTAAACCTGTTTTTGGGTACAAATTTATGTACTGATTTTTATCGAATAATTTTTTTACCAATCTTACATATTGGGTGAAGAAAATGTACCTAATTTTATTATATTTCACTTTGGGTTATAAAAAGTAAGTGGTCAACATATTTAAGGAAATAAATTATTTATACAAACTTTAACTCTTTAACTTCTCAATGTCTTTTTAATGTAATTGGGAAGGAGCTTCCTGTGCTTCATTACGCATTGTAAAATAAATTGTTTTTGATCTTCATTTTCAGTAAGTAGTCCATTATACTCTTGCAACAATTGCTCTCTCAGTAATGTCGTTAACACAAACCAACGTTCCCACAATCTTTTTGCTCCCGTTTCCGATACATTTCTCCGTCTTTTGTCAAATTTCTTTAAAGTTCTTTCCATTCTATACGCAAGTCAATCAATTTCTTTACGTAATTCGGAACAGTTCTAGTGGGAACTCGAGCTTTCTCCCAAAAAAATAAGCGTTGCTGAATTGGCGCTTTCACTAATTTTCGACTTTACTTGAGGCGTATTATTTAAAACTTGTCCATTTGAAGGCAATTTTGCACCTAGAATTTGATGCGTAATTTTTCCCCCAAGAACAATATTCTCATCACTTCTCAATTTTCCAAACATTTTTCAGCAGAACATAACTGAAAAGGTATATCGGTGGATATTGGGAAGATTTGTCGATACGCGCGCACGCGTCTCAAAATGACATGCTTTAACGTGTTACCAACAAGCGGAGTTCTCGTCGCATGGGTAACATCCGACTTTATGCTAAGATGCACCACAGGTTAAAAAATTTTAGAATTATTATATTCACTTACAGCTTTGTTTTTAGCGCAAAACACGTGAAATTGAATATTATTCGGTTTGGTAAATGTTTAAGTCCACATCGGCATGGGTTAATGTCCTCGAATTTGGCTGAAATTTTTTGTACGATATTTTTAGGTCCTAAAGAAAGAAAAAGAAGGTATGCGTTTCAAATTTCGAACTTTTCCAAATTTTGGGCCACCCTACTATCTATATTGTCGTCCTCCTTCTTTGCTTCGTCATGCTCAACATTTTCTGGGTCATAAAACCTTCTTCCCTTTTAATACATTGTATCAGGTGCTTTATATTAAGCAATTTTTCTTTATTTTAGAAAATCTGTATATACAAAGTCAGGAATAAAGGTGGCTTTCTGCTAGCCTAACTTGTAGAAAATTCAGTCAGAATATGAACCAATCATTCTACTTCTCATTTGCAGTTTCTTCTTTCTTGGGAAGAGAACTGTTCAACATATTGATAGACTAGTGCATTTCTTTATAATCTCGTACCCTAATAACGTGTGGGTTTGGTTCAGGCAGAAGCTAGTGCTTCAGAAAAACCGTATGAAACAGTTTTTTGATTCGAGTAGATTTAATAAGAACATAGTAAAGGCTTTTTTTCTATTAACGCAAAATATCTGTTAACTGGTATAATCGAATGACCAGGCGGCGGATATTTTACCACAATCTCTTCAAAAATAGACACCATAACTGAATAAGTGTAAAGAAATTCATTTTTATTTTCTAAAAGCGTTTATCGCAGAGTATTATTAATTTCACGTTTTGAACTTCTTTATTTTTTTATATAGTAACCAACTTCCGTAATTGCCTCTTTCGGCCCTTTTGCAGAAAAAAATCTGTAAATAAGAACATTTTAGCTTCATTGGTGACAATGTCATTAATGGAACCACATCTATCTGAGTTAGTCTTTATATTACTGGAAAGGGAAAGTTCTTTTGGAAATCGAAAGAAATAAATAATTCATTGTCGTTAGTATTATCTCTTTTATCTTTCATTTTGTCAAAAAAAGTGTGTGCTGTTTTGATAAAAATCTGCACTTTAGGAGAAATTATCAGCTCATATTTTGAGCGTTATAACAATATGCGCATATATCTTTCATGGGGTGCGAAAATCTATAATTGAAGTCTTCATCACACACTTTATACAAAAAAGTAGAATAGGAAATCGTTTTCTCAGTATGCGGTTAATTATATTTGCGGTAAAATTCAGCAATACTTACATCGGAGGGAAGATACTTTTTAATTTTATTGTCCGTGCAAATATAGTGTGACTCCAGTGAAGGCATAGATTCCAAGAAATTATATAATGTTGCAATAGCTTCTGATTGGATTTGATCTGTCGTTTGCCCCTTTCGTCTGTCATATCATAAATTTCAAAATTTAAATCTTCTTCAAATCGTCACATTTAATACCATGTAGCTTTAAGAAAAAAATCGACAGATAGTCGCAGATATTTTTCTGGTACTGTGAGTAACAGTATATGTGAAAACATTTCGCATGGGTTTGATGTTTCGTAATATTGTAATGGGAATAGCATACAGCCTCTTTACTTTGCTCTGTGTGAGATTTAAAACTATTGAAACAGTCTAAAATTGTCTAGTATCTTCTCGTGATAATTTTTCAGCATACTCACGTCGAGAGGTTCAAGATAGACTGTATTCTGCTTAGGCTGCTTTTGTTTTTAAGGTGTCGTTTCCACTGGTCAGGGTTTGAATGTTTTTACTTTCTTAAACGTAGTATAAGGAAGTATTGTGATGATGAAAATTTTCGATCTCGTGATTTTTGCAGATGTCCACGTTTTGAAGTCTCCTGATACCAAAGAAGTGGTTTTTAAAAAATGTCTGTGTGTGTGTGACCACGATAGCGGTCAAACCGCTATAGCTATCTATTCCAAATTTTGTATTTAGTAGTATAATCTCCCTCTTGAGAACTGATTAGATTTTCAGTAAAATCGGCAGACCGGAAGTAGTAGTTTACTTCGGTGAAAAAATCGAATTTTGTCAATATTTCGTCAACTACTAAGTTTAGACAAATTTATAAAGAATTCATATGTACTTAGAATTGAAATTTTGAACAATTTTATTAAAAAAGTTTTACGAAATTCCTACCGGAAGTAGGTGTTTTACTCTTATCGACAGTCAGTTTTTTACAAATATTTTGCAAGTCGTGCTTTTTAGACAGGTACGCTACGAATATAAAAGTATTTAGAACTTAATTTTCATTCACTTTTGTATAAAGAAAATTTCAAAATTCGGACCGGAACTAACACTTCTACTCTTACCGAATAACGATTTTTTGCAAATATGTCGTAAATTATGCATTCTATATATTTATGAAGAGTACAAAACTATTTAGAGTTGAATTTGCAATATTTTTTGTATAAATGAAATTTCAAAATTCGGACCGGAAGTAACACTTTTACTCTTAGCGAGTAGTGCTTTCTTTCGAATATCTCGCAAAGTATGCATTCTGTAGAGATTTATTAAGAGAATTGAAGTATTTATAATAGAATTTTGAATAATTCTTATATAAAAAAATTCTTAAAATTCTGTAATTTAAAACTTTCGTACGTATATGAAAGTCGTGTGGTGGCGACACCTCATTTTTTCTTCTTGAGATTCACTACGGCATCACCTTTACATTCTTCAATATTAAGTGATGAACTTAAAACTGCTGTAGTTTCACCATTATACTGATTATCATTCTCTAATTCTAAAGAGGTGTATAAATCTTAATTTGCGTAAGAGTTATATTGTTTATGCTCTGAGGGTAGATACTCGTCTTTACTGGCCGAAAATGGCTCTACAATAATTATTTCCACATTCATCATTTCTTTGCAACACAACAATCAAATAATTATTTTCCACGGAACTTGAAATATACATATACATTAACGACTTGCAAATGAGTATATCTCACCTTAAAGCGTGTTTGTAAGCAGATGATCCATCTTTCGTAGTCGAGAAATTTAACGCTGAAAGTGCAAGAAGATCAATAAAAGTTTGGTGTAATGCTAATGGACTAAACCTAAATGAATATAAGACACAAGTTCTTCCCATTCCGAATGAGAGCGATTCCTCTGCAAAATTTTTATGGTTAACACTAAATACTAGCCTTAAATGGAAGGACCTAATAACATCGATAAGTGGAAAGCTATGTTCAGCAATCTATACCATAAGAAGAATAAAAAATGTCTCAACACACAATGCGGCAAATCTAACGTACTATGCGGGGTTCATAGTATTGCATCGTATGGTATTGTGGTTTGGGGAATATCTCCTGAAATGGGAAGGGTGTTGTTGCTGCAAAAAGGAGCAGTGCGCACCTTATGCGGACTAATTTATAGGGACATCTATTTTTTAAGAGCAAGAAAATATTTACCGTCGTTAATGTGTACATTCTCGCTTATATAAAGTATGTGCACGCGAACAGGACTCATTTCAAAACAAATCCACAGGTTTATCAACATGACACCAGAAACAGGAATGCACTAAGAACCACGTTGCATAGACTAACAATCACACAACAATCGGTGAATTTTTGGGGACCGAAACTATATAACAAACTCCGTGAACATCTGAAGAACCTTAGTGTGAAACGCTTTCATAAAGCAATAAAGGACATTTCATTGGACAACCCCTTCTATCATAGTATCATAGGATACATGTTACATGAAGTCTAGGTTTCATACATTTTAACATTTGAATTTAGATGCGGAAGGTACATGAAATTGTATTGTATATTTTACTGTGATATTTATGATTAACTGTTAATGTATGGCGTTATATACCATTATTTTCACCGTTTGTAATTGTATTTGTATCTTTTATAAAAAAAAATATGTATGATTGTCATGTATGATTGTCATATAGATCATGAGGTGTTGCTGTCGGTCCTTCAGTATATAGGGTTGGGGGAGGTGGCCTTGAGGTTCTTTAGGGGTTATTTGGGTGGTCGGTGCCAGTGTGTTAAGGTGAGGGATCAGCTTTCGAACTTTAGGTGTTTGGAGGCTGGTGTGCCGCAGGGCTCTATTCTCGGTCCGTTACTGTTTAGTATTTACACTTGCAATATAATGAGCTGTTTACGTACAGTGGTGGGAAGTTTAACTGACACACCTATCGATGCGTTTCCTTGTCTACGGCACGCCGCCGAACTGGTCGACTATAGTTATTTATAAATGGGAAAATAAGAGTTTAAAATACAACATACATATAAATCAGATAATACACCCCACATTCGAATGAATAGGTAATTCATTCAGATCGAGGCCAACGCAAATATTCTTTCCATTATAGATAGAAAAGCTATTTTACTTAAATACAGATATTCCTATACAAAGATATCTGAATTTTACCACAAACCCCTAATTTCCATATATTTCTTTTATAGCCTAAAACAAATTATTAAAAGTAACTGATAAATTTTTATAGGCTTATTAAAATTTAACTGAAATTAATATTTTTTGTTTTTTTAAATTAACCGTTCTCAATACACAAGCGTATTTTTTCGTATTATAATTATAATTTATTAGAAGTATGGATCTGCGTAATACAAAACCAACATTATATCCTAAGTTTATCCTTTCTTGTTATAAATGCGGTTCTGTTTGAATACAATTCTGAGCGTTGATAAATGTTTAAACATTTATTGTGTAAATATAAGAACATCCACGAAATTATTTTTAATATAATGTATCACACATATACACGCATAAAAATCATGCAACCAGCTCACACAGATGTTTTTTGTAAAATAACTTTGTTCCTAAGAGAAATAAAAATATTGTAGTTTTGTGGTAAATTTCGGATATATTTCTAAAAGGAAGGGGGTGTAACAAAAATTTGTAAGTAGAGGAGATTAAATTTTCGTCCGATAGAAGACAAAAGGGACAAAAAGTTCCTCTGCAATTATTAATTCATTAACAAAAATACTAAACCTATTCTTCGTTTGTTAAATTCATGTTAAATGAATCCATAAATCACCGACAATTTTTTGTCATATTATGGATTTATTGCTTGTTACGTTTCTTTTTGACTTATTTTGAAATTACCTAGTGTTCATTATAAATATAACAAATAAAACTTTAACATAATATAAAATTACTTTGAAACGCTTCTGGGTATATTAGTAGAAAAATACAATTTTAAATAGACGACAGAATAAATGACGTTCTTCTCAGAAATGTGATACGGAGCGTGACCTTGCAAAAAAAAAATACATAAACCGCCTTTATAATACATCTTTTCATTGGCGTGGTGGCATATTAAATATGTGTATGTATTATACGTTTTTAAATATTTTGTAAAAAAAAAAGTAAGACCTCATATAGATCTCTGTTACTTTGCTCTTTCATTTTTAGATTATTTACACAAGGGATTATAATCTACTACAGTCGACCAATCTTGCTCCATGCCCTAGAAAAGGAAACGCATCATGAGGTGTTTCATTTGAACTTCCCACCACTGTACCTGCAAGTATCACATGTATGCCGACGACTCTCAGATATATCACAGGTTTAGGCGGGCTGACCTTCTTGAGGAGGTTGCTGCTCTTAATACCGATTTGGATTCACTGCTTAATCATTCCCGTAGACATTCACTGC
This sequence comes from Amphimallon solstitiale, assembly GCA_963170755.1. Classification (NCBI taxonomy): domain Eukaryota; kingdom Metazoa; phylum Arthropoda; class Insecta; order Coleoptera; family Scarabaeidae; genus Amphimallon; species Amphimallon solstitiale. The sequence goes on along the minus strand of OY720684.1, from coordinate 47,842,273 downwards.
ATCTGAATTCTTCAAAAACACTTGTGATGGTTTTCGGCAACATTTCTGTTGAACTTAGACAATCAATTCGACTGTTGGTTGATGGAGAGACTCTTAAACTTGTTGATGGATGTCGCAGTCTAGGGGTTTTTATAGACACCTCGCTACGGTTCAGGACTCATGTTGCTAATTGCATACAAAAAGCGTATGCTGCATTGCGAATGATGTATCCGCATAGATCATACTTGAGCTACAGTACAAAGACTTCGCTCTGTCAGTCTTTGGTCTTGTCTCAGTTCTCATTCTGCTTACCTATGATCTGGCCGTGCTTGGATGCTCTCACTAAGAGGCGGGTCCAGGGGGTGCAGAATTCCTGTCTGCGTTTCATATTCGGAATTCGCAAATTTTCTCCAATATCGCATAAGTTGTCTGACGTTGGGTGGTTAAATATGGAAAATAGATATAGATTTTTGGCAGTGTTTTCTACCATAAGGTTATTACCTTGAATAAACCAGCATATTTAACTTTTAAAATTAAATATAGGACTGATGTGCACAATATTAATGTCAGATTTAAAAACATCATTTCTGTTCCATTGCATAGAACCGCTTATTTCGAAAGAAGTTTCTCCTACACGATATCTAAGCTGTATAACTCCGTTCCTGGTGGATTGAAGTCTCTGCCCGTGACTGTCTTTAGGCGAAGTATGTTTAAATATTTATATTCAGGGCAGGCAGTCAGTTGACCTTGCTTATTGGTGTAACTGCATTCGGACGCATATGCACGGTTTTACTTTTATTTTAGCTACCACGTTTTTTTTTTCTTTTTTCGATTTATTGTATTACACAATCTTCTGAGTCTTGCCGATACCTTGATACCTGGGTGCACTTTTGTCATCTAGTTCATAGATTATATATATGTGTGAGTTATATTATTATTATAAGTAAAGATACATGTATGGTGTGTGCTTTGTTTATCTGATGAGGGGGGCAATGGTAGAACAAGCATAGCTTGAATTGCCTCCCTTTTCCATCATCTTTCACTTATTCAACTTCTTGCTTTCATTCAGCAGGCGGATCGGGAACCGATCCCGCTCCAACCGTTCACTTCACAACAGTTGAGTGTACGTTGGACAGGACCGCTCACCTTTATGTCATCGTCTGTCATCTTTACTTTTCATTGCTGCCATATGTTAAAATTATAGAGATTAAACCGAATAAACAATAATAATAAATTGTTTTTCTGCATTAAGGTTTGACGTAGTTTTTAGTGGAAGGGCTGGTTTTCCAACCCCTAATAAAATACTGAGTGAACTCCAATATTATAATACATTTATTACTGCACAATACCTTTAATTTGTTGTATCTTACTTTTCTAGTAACTTTCTTCAGAAGTATGAATTAGGTTGGTCTTGGAATGAATCAATGGCGCATGCGTACAGAATACGCTCACCAAGTGAGCATAGAATTTTCCGCTCACAAAAATGGCGACCGCTCCTGAACATGATCAGAGTGAGCGCTCGTCTACGGGACCTGATCACTGAACAGTTGCGCAACTGTTGTGTCTGCTGAATGAAAGCATTGTAAGTTTCTTTTTTTTTGTTACCTTTTAGGTTGTAATTTTGATTTTGATGGAAATAAACATTATTATTATTATTATTATTATTATTATTATTATTATTATTATATACTTAACATCTTATGTAATCTACATGTTTCTTGATGTGTCTGGTTATTAGGACAAATAAAATATTACTATTACTACTAAAATATGACTCATTTTTATTTAATTTAATAAAAAATATCCAATGTATCAACAACAAAATAAATGAACTTGATGTGTTTCTGGAAAGTGGCTGTGATGTGTTTTGTGTTTCCGAACATTGGTGTGTACGGAATGATATTGAGAAGCAAAAAATAGAAAACTTTTGTTTAATAGATTATTATGGTAGAAAAAACCGGAAACATGGAGGCAGGAATGTTTCGGCTGATATTGATTTTGAGTCTGTTGTGACTAGGGTTCAACGCCCAATTTAAAGTTGCTGGTAGCAGCGATTTATAGGAGCAATAGACGTAGTTTTTCTATTTTTTTGGATAGGCTTAATCAAGTGTTGGAAATCTTACAGCATTTTACTGGGTATAATATTGTTCCTTGTGGGGACTACAATATCAACTTTTTGTCCTCTTCAAGTGAATTAGAAACATTTAGAGATTTACTATCTTCACATAATATTATTATAACCTTGAATGAACCCACGAGAAAAAGTAGTTGCTTGGATAATATATGTATTAGTTCAGAGTTAGTGAGATTTGAGGTTGCTGTTGTTCATAATGGTTTATCTGATCATTCAGCCCAGTTGCTTGAATTTCCAATAATGCCTGAAATTCCTCCTTCTAATACCTTAAGCGTATCATATAGACAAATAAAAAATAAGAATAAAATATAAAATTTCAAGGAAGTGCTGGGGCAACTGAATTGGGCAAGCATTATTGATCATGTGGACGTTGACCGAAAATGGGAAGGGTTTATTGATACCATTAAGTATAATTTTGAAATTGCTTTTCCTTTGGTACATAAAAAAATTAAAGACCGGGAGATTCATAATGCATGCATCACAACTGGAATAAGAGTGTCTGCACTAAAGTTGAAGGAGTTATACAAAACTACTTTAACCGGAAATGTTGTAAATATAGATTACTATAAAAAATGTAAATCTGTATATAAAAAAGTAATTGCTAGCGCTAAGCTATTGCATAACAACCGAATTATGTCACAGTCGTCAAACAAGATTCGGGCTGCTTGAAATATTATAGGCGCATATACTGGCTCGGTGGGAAGGCGAAGGAGAATTCTGCTATAATCGTAAAGGAAGAAACTGTCACGGATCCGAAACTGGTTGCAGAACATTTCAATGACTACTTTTATGGCGTGGCAGACGGTTGCTCGCCACAGGCTCCCGAGTTGAGCGGTTTGATGAAGTTGATCCGGCTTCGATGAATTCTTTTTTCTTTGAGCCTGTCTATGAACAAGAAGTAAAACAAATTATTTGCCAACTTATAAATACACACTCATATGGTGAGGATCAAATTACTACTAATTTGCTGAAGTGTTGTGCTGATGAAGTAGTTGCGCCATTGACACAGCTTATAAATCAGTCCGTAGTTCGTGGCAAATTCCCAATGGTATTAAAAGTTTCAAGAATTAAACCTATTCCTAAGGGTGATTCGGAGCGGGTTGTGAGCAACTATCGTCCCGTATCTCTGCTGAGCTCGTTCTCAAAAGTATTTGAGAAAGCAATGGCAGTAATACTATTACAGTTCTTAGAGAAATATTGGTTACTGAATGATCGACAGTTTGGTTTCCGAAGGGGTTACAGCACGTCGACTGCGATAGCGTGTTTCCTGGATTTATTATATTGTGACATTGACGCGGGGAACTTGTCTTTCGGTATATTCTTGGATCTCAGCAAAGCATTTGATCTGGTCAACCATGAAATACTGCTTCGTAAGTTGCACAGGTATGGTATAATGGGCAATGTATTGGAATGGTTTAGAAGCTATCTGAGTAATCGTGTGCACTACGTAGAAGTAAATTATCATTGCTCTAGGAAATTGCCTCTAAATAGATGGGTGCCTCAAGGAAGTGTTCTTGGCCCCCTATTATATATAATATATGTCAATGACTTTAACATAGACAAAAGAGTCTTGTATGCCGATGATACGTCCCTGCTTGTGAGTGCTACGACAAAACTGGGTGTGTTAAGAACTGCCGAACATAATATGACTATCATCGGGGATTATATGTTGGCTAATGATTTGGTTGTGAATAATAACAAAACAGCATTTATTGAGTTTAGAGCTGCAACATATGATAGGACTGAGTCTAGCCTACTTAGATACGGTAAGAGTATTGCTCAGGTAGATAGCATTAAGTTTTTGGGTCTTACGATTGACTAGGCTTGTAAGTGGAGGGAACATATCAATAATTTATGCAATAGACTGGCGCCCATGTGTTTTGTTCTCAGGAGGCTGAGGGTGGAGGTGGGTTTTGATGTGCTGTTGTCGTTTTATCATGGTCACTTTCACTCGGTGTTATCTTATGCAACTATAGCGTGGGAATCCTCTCCAGATTTCAATCGAGTTTTTAAAATACAAAAACGTGCAATACGAGCAATAAATAGACTTAAGTATACCGTATGTGTCTATTTTCATTAGCTATAGGGATTCAATGTTTACATGCGATTTATACGTATACAAATAATACGTGGCAACATGTGTCTCCCGGCAACAATCGACATCACAGCGACTTTCCCCGATCTTGCCACTTCTACATTAAATGTTTAGCTGCGAACACGTTCCGAGATATAGTCTGCAATAAAATCCGTCATCATCAAATGGCCGGCGCGATCTAGTTGTTTATTATTATTTTCAGAATCCTTTTTTATTTACCTTATTTTTAATTTTATTAGAATTACGCTTTTGTTTGTGTCATGCTTAATAATTCTCTGCATTTACTGAAAGGAAAAAGAAAAATCCTTGCAAGGCGTAAATATTATTTCTTAGCGCAGTACAAACATCCAAGTCAATAGTCCAACAGCTACTGCTAACTTGAGGTTGCATTGCCTTGCATCGGTCGCGCTCGCATTGAAGAGAAAAGTAGGGGGTGCCATGTTGTCACGTATTGCATGAATTAATCGCCTATGGCTAATGAAAATTGACACGTGCTGTAGAACAAGTTGTAGAGATTAGTTTGCTTATATGGGGATATTGTCCCTGCCATGCGTTTATATAATGCAATTATTATTGTATGCTTGGAATAATAATATAATAATATCGGTGCTTGAACTTCCTAAACACAAATTGTCATTTTACGAGCCCGGTCCTCATTACTTGGCCATAAAAGCTTACAATAAGTTGCCAGAGCGTTTTAAGTCGGGAAGTGTCGGGGTTTTTAGGAGTTCTATTAAACGATTGTTGCTGCAAAAATGCTACTACTCACTGGATGAATTTTTCAATGATAGGAGTGATTAACATATTTCGTTATTCACTGTTTGTTTTCTTTTTTTAGTGTATATACTGATCTGTATTTTGTACTCTTTTTTCTCTATTGTTGTATGTTAAGTCATTTTTTTTATATATTGTAACTGACATTATGACTTATCATATACTACATATTGCCGTGAACTCGCATAATTTGTAAAATAAGAATAGTTTTAGAGATTGATTTAAGAATTAGTTTAAGCTTAGAAATAAAAATAAAAATAATAAAAAGTCCTATTTAAATATTATTGAGTAAAACGATGCAACAAAACTTACATGAAGGTATACAAAGTTGCATACTTATAGTCAAATTTTTATTATAACAGTAAATGATGAAATATGCAAGAAAAATTTATTAAATAAATATATAAACAAAAGATGTAGAATAAAAATTTATTAAATAAAGAAATATATAAAATAAAGACAAAATAAATATAAGTAATATATTTCTTTTGTAGAAAAGATACACAAAAAGTATGGTTTATAAATCATGAAAAGAAATGAAATACGACATGCATAAAGCAGTGAAAATCTTATGAGAGTTTATGAAATAAATAGTATTAAAGAATTAAATTTACCTTAGCTTACTACTAGATTAATAAAAAAGGATATAAAAATATGTAAAACATAGAGGCAATCAGTAGTGACATATTCAAAAGCTGACATTATAAGTAAATAAAAGGTATCTGTGTTCATGACTTGTTCGTAACACAATACTTCAGGGACTAGAGGCGGACGTGTTCTACAAGGACAGGCAGTGCGGAATAATGGTTATTTTCAACATGTTTCCCATTTTGTCAAGGCGCACTCCGGCTGAAAGAAAAGTAAAACTAACATAAATAAATGGAAAGAAAAAGTATGTGTCAAACAATGAACAAGGTAATAGGTTCATTGACGAGTACAAGGAAGGATGGTATTAGTAACAAGAATAAACCTACCATTGGGAATCATGTGCAAAGCAGAGGGGACCTTTGAATTGGAAGGTTATGTTGACGTTTAAGTGAATTGTGAACTGTCAGAACAAAATGTGTATGTGTGCGTGAATCAAGGCGGCAACATATGGGCAGCGATTTCACGGGAAAAGTGTATTCCAGTACCAACCTAAACATGGACTAGAGGGCGCAATGGTCAACATAGTTTATTTTTGCCGCTATAAATAGGAAGACAAGATTCGACAAGACGGACTTTCTGATAACACCTCCGAGAGGTGAACTTCTCAAAACACTTACAAAAGGAAGATCTCTTAAAGAATAGTTTTTTTTTCGTTATATTGTAGTTTTTCATTATTTCTTCAACACATATAGTCACAGTAATTTATTTTATTTAATACATTTGAATTCATTTGAAGCGTTCATAATGGACATTCAAAATAGATTTATTGATAACAAGTAAGTTTATTATTTCTTTTGAAAATGAAGTTATACGAGTTGTTGGACAGACATTGATTTTTACGTGCGAATGATTAATCAATGTATTGTTGGACAAAAAATAGACAAGTAAATAATTTATCCTGTAAGGTTTATTTTGAATTTATATAGTTGGAATTACAACCAAATAGGATTAATGGTGTTGGTCAGTTGGAGAGATGTTACGTGAAAATGAGCATTTTCTTCATCGTATTGTCTAGACATCATTAATTTCTTTCAAATTAAGCGAATAATAAATTAGAATTTCACAAGGCATAGATTAAGAGCTCGATACAACACGTGCAAATGGTTGTCTAAAGCAATTAATTGAGGCCTATACATAAATATTATAACGTCGATAAGTATATTAATAAACGTACAATAAAAGTTTACATTTGTTTATTTGCAGGATAAATATTTATTTTGTTTGGTAGAATAAATAAATGAACAAAAGATTTACATACATTACAACCGGCATTAGGTATAAATGATATGAGCATTTTTCAATTATGTATCTTGTTTAGAGCATAAAGGTGTATATATAAAGGAAACTATACTTTTGAATCTTTAAATTACAAAATAAAAAAAAAATACATGATTATGTTGAATAGACATACAGTTTTTTTTTTTTGAATAAAACTATTACCTTTTCACAATTATGAACAAGAGAAAAATCATCAGCTAAGAAGAAGGAACCACAAACATTGCCAGGACCCACAATAGTTATAAGGTACATGACACAACAATATAAGATAAAACACAAAACCAATTATAAGTTCTTGGTGTGTAAAGAATAATTTAAAGAGTATAATGTGTACAAAAGACTATACCCTACGTGTGGTAATACACACAAAAATATGTTGTCACAGCATATAAATTATATGGCAATATTGTTATTTAAATTAATATTTATATGCTACAGCATAAATAAACTTTTATTTATATGTGCACAGCATAATTAAATGGCGCTCAACGTAGTGGGGCAATGTATTCCTTTTTCTTGTTGTTTATTAATCATGTATTTATTTAACGCCCAAAATAGAGAGGCAATGCATTATTTTTTATAATTGTTTAAAAGAAAAAAAATATATATATATAATTAATGTTGCTTAACATAGTGGAGCATTGTATTCATTTTTCTCATTTGTCAATAATTATTTACATAACATTTAACGTTGTGAAGCAATGCAATTTTTGTTTTTAAATGTTTAAACAAAAAAATAATAATTTATTTTGTACAAATAATGGGTACAAAGTTTGTTTCATTTTTTTTATTTATTAGTAAATAGAATAATTATTCAGTGTCCAAGTTAGAGACAGATTACCTTAATTTTCATTTACTGGTGAATTTCTCTTATTTAGAAAGGGATAAAGAAAGAGGAATAGTATTTAATTAGATAAGTTTAGTTATTAATTTATAAGTTAGAAATAGAATAGAAATGGCAGAGAAGGATAAAAATGATGGTGAAGGTTCACAGTTCACTAAATACAGGGACAATCGTCCGGTATCTTCTGATTCAGAGTCAGATAAACCTGAATCAGAGGATCAAACACTTGATAGCAACGTACAAGCAGAAAGCATCAGTAGCATAACTGGTGAACAAAAAATTGAGAATCTTTTCAATAAACTATTCAGTAGAATAGAAGAAAATGATAAGAATTTAAATCGAAAACTAGAAGAAAATAATTTAAGTATAAATCAAAGATTAGAAAAAATTAATTCTAAGATAGACGCAGGTTTCGCAGAGCTAAGAAAGGAAACTTTAGAGCTAAATGCAAAGGTAGAATTAAAGTTAGAACAGTCAGTTTCAACTCTAAATAAACAAATAAACTTTAACGAAAAGAAATGTGAAAGTAAAGGCACATTCTTAATAAAAGAAATCAACGAAAGATCTGCCAAAACACAAGCTAATTTTGATAAGGTAGATGAGAAAATAAATTCTCTTGAAAATAAAGTGAAAGGGAATAATGTGCAACATCAAGAGCAAATACAAGAACTTTCACACCAAGTGGAAGATTGTAAAATAAAATATGGTGTTTGTACGGACACAATGTTGACCCTACAAAACAAAACTTTAAACTTCGAAAACACTATAAAAGGGTTAGAGAACAAAGTACATGGGGTTAGTACACCTAGTGTATCTTTGACACAAATACCTGGTAGCGCAGAGAATATACCAAAATTCTCAGGATTTTACAAAGATAATCCAATGGCGTTTATGAGAACGATAAAAACATACATGAGGGGAATATCTGATGAGATGTCAAGGCTACATTTCATAAGAGGTTGTTTGAAGGATTATGCACTTCAGTGGTACGATATGATAATAGATGAAGTAGTGGATTTCAAAGAATTTGAGATTCGTTTTGTGAGACAGTACTGGGGACAGACTCAGCAGAGGAAGATTAGACACGATTTAGTGTTTGGCAAATACAGAGCTGGATCTTCTAGAGAAAACTACATCATAAGAAAATATTCTTTTCTTAAATACATCCAACCAACCATTGAAGAAAGCGATATTGTTTCACAGCTAGCAGCACACTTTGACCACAATGTTACACAGGCGGTGGCACTTCAAGGAATTGATAACATTGAAGCACTCCTGGAACTGGTCAAGAGATTAGACGATGTGGATGAGAAGGGAAACAGCAAGAGTTATGGAAACATCAAATATACAAACGATCCACCCAGAAATGATAATAATAACTACAACAATGGAAATAATCCACATATAAACAAGACACCTCGTTACAATCAAGATAAACAGTACAATAATAATGGGTACAATCAAAATCAGGGTAAAAAGAATTATGGAAACAACCCTTATACATATAATAAGCCAAGCTATGGGAACAATCCATATTCATACAATAAAGCAAGAAACGATGAAAATGAGAGGAAGAAAGAACAGAATTATGGGAAGGAAGAAAGAAACCCTGAGAGGGAAAGAAGAGTGAACAATATTCAAATAAGTGAAGAAAAAGAAGAAATAAATACGAAGAAAAAAACAGAATCAAAAGGTGCAATACCCAAGGATTCAAGACAACTACCGACAAATAAAGAATGGGTAAATTCTACATACTCAAATGCGACATCGTTGGATTTTTAGAAAGGCCAGTCAAGAAGAAAAAGAAGGTACAAAACGTATATAACTTTGACGATCTAAAGAAAATCACGACGGAATTACCACATATAACAGTAAAAATAGGGAACGAAGAGATAGAAGCATTATTAGACACAGGAGCGCAATTATCTTTATTAGATAGTAGTATTATAAGTAAAGACATAGAAAAATTAGGATGTTGTATGCCTATAAGAAAAGTAAATTTAATAAATGCAAATAAGAAACGCATCATTACTGTAGATAAAGTTTTTTGTATAAATGTTAGAATAGGTAGTTTAAATTTATTAACAGAATTCATAATAGTGCCTAATTTGAACAGCAATTGTATTTTGGGGATAGACTTTTTAAGTCAATATGGTACAAAAATAAATATGGAAAACAAAACATTTCATATTAAAAATTCAATAATCTCCTGGTGTAAGGAAACACAGGAAGATGAGATATTAATTAATAATTTATATATAAATAATGCTGAACAAAATCTCACTAATAAAATGGATAGTAGTTTATTAGACAATAAGTGTGCACATCCTGTGAAGCATCGTCAAAGTGAGGACTTCACGCAATATAGGGATGGTACGAATTTAAATTGCGATAAACAATACATAAGCCATGTGAGCAATCTTGTCAGCAGGTATAAAGAGTTATTTGATAATAAACCTGGTTTAGCAAAAGGCTATGAACACAGGCTAAAAGTAGATGAAGCACAACCTTTTAAAGTTAAAAATTATCCTGTCCCCAATAAATACAGAGAACAAGTCAAATTAGAAATTAAAGAAATGTTAAAGAACAAAATTATAGAAAAAACGGAATCAACATTTACCAATCCTGTAGTCGAAATAAACAAAAGGGGTATAAGTGATCAAAGGGACACTATACTACCAAAATATTTAAATGCAAGAAACTCACCTTATTTTGAAGCTCAACAGAGCGTTACATTTTCGTTAACAATGTGTGTAAATATCGAACAGTTCAAAAGGACCGATCGGAGGCGTACTTTTTGGCTGGCAACAATACGTAATGATTCAATAAATGATTGTTCATTCTTAGTAATGTTATTTGTAATTAGAAAGAAAGGAGTCAAGTTTAAAAAGACTCATGAAAGAAGCAAAGTACAAAAGGATGAAAGGAAATATTTTGCCTTCATGCTTACATTAATTGCAATGATAAAGAAGGGAGTAAAATTTAAATGGACTCCTGAAACTCTCAAAGCATTTGAAGAAGTGAAAGAGAATTTTTGCAAAGCATTAATAGAAAATTTACCCGATATTAATGAAGAATTTGTTTTAAGATGCGACGCATCAAATAATGCAATAGCTATAAGAAATTTAGCATTAAGTATCGTTAATCACGTATCTATGCTCTATGATTATATAGACGTAGAAAATTAATAATCATTTGTGCGAGTTGTCACAATGGTTATTATATGTGTCGTTCATGCTATAATAATCTTTGTTGACGATTCACGACAAAATATAATAACCAAGGGATATGCCGTGAACTCGCATAATTTGTAAAATAAGAATAGTTTTAGAGATTGATTTAAGAATTAGTTTAAGCTTAGAAATAAAAATAAAAATAATAAAAAGTCCTATTTAAATATTATTGAGTAAAACGATGCAACAAAACTTACATGAAGGTATACAAAGTTGCATACTTATAGTCAAATTTTTATTATAACAGTAAATGATGAAATATGCAAGAAAAATTTATTAAATAAATATATAAACAAAAGATGTAGAATAAAAATTTATTAAATAAAGAAATATATAAAATAAAGACAAAATAAATATAAGTAATATATTTCTTTTGTAGAAAAGATACACAAAAAGTATGGTTTATAAATCATGAAAAGAAATGAAATACGACATGCATAAAGCAGTGAAAATCTTATGAGAGTTTATGAAATAAATAGTATTAAAGAATTAAATTTACCTTAGCTTACTACTAGATTAATAAAAAAGGATATAAAAATATGTAAAACATAGAGGCAATCAGTAGTGACATATTCAAAAGCTGACATTATAAGTAAATAAAAGGTATCTGTGTTCATGACTTGTTCGTAACACAATACTTCAGGGACTAGAGGCGGACGTGTTCTACAAGGACAGGCAGTGCGGAATAATGGTTATTTTCAACATGTTTCCCATTTTGTCAAGGCGCACTCCGGCTGAAAGAAAAGTAAAACTAACATAAATAAATGGAAAGAAAAAGTATGTGTCAAACAATGAACAAGGTAATAGGTTCATTGACGAGTACAAGGAAGGATGGTATTAGTAACAAGAATAAACCTACCATTGGGAATCATGTGCAAAGCAGAGGGGACCTTTGAATTGGAAGGTTATGTTGACGTTTAAGTGAATTGTGAACTGTCAGAACAAAATGTGTATGTGTGCGTGAATCAAGGCGGCAACATATGGGCAGCGATTTCACGGGAAAAGTGTATTCCAGTACCAACCTAAACATGGACTAGAGGGCGCAATGGTCAACATAGTTTATTTTTGCCGCTATAAATAGGAAGACAAGATTCGACAAGACGGACTTTCTGATAACACCTCCGAGAGGTGAACTTCTCAAAACACTTACAAAAGGAAGATCTCTTAAAGAATAGTTTTTTTTTTCGTTATATTGTAGTTTTTCATTATTTCTTCAACACATATAGTCACAGTAATTTATTTTATTTAATACATTTGAATTCATTTGAAGCGTTCATAATGGACATTCAAAATAGATTTATTGATAACAAGTAAGTTTATTATTTCTTTTGAAAATGAAGTTATACGAGTTGTTGGACAGACATTGATTTTTACGTGCGAATGATTAATCAATGTATTGTTGGACAAAAAATAGACAAGTAAATAATTTATCCTGTAAGGTTTATTTTGAATTTATATAGTTGGAATTACAACCAAATAGGATTAATGGTGTTGGTCAGTTGGAGAGATGTTACGTGAAAATGAGCATTTTCTTCATCGTATTGTCTAGACATCATTAATTTCTTTCAAATTAAGCGAATAATAAATTAGAATTTCACAAGGCATAGATTAAGAGCTCGATACAACACGTGCAAATGGTTGTCTAAAGCAATTAATTGAGGCCTATACATAAATATTATAACGTCGATAAGTATATTAATAAACGTACAATAAAAGTTTACATTTGTTTATTTGCAGGATAAATATTTATTTTGTTTGGTAGAATAAATAAATGAACAAAAGATTTACATACATTACAACCGGCATTAGGTATAAATGATATGAGCATTTTTCAATTATGTATCTTGTTTAGAGCATAAAGGTGTATATATAAAGGAAACTATACTTTTGAATCTTTAAATTACAAAATAAAAAAAAAATACATGATTATGTTGAATAGACATACAGTTTTTTTTTTTTGAATAAAACTATTACCTTTTCACAATTATGAACAAGAGAAAAATCATCAGCTAAGAAGAAGGAACCACAAACATTGCCAGGACCCACAATAGTTATAAGGTACATGACACAACAATATAAGATAAAACACAAAACCAATTATAAGTTCTTGGTGTGTAAAGAATAATTTAAAGAGTATAATGTGTACAAAAGACTATACCCTACGTGTGGTAATACACACAAAAATATGTTGTCACAGCATATAAATTATATGGCAATATTGTTATTTAAATTAATATTTATATGCTACAGCATAAATAAACTTTTATTTATATGTGCACAGCAATATGTAGTCTACTGGACCAATAAATTATTATTATTATTATTATTATTATTATTATATTATTTAATAATATTATTACCGGTCGAATTACAAACTTTTTTTATATAAATATTTACATAAAACTGCAATTAAATAATTATTCAAAATCAAACTTTAATTACTTTTATACTCTATGTGTCTAGAAACCATGACTTGGGAGATATTCGCAAAACAACTGTTTTTGGATAAGACTAAAAGACCTACTTCCGGTAGGTATCTCGAAAAACGATATATATAATTTTTTTCTAAAATTCACTTGAGAGTGGTATCGATCTTTTTGAAAATTATTGACATGCTGTAATGTGAGTTTTTTCATGAGTCTCCATGCCTTGCTGACCTACTCCACTGGTCCAAATGACATAATTTCTAAAATTGTGTCCGGAATAAATGTGCAAATAATATTTTCGTTATTGCAATGTTATTCTGCATTGACTATTATTCCAATGGTAGTCTGTAGAATCGATTTTATTGGAATTCTTTAAGGCTATACGCCCGGCCTCGAAATCGTTTTCCCATTTCCTAATCGTATTTTTCATGAAAACCTTACCGAATTTACACGCTAATTTAAGAAAAAAATGCCTTTCAATGGATAAATCGTAATTTCTTCGAAATTGTCCAAAGGGCCCTAAATAAAAATTAAAATGTAAGAAATTTCAAAAAACAAGCCTTTATTTAAAATTATGTAACACTCAACAGCAATACATAAATTTTATTTTTTCTTAATTTTTAAAAATAAGGTCACGAAACGGAAAACAAAATTTTGAAATTTGGGCGAAATTCACTGAAATCAAATAGAGTATGTGGTACGCTCGCACATGGTGTCGAGAGGTAGCTCCGCCTACCATTTCGGGCAGTTTCTACGCGGTTTGTAAAATACTTCTGAGATCGGTGTATGTTAAGAAAGTAATCGTTACTCGGACATTATTTTATCGAAACCGTTGATATTTTCTTTACAATAGGTCGAAAATTTTCAGCGTCACAATACTTCCTTATACTACGTATCAGAAAGTAAAAGCAATATCTCTTCCCGTCCTTAACGGTATACCTGCTAGAAGCGCATGCTAGAACTCACACGGCTTGCGCGCAGGGAGTATAATTATTATATTTGACTCGCAATAATTTGCTTCTGAAACGATCTAGAAATTTATTTCTTGCACAAAAAATAATGTTGGAATGTTGGCTTTATTTTGTTTCACATATATATGGGTAAATTCTGAAAAATAAGATTAGTTACTCGATAGCTGAAAAATAGCTTACACAAATTGGTGGTCTACTAAAACTTTTTTTTTTTATAAAATTTACACACCATAAAGAAAAATCGAAAACACTAGTATCATCCAAATACTTTAGGGTATAACCTTTAAAAACACAGATCCCTAGCTCTCTGCATTGCTGAGATATCACGAGATAAGTATTAATAATTGAAGAAAATGAAAATTTTAAAATTTACACAAAAAAACGATTTTTCGACCTTTTTGCGATTTCGATTTTATTTTCCAACTCAAAATTTGAATCCGGCAGGTGATTTTACATATCCAGCTTCACTTTTTTTGTGTGTTTGAGAAAATATAGATTGTATAATTTAGGGGCGGTTGCTTCCCGACTGGCAAATATGTGGGCCAACCGGCGATTATCTGAGACCATAACGCAGCCATAAATTACAGGCAGATTAGATTAGGTGACAAGTTCTTTTCTCTATCTTTTTCCTCAGCATAAGACAGAGCACGCGGACCCTTAAACATTTGTCTTTTATTTACATTTGCACGAAAAGCAGTGGTACGCCCATTTCAAATCGAACTCAGCTTGAAGCGGGCGTCCAGCCTTAAGTGTGATTTTGCTATATTCTCATAAGATAAGTAGAAATACTAAAATGTTGGTAGTCATAGTTCAATTTCTTTTTTATATTCAATTGGTGACATTTTAAATAAATACAAGAAAGAACTCTTGGCGTCTTCAAGATCAGCAAAAAAACTAAACAGATACCATCTACAGGAAGCCTTTTAAAAAACCCAGCAAACATGTTTTGCTTTGTCACCGAAATACACATTTCAATTTTATTTGTGAATCTCAAGGCTTTATGGACGTACTATATGTATGTATGTACATATTGTACTTCCACCTTGATTTATATAACTATAATATATTACACAAACATCGCTCAATACATATCATATAACTTCAATGAAAGAGAAGAGGATTAAAGCATACACAAATTTCAAAGCTTTGTCTATTTAGCAAATGAATTAAATCCCGAAATGCAATCTACATACTGTATACTTGTTGAAAGAAGATAATCAATATTTCAACATTCGTAACTTGAATCGAAATTAATACAATAATCAAACTAAGTTTGAAATTTTTTGTGTAGACTGTCAAATTGACAATAAATTTAGCTTTTGTATAGCTAAATTTGATTGCATTTTTCTATGAATGATAGACGTGAATTCCATATATAAAAGACGCATACTAAAATATGGTTGTTTCCAAAGAAACCTTCATAAAATAGTATGGAAGTGAGATATATAGTTTTTTATTAAAATATTTTTTATGTTCCCAGAATGCTTTTGCTGTTCGCGAGCATATGTAACCGCCTCTTTATTTGTGCAGATAATTACTTAGATATTTAAATGCTTTATCTCATTTGTAAAAAAAAATTAGAATGTCCCTGTTGCATATCAAGCAATCAAAAATTTGTTTTTTGGTTGTTTATTAGTTTGACACTTCCAGCCGCTCATTCTTGTATGAAATAATATTTCATGTCTTTTTTAGTATATGGTATTTTCAAATATAATAATAGTTTTCGTTTTAATTTGTATGCAGCTTTTGAAACTGTGATGCATAAACCAATTCATCAATCGAGCGATTAACTGATAAGTTTTGGTGTCTTCCAAAGAAATACTGTATGTTCAATGTATACATACATACCTACTTCAAAAAAATAAATTAAATTTTGATATTAGTATTTATTCAATTGTTTTATATTTCCTAAACATGTAAACAATCTAACTGGACTAACAACTATTTAGAATTTTCCAAACTCTGGGCTTTAACAGTTACCCTGTGGACAATTTTATATTATACGAAAGTATAATATAAAATTGAATATTCATTTATTTTGAATGTGTGCTTTGTAATGCATGAAAAGAAAAGTGAATAGTAGAAGTGTGGTAGCAGAAAATTCTTCAATGAATACGTGTAAGAAATAGTTTACAATCTGTATAATATATAGTTGCAAAACACGGAGGATGGTAAGGCCATTAAAATTTTAGATACATGGTTATACACCATTTACAAGACTTTAAAAGTTATCCCAGGAAAATGTTGGAAAAAAAAGATATAAGCAATTAAAAGACAGAAGTTAAAGGCAGGATGAAGTAGAATACAGCACGGGCCGATTTAAACCCAGCTCGGTTAGGCCTGACTTCATTATTTATTACATACAAATCTTTCTGTGTGAGTGTACTAAATCACATGTTACTCTGTCCAATATTTCTACATTGTATCAACAATAATAATTACTAATATTGCACTATAATTTCCATATTATTTTAGAATGTGTATAGGTACTCCTCTATGTGTTCAATGACTTGTTCTATATTATATCTGTAGTCTACAGACTTAAGAAGCTATGGCATTTTACTTTTTACTTTCATATATCTAGTATGAGAAAGCAATATGATCATGAAAATTTTCTACCTCAACATATTTGTAAATATTCACGTTTTGAAGTCTCCTGACGCCGAAAAAGTGAATTTAGAAAAAGATGTGTGTCTGTTTAACCACGATACAAGCGAAACGACTAAAGCTATCTATACCAAACCTTATATTTACAAGTATAATCTTACCACTGAGATATGATTATATTTTCAGTGAGTCTTCTTCCGTCAAAAAAAATCAAATTTTACCAATATCTGATCAACTGCAAAATTTAAACGAAATTTTAAAGAATAGAAAAGTACTGAATAGTAAATTTTAGAAACGTTTTATGTAATACGTTTTACGAAATTCCTACCGGAATTGGGTCGTTTAATATGATCTAAAAGGAGTTTTTTTTTTGCGAGTAAGTAAAAGTGTTTAAAGCTTTATTTTGAATAATTTGTGTTTAAAAATATTTAAAAATCGGACCAGTAGTAGCCATTTTACACATATCTATTAACAGTTTCTTGTAAATATCCTGCAATTTATGCCTTCTCTACAGATTTCCTATAAGTACAAAAGTATTTAGAGCTGGGGATTTACAAAGTTTTCTTATCAAAAAATTCAATATTCAAACCGGAAGAAACACATTTACTATATTAAGAAGATAAAGTATTTTAAATTTAATTTGGAACAACTTTTGTACAAAGATTCAAAACGCACATGCCTAAAGATAGTCGTGTGGTATCCACACCTAATTTTCTAATAAATATTCTTATCCAGAGGTCAATTTTACAAATGATTGATAAGATTTAAACGTAGTTAAAAATATATATAATTAAGCACAAAACTAAATAAGAGAACGGAAATAGACCTACATTTGGGCAATGTTACGCTTACATACTTTTACATACATTTAAATAATGAGATGTAGCCACCATATGACTTTCTTATACCTACGAGCGTTCCAAATTATACAAAATTGTTCTAAATTGTTTTAGTTTTATCTTCTAAGGAAAATAAGTTAAATTTTAAGAATTTTTTTATATAAAAATTATTCAATATCCTATTATAAGTACTTCTATTCTCTTAATAAATCTCTATAGAATGCATACTTTGCCAGATATTCGAAAGAAAGTGCTACTCGCAAAGAGTAAAAATGCTACTTTCGGTCCGAATTATGAAATTTCATTTATACAACAAGTATTCCAAATCCAGTTCTACATACTTTTGCACTCTTAATAAATATATATAGAATGTTATAAGTTACGTCATTTTTGCAAAAAATCGCTATTCGATAAGAGTAAATGTGTTACTTCCGGTTCGAATTTTGAATTTTTTTTTATGCAAAAGGTATTGAAAATTAAATTCTGAAATTCTAAAAACTTTAATTTTGAGTACATACGAGTTCTTTGTAAATTTGTTTAAACTTAGTAGTTGACGAAATATTGGCAAAATTGGGTTTCTTCACTGAAGTAAACTACTACTTCCGGTGTGCCGATTTTACTGAAATTCTAATCAGATCTCAAGCGGGAGATTATACTCGTAAATGCAAAATTTGGAATTGATAACTCTAGCGGTTTAACCGCTATCGTGGTCACACACACAGAGGCAGACAGACACACAGGCACACAGAGAGAGAGTGACATTTTTTTAAAACCACTTTTTCAGTATCAGAGGACTTCGTTGGTAGAAGTGTTCCGGTCCGAATTTTGAAAAATGGTTTTGGAGAGAGAGACACATTTTTTAAAAACCACTTTTTCGGAATCGGGGGACTTCAAAACGTGAACATCTGCAAAAATCTCTAGTTCGATAATTTTCATTATCACAATACTTCCTTATACTACGTATAAGAAAGTAAAAAATTAGAAACTGAGTTTACTTATTACGGCTTATGAAAGAGTTACAAAATGCAAAGTTGGAAAAAGGAAAGTACCTATAGAGTATCCTATAAAATGATTCAAAGTGTATGAAGTCAAAATAGTTATTTACGAACCAAGTGCGGGAAGACTATTTCCCCGCATGAGCGCAATGACTTTTAATTGCGCGAATGCGTAGAAGATGTCTTCACGCAAGTGGTTTGTACAATATTTTTTGTACGAACATTAAATTAAAAAAATATTATTGATTAATGTCAATAGTATCATACTTAACCTAATATATATTACCTAATTAATTTAAGCATTTCATGTACGTAACTATTACTCACCTTTCTCTAAAATTAAGTTATTATATTCTTACACAATGCAAATATGAGGTATTTATTCTTATATTTATAAATTTATAGTACATTTATTGCGTTTTTTGGTTTAAATGCAAACATTTCCGATCTGCCAATATGAATGTCCATGTGGTTCAAATAGATGGCGCCACAATTTTTTTGAAAGAATTTTTAATTATTATTCCTATTTCCCCAACTTTTAGTGAAGAATAGTGGAGGGAAGTAGTATTTTATAGACTAAATTTTATTACTACCAAGTTAGATTTTTTTTTAAATGTCCCAAAGTGCCAGTATTTTTTTTCAATTTTTACAGTCGCCTCAACCGGGAAAACGTATTTCCCAGTCGAGCTACACAAGCGCCAAATGTCACTTTACAGGCGGTGAGTACAAAAACAATATTTTACTTTGTTCACGCGAACATTGCTGGAAGGTATTTTCTATTTGTTGTATATATTGTATTAAAAATAAAAGAAAGGACGAGGGTTATTTTTAGCTTTCAAGAATATATTAAAGGGTATTTATTGAATTTAAATTTAATATTCAATATAAATATTATCTAAGCAATATTTACAGAACATAAAACACCAGTGTCTCGCCTTTGCCGACGACCTCACGTTAATAACAAGAAATATAGAAGAACTAATGAGAATAACGAGGAAATTAATCAACGAAGCAGCGATATTGGGACTCAGGATAGCTAAAAGCAAAACGAAGTATATGAAAATGAAATACGACAAGAAAGAAGAGGAAATCCAAGCAAAACTGGTTGAAGGAAGCAAGTGTGCTGGGATATTAAACGAGTTGCTAAGAAATAAAGAATTATCTAGAGGAGCCAAAATAAGGATTTATAAGACAGTACTGAGACCAACAGTACTCCATGGTGCAGAAACCGGGCCCTAAGCAAAACGTATGTAAATATGGTAGAAGTATGGGAACGTAAAATATTGAGGAGAATAATGAGTGGGGTAAAGACACAGGGCCATTGGAAAAGAAAAACAAATGAGGAAGTATACGCGATTTTTGGTGAACCAACAATATTGCAAGAGGTCAGAGCACAGAGATTAAGGTGGTTGGAGGACATGTAGAAAGAATGTCAGAAGAAAGAGTAACAAAATAAACGATGTGGAAAGGATGAAATGAAGGGAAAAGGAAGAGGGGAAGGCAAAGAAGAAATGGCTGGAATAGGTAGGAGAGCGATTTGAATAGATTTGGAGTAAGACCATGGAGAAAAACGACAAGAGCGATTTGGAAACAAATTGCCAATCAAGCCAGGGAACTTGAGAGTCGATAGAGCTTTATATATATATATATACGTACATTATGACTATCAACATTTTATGAAGTTTATGTCAAATTAATTAGTTTTGACAATTCACAAAGAAATTCTTAATTTTCGCGCGTCTTTCTTAGTGATTCAATATGCAAATCCACTAGGCAGCAGAATTTGATTCGGATGTATATAAACTGACCGTCAAAAAGAAACACCGCCCACCTGAAATTTTTAGAATAATCAGCTTTACAATAATTTTAAATTTCTATTGAGATTGAATCCAAAAACTATTAACTGTATGTGCAACATATGAAATTCTTTCAAGTACTAAGGCAATTTTTGACAGAAGTAAATTTAATTTTAGTAAATAAGAAAAACAGTTTGAACATATGATATCTCTCTCAACTTCTAAAAATAATATTAATAACGTGTATGTCCTCCAGTCTTGCGGAATTTCCTCAATTTTTTTTCGAGTGCAAATCTAAGCTTTTGAAGAGTTTCTGGTACGACTACGCGTTGGCGAATACGCCTCTGGAGTTGATCCCATAAATTAATGTTCAATAGGATTGAGATCTGGACTACAAGCAGGCTAGTCGAATTTGTGAATTAAAAACTAAATAAATAAACTACATGTGCAAACAGAAAACCTGTATCAGATGGGTGGGCGATTCTTTTTGGCGGTCAGTTTAGTTCAAATTGAGAGTGCCAGAGATCAGTTGGATAGACAATACATATACAGGCATAGATGTATATATTAATAATAATTTAAATAAAAAATACCTATTTCAAATTTGACGTTCTATGTCAACAATAGCTTGTCTTTCTTTAACCGCTTTAGTCCGATAACCTTTTACTTTCTTATACGTAGTATAAAGAAGTAATGTGATGATGAAAATTTTCGACCTCGATATTTTTGCAGATGTCCACGTTTTGAAGCCCCTGATCCCGAAAAAATGGTTTTTAAAAAATGTCTGTGTGTATGTGTGTGTGTGTGTCAGTGTGTGTGTGACCACGATAGCGGTCAAACCGCTACAGACATCAGTTCCAAATTTTGTATTTACGAATATAATCTCCATCTTGAAATCTAATTAGATTTTTAGTAAAATCGGCAGACCGGAAGTAGTAGTTTATTTCAATGAAAAAATCGAATTTTGTCAATTATTCGTCAACTACTAAGCTTAAACAAATTTATAAAGTCTTTTACTCTTATCGAAAATCAGTTTTTTGCGAATATTTCGCAAGTTATGCTTTTTAGACGGGTACGTTACAAGTGTGAAAGTATTTAGAACTTAATTTCCAATACCTTTTGTATAAAAAGTTTTTTCAAAATTCAGAGCGAAAGTAACACTTTTACTCTTATCACTATCGATTTTTTGCAAATAAGTCGTAAATTATGCACTCTATATATATTTATCAAGAGTATAAAAGTATTTAGAGCTGGATTAGGAATACTTTTTGTATAAATGAAATTTCAAAATTTTCCAGCATTCTTTTGCAAATATCTCACAAAGTATGCATTCTGTAGAGATTCATTAAGAGCTTAAAAGTACTCAGAATAGGATATTGAATGATTTTTGTATAAAAAAATTCTTAAAAATCTGTAATTTGACACGCTCATACGTATAGGAAAGTCGTGTAGTAGACACACCTCATTATTTATATTATCACAGTATTTGAAATTAATGCTTTAGCTATTAAAATATTCTTTTCTTTCTCAGAATAAAAACAACGCATTGACGTAGATATTTCAGTGTTTTAACTAATCATACAATCAAAACATCGTCAAAACTTGAAACAACAAAGAAAATTGAAGCATTTAACATGGACAAGCAATTAACAAAATTTTATCAAGGATGTAGATTAGAATCACGCAAATATTAAGATTTCACTTCTCTTTCGCTATTATAAAGCAGTACGATATGTTATCGAATATTAAAATTAACTGACTGGTATGTACATATAAGTAGAGGCTTTCAACAAAAAAATAATTTAGCAAAATGAAGATCGCTATTGGCCTTGTGTTAGTTTTAACAACTGTATATTCATCTCCCGGTAAGGATAAAATAATAGATTAATATATGGTGCGCTTTAAGTATTGAAAAATATTTAAAAATATATTTATTATTAATATGGATAGTTAGTATACGTAGTTTGTGATTGTTTTAATTTTAGTGGAGAATAAAAGACATTATGATCCCAAGGAAGAAGACCCATACCGAATGAAATATCTATTATGGCAAGATAAAGACGGTAAATATCGATACGAAAACCTTCTTCAGGAACCACCACGTACAAGAGCAGATGTATCAGATGTGACGTATTATTTATATACCAGAAATAACTTGGAAAACCCGGATGTTATGCCAGGAGATGGTATAAATTATTTGGCATCATCTAATTACGATCACAACAGAATTAATGTTTTTTTGATACATGGATGGAACAACCACTACCTAAGCTCTGTGAATACAAACATTAGGCCTGCAATCCTAAGCAAATATGATGTAAATCTATTTGTTGTTGACTGGAGTTCTATCACAGAAGGATTGTATACGGTTTCATTCTTCGCTGTGCCAACAATCGGAAAAATAGTAGGCGATTTTATGTATTCAATAATGAGAACATACGGTCAAAGTTCTTCTGACTTTTATTTGATCGGTCATAGCTTAGGAGCTCATGTATCTGGATGTGCCGGAGCTCATATTATTAGTCTAAGTGGTTCACTAGTGAATTCAATTGTTGGTTTAGATCCAGCTGGTCCACTTTTTTCAACTGGCAACATTGATAACCGTCTCGATCGCACTGATGCCGATTTTGTTCACGTAATTCACACTAATGGTGGTCTCTTAGGATTTTCTAGTTCGATTGGTAATGTCGATTACTATCCAAACGGTGGATCCAGTCAACCAGGATGCGGAATTGATCTTGTTGGAACTTGTTCACATAGTCGATCTTATTATATATATGCTGAATCTATTATTTCATCAGGATTTCTCGCACATAAATGTGACAGTTCATCTAGCTATAATGATGGCAAATGCTTCAATAATGGACAATCATATATGGGTCAATTTATCGTTGACAAATCGTGAGTATTAACAACAATATTAATCAAGTAATCTAGGACTAAATCTTTTTCTATTCCAGGATTTCTGGTGATTATTATCTTAAGACTAATAGCGAGTCTCCTTTTGCGTTAGGATAAAACATTTATCTGGCTGAATTTGTAATAATATTTATTGCTATAATTAAATTGAAATTGAAATTTTTCATGTTTCGTCATGTGCTTCATGCATGTACAGTGTACAATAACAGACATCAAACAATAAAGTATTAAAAACATTTTGAAACATTTTTTGTTGTTGTTTTGATTCAAAAATTATTAGAATTATTATTGCGCTCTAAGACTTCGTAAATATTAATATGTAATCAGAAAAAAAGATCTTAGTGTGAGATTATGTGTTACAGTTAAATTTTAATAACTATGCTCATAACGAAAATGAAAAGTGTGAACACATGGATGTTAAAACTAACATCAAGCAGTAAATAATTACTGTGACTGACATATATACTTTTATACGTAACACGTATATCTCAAACACATGCATATATACATATACGTTTTACGTATAAAGGTATATATGTAAGTCACAGTAACTATGCTCATGTTTCAGTGTATAATGCGATTTTTTATTTATGGTACATGTAGCTACTGTTACGCTTTTTTAAGTCTTTAAGAACAATATAATATTATATGTTTCCCATAAAAAGCAACACATCACACAAGATTAACTTTTTACTTCATTGATTCACTTGAAACATCTCGTATTGTATTCATTTTCAACTTTTCTTTAAAAGCATAATTTGGAAAAAGTATAGAGATATTAGCTTAAAAATGATAATAAACTTCAGGTATTACTAAAGTTATATTTTAATTCGAAACAAAATAATCCTAGTTTCTTTATTAAATGCTTTAATTTACATCGTGTGAACTAAATTTCTATGGAATGATGCCATTATTCATTTAAAAGCATTACTACTGACAACTATTAAGACTAAGGTATGAGCTCAGAAGCGATTTTCCAATACTCCTGTTCACAGTAACAGTCATTATAATGTATGATTACAAATTAAACTTAATTCTGTTCATGACTACTTGTCCAATGTATGCAATTTGTAATAACAATACATAATTAAATATATATATATTATGTATCAAGATTTATAAACCTCATTTTAGTCACGAATTTATAAAAGAAGTTTCATATTGTACTTTTTCTACGACAGCAAATAATCAAAATAATATAAAATTACAATACACATACTGAGTCTTGGCCGATGGGAGGAGCCTCGACCAATAAGTCGCACAGATTTATAGGTCAGTGCGTGACAGAGAAAGTATTCGGAAAAAAGAAATGATAACATTTGTTCACCATCGCATACATTAGCCGGACGATCGAGTAAATGCAGATAGACATTGTAATATACTGAAAAGAGATACAAATATGTATAGCGCTTGACAATTTTTCCAGACTGCTCGTGCTTATCCTAATATTATAAGGAATCACTGCGCACCTTGTGGGAGGGGCATCTCATCGGCCAAGTCTCAGTCTGTGAGCTGTACTTGTCTACTGTCGCGCCAAGTCGAGTTCTTTGACAAGTGTCTACCAACTTGACTGAGTTTCAATTGATAACTGATTTTTGCATTTAAAAAATCTAGAGCTAACTTTGGCCCGTGACTAAAAAACCCGTTGCTAAGTTTATCCCGTGTGTAAAGCACATGAAGTCACGAGAGTGGAAAAAATATAACCATTATTTTTAAATTTTAATATTTCCTGATAAAATAATATAATATTAAACAGGCACTTTTAATTGCACTAATGACAGTTCCAAGATGGGTGTTTTGGGTTGTGTCACAAAAACTCTTTCGAACGCCACATTGTCACGCGCGTTTATTGGGCAACGTTAACAATGATTGTTTAAGAAGGCATTAACTTCGAAATTTGGTCATGGTTACACATCAGAGATTGAAAATATAAAGTACTGCAAGGGAAAATATTAGAAAAAGCAACAAGGTTGTCTTTATGGTTTTTATTTATAGAAATAATTAATGAATTAAATATAATTAACGTTTAAAGAAAAGGCAATAATAACTCAAAGCAAGTAAATTATTATATTAGTGTACTGTAAATAAAGACAGTGATTAATTACAAGGGAGATTAAAATTAAATGTTACAAAGTAAAGGTAATGTATGGAGCAAACCGAGATTGAATCTTGAACAGAATTTATAAGTGTCAACGGACGTCGATGGTTGGATAGAGAGTATACACTAGCGAGAGAATAATGGAGAAAATAGAGTAGCAGAAAGTGAAGTTATGAAGAGAGTAAAAAACTATTAGACCTTTGTTAAAGTATTCTAAGGCACAAAAGGGTAGACAGTGACTCTGACTAATGGAGAAAAAGAACGACAAGGCATTAACCAAAATGACAAAGAACACACTGATCGTGATATTAATTTGAAATTGTAATCAAAATCAGAATACTGTTATTACGTGGATGAAAATGATATGTAACGGTAAGCCCAAAAGGTGAATTGAAGTAGAACTGATATTTACCACCCTAAAAAGGGAATTAACCTAATAATAATCACGAATTTAGAAACAAATAAATTGTATTTCCAAATATAAATTAAAATGTAAAAACTGAGATATTTCTATACAATGCTCAAGACCAGATATCTAAGAGTATGGTAAGCGGCAATGGAAGGTTCTTAGTTTGATTACATTGCCGATATCTTGAAAAATCTCTTCTTCAAAAAGTTTGTTATGGACGTAAATATTGTCTTTGAGCAAAATTAAAAGAAAATATTTAGAAACTATTTAATTTTAGAAAATCGTAATAAAAATTGTAATAGTTATAATTGAATATTTGACAGGTGAAATTTTGTAATATTTAATATTTTACTCCATTTTTACTTATTATCCCATGTTGATTGCGAAAACGATTCTAGTATGGTTATGTTATTAATATTCATTATTCCATCATTCTTTAAATTTCAAGTGTTAAGAGAAATCTGCTTTAATTATTATTAATACTAGACCTACAAAACAAATTAAGTGTATCTACTTAATAATTCAGAAATTAAAATTTGTTGCTTGATGATTATTGGTTGATTTTTAAAAACAACCAAGATTGGAACAAAAATATTGCACTTTCACAAAGTCTATGTACGCCTACAAATCATTGTACGAATTAGTGCTCGTATTAGTTCACAATTTAACCTATTCTCGTAGTTAAGTTTTTATTATATAAGGATTGTAAAAATATGGATATACTCTCAATATTTAAATATAACCCCTACGTATTCAAACCAGCGTTGATCTAATCTTTTATGAAGCGTTTTACTTATACAGCTTGTGTAATGCAACACTTGATATAGCAGGTCTAAAATATATCAGAATTGCAACGCCGCATACTGTATCCCCGCTCTCGCTACGTTTAGCGATGAAGCATCAACTGGCAATGTTAGAGTTACGTCTAACCTCCCCTGTCTTTCGTCGTTCGGCCAGTACGGCAACAGAATACGACGTTGCAATGTTTATTTAGTAATATCAAGTGTTTTATTACACAAGCTGTATAATTAGGATAATAATTAACCCTAAGTCGAAGCCATATACAAGCCGTAAATAAAGTTACACTTAAAATTATTACTATTGCAGCTGTATATAAATTTCCAACTTTCAATTATAAATATTTTTGGGCACTATGTGGAAAATACGGTTACTTCTATTATGCCAGCTTGTGACCGGGTGCTTTGCTGTGAAGATCTTAACATTAGTTGTTTGAATGATTCAGATACCAGGACTATCTACTAACTAGATTTCTTTGACTTGCTAGGCTCCAGACAATTAAGAGACCAAGCAACTAGAATTACACTTGCTAGAATTGCACTAGATACCGCCTCTCTGATTGACCACTTGTTTGTCGCTGATGCGGATTATATGGATAGTAGAGAGGTTATGATTTGCAATTTTTCGGACCACGACTTTCACACCTTTAATTTAAGCGTTAAATATACTAGTTCTCCTCTATCATTTTGCTCTTACAGGGATTTCAATGTTAAAAATTTAGAAGCTTTTAAAAATGATGATACTGCAACGTTTATTTAGGTTTTAATTTTATCTCGCAGAATGCTGATTCTAAACATCATTGGAATAATCTACGTTAGGAGTTTCCAAAGCGTTTGCTTTAACATTTCTGACCCAATGAGCAGTCCTGACTTTATAAATAATTACTTTTTTGACTCGGATTTACCTGCAAATATAGATTATGCAGACTTTATTGACCTATATAGGAGAAATCGAAAACAAGCAACACAATTTCTTTTTCACTTTTCTAGAAGAAGTAGTCGGCAAAATCATAACAGCCATGAAATCCACTGCTTCTGGGTATGATGGTGTGTCTGTTACCTTGTTACGGTATTGCTACCCCACTATATTACCTTATATTACTCACATACTTAATACCTGTTTGAATTAGGGCGTATTCCCAGATAGTTGGAAATGTGATATCGTTCATCCGTTGCCTAAGATTGCAAATCCACGCGTGTACCGTGACTTAAGGCCTATAAGTATCTTACCAGTACTCTCAAAAATTCTGGAAAAATAATGTCTTCACAATTAAAGGAATATTTAAATAAATTGAATGTGTTACCATTTGTTCAGTCAGGATTTCGAGCAGGGTACAGGTCTGAGAGACAGCTTTATTGAAAAAAAACCGAAGATCTTATACAGTCAACTTTGATTGATTTCATATCTAGTTTTACTAGACTATAGTAAAGCTTTCGTCATGGTATACTATTGGCTTTCCTAGAGAGTATTGGGTTTACCAGTGCATCATCGCTTTTTCAAAATTATCTCCGCGATCGTAAGCTATAGTTAGGGATTTACTGTTGGACGGATTTTGTTTTCAATATAATATACTTTTTGTTTCAATATATATTTTTTGCTCGGGTTTTTTTTATTGCAATGGACATGTATAAGCTGACGATACTTAGCTTTATTATTTCTTTGAGTCAAATAGCTGGGGACAGCTGTTGCTAATGTTAATAGAGACTTGCGCTATCTCCATAGAAAATCCACAGAACATTGTCTTACAGTAAATCCGGAAAAATTGATAATTCTAAAATATCAATTGTGGATAGACTCTGGTCCATGGATACATTTGGAATGCTTATCATGTATTCAACGAAACAATCAAGAAAAATCCTGTTCTCTCTCAATTTTCAAACTGTATTCCAATATATCACTCGGCTGTAGAGAGGTTAACGCAAAAAGTATAAAACGCCTGCTTGAGGTTCATATATGACATACGGAATTTCGATCACTTCTCGCACAAACTCAGCTGTGCACGATGGTTGAATATGCATAAAAGGAGAGAGCTTCGGTGTTTGACTTTGTGTAACAAAATTATTACATTGATAGGACCACCATACTTATATATCGTAGTCGACATATTTTAATTTCTGATACGAAAGTAGAAAGAGGAAAAGAGCGCCATGAAATAAACTAAAGATAAACATAAGCGAGGCTGCCAAGACAGTACACTCGCGTGAGGGTCCCCCGACATCGACACTGCGTTGCTCTCCCACCACTGTTAGCAAGCAGTCATCGCTGCATATTATAAGGTCATCTTCTGCGTGCGATAGAAGTGTAAACCAAAATTAAAATTTGACGACTACGGTATAAGATCACCTTCAGAACGGATGTTCATTACCTCACTACAAGGTTTAGAGGTAGGTTAATATAAAACCGCTCTATATCAAAGATCGTTTTCATACCAAATTTATTGTAAGTAAACGGGGTGTCTACTGAGGTTTTTCCGACTCGTCTTTACCACAATTTTCTAAAGAAAAAATTATTACATGTGTTGATGTTTGCTAGTGAATAAGTTTAGTGATGTTGATGAATTTACTAGATTTGGTGTATTTAATGAGTTTAAGGTTATTAAGAATTCTTATTTATATTTTCTTCGTGTAACTCATTTTTAATAACGGTGGTATAATCCATTTTTTTGCTTCAATATACAAGGCTAGGTTGTAAAACAGAATTAACTTAACTTCATCTTGCGATTGCAACTATTAGCTATTAACTTTATTTAACTTTAACTTCAAATTGTACTCTTTTTTTTCTGTTGCAATAAAGACGTTATTATTATTAATATTATAGTTAAAAATTTTGATTACAGAAAAATATTTTGTTGCAGGTGTTGAGAAAAACTAATTTTCTAGCAATGGATAAACTGGAATTTGAAAAATTATTTTTTCCGAAATGCTGTGTTTAGCCACTTCCGTAATTAAAAAATATTTCTACATGCTGGCAGTGAATAGTTTCTGTATTATTTAATGATGTTACTTAATAACGATTACCTAGATTACATATATTAATAATAAGACACGAGCAGGTGTTTGACACTCTGATACACACGATGTGATATAAATCAAATTTAATTTAATAATGTTTAAAAGGGAGAGTCGGGTTAGAAACTTGTAAGCGGTTATTAATGCATGTAGATTCCGTGTTACATTAATTATTTAAACCAAAATAAATGTTGTAACAAAAACAACACACATTATATACATTAAAAAGTAATTAATAGACTATTATCATTCATGTAGATTATTATCATCAATTTATCGTGTAGACAAAAATATTTTTTTTTAATATAATACACCGATATGAACATCAATCCACTCTAAAGCTTTAACAAAAATACCTACACATATTTTCCTATTTTAACGTGTCAATTCTGTGTTGTTACCATTGGAATAGCAATGAGCAACATTTTTACTTAACATTAATGCATGTTTTAATTCTATTTGCTGCTGCTATAGTTACTGACTTGAAAGTCTGTCACAGTAATATATAGTATGAGTTTATAGCATGCAAAAGGCTGTGTAAAGTATAGTGGTTACTAAAATGCCTGGATTTCCAAAAGAAAACAAAAACAACTTTTTTCGAGGTTTAGAGGTTTATTTTTATCTTTTGTATCGTAAATAAAATATCACTTCTTGATATACTATGTTACTAAATTACTAATGAAGTGTAACCACCACACTACTTTCTAATACGAATGAGCGATTCAAATTATACAAAATTGTTCTAGATTGTTTTAACTAATTTTATCTTCTTACAAAAATAAGCCAAATTTTAAGAATATTTTTATATAAAAATTATTCAAAATCCTATTATAGGTACTTCAATTTTCTTAATAAATCTCTATACAGTAGAATGCATACTTTGTGGGATATTCGAAAAAGAATGCTACTCGCTAAGTAAAAGTGTTACTTCCAGTCCGAATTTTGAAATTTTATTTATACAAAAAATATTCCGAATCCAGATCTAAATACATTTGTACTATTGATAAATATATATTTGCAAAAAATCGCTATTTGATAAGAGTAAAAGTGTTATTTCCGTTCAGAATTTTGAATTTTTTTTTATACAAAAGGTATTAAAAATTAATTTCTAAATACTATTATACTCTTAACGTACCTGTCTAAAAGCATGACTTGCAAAATATTGGCAAAAAACTCATTTTCGATAAAAGTAAAAGATCTACTTCCGGTAGGAATTTCGAAAAACTTTTATAATAAAATTCTTCTCAAATTTAATTTTGAGTATATATGAATTCTTTATAAATTTGTTAAAATTAGTGTATTGGCAACATTTTTTCACTGAAGTAAACTACTACTTCCGGTCTGCCGATGTTACTGAAAATCTAATCATATCTCAAGAGGCAGATTATACTCCCACATACAAAATTACGAAATGATAGCTATAGCCGTTTGACCGCTATCGTGGTCAGAGAGAGAGAGAGAGAGAGAGAGAGAGACATTTTTTAAAAACCACTCTTTCGGTATCAGTGGACTTCAAAACGTGGGCATCTGCAAAAATATCGAGGTCGAAAATTTTCATCATCACAATACTTCCCTATACTACGACCTATAAGAAAGTAAAAATATTAATGCGACTTATATGCCTGTTTCTCTGACACTAGATTTTCGAATCTGGGTTCTATATTTGATAGAGCGACAATGATAATATTTTCTAAGTTGAAGGCGATTTGTCACTTTTGTTTTAAAAGCAGTCGTCGAACAGAAACCAAACTCGCATAAATATAATGTTACAAATGGGGTCAAATATTTACGTGATTTGTTTGCCAGTTAGGAGTATTATTCAGTCTTTTGATCCAAAAACTATCCGGTTTCTGGAGAAGAAATTGTAGTTTCAATATTTCAATAAGTTCTTATTTCGAGTTCTTCTTTCAAGGAATTGTCCAAAAAGAAATTTAGTATCTATTAGCAATTGTCATAACTGCTTTGAATTTTATTTGGTAAATATTCACAAAGCTGTTATGCTTTGTTGCAGAAAGTAACTTGCATGTCTAAAAAAAGTTCTGAGAAAGTATCATATTTTACTTAGTTACATCTTCCATGAAATCTTGAACGCACTGAAATGAATGACATTTTCCTTATCGATTGAAGTTTTCTGTAGGTTAAACTTTTCATTAACTCATAAATTTTCTTTGTGGCTTTTATTATATATTACAACGCGGCCTAGCAAACCACTATTCAAGATATTTAGTTTTTCGAAAGTATCAGCTAGGTAAGCAAGCATAGAAATTTTCCTGTAAGGACATCAAAAGTTCTGCTTTTAACTGAAAAATCCGTTTCAAAACGGTACCCCTCGAAAACCTACTTACTTCTATGTAATCCTTTGGATAGTATTTATTATCAGAGAAAGAAATTGTGTTTTATTTTGTAATTTCCTTTTCACAAATTAATATCTCCACCACCTCAACAGCTGCTGGTAATATTCAATCTTCAGCAATTGTATGTAGCTTATTAATTCTTGCAATGCAGTATGCAACTCGATAGCGCAGTGAATCCTTATAATATTAGGATAAGCACGAGCAGTCTGGAAAAATTGTCAAGCGCTACACATATATGTATCTCTTTTCAGTATATTATAATTTCTTATCTGCATTTACTCGTTCGTCCGGCTGATGTATGCGATGATGAACAAACGTTATCATTTCTTTCTTCCGAATATTTTCTCTGTCAAGCACTGACCTATAAATCTGCGCGACTTATAGGTCGAGGCTCCTCCCATCGGCCAAGACTCAGTCTGTGTACTGTACATCTCTAATTTAATAAAATATTTTGTGAAAAATATGGTGTCTTATTCCAACAGATGTACTATTTTCACAATTGCTCAACATATCATAGTGTGGGTAAAAAAAGTTAAAGCTCCAATTAGTGTTGCAAATTTTACAAACTAGATAATTGTAATAATATCTTCTGAAATAACGGACTAATTGCTTCTATAGCGACGTTCTGTCATTAAAACATAGTAAATCTTCAGGAATATTCATTGCCGCATCCAGTCTCGTCATTTTGTGTAGGTCAAAGAATTGATAACGACACGTCTAGATCGGGAATATGGAAGAAGCGGGTTTTAATATTACTCTCTACATTTTCTGATAACATTATTATTTGCACAACTTCCGCCAAATTTCTTCTCATAACGGCTATTTTGGTATTCTTATCATTGTTTACGATAACAAATCTTTCAGTACCACGTATTTTTCTAGATCAGTTATATATAATATATACATTGTCGCCGCTTACATAGAATTTAGAAAAATATCCTTATTGATTTATACTTTTTGGCAACTCTTATAGCAACCAACATGCCCCAAGACATATAACTAAACTACCAGCAGATCTTGTCAAACAGGAAATTATTCATAATCGTATCATAATTACTGCATTTCTCATATTTAAATATAGCACTTAAAGAGAAATAAACTGGTGAAATATGCAAAAATTTAACAAATAAATCGCACGTATGCGAAATGTGCAACAATTTATATGTTTTAATTTAAAAATTAGAATAAAGTAAAGTGAATTTAGAAAAATACAAAGTCTTTCATATCCATGTGAAATTAATTTTTAATTAACAAAACATTATCACACACGTACATCACAATCTTGCTGCAATTTACATTTTGTTATTATTTTCTTAACACAAAACAGTCCATTATATTATCAACAGCTCGAACTAAATACTAGACGTATGGTGATTATCACAGTTACTGAAAAACTTTGAATAGTCGTACATGTAACATGAGTACTATTAGTTTCTTGTTAATTTTGACTTCAGTATCTTATGCTACTGGTAAGTATGTAGAGTTTTATGTCTTAGGAAACCTATGAAATAGTTTGACCACAACTTAATCTTTGGTTATTTAATAGTTATATATACAACTAAAACTTGCTTTCCAATTGTTCTTTTATATTTCCAATTTTATATTTGACTATAACTTGTCAAAGTCCAAATTATTTTTTATTATTTCTTTATTTCAATGTATTCTGAACCAAAGTAGTGTTTAAATATATAATAATCATGAATTAAAACTTTCTCTTATTAGTTTCATTAGTTATGGCCCAATACTGGTTACTGAACGTTTTGCAAAACCATTGATCATATTTTAGAATGAAGGAAATTTGAACCATCTTTGATGTCACATATATGCCTGAAATTAGCCACAATCAAAACATTACAAATATATATATATATATATATATATATATATATATATATATATATATTAATTTTTATTGGACGATTTGTAGGTCGTTATACTAGTTTTAAATAATTTTTAAAACTCGCTAATTTGCAGTGTTTGAAAATTATAATTTTATAATTTTACCACTGACTATTAAATTAAATTAATTAGGTAATTTTTTTTAAAGTCATGAACACTCAAAACAAGAGAGTTCTCTTGTTTTGAGTGTTCATGACTTTTGTTCTTTTAAGATTGTCCCTAATTATATATTTAAAAAAAATTTTTCAACTTATTGTAGAGTCTGATGATGGAATAAATTATTCCGAAACGTTACCAGCCACAAATAGAATGTTTTAATTAACCCAGCCCACACATTCTGACCTTCCTGGATCAGTAAATATACATACCAATACACCCTGAAAACAGTGTCTAACATCACAACTTCCTATATATATATATATATATATATATATATATATATATATATATATATATATATATGCTTTAGATTGATTTTGTTAACAACCAGCCACTTTCACTGATGTGATCTATTATGAATATATAGATTTTTACTGTTTATAGAACAGAATTTGGGTTTTCAGAATTTATTTTGAAAATAAAACACAATTTTTCCTTATGACGTTTCGGGCCTTTATTTGGTCCTTCATCAGACATTTAGAAACTTATTGTTGAAGACACCATTTGGTTAATACTATAAAAAACAACAATTTCATCTACGGAAAGTCAAAACGATTACATTTTAAAAATTTTTCATCAAATGAAACATTCAAATTTTTCATCAAATGAAACATTCAATTTCTGTCTGTGCCGTGCAAGATATAGGCACTCTTTGCCTATATCTTGCACGGCACAGACAGAAATTGAATGTTTCATTTGTTGAAAAATTTTTAAAATGTAATCGTTTTGACTTTCCGTAGATGAAATTGTTGTTTTTTATAGTATTAACCAAATGGTGTCTTCAACAATAAGTTTCTAAATGTCTGATGAAGGACCAAATAAAGGCCCGAAACGTCATAAGGAAAAATTGCGTTTTATTTTCAAAATAAATTCTGAAAACCCAAATTCTGTTTTATAAACAGTAAAAATCTATATATTTATATATATATATATATATATACAATATGTCTCACTAAGTTGGAACCATATGGAAAACTTTTTTATTACTAATTTTAGGAAAAAAAGTTATTCTTTATAAAAACTTCTGCATGTTCTAAAATCTAAAATACAATCATCAGATATTAATTTTTTTCAGTTGTATACGGGGTATGTCAAAAAATATTAATTTTACTCAAGAGTAAAGTACCTTTATATTTGAGAATATCGAATAATGTTATTAAAAAAGTTTATTAGAACTAAAAATTACGTTCAAATAAGCCATTACATCCATTTATATGGAAAAATTCATTTTTTCTATTTTTGCCTACAATAACAATGCAAATTTAACTGTAGTTACGTATTATCTAGGATGCACTGACATACAAATGATTTGTTGTTTGCTTGAAAGGTTTGACAGTGAATGTCAAAACGCGTTAGAATTTATATTGTTATTACGTCAATTTTCCAAAAGAACGATTAAATGTATTGAACGGTGGATATGTCGAGGCATTAGTGGAATAAGTGAAAACTAAATTTCTATTTACTTCTATTATTAATATTATATTAGTTACACAACTTAGTATTTTTTGTTTTTTCTTATTTGCAAAATAAATGCACATGCATTCATTACGTGTTTAAATTGCGAAATTGTTTTATAGTTTTCTCCCACAATCAAAACAATTTCTATTTTCTGTTTACAAGTTAATAACGCTACCATGTTTATGTGCCATATAAATTCTAACGCGTTTTGACATTCACTGTCAAACCTTTCTAGGAAACAACAAATCATTTGTATGTCAGTGTATCCTAGATAATATCTAACTACAGTTAAATTTGCATTGTTATTGTAGGCAAAAATAGAAAAAATGAATTTTTCCATATAAATGGATGTAATGGCATATTTGAACGTAATTTTTAGTTCTAATAAACTTTTTTAATAACATTATTCGATATTCTCAAATATAAAGGTACTTTACTCTTGAGCAAAATTAATATTTTTTGACATACCTCGTATACAACTGAAAAAATTTAATATCTGATGATTGTATTTTAGATTTTAGAACATGCAGAAGTTTTTATAAAGAATAACTTTTTTTCCTAAAATTAGTAATAAAAAAGTTTTCCATATGGTTCCAACTTAGTGAGACATATTGTATATATATATATATATATGAGATATACATATACAATATTTGTATATTAGATATAAAAAATGAGCTACTATTTAAATTTCCAAAGGTGTAATTTCGTATGAAAATAGCTGTTAGCTGTAAGTAGCATATAGAAGAAAAACTACGAAAAACAACAATGAATTTCTCAAATGGTAATTTTGTTTCAAATGGGAACACAGTATTCTGTGATCTAATTTAACTTTCAATCTGATTTTTTTAAAAAAAGTAGCACATAAAAAAAGCTATGCAAAAACAGAGGACTTTTAACTTATTATTAAACAATTTCAGTTGTTTTTGCTTGTTTTTTTTTACTTCAAAGGTAAGCTACGTAGTTCTAATTCTGCTTATAAAATAAAATATATAGAGTTATGTTTTTAAAAAGAATAAAATATTGTTTGTAATGTTTGTATATCTCTACTTGACGTTAATAGGTTTTTTGATTGGGAAGGGCAATATTCTATGGCAAACACAAATATTTAGGTAAATTAACATTAACTTTTCTAACATATACTTACATAATGCATTACCCCTAATAATCGTTGGTGCTTTGCAAAAATACTCATATTTGCATAAATTTTATTCTATTTAAACAGGACAATTGGAACTTCTACAAAAACCAACATCAGCCGATGTAAAATATTATTTATACACTAAAGCTAACAGAGAAAGTCCAAACATTATATTAGGCGATGGAATTACAGAAACAGTAAACTCTGTTTACAATAGTAGCAGGAAAAATGTCTTCTTAATACATGGATGGCTGGAAAACTACCAAAGCTCACTTAATGAGTTGGTTACACCAGCTATACTGGATATGTACGATGTTAATGTCTTCGTAGTTGACTGGAGTCCTATTTCACGTACCTTGTACACAACTGCTCAATCAGATGTCCCAATAATTGGAGAAATT
This sequence comes from Amphimallon solstitiale, assembly GCA_963170755.1. NCBI lineage: Eukaryota > Metazoa > Arthropoda > Insecta > Coleoptera > Scarabaeidae > Amphimallon > Amphimallon solstitiale. Next base: position 47,805,010 of record OY720684.1, on the reverse strand, counting down.
ATTGGCCGCTTTATTTATTTTATAATGGAAACGTATGATCAGAGCTCAGATGAATTTTATCTGATTGGACATAGTTTGGGAGCTCACATAGCTGGATGTACTGGAAAACAGATTAATATTTTAAGTAACTCCTTAGTTAATACAATTATTGGATTAGATCCAGCTGGTCCACTTTTCACTTCCAGAGATACAAGTAATCGTATTGATCCTAGTGATGGCAATTTTGTACAAATAATCCACACAAATGGCGCTCAATTAGGATATATGGAGTCATTAGGACATTCTGATTACTATGTAAATGGTGGGTTTGTCCAGCCAGGATGTGAGTTAGATCTCAGCGGGTACTGTTCACATCAAAGATCTGTTCGTTATTATGCAGAGTCTGTTAAAACATCTCGATTTTTTGCAAGGGAATGTAATACCTTAATTGATTATTATTCAGGTAATTGTGACACAAACCGACTGTCTATAATGGGTCAATTATTCGTTGATAAATCGTAAGTGTATGAAGCCAGTAACTTCTTTTTATTTTTATATTGATGTAATTTAATTTTATTCCAGTGCAAGAGGAAATTTCTATCTTAAAACGAGAGCATTCCCTCCTTACGCAATGGGATAGAATCAATATGCAATATTAAACAAATATGCACGTTTCAGTTTGTGTATGTAATATTATAGCTAAAACATAAATAAATTGAAAATGTATTTTGCATTAAATATATAATTTTCTTTATACTTATCAATAAATAATAGCACTACACTTGATATTTCAATATATTAAAGATAAATAGTACCGACATAACAATCAATAAATCTACCACTTTTGTATATTTTTTTTTCTGCAGTTGAATTTGTAAAATAAAAATATTCAATATTACAAGTTACAGGACAAACACAATAATTTAAAATGGCTGCCTTAGGGACCTATTATTTTTAATACTAAGTTACTTTTACTCTATATGACTCTATCGCAATCAGCTTCCTAAAAAAGTAAACCCACTTTGTCATCTAATGAATGAAACCTTTCAACCTACTTCCTGACCCATTATAACACGCGATGGTAATACTAGCGATCTGACTAACTACCAACTTCTAAGTCTTCTCACTGGGCTTTCTAAACTCATTAAAAAACTTGCATACAACAGCATATATGAGTTTCTAGTAAAAATTAAAAAATACCGTTTTGTATGTATATATTGATGCAGTTTTTACTGATAAGGAAGGTGGAAAACTTCCTTGTGGTGTATTATTGGACATGTCTAGAGCGTTTGATAGTGTCGATCATCAAATACTTTTAGCAAAATTGGATGCACACAGCTTAAGAGGTATAACTATTTCCTGGATTGCCTCGTATTTGAGTGATCGTTTACAAACATTAACTTGAATTATGGTGGTACTAGAGCACGGTCTAACCCTAAACAAAAACATATTCGGGTTTCCTTAATATAGTATCCATATTCCTCTGATATTCGTATTATATTTCAATGACCAAAGTTAATATAAATGCTTATCTTAATGATAAATTATGCTCATGACATTTCTCTTCTAATTTCGGAAAAAGCTTTCCAATCTGTTGTCAACAGTATCGCTTTCTGGATGAATGCTATCGAACACTGGCTATATACAAATCATTTACAAATTAACCATGACAAAACGAATGTTATTTTATTTAAAACCAAATACAACAAGAGTCTTCCCAACCACCAAACTCTCAATTTCCAATAATCTGTCAATTTACCTGATGTAAATACCGCCTAGAATAGTCATAGCATATTAATGTCATTTGCAAAATATTGAGCATTTACTGTCATACTCTCCGACAATGGCGACAATCTGTGAATATATGTACATGTATTATTCTATATATTACGGATGCTGCTTTCTTATATCAGGTATGAGATCATTGTGTGGGATAGTAACAGCGATATTTATTGCATTTTAATTTTACAAATAAGAATACTTCACTCTATGTATTACTTAAACAATATATAGTCTTGTAGATGTGATTTTAAGAATAATGGTATCTTGACTGTGTTTGTCGTTTATATATTCAAATGTCTGGTTTCTCTCTTCCTCATTTGCACATTAATGCTCACGATTACACCACAAGGTTATTTTGCAACAACTATGTTCTGCTCAAACATCGACTAACGTTAACGAAAAATGGTTTGGTTGATACGGGGTTAAAACTGTGTAACAAACTACTCATCATTTAAAAAAAGAAATCTCTATTTTTGCTCAATTCAGAAGTGTGTTATATAATTTTTTGTGCAATTTAGAACCTTATAGTATCGAAGATTTTAGCAATTCTTAAACAATTATTATATTTTTAATTGCGTTGTATATCTTTAGAATCTCTACCTATTGTAATATTATATTTATCATTATTTACGTTAAATATGGGTCACAGTTTTTAGCATTTTTAGGTCACATATGTGACAGGTATTATATGTCATTTTCTTTGGTGATACTTGTTACTTTTGGTGTATCTAACCACGTTTCTTTGTTAAATACGTATGTAGTGGTAGTACCAATAGATTTTAGATAAATGTATATACAGGGTGTAGCACCTAAGATCCCTCGGACCGTAGCTCCTCTATCATACAATATATCGAAAAAAAGTCTAAGAGAAAAATTGTCCATAATTACAATCGCAATTCTCCTAAAATATTTTTGGTCATCAGTGCCGTGCCGCATTCCAGTGGCGTATCAACCCTATGTCTTTTTTAATGGAACAATATATATTTTATGGCTGATTCGGAAAGCCCTTGAAGAGTACTTTTTTTTCTTATATAACGTTATACCGCTAACTTTAGCGGTTTCGCTGTTATAACGGTTTTTCTTCGCAGTTAAACCATACTTCATACTTCGACATTTTTTTTGGCAGGAACTAAATTGTACCGGCGTTTGGATTTCGAATTTAGGGATAGACTAAGACCACTTCTACCTACTCTTAATTTTTTTTTTCATATGATTTAAGGAAAGAAGATATTTTTTTTCTTTTTTTTTAATGAAAAACTTGGAATTTCGTTTATTCGATTATCCAACGATGTAGTTATTTTATATGCTTCCCATGTGATATTTTAGAAAAAAATGTATAATATTGTAATCTAGGGGACACTTGAAAAAAAATTAAGAGTAGCTAGAAGTGGTCTTAGTCTATCCCTAAATTCGAAATCCAAACGCCGGTACAATTTAGTTCCTGCCAAAAAAAATGTCGAAGTATGGTTTAACTGCGAAGAAAAACCGTTATAACAGCGAAACCGCTAAAGTTAGCGGTATGACGTTACATAAGGAAAAAAAGTACTCTTCAGGGGCTTTCCGAATCAGCCATAAAATATATATTGTTCCAATTAAAAAAACATAGGTTTGATACGCCCGCCACTGGAATACGGCACGGCACTGATGACAAAAATATTTTAGGAAAATTTCGATTGTAATTATGAACAATTTTTTTCTTAGACTTTTTTCGATATATTGTATGATAGAGGAGCTACGGTCCGAGGCATCTTAGGTGCTACACCCTGTATATCAAGTTTAGTCAGTGCCATGAGTTGGGATATAATAAAAGGAACTAACAATAGTAAATAAGATATTCATGATTATGGACGTTTATTAGATGTCAGTTTTACACAAGCTCATTATACAAGTATGGAATCGTTTGATAATAAAGGAGAATTGAAAATTTACATAATATTACACAGTGGAGTTGTAACAAGAAAAAGAAGCTGTAAAATACCATACATAGTGACTGTATCATGGATACACCTTATTTTGGGAAGTGAACATCAAATTTTGAATGTCGAAGTCATATAAATAATTACTTTTGCAAATTTAAATACACTGATTATATTATATCTAACATACAGCTAAAATATTGTATGTAATAATAATATAAAGTGTTACAGTTAAAATTAAATGAAGAAATGAATTAAGAAGAAAGTGTTGAATAACAAGTATACCTATACGAGGACCATTGAAGTTAGCAGTATTATGATAGAAAACTACATTACCAGTTGAAGAAGGATGGACATATAAGAGCTTTACATAGAAGAAGCAAACAAAATACACAAAAAGGTTAGTTATTTCTATTATATAAGTTGGGGTGAAAATAGATACTGTAATAAACACTATTTGTAATCATGTACGTGATAGGAAAGTTTCATATTATGTTGATTTAAACTTTATCTATCTATATACATACTTATTGTCTGTTTATATTCTCTATGAAATAAAACGACACTATGTATCTAAGTTATATTGCATTTTATTATTTTTGTATTCATTGGTGATGTATACATTTTGTTTTGTTTACTTATGTGTCTGTAATTTTACAAGTTGCAATAAAGATTTATTATTATTATTTTAAATAAATTTTAAATCTTAAAATAAAATATTGTTTCCTTTAAAAACTACTTTGTTATATGAAACTCTCAAAACATTTATCTTTTCTTTCGTTGTACCATTTCGTTGAACGCTCCATTCATAATATTAACTTGACTAAAATTTTATTTTTGTTCTGTAGCGCATATAATTTCTTTTGATTAAAGCATGGTGTGTCACCGCTTTCTCTTAACAAACCAAGCCCATCATCCAAATTCAAATATTGTAATCTAGGGGATTTCGACTAGTAGATTTGAATAGCCAATCGTCAATTGTGTGCTCCACGTCGATCGATGTGCGCCCAGAGTAAATGTGATTTAAAGGAACGACCACTGTTCATAAAAAGTGAAGTGGAAGTCTATCGTGTTTAAAGTTGGAGATTTATATGGATTTAATTCGAACCACGTACGTTTTTAATTATAGAATGACACCATTTTAGCGGTATTTCAAATCTGACCCTTCAATCCTCTATGAGTGACAGCTATCTTTATAAACATATTAAATAGGATTGGTGGTAATATGATGCCTTATTTTAAATAATTTCTAATTCTCTATCAGGTATTTAACGTATTCTGATAAAAATAATACATTTAGTATAAACAATTCTAACAAAAAAAAAATTGATTTTTTTTTAAAACTGAAATTGTTTAAAGGTAGTATGCTATAAATCCTGGCATACCAATTTAATTCTATATTTATTGTCATGTTGATATAATTTTATTACTATATTTATAAAGTATTAGCTATTATAATACAAAAACCACAAAAAAGTAACAATGTAAAACATAAATAAATGTATCCAATATTATTTTTTCTAATAATTATCCGGAAATTTAAGAAATCCACTTGGTAGAAATTCGCTTTTTTTCTGAGCTTGTTACCAATTTACTTTCCAGCACTGCATTGATTCATTTCTGCAACACCTCAGTAAATCTGTAACATTTACTTTGTCACAATAAACACAAATATAACTAAGATGTTTGATAGACGTTTTAGAATTAGTGATTGTCAAAATGCTCTTTGATTAAAATTAATGATAGATACTGAGATCCTTGGTCCATTGTGTGGCAATTATCTGATGAAGGAAATAAATTTTTCCGAAACGTTATACCTACCCATACATTCTGTTTTCGGAGTTACGAAACAGTAATTAAACTGGTTTATTGGAATTTACATATACATAACAGTTTTAACATCTTTTATTTTACTATATATATATTAATTAATTTAAATTTCTTGACCTTATTCACATATTCATGTATATATATATATAATTTAATTTCTTGGACGATTTAGAGGTCATACTAATTTTAAATTATTTAAAATTAGTTTTAATTGTTAATTAGGTAATTTCTAATATTTTTAAAAATTACCCAGCAGCCCAGGATTCGAACTTGCAATCTCCTAATTACTAGTCAGGTGCGTTGCCACTTACGCTACCGGCGGTTCGGCTTCGAGTCCTTTAAATTGTAGTGATATACATATACATATAATATCAAGTAACAGATGGAAGTATTGAAGTATTGCTGGTATACCAGCGTATATAAGCCCCGAGACGTCCATGTGCTGTATAGATAATTAATTTAAATTTCTTGACCTTATTCACATATTCATGTGTATACACCGTGTTTCATGTAACTAGCACATTAGAAGTTTTTGTGCTTACAACGCGAATTTTTTCCAGAAGTTTTGCCTTCTCACATAATTGACCGCAATCTTTCAAGTTAAAATATTTTTAAACTCGTGCAACTTCCGGTTACACCGGAAGTAGGCGCCATCTTTGTTATTTTAAATGTGACACCCTGTATTTTATTCGAGATTTGAATTGCTTATTTAAATAGAAGAACAGAGATACCGGGTTGGATTATGTCAAAGTCAACCGTTTCGGAGTTATTCAACTGTTTTCCATTTTTAGGGCACTTGAACGTAAATTTTAAAAGTTCTTTATCTGAGACATGAAAAAAGGTAAACAATTGAAATTTGTTCCTGAGATAGTCAAAGTATTGTCCTATTCGAATATCACCAGGTTTTGCAATAATATTACACAGGGTGTTCTCTAATTAATTTACAATTATACACACTTCAAATGCAAGAAACTCAATTTTTTCAAATGAAACACCCTGTATATTTTCGCCTTTTCTGAAGCAGAAAAAAATTGTCTTTCGATCCCCTATTACATTCCCTAGACCTATCTCTAGAGGTTTTTGAGTTATTGGGGAGATCAGCCTGAAGGCCCGATATTTTGCCAAATAAAACTGAAAAAATAATAGATTAAGTATAGGAGGAGTGGATTAATAGTCATTTGTAAGCATGTTACGGGCATGGAAAAAAAGTCTTCTAGTTCAAAACCAAAAATTTATTAATTGCGAAAACATTTTTGATCTCACGGTATAAGTCAAACAAAGAAAACAAAAACAAATCTAAAACCAAATCACAGCAAGTGCTCAATATGTCCACCGCCTACTTCAATGCATTTATTTAACCTTGCTTGGAGCTGGTCAGTCGTTGCACGTTCAATCATTTGAACTTCAATTTGGTCAAATGCTCTTCGCACCCTATCCTCTAGTTCTTGCCTGGAGTTAACTGGTGTTGCATAGACCTCTTTTTTTATGTAACTCCATAAAAAAAAGTCAACTGGAGTTAAATCCGGAGATCTAGCAGGCCAAAGACATGGTCCATTTGGACCAATCCACCTATCCTCAAATAGCTGGGTCAACTCTTGATATACAGCATGAGTAGAGTGAGCTGGAGCTCCATCCAGTTGAAACCAATAATAGTTTTGGTGTGGCATGTCATTGACTATGTTTGCCACCACTTCCCTAATGATTCGCAAATATCTTTCGGACGTTAGCCTTTCATCATAAATATGATAAAATACCCTTCCCCACCCTATTATGGCAAATACATTAAAACTAAATTGATATTGAAAATGGCTTACTCGTGAAAAGTGGTGATTTTCATCTGCCCAAAAATGACAATTTTTATTATTTACAACGCCTTGCCTGGTAAACTTGGATTCATCCGACCATAAAATCTTTCGTAACATGTCCGGATCTTCCTGTTTACGAATAGTTAGCCACTCACAAAAATCAATTCTTCTCTGAGCGTCTCCATTTCTCAGTTCGTGGACTTTCCTTTGTGCATATGGGTGCCATTTGTTCTTTGCTAGCACGCGTTGAATTGACGTCATACTAATATCTAAATCCACCTTTGCTTTACGTATCGAAGCATGGGGATGAGCTGTGAAATATCCCAGAATATTAATTTCGTTGTTTTCTGTTACTGGCTTAGTACAATTTCTTTTTGTGTTCATATTCCAATGTCGCAAAAAATGTGTTTCAATTTTTGCAAATTTGAATCGATTCATCGGAGGCAAATTAGGGTATCTCTGATTGAACACACGGCAAGTTCTACTTATTATGCGATTACATTCTCCGTGTATGTAAAATAAATTAAGGATACTTTCATTTGGATAATTATTATTATAGCCTTCCATTATGCACTAATCAAATCATTCAGTAAAGTACAAAAAATATCCAAGCATCAAATTAATAACACTGACAGCGAACGAAATTTTGACAACTAAAAATTTTGTTACTTCCAAGGCATTCTTGAAATTGTGTGTGATAAATGGCAAAATATCGGGCCTTCAGGCTGATCTCCCCAATAACTCAAAAACCTCTAGAGATAGGTATAGGGAATGTAATAGTGGATCGAAAGACAATTTTTTTCTGCTTCAGAAAAGGCGAAAATATACAGGGTGTTTCATTTGAAAAAATTGAGTTTCTTGCATTTGAAATGTGTATAATTGTAAATTAATAAGAGAACACCCTGTGTAATATTATTGCAAAACCTGATGATATTCGAATAGGACAATACTTTGACTATCTCAGGAACAAATTTCAATTGTTTATCTTTTTTCATGTCTCAGATAAAGAACTTTTAAAATTTACGTTCAAGTGCCCTAAAAATGGAAAACAGTTGAATAACTCCGAAACGGTTGACTTTGACATAATCCAACCCGGTATCTCTGTTCTTCTATTTAAATAAGCAATTCAAATCTCGAATAAAATACAGGGTGTCACATTTAAAATAACAAAGATGGCGCCTACTTCCAGTGTAACCGGAAGTTGCACGAGTTTAAAAATATTTTAACTTGAAAGATTGCGGTCAATTATGTGAGAAGGCAAAACTTCTGGAAAAAATTCGCGTTGTAAGCACAAAAACTTCTAATGTGCTAGTTACATGAAACACGGTGTATATATAATTTAATTTCTTGGACGATTTAGAGGTCATACTAATTTTAAATTACTTAAAATTAGTTTTAATTGTTAATTAGGTAATTTCTAATATTTTTAAAAATTACCCAGCAGGCCAGGATTCGAACCCGAAATCTTCTAATTACTAGTCAGGTGCGTTGCTGCTGGGAAATTTTTAAAAATATTAGAAATTACCTAATTAACAATTAAAACTAATTTTAAATAATTTAAAATTAGTATGACCTCTAAATCGTCCAAGAAATTAAATTATATATATATATACATATATATATATATAAATAATTCGGAAAGGGCAGTTGGACTACAGCATTAACTAACATAATAGATAAGATACTAAAATATTGTTATGACACTAAGATTTCTGTATTAGTACTACTTGACTTTAGCAAAGTATTTGATACTATTGATAATTCTACGTTGCATGCTATTTATTCTTAACTGTATAGGATTATCAAGTAACAGTAGGGTACATGGTGATGACCAACTCTCTGCAGACTTAAAAGTTTGTCTTGGAGTTCCGCAAAGTTCTATACTTGGGCACTTCTCTTTACAATTTATACTTCTTACTTCTATTCTCATGTCAAAACATTCAAGATGCATTTGTATGCATATGATATACAGTTGTATCATTTGTTTCATATATCAAGAACTATCGCAGCAATCGACAGTATAAATACTGACCGTGCAGAACCTAACATTTATAATGAACCGCAGATTTAAATTTAATAATTAAGGAGTTAATGTATTGAAAATACGTACCCAAAATTAAGAACAATTTATCCACGTAGACACCATTTATCTAAAACAAAAGACAAACATCTACATTTCTTGAGTCTGTCTTCTTATGTGTGCCTGTACCTTACATAACTAGGAAAACTGCTGGTCCAATGCAAAGAGTGCAAAACTCTTGCGCAAGATTAATATTTGGTATTCTAGTATATAAACATATTACTCATGGAGGGGACACTGCAGTTGCACTCTATAATATAAAATAATCAAAAATAGATATCCTCCATATTTACACAACAAATTCATATTTTGTATAAAAATTCTCAACATTCAACACATTATCACCCCACCACAGCATGGAACAGCACTAGACGAAAGTTCATTCACTTACACAATATCAAAATTTTACAATAGTTTACCGATTCATATACAGGAGATTGGTGACTTCGTAGAATCTTCAATGAGCATCTTTCACTTTTACAGTGCCTTTTTCCACTGACTTCAACTCATAGTAGTGGAGCCACTTTTGTGTTGTATACGTTAATGACCTTCCAGTAATATAATGTCAGATAGTGTAACTTTATTTGCGGGTGATACATTGTTATTAAATTGGGATGCATGCAAAACAACTTTAAAAATGAAATCTAATAACTCGTTGGATTACGGAAAGAACGAAAGAAGAAGAAGTCGCAGGGAATATTATTTTCAAGATGATGAACACCAAACTGCAACTCTGCTCGGTTTTGATATTGACAGCGGTGTGTGAAAAGTTGTCATCTGCCCTATTTGCAACTTAGAAAATAGTAGAAAATAGGTCAAGTGGCTACCTACAAAGCGGAACGTGTAACCTATTTTAGTTATTTGCACAGTGTGGCAACCTATGGTATTTTGCTTTTGGGTAATTTTTCCGCGGCCAATAAGGTATTCCTGAAGCAAAAGAGAGCTATTAGAATATTTAGTAATATTAGAGATCAACAAGTTGCAGGGGACTTTTTAAACATCACGGAATACTTGCCTTTCCAAGCATATACCTATACCGCATGTGTCAATTTTCATTAGCCATAGGCGATTAATCCATACAGTAAGTGGCAACATAGTACCCCTTCTTTCGTTTCCAATGCCAGCACGACCGATGCATGCACGTAAATAGAAGTTAGCGTGGTTAGCAGTACCTATTCGACCACCGGCTTGGATGTTTGTAATGCGTTCAGAAATAATATTTACGAGTTGCAAGGATTTGTTTTTCTTTTTCCTTTCAGTAAATGCAGAGAATTATTAAGCTGCGTTCACGTTGCATGACACAAACAAAAGCGTAATTCTAATAAAATTAAAAATAAGGTAAACTAAAAAGGATTCTGAAAATAATAATAAACTACTAAATCAGGAGATCGCGGCGGCCATTTGATGTTTCCCGTTCCAGTAATAAGACGGTTTTTATTGCAGACTAGATCGCAACGTGTTCGCAGCTAAACATTGAATGTTTAGCTGGTCGGGAGAAGTGGAAAGATCGGAGAAAATCGTTGTGATGTCGGTTGTTGTCGGCACTGGTGACGGACTATAGGGGCACCATGTTGCCACGTATTATATGTATACGTATATTTCGCACGCAAACATTGAATCCCTATAGCTAATGAAATTTGACACATGCGGTATACTTACCTGTGTAAAGCACTATGTCCAGTAGACATACAAAATCGGTGTATGTCTACTGGACATAGTGACTATCACATATACAACACTAGAAACAAAAACAATTTGTCAGTGCCACATCCATCACCGAGTAAAGTGCGCATAGAGCATGAATTACGCAACTATTAAAATCTATAAAAAGTCAATCAAAGATCGATGGTTTGCAAAATTCTCAAAGGCAATAATAGTGCTGCGCAAAATGCTAATGGAAGGTAAATTCTATTCAGTTTAGGACCATTTGGATGCGAATCTGTGACACTTCATGTTAACGTTTTATAAACTCACTTGTATAATACTCTTCACATATCCGATTGGAAAGCATACCTACCGGGATATTGTCAAAAAAGCTATTTTCGAAAAAGACGTAGTTCCGATTGGAATTTCGAACAACTTATTTGATAAAAATTTCCCCAAATTCACTTCTGAGTACATTTGAGTTATTTATAAAATTGTTTAAACTTAGTACTTGATAAAAAAAAATTACTGGAGGAAACCACTACTACCACTACTTTCTATTTACCGATTATACTGAAAATCTAATCAGATCTCAAGCGGAAGATTATTCTCATATATATAAAGCTTGGTATTGATACCTATAGCCGTTTGGCTGCTATCATGATCTCACACACTGATATATATATATATATATATATATATATATATATATATATATATATATATAATATAATATAATATATATAACTCTTTGCCAAATATACAAATGTATTGAAAAAATGAATATCTTCTTGGTAGTAGTGGCATAATGATGAGCAAAAGTAATAACAATATGACAACTGGTTGTCATTTAGAAAACATTCACAAATATGGAATGTAAATCAAATATGTATGAATGAAAATGTAAACAATAAGCATACAACAATCAGCATTACTTATGCAGTTCCATTAAAAGTTTTAGGTCTACAATAAACTGTTCAATTAATGTAATTATATAAATAATAACGATGCAACTAATATGTATAATTAAAAGAATTACCAGTAGAGCTTTTGATACTATGACAATATAGAATGTAAAATCAGTCATATATAAATGAAAGTGTAAGCAAATAAGCATAGGACAACCGGTATTACTTATGCAGTCCTATCAAAAGGTTTATACTCGTATATATATATATATATTGGCAAAGAATTGTAATATATTTTATATATACAGCGTTAGTAAAAAGTCCCGGAACGGTCTAATAACTTTGTTATTTGAAAATTATGATTTCTGAAATTTGGTATGGGGGTATAGTTAATATAAATGCATTTTATGCAATACAGTTAATATTTTTTACACTTCCGTTTTAATCGGCAATACGTCCAACTTTTTTTTTTAAATGGAACGCCCAGATTTTTTTAACACTTTTGAATGCAAAATAAGAAACTACGTTCAGGAAGTATTAAGATGTTTATTTTTATTCACAAGAAAACAGTTAAAAAATTAAAAAAGTGTCCTAATACAGAAAAATCAAGGTACCTTTGAAAAAAGTTGTTGTTTAGTGTTTGCATTCTTTTTGCCGTCACATTTGATAATTTTAAAAGCGTTTTAACTTTTGCATCGCTATAAATTTACTTATTTTAGACATTGACACATTTGAAAATGGCAGCAAAACTTACTGAATCAGAACGAATTGAGATATTAATGATGCGTGGGTACGGTGATCGTCAACGTTCTTTTGAAGAGGCTCGTATTTTGTTTAATACTGTTTATCCGGATCGTCACATTAGTAAAAGTACGGTATGCCGAACAATTCAAAAGTTTGAAGTCTTTCGTCAGGTGAAGGATTTACCTAGAAGGGGACGTCCATTAACAGCAACAGATGAAGAAACTAGTTTGAATGTGTTACTTACAGTGGAAGAAAATCATCACGTGTCCACAACAGAATTAGGTCAAATTCATGAGATCTCTCAAAAATCTGCTCATAATATTCTTAAATCAGCAAGCCTATAAAATGTATCCCGTCCATGAGTTAACTGAAGATGATCCAGATCGTAGACTACAATTTTGCGAAACAATGGCGGAATTGATCGAGCAGCAGCCTAATGTTTTTGATCACATAATTTTTTCAGATGAGGCAACGTTTTGTCTCAACGGCACTGTGAACAGACTTAATTGTCGCTACTGGTCAATTGAAAATCCGCATTGGATTGAAGAAGTCCATACACAGCGTCCTCAAAAGGTGAATGTCTGGGCTGGTCTTGTTGGAAATAACATCATAGGACCATTTTTTATGAGAGTAAATTTAACTGGCAACGTTTACTTAAATTTATTGCGAAATGAGGTTGTTCCAGAACTTGCGGCCCTCTTTCCAAATGCAAACATAGGTGATCACCCTAATGCACATTTTTGGTTTCAACTAGATGGAGCTCCCCCCCCCCCATTTTGCCCATAATGTCCGCGATTATTTGAATGAAATTTTTCCGGGACGTTGGATCGGACGTAGAGGAGCAATCGAATGGCCAGCACGTTCGCCAGATCTCTCGCCATTAGATTTTTTCTTTTGGGGTCACTTGAAATGTCAAGTGTACAAAAATCGTCCCCATAATCTTGAACAATTGGAAGAGAGAATAGTTCAAGAAGCCAATCGCATCACTCCAGAACAAATACAAAATTCAATAAGAAATTTTACTGACCGTTTACATTTTTGTCAAATTGTAAATGGAGAGCATTTTGAACAATTATTGTAATCGCAACCTGAATAGACAGGTATCTTGATTTTTCTGTATTAGGACACTTTTTTAATTTTATAACTATTTTCTTGTGAATAAAAATCTTAATACTTCCTGAACGTAGTTTTTTATTTTGCAAAGTGTTAAAAAAATCTGGGCGTTCCATTTAAAAAAAAAAGTTGGACGTATTGCCGATTAAACCGGAAGTGAAAAAAATATTAACTGTATTGCATAAAATGCATTTATATTAACTATACCCCCATACCAAATTTCAGAAATCATAATTTTCAAATAACAAAGTTATTCGACCGTTCCGGGACTTTTTACTAACCCTGTATATATATATATTGGAATTTATCATTTGTCTGTGTTCGTACCGGATACACCTATATGTTAATATTAAATTTTAAATTTTATAAATTAGAACAACTGTTATTATTTACACCTTTATTTATATATATAGGCTATGATTACAATTTAAATTTGTATTAATCCATTGAAAAGCAGAAACATGTATGGCAGAAATAAATAATAAGAATCTAATAAGAAATTGACTCTATTCAGGGTTAAATTCGCCACATGTTCAAGCACAAGCAACCTAGATAAAGGTGCACCTATTGCAACTTCCTCTACTTGTGTGTATACCATTTGTTGTTATGCTGGAAATATGAGGTGGACAGTATCAAGTCCACTAATGGTATGTCAGTGAAGTTTTTGATTTTGTTCCTTTTCTTTTGTATTACTTCCTTTGCCAAGCCTAAAGTAATATCGGTGTATATGGATTTAAGATGTAAAGATATATTTTGTCCCAGATACTGTCTATACACACTATATGTATGTATAGTATTGTGATGCTATTTTTGAATCCAATATAATATTATAAATCATCAATATATAACAGAAACAATATCGGTTTCAATATAGTATCTTGCGGAACACCCACATTGATTTTTACATTTCGCAACATACTCCAGTGCCGCTTCTTCTTGCTACTAGACCTTCCAATTGATGTAAAATAGTCATTTTAATAATTTATATTCATTATGTAAACATAAATATGCATGAATGTATATTAACTATCGTTCAGAATGAATTATATTTTAATCAATCGCTTGATCGTTTATTTAATGCATGTAAACGCAAAATGTATGAAGTTTACCATACACTTAACGAAACAAATCGAATACGTGTGAAACTTGCGTTAATTTATATCCTTATTTAACCATTAGGATAAAGTAAAATACATTAGCTAAATAAAAGAGATACAAAGTTGCGCATTTCCATATGTGTAATTAATTCGTATTTAACAACAGATTATCGCTCACGTACATTACAATCTTTCTGCAATTTACATTTCGTTATTCTTTTATTACTTCAAAACAGTCCAACATATTACCAATAATTCAAAATAAATAGGTTTTAAAATCACATATGTATGTGATTTTAAAACTTGTTCGTATCTAAAAAAAAAAACTTTGAAAGATTGGTAATAATAACAGAGAACAAGAATCATCGAGAAGCGACAGTATAGTGGGATTATTTGATGTTTCGTGTGCCACTTTCACCTCGTCAATACGTGTGCAAATGTTAAAATTCAAAAACAAATTGTTGTAATAATAATTTAAATTTTAATTAGTTAGAATTTTAAAATTAATTATATTTCTACACTTGTGATCGGCTTTTTAACTTGGACAAGTGGTTGTTTGTATCAAAGCAATAAACATTATAAAGATAAGATAACTACTCTAGAGGACTGCACTTTACTTCAGCACGACCTTGGAGATATTGCTCGTTGGTATGCTTTAAACAACTTACCACTGAACATCAAGAAGTGCAAAACACTTCTTCTTCTTCTCCTATTATTTTTAATTATAACCTGAAGAACGTGGATGTGGAACGTATGAATCTGATTAAGGACCTTGGTGTTATACTTAACACTAACCTTACATTTACGCAATATATTGAATACACCACTAACATAGAAAAATGCTAGCTTCCATAATCCCCAATTGTGGTACTTTTTCTAATGTCATAGCTTTGAAAGCAATATATTTCGCTCTCGTGAGATCTCGCTTGGAATATGCGGCGCTCATTTGTAGTCCTTGCTCTGTAACGTAAAAGCGACAACTGGAGTTGATACAACGACGATTTGCCTAATTTATGTAATTTCGTTTGAATGGACATTATCCGGCAAGGAATATAAATCAATCCGTTCTGTTATCGCGTATTTCCTTACATTCTCTTAATTTTAGATGCATTTGTTCCAGTTTATTATTATTATTATTCAAGCTATGTCACAACCACATTGACTCTCCAGTTTTACGCAAAATGCTAGATTTCCGCATTCCACATTTTGGCGCTCGTTATTCCAGCACCTTGTACTTACCATTTGCGCGCACAAATGTGTTATTGCAGTCCATGTACATGATGTGTTCTCATTTCAATACGATTTCCTCGCATTGTGATATTCACCCATGTATTAATGCTGTGGAAAGTGCTGCAATTTAAATTTTGAAAAATTTTTCATAATACTAAATATGTTCTTTGGATTTGTCACTTAATATTATTTGTACATGTACTCATTACATTATATTATATTATTTTAAAAATTGTCTAGTAAATGGAATTTGTAATATTCTATTGGGCAATAAAGAGTATTATTATTATTATCATAAAGTTTGTTTATGAAACATATTAGGTAATATCTTCCAAATCATGTGGTGTTCTTCTGTAGATTACTTGGATAGTGTTATTTATACTGTATTTAATACCAACAATATGGTTATGGATGGTTACTCTACCAAATTCTTGAAAACTATTGGCCCTAGCATATTGGAACCATTGGCTTTTGTCATAAATAGAAGCATATTGGAAGGATACTTTCCACAAGAACTAAAATACTCAAAAGTAATACCTGTACATAAGCGTGGAGATATAAACGATCCAACCAACTACCGCCCTATATCAATTTTACCAGCGTTTTCGAAGGTGTTTGAGAAAATAATTGCGAATAGATTAATTAACTACCTTGACAAAAACAACTACTTGTCGATAGCTCATCACGGATTTCGTAAAGATAAATCCACAGTAACTGTCTTAACGAGCATAATGGATGTTGTGCAGGCGGCTTTGGACCAGCAGCAATATGTCCAACTAACTTGCTGCGATTTGAGCAGGGTCTTCGATACAGTCGATCACAGGCTACTAATGGAGGAACTGTATTATTATGGTATAAGGGGAAACGTACACAACTTGATAGCATCGTATTTGACTAATATACAACAGTATGTTGATATCAATAACAAAAGATCTAGCATGAAGACTAGAAAATGGTGTTCCACAAGGATCGATACTGGGACCCCTCTTGTTTGTAATTTATATAAATGATCTGGTGTCAATTTGTCTGCAGTTAGCATCTGCCTATATGCTGATGACGCATCGTTTGTAGTCATAGATAAAACTAGAGATGGAAAATCAAGAAAAGCCAAAATTGTAATGTCGGACGCAGAAGATTGGTTTTCAACGAATAAACTAAAACGAAACGGAGATAAGACACAACACCTAGATTTTTGTTTAGACAAAAAAGAAAATAATAATTCCATCAGGGTGTTGGGTATTCACGTTGATGGCAGGTTGAACTGGGAGGCACATCTGGATGAACTGGCAAACAAATTGTCAATCGCAGTTTATAGCATTAGAAGAATTAAGAATGTTTCGACTCACCATGCTGCAAAGCTGACATATTTTGCCAACTTCTATAGCGTGACTAGTTATGGCTTGCAATTCTGGGGAATGGCTTCGGGCGCTGATCGAATCCTGTGCAATCTAAAACAAGAACAGACATGTAAGAAGGCATTCATCAAGGAAAAAATACTTACCATTCCGTGTGCTTACATACTCACAGTCGCTAAACATGTGCACAGGGGTGGAGCTCATGTGCGGAGAAATGGTAACACGCACAATCACAACACAAGAATGAGAAATGCCTTGAAAATACCATACTATAGATTGCAGACGACGCAGAGATTTGCGGATTTCTGGGGTGCCAAAATTATCAATAAACCTCCTGAAATCATGTGGCGCCTTTCTTCCAGCCGATTCTCAACTGTTTTAAATAAGTACCTCTTGAACAACGCGTTCTATTCTGTGCAGGTTTTTTTTAAATTGTTACATTGTAAATGTAAATGTAAATTTAAATTTTAATTAAATGTGTGTTTGTTTAAATTATCTATGTATTATAAAAATACGTAAATTTTCGTTATGTACTGTACATGTTGTTCCTGTAATTTGTGACGATTATTGTAATGGTTATTATGATAAAATATACTTATTATTATTATCATTATTATTATCATCTATTACATAAATTTGCAATACTAGTAAAAATAAATGACGAAAACAGTTTTCTGATTCTCTTGTAAAATTTAAGGAATGCTAATTAATATGTTTAATAAATAATTGATTTATATATTATAATCTTATAAAAGTAAAAACTATTCATGTACTATATCATAAATAAAATTATACAGGATAAGTCATTTCCGTGAAGAAGGAAGCGGGTTTCTCCCTATGATGATTCCATATCCAGTGTTCCATATCCACTTGGTGGCTAACCATAGACATAGTTTTTTAAATGAAACATCCTATATATTATTACATTTTTCCTGTGTCAATTTTTAGTTAAAAAGTAATAAGATTGTATAGGCCTAAAACCTTAAGTTTTCAACTTATTACAACTGTTCTGACAAACTCGATTTTTTTAAAAACCTTTGAAGCGCCTACTGCTGATGCGATAGCCTGAAATAGTCTGTTTCAGGTTATCGCAGCGGTAGATTCTCTAAAGGTGTTCCTTAAGATAGTGGACAAAAGGTCGACAGTAGAAGCAGAGACGACGACGCGGTTTCAACTCATAAACCAAGAAGAGAGGTATAGTCTGTTCCAAATTATAAGAACATAACATTCAACGGCTCTAATGCTTTTATTGCACCACCTTCAGTGACGATAATTATTATACCTGGTCTCCATATTGAGCGGGTACGGACGGTTTACCTATTTGCAACGTATGAATGAGTTATTGCCGCAGGTAGTGCAATAAAAGCATTAGAGCCGTTGAAAGTTATGTTCTTATAATTTGAAACAGACTATAGGTGTATATCCTTTTTATAATTATAAATACTGGGTGTCCCATTAAGACTGCCTATTTTGAATTTAGCACCTTTTTTTGTGTCGGCCGCATGGAGAATTACACAGACGTATAGAAATTGTAAAAATCGACTACCGATATGGTGATTTTGGATTTTTCTGTCATCAGAACGCACCTTCTCGCCGTACAGTGGTCCGATTAATAGATAAATTTGAGGCGATTGGGGTCAGTTCAAGCCCAGTAGACCTGTTCAGATCGGTTTTATGAAAACATTGCAGCAGTTAGTGAGGTTGTCGACCAGAATCCTTCCACCTCGATCACCAACGTTCTCAGCAATTGAGACTTTCATGAATCAGTTCACAGAGAATTTTGACTAAGGATTTGCATTTGCATGCTTTCAAGATTCAGTTGACACAACATTTGAAGACAGTAGAGCATGCACAGCGCCGAACCTTCACAGAATTCAATCATCTTCTCTAATGCGGCGCATTTCCAACTTAATGGCTATGTTAACAAGCAGAATTGTTACATTTGGGGAGCTAAGAATCCAAGAGTGATTCTTCAACGTTCCGTGCATCCATCACGAGCCACTGTTTGGTGCGCATTTTGGACTAGTGGAGTATTTGGACTTTTCTTCTTCGAGAATGGGGCTGGCAATGCGGTCACCGTCAACGGCGTTCATTACGGCCAGATGATAAACAACTTCTTCTGGCCTCAAATTATTGAAATGGATCTCGAAGACATGTGGTTTCAACACAACGGCGCACCTGCCACACAGCGAACGAAACAATGGAATTGGTGAAGACGAAATTTGAAGGGAGACATCAGAGCCTTTCAAATAAACACAGCGTTTTCTTTTTCAAATTTTAAAATATGCAATTTATAATCATCCCCCTTGTGGCACAGAGGGCAGCGCATCCGGCTAATGATAGGAAGATCGTCGGCGTAGTTATGTCACATACAAATTATGTATTATAAAAATAGAAGTTGTATGAATTCGAAACGAGCAATCAGTAAGATCTATTTTTAATAAACTTTAGTTTATATGTATAGTCACAAATATTTCTGCTAGAAATTAAGCATTTCAACAAGGTAATTTTAATATGATAAAATGTTGTTAAGTGTGTATCTATTTTGATAAATATTAACTATACTTATCGCATATCTTTTATTTAAGTGCTTTTCTACATACATATATATCGTGTGATTCAACGAGTTTTATAGTGCTAGTCTGCACGATTGCGCATTTTTAGAAATGAAAGTAATAACAATAACAACAGTGCTATCTATTTTGACATTTACTTCTGCGGAAGGTATAACATCTTTAAAATAAATATTATCTTTATATTATTGCTTCTTGAAAATTTTAGTTGTGTTAAGAAATGGAAGAAGGTACGTGCCTGCAGAAGAAAAAGTAACACAGGAGGAATATATGTATATTGTTGATGATAATGGAGTAATGCATTGGGAAAATTTAAAACTAGATACAAAGGCAGTCGAAGTAAATGTTTCTGATGTTAGGCTTTATTTATACACAAATGAAAATAGTAACGGTGAAATGCTTCGTTTGGATAGTTTAGATGATCTTCTCAATTCTCCATATTATAAGCCTTCTCGAAAACACATTTTCACAGCACATGGTTGGCGTAGCTTCCATACCAGTGCTATTAATTCCCGCACTAGAGAAGCTATACTTAATAACGGTGAAGAAATTAATGCATTCGCAATAGATTGGCATACACCTTCTGATCAATTTTATACTCTCGCAGTTTGGAGTATACCACTCGTAGGTAAAATAATTGGGAACTACATAAATCAAATGATAACGGAATATGATCTGGATGCGTCTAATTTTATTTTTATCGGACATAGTCTCGGCGCGCATGTTTTGGGTTGTATTGGTGCAAACGTTAATGGTGAAATCGATCAAATAATAGGTCTTGATCCAGCATGGCCAATGTTTAGTTTAGAAGACAGAGATATTAGACTGGATGAAACGGATGCGAGAATAGTTCATATTGGTCATACGAGTGCAGGATTCCAAGGATTTACGAGTTCCATTGGTCATGCTGATTATTTCTTTAATGGTGGAACCAAACAGCCTGGATGTGGCCCGGATATATCTAATGGATGTTCACATGGTAGAGCAACTGATTATTACGTGGAATCTATATCAACATCTGAATTTAGAGCAACGCAGTGTTCAAGCTATGAAGAATTCCAAAGTGGTGCTTGCATTGGCAATCGGGAAGTGTCCTTTGGGGCGTTTCCAGTAGATGACACGTAAGAAATAACATTGCTATAAAGTAACTAGAAATCTTTATATTATCTTTTTAATTGTTTAGGATCTTCGGAGACTACTACTTAGACACAGCTGAATCATCGCCATTTGCACTAGGATAGGTTAAACTTATATTTCTTAAAAATACAAAAAATGTTTAAATACAATTTTAATAAACATTGCCTGTATTTTATTACATACCCATTTTATAATTTTAAATAAATACCTCCTTATCAGTTGCAATAATAAAGGTAGATATATTCACAATAAAAGAATATTAACAAAGAAGTATATTTACATATATTGAGCGGTTTAAACAACACTTTAATTATAAAATAAAAACAATATTATTAAGTATCCACTTTTCATTATCAATTCATGTGCTGAATTAATCACTTTTAAATATCTCGATAAAATATCTACTTCTAAAAATTTCATACACCTGTTCATCTAAATATATAATCGAAAAATATAAATTGTTGCGAAAACATATAATAAGCGATAAGGCCTAAATAAGATTATTATAATTGATATAGAAAATATACATGTATCTTGACACGTGTTAAAAAATAGTTCTAACTTAAATGAAGAAATTTAGTGTATTAAAATTTATCATAAAAAAATCTGTTCTTATTTAAAATATTGTTTTATATATTAATAACAAAATTTTAATTGTATGTAAATTATTTCACACTTTCTCGTGAGAAGTAAAAAAATTAAAATACTACAATGCTTTTATTGGTTTTCAATGTGTTTTCCCTTATAAATTATGTATTTTTTATTGGATGAGACTATTACTGAAGCAAGTGAACTGTTTTGTTATTATCTTTAAAACGAAGTTGTTGGACTTTTCCACTGCGATGTCCACTTTTAAAAAGATATCTTCATCTGTTTTTTTAAAGTTGTGAGAATCGCTGAGTTTCAAATTTTGCATTTATCTCAGGAGGATCGTTAACTAAAAAGAGCCAAAAATAGCTTACTTTACCTTACGTTATACACATGTCAAGCCCCATTGCTTCGTAATAATTTGGTTGTTAGCATGTATCACTTGAGCTTTTTCAAGAATATTACGGAAATATAATATATGGAATTTAATAATAAGAATAATCTGTTTATTTAACAAATTGCTGTATGTATACCACACACATTTTATTTTTACATATGAAGAAAACCCTAACAAAAAAAAAAAAAACTAATATAGCAATTCAATAAGAGAGATACAATAGAAAAAGATACAGCAACAGAGACATTAGAATTTACGTGTAATTAGCATAACCCCTCAACAGATACTTAAAGGTTACTTTATTTATGAGATAGTTTAAGTTGCATAGATATTTTAATAAACAACTTCAATCCTTTATAGAAAATTACCTTAGATAGTTAAGTTTATTATATAATATAGAAAATAGAAGCTTTGAATACTTCAGTATTATGCTCGTGAATCACAATTATAAAATTAAAGTTCTTATACAGTTATACTAGTAGCATTTTTTGTTTAATATCGTAATGTCCATCACTCTAAAGTTAATTTTTTATGCAACATTCTTGAAGCATAATCGAACAAGATTGAGCCTTGTCGTTTAATCCCTCCCTCCCTCTCTCTCTCTCTCGCTCTCTCTCTCCCCCCCTCTCTCTCTCTCTCTCTCTCTCTCATTGTCACTCGGTGTGTGTGTTTGTGTGCATGTGTGCATGTGGTTTATATAAAAAAGGATATAAATCAAAAATATTTCCAATGGGAAACGTCAGATCGTAAATTAGAATATTCTGTGTAAATAATAACAATATAAATTCGAAATACACTTGTTGGTTGTTGTATGTATGGCTCAGGGGTTTCAAAGACAATGGAAATGGTCATGTATGATTTAAAAACCTGCAAAAGAAAAATGCAATGTTAATGTTGTTTATAGCACTCTGCAGATTAACATATTATCCAAAGAGAGAGAATGGTTAGAAATCAGTAAGGGTGTGAAGGAGATGACTGTTCTTTGTAGTGCGAGCTCCGTAAGAAAAATCCCAGTTATCTATAACGTCTTTCCTGTACTACCAGATCGAAGAATTTCTAAAAGAAAAATCAGATTAACATTAGTAAATGATAAAAAGAAATATGGAACAAACGATGAAAAGGGTAATGAATTATATACAAATATAATAAAGAATTATACTGAAAAAAGCAGAGAAGAAAGATGTACTTACCAAAGACGAGTGGCAACAAATTTGTGAAGAACTTTAATAACAAACGATTTAAGGTGTCGCCATTTGTGTGTGTAGCTGTCAAGATGATCGACGTGTATTGGTTCGAGCGTGACAACTTAAAGAAAACAAACAAGAAAATTTTACCACGAACGTTTTTGAAAAAGATGCCAACCTAAAATTTAATTAGATGAGAGAGGCGCTAAAAATTGTCGATAGGCATTTTTTTTTTTATGTAAGGGAAAAAACAAGAATAGACATGAAGACTTCAAGTTTGTAATTTGAGCAGTAAAGACGCAAATCTTTGATAACATTATCAAATTGAATATAGCGAAAGTGAGAGTAGGGTCTTTATGCACTACATACAAAATCACGATTTGATAACTTGTATTAAAGATTTAGAGTTCAATTTTAATTTAATTTTCTTTCCAACAAATTCATTCAGTTAATTTTCTATTATTATTATTAAGTTTTAAGATGGAGGATGTCAATGTTATAGAATTTCAAAAAATTTACGATGAAATGAAGTAAGTCATGAGTAAAAGAATTCAATTTAATGAATATTAGATGAATATTCTCTTGTTTGATAATGGCATTTAGTTTTTCAAATAAATAAAGGAATATTTAATGGTGCTAAACACACTGAAGGTACTATGTGAAAATATTTGCCTTTAGTAGATTGTTGGGCATCATTAGGTATTAAGTAATTACCTAATTTAGAAATTTGAATTAAATTAATACGAATAGCGGGGATGCTTTTGATGGGCGAGTCCTAAGCAGCTAGAGGTACAATGAGAGAATGTATGTTTTGGTAAAATAGTGACGGCATCGTATTAATACACAAATTAACCAGAATCAATAATATTTTTAAAATTTTAAAAGAACAAGATGAATATTCATTCAGCTATCATTATAGATATATAAATATTTCTCAAACATTATAACTCTAAAGTGAGTATAAATGTTTATTTCCTTTATTGTAGAATAAAATGTATAAAAGACAGTATTATAAAAACCATTATTTCTAAAAATGTAAATATATTTTTTTATAAGAATTAAACATTTTGTTTACTATTTAACCTTATCCCAAGCAAAGCTAAATAAGAGGTGTACCAGCACATAAGAAGTATATCATTGCAAGAACTCATAAGAACATTTAGAATTTTATGCTGATAGGAACAAGTTAATAAATAAACTATTCCAGTATTTGATCATTCATTAGCAAAGTTACAGCCACAGCATATATATTTTATGGCAGTACCCAACGTGTGGCAATATTACATTTTCATCTTAAATAATAAATTTACTATTTTGTAGCATTGTTGCAGCTACAGCAATATGTACTCAAAATTAAATTTGAGAAGAATTTTATTAAAAAAGTTTTTCAAAATTCCTACCGGAAGTAGGTCTTTTACTCTTATCGAAAATCATGCGTTTTACATAAGGTACATTACGAGTATAAAAGTATTTAGAACTTAATTTTCAATACCTTTTAAAAATTCGGACCGGAAGTAACACTTTTTCTCTTATCGAATAGCGATTTTTTGCAAATATGTCGTAAATTATGCATTCTATATATATTTATCAAGAGTACAAAAGTATTTAGAGCTGGATTTGGAATATTTCTTGTATATATGAAATTTAAAAATTCGGGCCGGAAGTAACATGTGTGAAAGTGCTTACTCTTAGCGAGAAGCACTTTCTTTCAGTATCTTGCAATGTACGCATTCTACAGAGATTTATTAAGTGAATAGAAGTACTTAGAATAGGATTTTGAATATTTTTTGTAAAAAAATTCTTAAAATTTGGGCTTGAAGTAACACACTTACATGCTTATTTTTCTAAGAAGATAAAAGTATTTAAAACAATTTAGAACAACTTGTGTATAATTTGAAACGCTCATACGTATAAAAAAGTCGTGTGGTGGCTGGCCACACATCATTATTTTATATTTGTATCCTTTATGTATATTTCTTGACGATGTTCACTTCCGAACTTATGACAATAAATATATTACTGTTATTATTATTATTATTTAGTGCTAGATTTCTTGTATAAAAGAAATTTCAAAATTTTGACTATAAGTAACACTTTTGCTCACAGGTTTAATTTAGTAAGAAGGTAAAAGTACTTAAAATTTAATTTGGAATAACTTTTGTAAAAAAAAATTCGGATCAGGCATACGTATCAGAAAATCGTGAGGTGTCTTTACTTCAGTCTTATTCCACCTCCAATCGATACGATAACAATTCGTCTCTTCAGTGAAATTTAGTTTCAAACTCGCATCTGTACTGGTTTTAAGCATTCTCGTCAAGGGTGTTCTGCTAATCTACCGTGCCTATCCAAACACTGTCAAATATTGTTACTAGAAAATTATATTATTTAGTCCACATCTTTGGAATAAACGAAAGTCCAATTTCATTATCGGGTGTGCAACTGAAATAATGTTTACTCAGGAAGAGCAAATCTTCTGGAGATCACTCTGGCACTGTGATAAGGTTACTTCGAAAGTTTTTCTCCATATCTTGAAACAAAATTCTGCAAGGTGACCATTACCTCGGTAAAACTTATCTATTTCTTTTCCTGTCTCTATTGTTTAAAATTCGGACAAATGTTTAGGTAACGAAACATTACTTACATAGAATGGCTAATCAGCAAAAAGTTATGTGGAAAAAATATTATTATAAATAAACTAATATGTATTATGAAGGTTGCCTTCGAAAATGTAAAATTAAATTTGCATATATGCAACTTCAATAACAAGGCATTCCAAACAAAGAACATTAACCAAGATGGTACAGTTCCATTGACAAACTACAGCGATATAGGACTTTTTGGCATTATCCTATAGTCACTTTTATTTCAGTTTTTTACCGGTATTATTGAGGAGATGTATACCAATAATAATGTTTAATAAAAACTATGTTTGCTTCTCCGTCAGCCACCAAGAATATCTAATTATTTAAATAATATTCTTACATTATAAACGCGAAATTTAATTAATCCAATAATACATTCCAGAAAGATATAAATATGTATCAGTTTTTTTTTTGTGTAAACTAATCATATGGTGTATCCAGCTTTGTTTTTCTACAATAAATGTTAAAGCAGATTATGAGTTATTAATAATTTGATCCCTTATACTTAGCGCGTGAATGGGATTAAGTTAATACGGCAGCAAACACTGATTGCGAATTGTAAGACACTACATATATCAATATATAAATAAGCCTGTGTCAGTATATAAACGAACTTGATGTGTAGACATCAAACAGTTGTAATCATGAAAGTCGCGGTAATCTTCCTTGTTGCTTTTCTTGCATGTGCTTCTTCAGTACCGGGTATGTGAAATGAAAAAGCAGTTATGAATGTGAAAACTAATTAAGTTTGTTCCTTTAGTTGGTGAAGAAGAAGATGTACCCCGTACCTATTATCCAGAAGAAGACAATCCATTCAGGCAACGTTATTTAATTGTACAAGATGATAATGGTCAGTTCCATGTTGAAGACTTGTTTGCTGAAGCAGGAGACTCTAGAGCAAATATTAATGACTTGACATTCTATTTGTATACGCAAAATAACCAGAATAACCCAAACATTATCCCGGCAAATAATTTTAATGCCATACAAAATTCACAATTTCAGCCTTCACGCATGAACCTTTTCGTTTCCCATGGTTGGAATAACAACTTCAATAGCCCAGTGAATCAGAATATTAGAACAGCCACACTTAGAAATCATAACGTAAATCTTTTCGTCATTGACTGGAGTCGCCCTGCCAATCAAATGTACACAACAGCTAGAAATGCCGTACCAGTCATGGGAAGAATGGTAGGGGATTTTATTAACAGGATGATGAGCACTTACAACCTTCGTCCATCTAATTTTAACTTAGCCGGACATAGTCTGGGTGCTCATCTCGTTGGATGTGCTGGTAAACAAGTGCAAGGTCTTGTCAATTCAATAGTTGGTTTGGATCCAGCTGGTCCACTGTATACAGTTGCTAATACTGAAAACCGTATCCATCACGGCGATGGTGAACATGTGCAAATTATCCATACTAATAGTGGTTTACTCGGTTTTGCTAGCTCAATTGGTCATGTTGATTACCGTCCAAATGGTGGTCGCAGCCAGCCAGGATGTGGTCTCGATCTTGTTGGAACATGTGCTCATTCTCGCGCACACGAATTCTTTGCTGAATCCATCTTAACTTCGAACTTCTTTTCGCGTAGTTGTGGAGCACAGAACGACTATACAGCAGGCAGATGTAATAACAATCATAGGTCATTTATGGGTACATTGAGTGTCGACAGGAGGTAAGAAAAAAATTGTTATAGTAATATTGTAAAAATAAATATTCGTTTTTGTTTCAGTGCTCGTGGTGACCACCATCTTGTTACAAACAGCAATTCTCCATTTGCCAGAGGTTAAACACATATTACAATTTATATAGAAGTTGTATTCGTTTATGTATTAAATATATAAATAACAGCTCTATATGTCTTTTATTACACATCGTTTAAGACGAAACAAACAAATCGTCAACATTAAACTATCACTTATTTTAACTATTATTAAAATTTACAGTGTATTGCGACAATAATTTAAAAATTATAGTTAAATGAGTGACAAAACGCTATAATTGTTAAGTAATTCTAGTAACAAGTCACTAATTTGTGTGCAATATTGTTAAGCAATTTGCTGTTTTTAACGCCATTATGAAATCTATAAATTCCGAAAATTTAATTTTTATGTTATTCTGTTTGAATGCAACAATTCTATTTATCACTTTTAACCTTTACTTTAGAAATATATAAAACGCTTTTAAAAATAAGAATATATAACTATTTTGAAAAATATAATATGTTTCCTGAGCATAAATATTTGCAAATTAATTTAAGCAAAATATGAGTTTACGATTTTGTGCACGAGGTCCTTGATTTCTTTGTTAAAGAAGAATAACCGCAGGTACCCAGCAGTTATTATTGTTTTACAGGCATTTTATTAAAGCAATTGGGTGCGATATAAAGTTTGTTAATTCATAAATTACGCGACTACAATTTTGACCTTAATCACATTTACAGAATAGGAGATGGATATGCAAAATTCTTGAAGGTATATTTTAGATCTACATCTCAAATGAGAGACACGCTAGAATATCCTGTCAAATACATTACATAGTAATAATCTTTGTTAAGAGTCTTAAGGATTAATGTGTCTAGAAGTATAATGATTTCTGTCATGGGATGATGTTGCTACACGGGAAAGCAATTTAGCACTACAGAGAAAGCCAATTAGTATTATAGATGACATTCATAACACTGATGATTTTAGAGATTCCTTTATTAAAAATATGAACTTCTAGGGCCTGAACCTCCGACCTTCAAATACAATATGATATTCATACCTATAATACAAAGAACAAAACAGAACCAATACCTAAATTCTGAAGGCAAAGAAAGATCCATAAAAATACATTAAATTTTATAATATGTCTCTACCCATGAGGCAGTTTAAAATAACTTCTTGAATGCAAGTGCCTTTTAATCCTATGATTTTTGTAGTTTCAATAAAATGATTTGGATACTCTTTTCTTGGTGGTATCGAAAGTTCTCGCTTGGAGCCTTTTCGTGCAATGTTGACTCACTTGTTCATGTGAACAATCTATATTGTCTATTTATATATTTTTTTATTTAGGAATGATAATGTCTTACGCTAATTAAAACATTAAAATATTAACAAACTATTAATAAAGTTAATATATTGTAGCGTTTTCGAGTTCAAAATAAACAACTTGTTCAAATGTTTTAAAACTGTCTGTGTATTTACACACTTAAAACTAATCACAATATAAAAATATAAAACAAATGTAACGCACTTAAAACTACTACGAATAAATTAACACACGTATTTATTTCTATCACTACTATTTATATCTGTAATATTTATTTATTTTGTGAACTATAATAACACTGCACAATTCACTGTTCTTATGTTTATTTGCACTGTACGAATACTACTGAATGAATGAATGAATTCCTTCTCCTACCCGCGGTATTTATATATATGTGCAGACAAAAGGTCTAGAGATACACCAGCAAATTCTGGCTTTCTTCTACCATATTCCAGACTGTCGGTGATGTAGTATATGACTGCAGTTGATTTACGACTTGTTTACCGGTACGTTTTTTGTCGTCGCCCGGAGGTCTGCTTCTTTTTTTGCGGGTTTGTTTCGTTACAATATATGGCACAACAAAATAATATTGGTGTATCCTAGACAACGCTCTTAATAAATTAATCAAATGGTGAGCTATGGCCAAATTTTGAATTTCGGTTCGGTCATTTACTGCATTGTCATGCTTTTTTATTTGTAATAGTTCTAGAATATTTCTAGTTTTGTTATATTGTTCTTTATATAAAATTTTGGTTTCATTAAATTTAAAGATATATTTTATATTCTGGTATGTTTTTTTAAAGGGGTAACCTTTTTAGCATATTTGTCTATATACTGCATGGTTTGACCTATATATACGCCACTACAATCTTCAAATGTAGTGTACAAAATTCCATGTGGAGATTATAAATGCATATATAATGTGTCTGTAATTGATTTTCCCAGCCATCATTTTCATTTTATCAGTTTTACGTTTTACAATTTCAACCCCTGCTTGAATTTAAATTAATTGTAAAATTTGCGAATGGAATCCCATACACGCAGTTTAAAGGGCTTTTAGCGATAATTTTAAAAATTATAGGAATAGACAAATCAACTTTAACCTAATTCATAATTACAGGTTAATAATGCTATTTCAACAAATAAAATTATATATTTCGGCACGACACTGGTGCTAGAAGAAATGAAGGAAGACGTTTCCAAGTTGCCGATTCAATAACATGAAAATTTTTAAATCACAGTGTGTCAATTATACCCATTAAGTCAAACCGTGCAATATTTATCAGATAGACTAAATAGCCACAAATGTGCTAAATGCGATACCGCTTTACAAAAACATATCAGCAGTGTAAACCTTTAAATTTAATGAAACCAAAATTTTATATAAACAACAAAATAACAAGACTAAAAATATTCTAGAACTAACACAAATAAAGTATTTTCTAGCGTATTTGATATGATGAAGAAACAAATTAATTTATATACATTGTGGAAAGAAAAATTATAAAAGTTAATATTCTATGAGTACGACCTGTACAATATGCAAGCAACAAATAGAGTTTGAACAAGAGCACGAACAAACAACTATTTGACATATTGTATTTTATTTTTTGGAAAAAAAAATATTAGTAGTGTGAAGTAACAGGATAATTATTAAACAAAAAGATACAGCAATTACGTGCTCTTTTGTTTAATCTAAATATTTCAATATTTCGTTATATGCTGATTTAGATAATTCGAGGGAAAAGGTGGTTAATTGAAATTTGTTAGAATTTGAACTGATTCTATAAAAATCAGCAATACTTTTTTTACAATTTAGAGTTACCATGTCGGCAAAGTAAGTTTATTAATTATGTACCGGGTGTTTTTTTATCTTTGATATCATTTTGATTACCTGCAACTTTTTTGTTTTTAAAAATATCAGAATGAAGCAAAAATCATTTTGCATAGGTATCTATGAAGTTTTTTACGTTTTAAAAAATAAAACAAAACACTAACGTTTTTCCAAGATATTAACCTAACTTATATTTTTTTAAAAGTAAAGCCCTAAATATTTTCGGATATTTCGATTTTACATGAAATTTCAAGTATATTTTATAAAGCATACCCCATACCTATCTTCAACGGTTTGCGAGAAAACGGCGTTTAAACATGCAACAAAGAAAAATTTAGTTTTGTAACCCTGTTCTTAAAGATGTCGAAATCAAACAGAAATCATTTTTCATAATTATTTAGAAAGTTTATTTTTAATAAAACAAAAGATTAACGATTAACAAAGTAACAAATTATTAAAAAAAACAATTTTACAAAATTAAATTATTCTAAAAATGGCATGTTTAAACGCCGTTTTCTCGCAAACCGTTGAAGATAGGTATGGGGTATGCTTTATAAAATATACTTGAAATTTCATGTAAAATCAAAATATCCGAAAATATTTAGGGCTTTCCATTTAAAAAAATATAAGTTAGGTTAATATCTTGGAAAAACGTTAGTCTTTTGTTTTATTTTTTAAAACGTAAAAAACTTCATAGATACCTATGCAAAATGATTTTTGCTTCATTCTGATATTTTTAAAAACAAGAAAGTTGCAGGTGATCAAAATGATATCAAAGATAAAAAAACACCCGGATCATAGAAACACATAAAATTGGTACTCACAATTACAGTTAAAATTAGAGTCATGCAATTGTATATAATTTCATTAAAAATACATCACATTTACCTATGTGATATTTTGAAATTATCAATATTAAATTTTATATTATCCGCCACTTATTCTAATAATTTGGAAAGACTGAGTATTGCCTATTTTGTCAGAGGTATTGGTAAGAATGTGTGAAATTACAATATATAAATATGTGCGAAGAGTACTTAGGTGGCTTATGATACCTAGAGGTAGCTCACTCGACTTTATTCTTAACAAAAACACTTATACTCTTTAGACTTATTTAATACTTAACTTTTCGACTATATCTATCCATACCTAAACTATCTCTATTGATTCTCTATAATTCTACCTCGCTCGATATCTTCCTTCGTCTCATCAGCATCTTTGCAGTATGTATAACTTCCGTGACCGGCAAAGTCGCTGATTCAGGTCCGATGCATCGAACAACGTAAGACAGGGTAAAAGCCCCATTGATTGGCACCTTAAGAGACTTTTCTGATTCAAAAATTCATTGATTACTCAATACTAGTTATACAGAATATGGAACATCTTTTTCATTTTCTTTAATGTCTTATCAACAAGATTTGCTAGTAACTTTCTGAAAATAATATATCTAATTGGCTAAAAATGAATTAAAACCAAAACAGGGCATATGTGCCAGTTATTGGCACTTTTGCCAATAATTCGCATATGCAAGTGAGCCATTAATTGGCACTGTTGGCATGGGGTGTTTGCTTCATTGGCATTGTTGCGCGCAGAGCAATACTAACTCCGGTTAAAGATAATTAAACAATTTCGTCATGAAAAACCCCATACAATTATAAAATATGAAAACATTAAACACGACTTACACACATTGAAGAAAAAGGAATTAATTACACCTAAACATGACACAAACATACTTGAGTAGGTAGGTAGGTAGGTACCTACCTTTAAGAATAAGCACCTACCTTACTTAGAGAACACAAATGAAATAAAATATCAACATTTTAATTATTCAGATACCTACCCAGGTAGGTAGGTAGTTGGTTGTTGCCATGAAATACATTTAAAATTACCCTCAAACATTTTTTTAGGCAAATAATATTGTATGTTCTCACACATGTTTGACACAGTTCCTAAATTTGTAGAATACATTTTATTTACTCAAATGTAACAGTCCTCCCTACGCAGTAATACTATTTTGTACTTCATCTATAATATATTCACTTTGATTAAAATTTTCCCGGCATATTTTGTTCAATGAGTAATGCCGATTGGTGCAAGTATTTGGATCTGCGTGTACTATTGGTTCCAATGATTGGATTCTAGCATAAATTGAAATACACTATTCATTGGCACCCATGCCAATCATTGGTGAAACACAATTTTGCGAACCAATAGTTAACACCCTAAGAAAATGAGAAACTTGGAAATTATAGCGCTTGTTTTAACAGAATTATGACAAACAAAGTTCATACTCCAAAACAAACAAATAACAGCAACAACCTCCAAGTAAAACTAACAAAGTTATTAACTCATTTTAGAAACTGAATTCTTAAGAAAATCATAAGAAACTCACTTGAAGTCACAACGTTCAAGACTAACACTTGTCACAACCAGAACTATTAAATTAAAGCCTGTGTCGTATGTAAAACACGTCATAAAGGGTTGCTACATTGTGTAAAAAAATACTTTATGTAGAAAACAAGTGCATTTTGCTTATTACAACCAAAAACAGAAAGAGGAGCCAATCATCGGGGGCCTGCCAACAATACCCCCGTTACCCTATTTATTTGTTTTACGTACTCCTTTTCTTGAGCGTTCTTTGTCTTCTGTCTGTCCTGGTAAATTCAAACAGATAACTTGCTCTTTTGAACGTCGTCTCCTTTTTCTTTCTGTCTTACTCAATTCGCACAGATTTTTAGCTCCTTTCGTCTTCTTCTCCTTTATGTCTTACTCAATTCGGACAGATTAGTTGCTATTTTCGTTTTCGTCTTTTTTCTGTTCTACTGAATTCAGACGTTTAATAGGCTTTTAAACGATAATACTGCTTTATGCCCTACTCAATTCGCCCCATTCGGCTTAGACAACTACTCTGGGGATAGCTCACTCGATTTTATTCTTAACAAAAACACTTATGCTCTTTAGACTTATTTATTACTTATCTTTTTACTATCTCTATCCGTACCTAAACTACTTCTATTGAGTATGTCTAACTTCCGTGACCGACAAAGTCGTTGATTCTGGTCCAGTTCAGCGAACGACATGAGACATATTTATTACTTTTACGTAAATATTGAAATTACGTGGCATTACCCTCCTCTTCGAAAAATATGCTCCGACATATATGCTGAAACTTTAACGGCGCCGCCACCAAATTTCCATAACTACCCTTACGTCTCTAAACTTGGCCTACCAACTACATATCTTACATATTAAAAATCCTACCTTTACATCTGTAAGCTTGAAAAACCTTAAACCATTTACATTATATATTACAAAGTACTACGAGTTTAACCAGCACTACTTTTAGATAACAGATAATTAAGTTTTAAGGAGTTACTAAAAGATTTTTACAAATACAACGTGACCGACAAAGTCGCTGATTCAGGTCCGGTGAACGACGTAAGATCTATTTATTACTTTTACGTAACTACGGAAATTTCCGTGGCAATATACGGGGTACACTAAAGAAGTAATTGTAGAGACCGACATACATCACTGTGAGAGTTGATTTTACTTTTAAATTTTGAATTCTGGGGGCTCTAACAGAAATAATGTAGAGGTAAATTGTACCGAGTTGGTTGTTTGATTTGACATTGATTATATCGTTGCACTCTATGTGGATTGTCTCCGTGAAAATCTGCTCTTATAATTGCTTTTATTACCAATAACAGTAATGTTTATGAAATCGAAATTATGCTTTGTTTGTTCTATATGTAAAAACACAGCATACGATCTTTTTCGAATAAGTGCTGTATTATGTAATTATATTCTTAAACCATTGTGAAATTATCTTCTACTACAATCAGAACAAAGTATAGAATAAATATCGTTTGATTTAAATAACAGAAAACTTAGTGTTTTTATTTTAGCAAACACTCCCCCCTTACGGTTTTTCGTCTTATAAAGACGGGCGAATAATGTGAGTAATTCTATCTTTCATCGTTACGACAGTTTCTGAATGATTTCATGGTTTGAGTGAAAATTTATGTAACGTTCAGATGCTGTGTGTTTTTGAAACCAGTCTAACAAAACGCCTAACGTCACCACTTCCTATTATGATTTTTGTGTCTAAAATATGGTACAACATTTTTTGTCTCTATTTTTACAGTAAATTGAGGTTGACGGTGGTAGTTATTGAATATATCCACATATTCAAAAATGAACGATAGTTAAAAAGTAAGTTTATTTAAAACGAACCATGTATGTATATGTCATTACAGTTAGTGATATTTCATCAAATTACTACTATTATTTTTTTTCGACTAATGAAATTTTACAGGGGTTTCTAAAGGTGAAATTCCATATTATTTTTTAAAAATATAGAATTATGGTCATCAATTTTATAATTCTTATGAAAACTGTTATTTAATTTGTGATCATGGTTGTACAGAGTGAGTCATTAGTTGCCACTTCTTCGATTGCTCTTTTATGTTTTAAATAAAAGAAAAAATAATTAGTGGAAGATGCATAGTATATTGTAGCGCATATTCTAAAAATACTCTAAGCTCTGACGCACTTCCGGTTTCACCGGAAATTCACGTAACTTAATTTTTCTAAATGACTCACCCTATATATGTTTGGATTTTCTAGTACTGCTTTAAACTGCCTATACAAGGATATTTTCTTTTTCGAAATTGAGCCAATAGTTTTTAAGTTATTAATTTTTTTTTAAATATTTGACCAAAACACGTATTCAGAAAAAAATCATTTTCTCATTGTTTTTAAAAGTAAAAACATTAACTTTGGTGGTGCTTGTAGCCAAGAAAATTCTGCATCATTTGGTATAAGTTGCAGTAGACAATACCTCAAACATCTTTGTTTTTTCAAAGCCTACTTTGCGAAATTTTCGCATACCAAAAACTTATTTTTTTTTAAATGGAACACCCGGTATTTTATTGTGGCATTTTGTTTCCTTTCTTATTCTATTTCATTTTTGTTAACAATGTCCTATACCTATCTTTTGTAATGTATGAGATAATCACTATAGAATTAATCAGCGGTCAAATAAAGAACCACGAGCGCTGTGATATGCACCCAAATATTCGTCCAATAAATGCTGGAATGCGGCCGACTGCCTAAGTCAACTGTTAAAGAAAGTCGGTAAACATTTATGTCAAATTTTGCTGGTCTTCTTTCATTGTTGAAACTCTTCTTAAGAGATGGCTGTAGTTTTTCAAAATCATAAATTGATGTCCTAAAACTTTGATAAAAAAAAAAATTAACAACAAAATAGCGCAATTTAGGTAACCTAAAACTATTGAGCAACGTAACAACAATCAAAAGTAAGTAAAACCAATTTCATTAAAGAATATATTCAGCATAATCACATCTTTGTGCAATGCAAGTGAGGTATTCTGTTTTCCAAAGAAGTACTAACGTTGCGTAAAAGGTTTTTTCTACTCACCGCCTGTAAAGTGATATTTGGCGCATGTGTAGCTCGACTGGGAAATACGTTTTCCCGGTTGAGGCGACTGTAAAAATTGAAAAAAACACTGGCACTTTGGGACATTTAAGAAAAAATCTAACTTGGTAGTAATAAAATTTAGTCCATAAAATACTACTTCCCTCCACTATTCTTCACTAAAAGTTGGAGAAATAGGAGTAATAATTAAAAATCCATTCAAAAAAATTGTGGCGCCATCTATTTGACAACATTTTAAACGACATCTTAAGCAAGATTCAAGCGGCATCTATTTGAACCACATCGACATTCATATTGGCAGTTCGGAATTGTTTGTACTTAAACCAAAAAACGCAATAAATGTACTATAAATTTATAAATATAAGAATAAATACCTCATGTTTGCCATGTGTAAGAATATAATAACTTAATTAGCTCAGTAATAGTCACTTTTAAAGTATTAACGTCTTACATGTTTCAGACATGAAATTTAACAAGCAATTCAAAAATGAACTGATATACAGGGTGTTCCATTTAAAAAAAAATACTTTTATACAAAAACGTGTCATGTAATTTTAATCCAGTTTTCTGAAAATTCGGTTAGTAATTGCAAAAAAAAAATATGATTGTATTAGGCCCTTTTATTATAAACAACTCTACCAAAAATTGTATTCATCTAATAAGTCGTTTTCGAGAAATCTACTTTTATAAAAACATTGACTTTTTCAGAAAAATGGTAATAAGTCAAAAACCTTAGATTTTAGGCCTATACTATCTTATAACTTTTTGCCTAAAAATTATGCGGGGAATACAAAAATGTAATAATACATAGGGTGTTCCGTTTAAAAAACTATAACTATGATCAGCCACCAAGTTATGGAACACTCTGTATAATACAAAATATTTTTAAAATGTGCTCCTAATGAACAGCTATCACAAGGAAAACCGCTTCGAAATATCTTTACTTATAAAGGCATAATCGGCCTTACCCGCTTAGATAATAATAATAATAATAATAATAATAGACTATATATTTGTAAGACCTCTGTTACATAAAATTGTCAATATTCTCAAACTTGTAATGCATTACAATTGTCAGATCATGATAAGTATAATTAAATAGTGTAGTGTATACTAATACTAACAACACTCTTAACATATAACAAAGAAGACAGAAAAAAAAACATAAAATAATAAAATCAAATAATAAATCAAATAAGATCATTTGTATATAGAAGAGGAATGACTAGTGTCTAAGGAATTCTTCTATTGTGTAGTATTCTCCATTAATCAAGTGGTTCTTCACTTTTCTCTTAAACAAGCTGATTGGGAGGCCCTTAAAGCTCGGCGGCAGGTTATTGTATAATTTCGACCCCCAGTAAAAGATGGATTGCTTCGAGGAACACACCCTATGATGTGGGATCCTCAGCCAGTCCCTCTCACGGGTTGAATACCCATGATTGTACCATGATTGTATAGATGACTCACCCTGTATATATATATATATGTGTGACCTTCTCCGAGAAATGGGACCTAGTGTGTCAAAAAACGGGTTTGGACTTAAGAGTGGATTCTGGTACCTAAAAGGGTGTAGAATAAGATGAAATGAGTTAGATCTGATAAAAATTTATTTACCCCATAAAAACGTACAAAACGAACTTGGGAAAATCGATAAAAGTGAGAAAAACATTAAAATTTTATTTTTTTTGTTTTAAATTGTTTTTTTCGTCAGTCTTCGTATTTTTTTGGAGTTTGGACTTTTTTTTCGGTGTTTCGTGATCTGGTAGTTCGATTTTCTTCCGTTTGACAATTTCAGTTTTTCTTTTTTCGGCGCTTTGACTTCAGCTTTCTTTTTCTCGTGATCCGGTGCTTCGTTTTTTTTTTCATGCTGGCAGGTTCAGATTTATTTTTCGATTTTTTTTTCGCTTTGGGTTCACTCGGTTTAGGAGCTACAAAATCCCGTTTCTGTGAATCAGTACATAAGACCCTGACATTCTCATACAAATACCATTTGCGATCTAACGATAAACCGCTTGGTGCAATGAGCGGAGGTAATTCGTTTGGTAGCTCAGCCGTTAATCGCAGATTAAATCTTTCTTCTTCCGAGTCCACAAGTTCTTTACATACAATTTCGTTTTTTTTTAAGTCAAAGTGGTGGTACTTGGTAATACCTAAAATGCAAAAGTTTACAAAATTAATTGAAATGAATTTGAAAAATTAAAATCACAAAATCGCGACAGTTTACCTGGTAATCTTTTGTAAAATCCTTCGAAATGAGTATCCCATGTTCGCCACTCTACTTCACTTCCATTCACAG
The DNA here is from genome assembly GCA_963170755.1 of Amphimallon solstitiale. Classification (NCBI taxonomy): domain Eukaryota; kingdom Metazoa; phylum Arthropoda; class Insecta; order Coleoptera; family Scarabaeidae; genus Amphimallon; species Amphimallon solstitiale. The sequence continues at coordinate 47,766,378 of OY720684.1, read as the reverse complement.
CGTTGTTAAATTTATTACTGCTAGATCTATTGACCACATCTTCAAAATCTTGGTAATAATCTACATTTGAGCGACTATATTCTAGTTTCATTAATCCGAAAGAGCGATCGGGACTGAACTTGGTGTGGCCAGTTAGGAGGAAATTTAATGATATCGATTCGTTTAAGCCAGAATCCACTCGCCAGGCCAAATAATGCATCATTGCATTATTTTTATTCTGTGCTACGCAGTTATCATAAAATAAAACTAAATTTTTAACGGCATTCTTCGTGAAGTAATCGTGAATTTGGCTAATGACAGCATTAGGTCCTTTTCCTATTTCGAACTCTTCGTCTAATAAATAGTTCGACTGAACGTTAGTGTCGGAACGGCATATTTCAAAGCAGCTCGTAAATGTTCAATTTTTGGTATTCATAATGATATGAATACCAAAAATTGAACATTTACGAGCTGCTTTGAAATATGCCGTTCCGACTTGTTGTGGACTGGATGGATAAGATATATTTTGTGCCTAGTCGAAACTCACTACAAGAGTAGAATAAGCATCACTCATCTTGCAGCATTGTTGGTAGAATTCACGCTGGCGTTTCGCATGGTCAAGATGAGTAACAGCCATTCGTAATTTTGCTTCTTTTGTATCTGAATCAGATTCTTCCAAAACTCGTCGTAGCATCAAGGTATTCTGTTGACAGACGTCACAAAGACCAGTTTTCGGTTTCATAGGCGAGATGTAAGGGCAGTACTTCATCCAAATTTTGTAAAAAGTTTTAATTGCGATTTTATCTTCAGTAAGACAAACTTTCTCAAAACGACGATAAACAGCACTTTTTGTTTCACTGGATGGTAGCAGCATTACTTTACAGTCTTTGTAGTTTGGCATTCTACCAGAAAGAGGTATTGCGAATTTTTCAGCAAAATTTTGAATAAATTGAACGATACGAGTAAGTGATTCCGGTGGTAACACACGCGATTGCCGTTTTGAAGACTTGCCATGTCTGTGTTCATGTTTTCGTTCAGAAAAGCCAACATTATCACTATGTCGAATCAAATTTTTATAACGTTTTAAACCAACATCGTAAATAAGACAAAACATCTTTGTACAAATATGAATGCCATGAAATAAGTACATTGTATCAACTCTGGATTTATTTTTTACCCTTTGGCCATACTTCTTCCGACTTTCAGTATTATAAACGTTTTCGAGCGATAAATGTTGTCGATGAAATTCCAAATGGCTCAAATGGACTAAATCTTGTTCTGGTTTACTTAATTCTTGGAAAAATTGCCGGCTTTGTATAGCAAGATTTTCTGGAATTATCTTATTATATTCTTTCGAACAACATGCTTCGGATTTTTCTCCGTACATCAAATCGATGTTCATCGACTCTTGTATATATTCAACGGATTCCTCCAATTCGGATATAATATTGGATTCGGAAACATCATGCAAACAACTTTGATTTTCAGTTAGTCCCGAAGTATTAGCACCGACACTTTCAGATAACGTCATATCGATCTCATCATCGCCATAAACCGAGTCTAGTCTTTTTAAATCATCATCAAAACTGTCAGAAATATCCATTTTTATAAAAATTACTTCAAATTAACATCATCTTAGTAACAAAATTACAAAAGAACCAAAATTGCGAAACAACTTTTGAGATATTGATAACACTCGTTATACAGTTGGCACAAGACTGAAGCGTCACTTTATTCTTTTCCTTTCTTATAGTTATTTTTACAATGTTCTTCGTATTAGTATACGCACATCATACAGTTATACAGTTATACAGTTGGCACAAGACTGAAGCGTCACTTTATTCTTTTCCTTTCCTATAGTTATTTATACAATGTGTACAGAGCAGCAACAATAGCAAAGGTATTGTCACACTAAAAGCGAAAAAAAATACGTCACCACATAGGCATGACGTCACCAAAGTCGGCACCCAATCATAACTAACCATACCAAATCGCATATCCCAACTGAAGGCGTGTTCAAAGTGATAATGCGTTATGAAACTTTAAATGCGTTTTTCTCAAAACTTCATTTTCACACACTAGGTCCCTTTTCTCGGAGAAGGTCACATATATATATATGTATAGAGCTTGTGTAATGAAACACTTAATATGCATAGGTATAATTTTCTTGGTTATGAGGCTTTGATGTAGAATATCTTAACGTTTCGACAAATTTATTTCTTTGTCTTCATCAGAGGTTCTATAAATATAAAAGTGTTTTAAGAATGTATTACAATAATATTAAATATATAACTTACATGTATAATAAATGATGAAATTATTGTAGATATAAAATTTTTACAAATAATAATGTAAGAAATCAAAACTGAAATGTTCATATTACATGCATTTACCTAAAAATATGTTTCTAATTCTCAATACAGTTTGTTTGTTTGTTTTATTTTAGTCAATAGAAAAGACACGTCGACAGGAAATATACATCAGCAAAAACACTACAAAGTCCAAAAAGTAATCACTAATATATAGACAAAAGAAACATTCAGTATAAATTAACAAAACATATTAAGTGAGAGCAGCAATCAGTCAAAATTGCATGATAAGAATTCATCTACATTATAAAACACATTTTCAAGCAGAAGCTTTTTAACAGCTTTGGGCCCCAGTAGACCACTGATTGTTGACTTTGTTTCAGTCGATGGTGGACGATTCCTCTTACGTGTCACGTAATCATGAAGACATGAATGTTTTTTGGAGCTTATCTTGCTTTTGAGTTCGAATTAAACGCCACATAAAATACACGCACCCACAAATGTCATTATTTTCTCCTCCGCGAAAGCTCGACGGTAGGTATCACCGCACTGTAGTTCACACAAGATATGTATGGCACTCTTTTGTAACATCAAAACTCTATTTGCTTCTGGGGTTATACTCCATACCAATAAACCATATGTTGCGATATTGTGAAAATTGGCATAGTAAGCCAATTTTTCCGCGCTACGACCGACTAAGTGTTTTATTTTTCGTATACCATGTACCGCCGTACTTAGTGTCCCCACTAGCTGTGATATGCGATCCTTCCAGGAAAGTCCTTCATCCACAACCAAAGCCAAAAAAAGAACCGCCGCGTCACTCTTATTTGCCGAAAAGGTAATTGTTTGAAGGTTGCTTTCATTTATTTCACACAGTTTATTTACGTCACACCAGGTTTTCATTGAGATCAGTTGGTTGGTATCTAGCCGTTCCTATAGAAGGCGCGTGAACGGTTTTTAAAATTTATTAATTTACCTTATATTTCTTCGCAAGAGAAATAAAATTTTCATTCATACTAACGTTAGCTTCGTTTTTTCATTGTTTTCACTGTTAATGTACTACGTAATTTTTGTAATAGTCTGTTTAATACCGGTTTATTGAATCCACTTCTCCCAATTATCTAGACGTAAGTGTGCGCTGGATTTCGTTTAGTTTCAATAACATACGCGTACATTTTTAATTATCATTTATTTAGATCTAGAACGTTGTTTATGTTGCTTTTTCTGATATAAAAATGAATTGTCAGTGATTCCGAAATTTATTACAAAGTCTGTTAAATATCGTTACAGGATGCCAAAATATCGCACGTTCGTCACTTAACTTTGCTAAAACATACACAGAAATAGTTTTTATGCAGAGAATTTCGATAGTTTAAAAAATTTCTTTACAAGTTTGTTATGTGTGTTACACACTACATTATCGACATACTTCATACATTACACATACCAACACGTACACCTCAGACATATACACTACACTACAATTATTGATGCTTACACCAAATATTTGGAAATTCATCGAACTTCTTCAATGAATAGGAAGGTAACAATCGCTAAACTGCGCGAAACATTCTCACGATTTGGTTTATCTGTTACTGTTGTCAGTGGCAATCAAGCTTCATTAAAATCTAGAGAAATGAGCGAGTTTTTTGAAAGTAATGGCATACAAAGAAAATTTATTGCACCTTATAAACCACAAACGAATGGACAGGCTGAACTGTTCAAACTCTAAAGAGAAGTATAAAAGCAATGTGTTCCGAATCAGGAGATATAGACTTAAAACTACAAAGATTTTTAATGTAATACAGAAAAACCACAAATAATTCTACCGGATCCTCTCCAGCGGAATTAATGTTAAAAGGGCGATTCAGAACAAGAATTGACTTGGTAAAGACAGAGATTAAGAATGAAAAGTTTACCTATACTAGCGAAGTACAGGAAACATGAAATAGGAGACTTTGTACAAATTAGAATGTATGCACATACTAATGGCAATTGGAAATTTGGAAGAATAGTAGAGAAGTACGGAGACCTACACTATGCAATAGATGTGGTGGACGGTTGCGTGCATAAACGACATATTGATCAAATACGGAAGACAGAATACGAAGGAGGAAATTTACCAAGGGTAAACATTGGTTTAAGTAGAAATTATGAGGAGTCTACTACTGATCCTGCTCCAGCCACAAATACCACAGTGAAAGAAGAAAATATCGACGCAGTTGCTGAAAATTTGCAAGCGGAAATGGAAGCTATACAAGACCCACAAGAAAGACCCAGTCAGTTAGAAGAAATAGCAGATGAGCCTCCAGCAACGACAGTCATTCCCATTCCTACGTCGATCACTCCGTAACAGGAGACCTCCGCTGCGTCTGGATCTGTAAAATTTCAAGGCCTCGGGGAGACTGTTATATATGTTACACAATACATTATCGACACACTTCATACATTACACATACCAACACGTACACCTCAGACATATACACTACACACATTATTACTATTGTTAATACCTTGTTAGATTGCTGTATATGTTATGTAAAATAAACGATATAAATATAAGAACCCACATTTCAATAACCAGACCTAAAAATGTTTAAATGACGATGCTGGAAGTATTTCTGAGTGCAAGGAACTAACACAAATCCCAAATTTAAAAAATTAGTTGTTATTCCTTCAGGAACACTTTGGAAATTTGCCTAAACTAATCACATATTTTGAAAATCGAAATCTCATATTAAATGATGGATTAACCACATTAGACGTGGGCTATTAATATTTGAAAAGTATTCCAAGTGACTTCGGATGTGGCCTTCGGCAAAAGTTAGACGCAGTTTTTAATAGAAATCCAGATTTAATAACATTGCGGCATTTGTGTATGCTAAATACGCTGAAATAAAAGAATATTTCCAGTGCGCACCTATAACCAGTTCCGCTGTAGAAAGGACGTTTTCTATCTATAAGGATGTACTTAATTCAAAGAGAACAAGTCTTACAGAAGAGAAAATGAAGAAATAATAAGGTATTTTGTATTTTATAGATCACCAGCCACTTGCTGTACAATTATATAAATAAAATTAAAACCTCTTTAAAAATACAACATTTCAATAGTGCGCCCATGGGCGATGAGTCATCAACCGTACGTGTTCGCGCCCTAGTAATAATATAATTTTCGTAATATTCCCTTCAGGTCCTACTAATTCATTTGGTTGTAGTGCAGCTTGCATTCCATGTAAACTTCAAACACCGTGTACAGAGCATCCAGATTGATTTGTAATTCTTAATTTCTGCAGTTCTGTACTGAAGATTGAAATTTTTATAAAAAAATTTTTCAATTTCAGGAAAACAGATATTATACACCGCCATAAATTTGTCATGAAACGCTGTATACTTATTCTGAGCAATTACCATGATCTAAATAATTACTTCATGTGATGTGAGGTAACATATCTTTCAATAGTTTAATCTGATTATTATTAATACTTCTAACTGTGACTCTTTAAGTGGTAAACTCTATTTCTAAACCTAACAATTTGAACCAGATGATCTGACATGTTTGTTTCTACTGTTCTTGTTTCTATATTGTATAAGCTTCCTTCAAGGTTTATTGTTACCTTCTACAACAAAATCATGACTACCCTACTTAAATTCATGTATGAAAATTTATATTATGAAAATAATGAGACGTGCATATTACATTATAGTGTTGTAAGCCAAGCAATATTACATCAGCATATTTACCAAATACGTACATTCGCTTATGCTGCATATATTGAAAATCAATTGCAAATAGTATTACCTAAATAAGAAAATGCAAAAATTACTGCATTGATTAAGCAAAGCGCAAATAAATTAGTGCACCTATAGCCGAGGCGAAATATCTACAGTTAGAGATAAGATAATGTTATTTCACGTAAACAAATCCTCATTATCACTTCCAAGTGTATTTGGCTGGAATCTGTGCCCAGGAAATAATTTCATACTCGGAAATTACAAACATCAAGAGGTTAAATCAATTCTGTATTATTTTTGGTGATTGAAAATATTCTAATACACATTTATTAATTGCCATAATTATTATATTATTTAACAATTATATACATGTGTCAATGCATATTATTGTTAAATAATATATAATATAAAATATAGCTATTTCTAAAATTGAAAACTGCACTGAAAAGATAAAGATATTTTAATGTCAGTGATATCCAAGGCAACATCAAAAGGCGGATTCCGGAAAAAAAGTTGCAGACCTAGTTGCGGAAATGATAACGCCGTTTAATACAGTGTGTAAATACACAAGAGCAACACTTCTTTTTTTAAAGATCCGTTCCGCGAAATAATTTCATATATCGCTGAAATCGATCATAATTTGAAATGTATTTTCTAAAACTGTAATTACTTTTTTCTACTCCCATACTTTAATTGTATTATTAGATATGCCGAACCTGTACTATAATGATGTTCATTACGATACAGATTTTCATTATATTACAAGTTTATATCCAATAGGAACACAGATTTTTCATTACGATACAAGTTTATATCCAATAGGAATGCGACATTTCAATATTCAAACAATATTCAATATGGCGACTGCATATCTGACAGATATACAAATTAAGTAAATGTGACAGTTCTCTGCAATTTACAAGTAAGTACTTAAAGTTTGTGCTTTTTTGAAAATATAAACGGTAAAAATGAGGGATAATGACAGTGAAATGTAATAATTGACTCCACCAGAAGTTATGGAACAAGCCTTAGTAGCCACGAACAATTTATTACCAGCCAAATTCACAAAAACGTACGGAAAATTTTAACCTCAATTTATGAAATGGATTGTTCAAAAAATATGTTTTATTATGGGGTCGTAGAAAAAATAGTGTATGCAACTCGCATTTAATGGCTATTAAGACACTCGTATTCATTACAATACGAGGCGAAGCCTCGTATTGTAATTCTCTTACTCGTGTCTTAATAGCTATCATTAAATGCTCATTGCATAATATACTATTATTAAATTACATCTTGATACATTATATTTAACCGAAATATAATAAATAGGAAAGATAACATGGTGCAAAGATTGGAGTTACTCGTCGCGGTCTGAAAATAATGTCGTCCAATGTTGCGGATTGTATCCTGTTTGTAAGAAAATTGCTTAACAAGAGTATTGAACTCTTAAGAAAATATCTCTCACACAAGAAATATAGAATTATTATATAATAAACGATGACAAAAGCCTCTGAGACATCCAAGAGAATAGGCATTACCGTTATTATTAATATTATTATTATTATGTTGATAAGTTTATGGACACTATGTGCTTAATATCTGTCTCATGGTAGTGTGGGACTCGCTTATTCGCTTACTTATCGTGTAGTTGAACTGTCCTATTCTACTTACCAAAACACCCTATTGCCAACTAGCACATTTCATGGAACATCATCAAGATATCTATATTATGAATCACAGAGTCGTCAATTTTTACCTATCATCATGTTGTCGTGTCTCTACCTGCTTATTCTGTGGTCTTCTATCTTCTTCTCCCTTTGTTCTCATTGCATTCTTAATCATTATATGGAGGATATCTCAGTGATCTCTTATCCAGACCCGTCGCGCGCACGCATTGCAATATTGTATGCTGTCCAGTGTGAATGCATGCTTTCTTCTCACACAACTCTATCTATCCTCTTTGCACATCATCTAAACACTCCATGCCTTGTTAAGATTTGTGTGAGATAATAATCCAAGCTTTTATGTTGAATATTATAAAATAAATATAATACTGTTTTTGGAGACTATATCGGAAATTTTGAATTATGCTTCCACGTTCTCGGAACACATACTACTGTGTGGTGATTTGAACATTGATTATGGACTGAACACTCTGCAAAAAATGTTACTTTCTGATTTATTTCCAGAATATGGTTTATTCACACAAATAGAGGAACCCACAAGAGTATTTACAAATATAAATAATCATATGTCTGAATCACAAATTGATTATATGGTTAGGGACCTCCCGTTTGATGTTTATGACTGTCATGTTGAAAAAATCAACATATCTGACCACTACGCAATCTCCTGTTATATTAAGAACACTTGCAAGACGTCAACCACAAACAATGATCACAACAAGAGCTGTATCCGAAAGGGGTTTGGATGACTTTGGGACCATCCTCCGCGATACGTGTTGGGGTTTTATCCAAACAAAGAATGTGGAGTCAGCCTTTGATGCGTTCTTGACCTACTTTAGTGGTAACTTCAATGCAACTTGTCCTATGGTGACACGTAAACTAAAATGCAACCAGCCGTTGCCTTGGATTAACCAAGAATTAAAAAAATCAAGTGAAAATCTTAGGTTTATGCATCACATAGTGCGGGCAACAGGTAATCAAATCTACAGAGAGCAATACATAATTGGAAAACGTGATCATAGGCATAGAGTTGAAGCGGCAAAGAAGGATTATTTATATAATAGACTGAATTCTAGTAACAATAAAAGCAAAGAAATTTGGAAATATATCAACGAACAAACAGGAAAATTGAAAGATTGCAATAGTCTTACATTATTGGATGAAAATGGAGATAAGCTAAATGGAGGTGCTACTGTAGCAAATAGGTTTGCGGATTATTTTGCAACTGTTGCTAACAGAGATTGAGTACTCACTTTGGTGGTAAGTTATCAGATAATTGTACAGCGTCTGACGAACTGCCGCACAGTATGTTTTTTACATTTATAACGGGAGAAGACATACAAAATATCATTATGATGTTAAAAAATAAACAGTCATGTGGATTTGATTATGTTAACAGTAAGATTATAAAAAAAGTTTGTTCAGAAATTGTAAAGCCACTAACATACTTAGTTAATTTGATGGTAGAGAAAGGAGAATTTCCGAACATCTTGAAATTAGCTCGTGTTGTGCCTGTGCATAAAAGTGGATGTGAAGAAAATGTGGAAAATTACAGACCGATCTCAATTTTGAGCACATTTTCTGCAATAATAAAGAAGATTATTGTCAATGAATTATGGAAATACATAAATAAATTCAAAATACTTCACCCAAACCAGCATGGATTTAAAGAAAACCATTCTACAGAAATAGCTACCTTTAAATTTATACAGCATGTCAACGAGGAACTAGACCAGGGAAAGTATGTTGCTGGGTTGTTCTTCGATCTTTCAAGGGCCTTTGACACCGTTAGTGCGGGACTTGAGAGTGACAAGATTTGTGCATTGGGTATTCGTGGGAATATAAATGGATTGATTACCTCATTTATGGAGGGCAGGTACATGTACGTAGATGTCAACAGTGGGAACTCTGTGAGAGTCTGAGCCATGGAGTGCCACAGGGGTCATCGTTGGGTCCTCTAATATTTCTATTATATATAAACGATGTACATGATTACAGTACAATTCTAAACAATCACAGTAGTTACAGAAGAATTTCTCCTCGTTTATTTCGCAGAGAAGACAATTAATTATAAATACTATACTTCGTGAAGCATTTTCTCCATGTTAAAATCCACCTTGTTACTGAAGAAAAACGTTGATATTAAAAACTTTCCCAAGTTATATATTTAAGAGACTTTGGACAATTGGACAATTTCTTAGCTCCCGATAGACGTTTCCAGACAACTATTAATACGAATATTACGCATTAATGTTCATAAAATTTCGCAGTTTCATATTTCTTTCAAAAATCACTTAAAGTGACGTTGCAGTAAAATCATACTAATCGTACTAGACTGTATTTAGAGCTGGATTTGGAATATTTTTTATATAAACAAAATTTCAAAATTCGTACCGGAAGTAACACTTTTACTCTTAGCGAGTAGCACTTTTCTTCAAATATCTCGCAAGTATGCATTCTATAGAGATTTATTAAGAGAATATAAGTACTTATAATAGGATATTGAATTTATTCAGTATAGCTGACAAATGCTATACAGTTTATGTCATGTTTAAACGAACATCTACTCACATCTGGCTTACATACATACATGTGGACATAGATCTGAAATAATATAAATCCATTGTATTAGTACTTTCAAAGCCCTTCGTCTTTATTCTCTACAGCGTATTAAGAAATACTTTTTTCTTTAATACATATTCATAATAGGTTTTACAGGGTAATAGGACAATTGGGAATCAGCTTTGAATGCATGTGAATAGAAAGCTTTGCCTGCATACATCCCTCGACACTTTTTTTTATTTACTATTACTTTTTTACGAAGAAAAAGGTTAAAACTTTGATCCAATAAAAATATCTAATTCAGTTAGCAGATGAACATTTTCATTATCGAAATATTTATTATATTTATTCTACTCAATAAAATTAAATATTTGTTTATTTATGATAGTTATTATGAAATATATGTTTGTTCTTAATTCTTTTCTAAAATAGAAATGTATCCACATGGTGTATTTTGGAGCACATGACATGTGCGTCTTTCTTAGAGGATATATGATCGGTGTCATTTTTTCCATTTTAATATAGTAATATAAGATATTATCATATCATCATATCAAAGAAAGTGCAAAAAAGTCTCGGTATTTTCCTTATCTTTATAAAGACCTATATATATTCTTTCAGTTTAGATTAGTATGTTCAAGTAGAAAAGATATTATTAACACTTCAGTTTCAAGTGCGAGATGAAGTTCCTTGGCATTGTATTAGCAGTTTTTATATTTGCTATTGTCAATTCAGGTATTCATATGTTTATACATTCCATATTGTATTTATTAAGTCTATTTTTCTATAATTTATTCAAAATTCATTTCAAATCATTTGTATACTTATGTATGTACTTATTAACTTCATCATTCATTTAGTAAAACTTCTAAATATCATACAACAATTATTTATGTATATACTTATTTCTTTATTCCTACTTACATATATATATATATATATATATATATATATATATATATATATAGTAAAATAAAAGATGTTAAAGCTGTTGTGTATATGTAAATTGCAATAAACCAGTTTAATTACTACGAATTATATATATATATAAATATATATATATATTATTTGCTAGTTTTGTATGAATAGTATAATATATCTGCCTTTGTTAATGTTTTTCTAATTTGCTAATGTTAGTAATAATACATAAAGTACCAATATTTATTTTTCTTTGATGACCACTACATATATTTTGCACAAATTGTCCTATTTGAAAAAATGATGATTGTATACCGCAAATCGCTTAACTGAACTTTATTTTACACATAAATTTAAGCAACATTTTTTATTTATATTTATATTTAAGCATACTGTCCTGACTGTGGTTATTCAAAGTGAGTCATAGCTATAGATTAACTTTACTATCTGAAATTGAACATCTTTTACTTATATTCTTCTATTTTTTAATTCTAGATATAATTTCTGATTAACTTGTATTAGATTTCCTATATCTCAAACTCTGAAGTCAATTACTAATTAAACGTTAACAAATTAATGAAGCGGGCTAATTTATTAATTGAGGAAGAAGAGAACAACTAAATAACTAAAAAATTAAGACTAACTTTTCATAATAAATGTTCAAATTTCTCTCCACTTCAGCAACATATTACGAATATTATGAAAAGTCTGCATTTCAGGAATAATTCATGCCGCTTTAACAAAAAGATCGGTCTTTTTAGGATATTCATGAGGCGTCCTCTATTGGATAACAGCCAATATGACAAAATGGTAAAATATCTACTAGATATCTGCACACATACATCTACTGGGATGGTGTTCTATCTTGCTGTATATACCTAAACAACGCCAGATACCATAGATGTTCATAGATACTCATTGATGTTTTAAAGAATAGATATGAACGAATAAAAATTATCTTGTCTCGTTTTTGGAAAACAATAAATTAGTTTAATTTTAGTTTAATGTTTATGTATAGAATTAATTAATACAACAGAAAACGACATCAGCTCGAAAATAATGTAGAATTGTTTGACTTTAGGTGGGTATAGAAATGTTAATAAATCAGAATTGATAGAGAAAATTCACAGTACAATTACCAGTCTAATGTAATCCAAATATTGTGTTATGCTCATTGGTAAAATTTAGAATAAATCTATATGTTTAATATTATCCGTACTTACTGAATTGCACTCGGCAGATAGCTATAATTATAATATTGTTTTATTTTTATTAGACCTACAATACATATGGCATTTAAATCCAAAACTATTTCAGAAAACAATTCAAGAAATCAGAAAGGTTCGATAATATAGGTACTATCTTTGTCAATTAATTTAAACATTAAAATATGTATTAGCGAAGCTATTAATAAAACTGTAGAATATATTTGATAAATATTTTTTGACAAAGTTCATTTGCCTTCGAGATATCTATATATACCAGCTGGCCCGGCAGACGTTGTTTTCCTGTTTCCGGTACGTGGCGCGATGTGTGTATCGGACGGCAGCATATACCTAAACAATTTTGTTGACCACACGAACATAGTGTGTACATATAAGTCATTTCCGTCATTCCCGTTTATAGATATAAAATTTATTAATAACTCGGCCACAGTGCTACCTATCGGGTCCACACTTTGTGATATTCTCTTTAGCACTAAACCAACATATATTGTGAATATGAGTCATTTTGGAACATAAATATAGAATTTGTTTATAACTTCACTACAGCGCCACCTATCGGATCCTAGCATAGCTATGAACCATTGTTTTGACAAAACAAATATACTGAAGAAATATGGCCGCAACCAGTTAAGTCGTTTAAAAGTTACACGATCACTAATAGACGCACCAACGAGGATAATGGGTGTTCGTTTAAGCTTGGCCACCGGCCATATCTCGGGAAACATTTATCGTACAACCTGGAGTACAAAATCTTGATAGTAAAACAGACCAGGGGAATTTCAACAAAAACATGTTTAAGTTTCCAAAATTATCACAAGGGGGCGCAATTTTAAGTTGAATTAAAAATTCGATAATTTCTCATTGCATTAAAGTTTAAGATAAGTTATACTTCAATTTTCTGTAAAATTCTCTATCTAATAGCCTAGAAACATTAGAAGCCGTTAAGATAAACCCAAGTTACAGTTTTATATGCAGACGTACGCCCCTCCAACCTTTCCTTCGTGTGGAAATTAGATGATAAAACTACGAATAAAAATTGTATAAAAACGTCTGAAGATGTTGCCAGTAAAAATTTCAACCTATCTTAAACTTGAATTTAACGAAAAATTATCGAATTTTTAATTCACCTGGAGAATTGCGCCTCCTTGCGATCGTTTTGGAAACTTAAAAATAATTTTGTTGGAATTCCCCTATTCCATTTTACTATCAAGATTTTGTCCAGGTTCAGGATAAACGGTGAAGTGACTTCGAAAATTTATTATTACCCGCTGAATCACAGTTTGGTCAGCACAGAGTTTTTATTTCTTGCTATTAGACATTCATTTATTAATTATAGTGAGCCAACAGATTAAACAACAATATAAAATACGCAAACCATTAGAAATATTTTTGTCTATCTTTTAATACCTATTAAAAATGACAAACAATTTAAGGAAGATATACAAAATTGTTTCTTTCACGATTGCTCTATTCCACCAAGTATCATTGGGTTATCTATTTAAATGCAGTTAGGTATGTCTTCCACTGTTGTAATAAATAAAACAACTGGTACGAATTAAAACAATGACAACGCGTAGTTGATAGGTTATTGACAATAAACTTGAATAGAATTTAAATTTTACAGCTGAAAATTTATAGGTATACGGTTCCATTTTAAAAACCTGTGTTAGAGAGGTTTAAATATGTTAACATTGAAGTATTATCTCAAGACGTTTTAATTTAAATAGGTTTAATATGCAATAAAAAGAACAGTAATCTTTATTTTTATCGTTTATCGAAATCCACAGCTTTATATCTTGCATAGATATTAAGTTAACATTCAATCCGATGTATGTATATTTATATGTATTTTGGACCATTTTTGGTATCTACGAGGTGTGATCAATATATAACCGTTATTTTCAAATTTCGTGAGTTACGTATGTTCGATTTTCGCATTTTTGTTTCTGTTGTGTTGGTACACATGTCTGTTATATATGTTGGTAATATCAGCCATTTTGGATTGTCAGTTTGTTTTTGACAGATAAAAAGGTTAGTCGTGTTTTGGTGTGCTCTTCGATTTTTTACTATTCGAAAAAATGGATCAAAGAAATTGTATTAAGTTTTGTGTAAAAAATGAAATTAAATGCGCAAGGACATTTGAAATGTTGACTGTGGCGTTTGGCGAGTCTACTATGAGCAGAACACAAGCTCAATTGTGGTATAACCGGTTTAAGGAAGGCCGAGAAGATGTCAATGACGATGCTCGTCCGGGTCGCCCGAGCACGTCAACAACCGATGAAAACATTGAAGCAGTGAAGAAAATGATTTTGGATAATCGTCGAATCACTATCAGAGAGGTTGCTGATGATGTTGGCATATCGTTCGGCTCATGTCAAGCAATTTTTACGGATGTTTTAGGCATGAAACGTGCGGCAGCGAAGATTGTTCCAAAATTGCTAAATTTTGAGCAAAAACAACGTCGCATGGACATCGCTCAGGAGCTGTTGAACATCGTCAACGACGATCCAGATTTCTTCAAAAAGGTCATAACTGGTGAGGAATCATGGGTGTATGGCTATGACATTGAAACCAAAGCCCAATCATCCCAATGGAAGCGTCCAGAAGAGCCAAGACCGAAAAAAGCACGTCAAGTTCGGTCAAATGTTAAGGTTTTGCTCACTGTTTTCTTCGACTGCAATGGCGTGGTGCATCATGAATTCTTGCCACAAGGTCGTACGGTAAATAAGGAATACTACCTTGAAGTTATGCGCCGTTTGCGAGAAGCAATTCGTCAGAAACGCACAGAATTGTGGAAAAAACAATCATGGATTTTGCACCATGATAACGCACCAGCTCACACATCGATGCTTGTGCGTGAGTTTTTGGCCAAAAACAAAACCGTTATCATGCCTCAACCACCGTATTCACCGGACTTGGCCCCCGCTGACTTTTTCCTCTTCCCAAAACCGAAGACACCGATGAAAGGAAAGCGTTTTGCTACGATTGAGGAGATAAAAGAAAAATCGAAAAAGGAGCTGTTGGCGATACCAAAAAGCGCGTTTCAGAAGTGTTTCGAGGATTTGAAAAAACGCTGGCATAAGTGTATTATATCTGAGGGGGATTACTTTGAAGGGGACAAGATTGTTATTGATGAATAAATAAATACTTTTTGAAAAAATTGAAAATAACGGTTATATATTGATCACACCTCGTATATGTGTTGGTGTTCTTTTGGTAGCGTACATTATACTTACTGAAAAAACTGTTTTAAAACAAATATTTTAGTTGTGACTACCATTTTGACTGTTGAAATTGATAATTAATAAGTACCAAACAAAACGGAATTTACGTGAATTAATAGTAATTAGGTAAAAAAAGGGGCTCACGAGCAATTTCCATTACTTCTACTCCAAGTTTATATCACCTTATTCCTTAGCTATATAGGTACTGAAGAAAACTAATAAGTTTTAAAGGTGTTCTACGGTTGGTATTTTTGCAGAAACTGTTTCTAAGACTTTTTTCCAAAATACTAATATTAACAATAATCCAGGAATGTGACATCCATCTGGAAAATTTCAGTGACCCTTTGAAACGTACAAAAATAATAATAAAAATAAATTCAACAATTTTTATTCAGTTTATTTCAATCACTGTATTAATTATATTAGTATTGTTGGTTTGTTCGGTATTTTAAAATATCTTTTTAAGTGTGTATGTAGTTCTTATTCTTTATTCTTTTGCATAGCAATAGCACGAGTAATGAAACACGACAGGCAATACTTCCTAGTGCCTGACGACGACGGAAATGTACATCTAGTGAATATAAACGCTGCACCAAGATTTTTTGACCCAATCGATACGAACAATGTAACGTTCCTCTTGTATACTCAAGCAAATATGGACGAACCCATAGCATTCCATCCTCATGAATTGGACAAAATGGTGGAGTCTGGTTTATTCAATCCAAGTCGACCATCCTTGTTTAACACACACGGTTGGACAGGTGATGGTAATAGTGTACACTTACGCGAAGTGAAGGATGCTTTTCTGGAAAGGCATGATGTAAATATATTAAATATTGACTGGGGTGGTCCAGCTCATACTTTTTATACACAAGCTGTTCAATACGTTAACCCATTGGGTGATATGATAGGAGATTTTATCAATGAGCTTATTGATTATTACGGTATAGATCCATCTACAATTGGCATTATGGGTCACAGTTTGGGCGGTCAGCTGATAGGACGTGTCGGATATGCTACTAAAGGTCAACTTGGTTATATGATATCTTTGGATCCAGCATATCCTATGTTTGAAGTAGATGACCTTGCTGATAGATTAGATACAAGCGATGCTCAATTCGTACAAGTAATTCACGCAAATTCTGGTTTTCTTGGCGTACCTCATTCCGTTGGACACGCTGATTTTCACCCAAATGGTGGTGTTAAACAACCAGATTGTGGCCCCGATATAATTGGTACCTGCTCACATTTCCTGATTAAAGATATGATAGCAGAATCTTATTGGGCTACATACTTAAGTTGGAAATGCGAAAGTTATGATGAATTTCTTCAAGGAAATTGTGATGAAAATGAAACTTCGTACTGGGGAGGCTGGCCTGTTGATACAACGTGAGTAACGCTTTCATAGAAAATACAATTTTTTATTCTTATGTGTATTTTGTTTCAGAGCATCCGGAGATTACTACTTAACAACAAACGGAGCACCACCATTTGTTATTGAATGAGTAAATATTGTTTTCCTATAAAATAATACAAACAAAATAAACAACATATGGCTCCAATCTATTCACGAGAGTTTTATTGAGTATATTTGTAATAATTAGGGCGCGTAATCGAGCGAGCCATGACTCATCGCCCACGGGCGCACTATTGAGACGTTGTATTTTTAAAGACGTTTTAATTTAATTTATATAATTGGATAACAATGGCTGGTGATCTATAAAATACAAAATACCTTATTATTTGTTCACTTTCTCTTCTGTAAGACTTGTTCTCTTTGAATTAAGTACATCCTTGTAGATAGAAAACGTCCTTTCCACATCGCAACTGGTTATATGTGCGTACTGGAAATATTCTTTTATTTCAGCGTATTTAGTATACACAATTGCCGCAATGTTATTAAATCTGGATTTCTATTAAAAACTGCGTCTAACTTTTGCCGAAGGCCACATCCGAAGTCACTTGGAATACTTTTGAAATTATTAATAGCCACATCTAATGTGGTTAATCCATTGTCTAATTTGAAATTCGATTTTCAAAATATGTTATTAGTTTAGGCAAATTTCCAAAGTGTTCTTGTAGGAATAACAACTGATTTTTTAAATTTGGGATTTGTGTTAGTTCCTTGTACTCAGAAATACTTCGAGCATCGTCATTTAAACATGTAACGAAATTTTGTAAACTATCAAAATTCTCTGCATAAAAACTATTTATGTGTATGTTTTAGATAAGCTACGTGACGAACATGCGATATTTTGGCATTCTGTAACTATATTTTACAGACTTTGTAATAAATTTCGGAATCACTAACAATTCATTTTCATATTAGAAAAAGTAACATAAACAACGTTCTAGATCTAAATAAATGATAACTAAAAATGTACGCGTATGTTATTGAAACTAAATAACAGTAAGTATATACATAGTTACATTATTTCTCTTGCGAAATATAAGGTAAATATAATAAATTTCAAAAAAACCCTCAGGCTATCTACGCCGATGTAGAAAGAATTTTACTCATAAATTCCTTATTTTATGGCCAATTTTGCTCTCGTTCTAGAGCTCTTCTCGAGCGTAAACAGATGTTGCAGTTCACCATATGAATTAGTGCTATTCAGTAAATGTGTGTTGTTTACATTATTTATTTGCTCCATTGTAACTCCGTCGTAGCTTAACTCGGTCATGTCCGCGCCCTAATTATAATATTGGAGAAGTATTTTAATCGGGGTTGTAAAAACCTGCCCTTACACTAAAAACTACGCCAAAACTTAATGCAAAAAAACGAATTATTATTATTGTTTATTCCGTTTAATCTGTGTAATTCTAACAATAATATGGCAGCAGTGAAAAGTGCCAAATGGAAGGTGACCACATAAAAGAGAATGGTCCTGTCTAGACAACACTCAAGTGTTGTGAGCAGCTGGAGCGGGAATGGTCCTCAATCCGTCTGCTGAATGTTTTTTTCGTAGATATTTTTGAGATGATATGGGCCAATGTGTATGATTTATATATACATAGCATTGGCCGCAATTACATTTAATAGATTTTCTTTTGATTGAGGTTGTCATTGGCTCTTTTAACACATGACAGATATAAAGTAATGAGGTGTGGCCACCACACGACTTTCTTATAGATATGAGCGTTTCAAATTATGTATACATAAGTTGTTCTAAATTGTTGTAAATACTATTATCGTCTTAGAAAAATAAACATGTGCGTGTGTTACTTCAAGTCCAAATTTTAAGATTTTTTTTATACAAAAAATATACAAAATCTCATTCTAAGTACTTCTATTCTCTTAATAAATCTCTGTAGAATGCATACTTTGCGAGATATTTGAAGAAAAGTGCTACTCGCTAAGAGTAAAAGTGTTACTCCCGGTCCGAATTTTGAAATTCCATTTATACAAAAAATATTCCTAATCCAGCTCTAAATACTTTTGCACTCTTGATAAATATAAATATAGAGAATGCATAATTTACGACATATTTGCAAAAAAATCGCTATTTGATAACAGTAAAAGTGTTACTTCCGGTCCGAATTTTGAAATTTCATTTATACAAAAAATATTCCAAATCCAGCTCTAGATACTTTTGTACTCTTGACAAATATACATATATAGAATACATAATTTACGACATATTTGCAAAAAATCGCTATTCCATAAGAGTAAAAGTGTTACTTCCGGTCCAAATTTTGTCTTTTTATACAAAAGATATTGAAAATTAAATTCTAAGTACTTTTATACTCATAATATACCTACCTAAAAAGCATGACTTGCGAAATATTCGCAAAAAATTAATTTTCGATAAGAGTAGAAGACCTACTTCCGGTAGGGATTTCAAAAAACTTCTTTAATAAAATTCTTTTCAAATTTAATTTTGAGTACATATGAATTCTTTATAATTTTTTTTAAACTTAGTTGACGAAATATAGGCAAATTTCGATTTTTCCACTGTAGTAAACTATTACTACCCGCTCACTGCCGATTTGACTGTAAATTTGGAATTGATAGCTATAGCAGTTTGACCGCTATCGTGGTCACACACACACACACACACGCGCGCGCGCGCGCACTGCGAGAGAGAGAGAGAGGGGGGGAGAGAGAGGGGGAGAGAGAGAGAATTTTTTTAAAAACCCCTTTTTCTGTATAAGGGGAATTTAAAACGTGGACATCTGCAAAAATATCGAGGTCGAAAATTTTCATCATCACAATACTTCCTATAAGAAAGTAAAATAGATCATTCTGTTTAAAATATAGTACTTACCTACAATCCTCAAAGAATATTACATATATAATCATATATATAAAATCACATATAAATACATTTACTTACAACCCATACGCGTAATGTTGGCATTTCTAACTTTTTAAAAGTTTGGAAGTGTGACTTTGTTTACGTTTACTTCCCGCCCTCTATTACTGCCCTCACTTCCCAACCTCTGTCAATCACAAAAATGTCAATTCGATATGTCGAAACCTTATCGGAATTTTTATCACAAATAATTATTAATTGTATGCACTGTATGGTTGTAAATAAAATTAATTGTTACATTAGAATTAGTGGAAGCTTGAATCCATGTAGATAGGCCGCCCTGCTATTGCTTATATTATGAAATAGTGATTTCTTGGCCTCCATTCCAGCCAAGATATCTGGATTGCTACGGTAGAACAGTTTCCCTTAGTTCAAGTGGAGTGCAGTCCTTTAAGGCTTTACTACTCAACATTTATTTTATAATCTATTCACCGAAAAAAACTCACGTATATTTATTTGACGTTTACACTAGAACATCACAAATCTGACAACTCAATGTGTCAAAACTTTTACCGGAATTTTTATCACAAATAAATATAATAATTATGGTTGTAAATAAAATAGTATACAAACCTCGGCGAAAAGTTTCATTCCTGTCTTAATCTCTCGACAGTAATGAATCACTTTCCACCTCGGTATATACTATTACCACAGTATATAGCTATGTACTGTGCTATTACGTACTCATAATAAAATATAAAAATAAAATCACCTTTAATCGTTGACTATTGAATTACTACCTAAAAACGTTATTGCTATGCCTGTGCAACTACCACACCTTCACGATGTTGTGGGTTGCTTGAGTAAACATTGGGACGATTGTGCTGCCGGAAGCACCTTGATAGAGAAGTAATCAATCTTATCCATCACTTTATTACTTACAAAAGAAGATAAAATTGTTGAGAACATAATGAAAGTATTTATTATTTTGGAAATTGGTAAATTTCTGCTTTATGCAGGATATTAGAGTATTTACAAAATATATAATGAAAACAGGATAAATATGAGTCGCAAATCATCTGATTAAAAAAGTCTATTTTGTTCATAAACTATGTAATAATAAATTAATACTGTCGTATTGCTCGCATTCAGCAGACACAACAGTTGCGCAACTGTTCAGTGATTGGATCAGATGATGTACGCTCACTCTCAACATGTTGTGGAGCGATCGCCACTTGGTGGGCATATTCTGTCCGCATGCGCCATTAACGCATTCCAACGCCAACGTAACACTGAATTTTTAAGAAAGTTATTAGAAAAGTAAGATAAGCAAATTAAAAGTATTGTGCAGAAATAAATGTATTATTGGAGTAAACCGAGTATTTTCATCGGGGTTGAAAAAACCGGCCCTTACAGTAAAAAGTACACCAACACCAACGTAACACATAATTTTGAAGAAAGTTACTAGAAAAGTAAGATAACCAAATTAAAAGTATTGTGCAGAAATAAATGTGTTATTGGAGTTAACCGAGTATTTTAATCGGGGTTGGAAAAACCGGCCCTTACACTAAAAAATACGCCGAAACTTGTTGCAGAAAAACAATCTATTATTATTATTTGGTTTAATCTGTATAATTCTAACATATGGCAGTAGTGAAAAGTACCAAATGGAACGGTTCCCGATCCGTCTGCTGAATGCGTCCAATGACTGAAAAAAATTATTGAAGCATAAACATGCCCACAAAATTAAGAAAGAAGAATACACAGATAATAAAATTCACTTGAATTCACTAATGTGCGTGGAATTTTTAGAATATATATCCAATTTTTAAATCCGTATATTTTTATATCGCACGATTTGATTGCATTTTCTCAACGATTTTATTTAAGTGGGTATGCTATGCCTATGCAGGCCCTATGCGCATCGGCATACCTTCTGTATATCCACCATGCATTTATCACACACAACAAACTAGGTTTCACATCTGCGTGGTTTCACGTTAATGAATTAGCCCATTGTGTCACCTATTCTCGTTTCGTTGTTATTTTTCGCTATAAGTATAACTGTCAAAACCATTGATATTAAGGTTATGTTAATCTTTTTTATAGAAAGTAATGCCGAAGAAATTCGCTGGTGAGAACAGCAAAGCTGCTTCAGCCAGAGCAAAAAAAGCAGCTGTTAAAGAAGCTGAAGAATCTAAACGACAGAAAGAAAATGAGGATGCTTATTGGAAAGATGACGACAAACAGATCGTCAAAAAACAACAAAGGAAGGTAAATTATTGAACATTTATGTAAAACTAAGAGAATTTAAGTGGTTTAAGTATGATGTATATCAAATATTACACAAATATTTTTTCAATTAATGAATTTGCATAACCAGTGCTTTATTCCTCTATACATAATGAAAATGACTCCTTCTAGGAAGAGCAAGAAAAGAAAAAACTGATGATGATGGAAAAAAAAGCTGAAAAGAAAGCTCTACTGGAAAAAGAAATGGATTCTATAAAGATGCCAACAAAACCTACTCCACCATCAAAAGTGACAAGAGCACAAATTGATGAAAATAAATCAAAAGTACAGAAAAAAGAAAAAGAGAAGGACAAAATTGAAACACATTTAACATTACCACTAGAAGAAAATATAAATCGAATTACTTTGGAAGGTGAAGAAGCTAGAACTGTAACGGATGCAATTGCTATTTTAAGGTAATTCTAAAGTTCAAAGTCTTCATACATTTATTTCTGTATTTTTTTTTAATAAAATCACAATTTATTATTTATTAGTGATAAATCAGAATTAGAAGATAAACATCCTGAGAAGCGAATGAAAGCAGCATATACAGCATATGAAACAAGGCGACTAGCTGAACTGAAAATAGAAAATCCATCATTGAGATTATCTCAGTTAAAGCAGATGATATTTAAGGAATGGCAAAAATCTCCTGAAAACCCATTAAATAATGTGTAGATGAAATAAATGTACTTAATTAATTTCTCATAATATGCAATAAACTTGTAAATCAATAAAATTTGTTTTTATTCTTGCTAGTTATACATAAATATTTATAAAAACTATGTATATATATAAATGTTTAGTATATATAAATCTATAAATGACAATACTGTATTGGTTAGAAGATTGAGTCGGACGGAATGAAATAAGGTATAAGTAATTTTATCGAATCCACCAGTCCATAAAGCAAGTAATCATATGACTTAAATGTTCCGGGGTCTCCAACATCGGCATATGTCCCGCATTTGGGATCAGCTCTAGAAAGGCACGAGGTACAGTCTAAAAATGTATGTAAATTACAAATTATTAATATGAATATTTTATAATTTCCACATACTCTTTCCATTTCACATTCTTGTACTAAAGTAACATTAGTGTCCTGTAGGCCATGTACCAGTAATGTTGGTATTAGGATTCTTCTATGGAATGCTGCATCACCTTCAGGCCAATTTTGTCCTTTTTCTATATATTTCAAAACATATGATGGTATTCCATTATTAATTTCACATGGTTTAAAACATTTACCTCTGGATGAATAAAAGAAACTCCTAAAATATAAATAGATTTTATATTTTAATGTTTCAGTGCAATTCATTAATAAGCAACAGCTGAATGTCATCTTCAACATGCGTCAATGTGCTTCCTTAACCATTTGTTTCTTTTATTTATTAAATAATGAATCTTAATCATAATATTTTACATATTATTTATACACATACCTTTTAAGTCCACAAAATATTAATGGTTTCAAGAGGGTTACACAATTACAAGACATCTCATTTTTATCCACTGGAGCTGCTAAAGGAGTTGGACCACCCCCACTGATTAAAATTAATTGTACAATTTTCTGCATTCTATACCTTGCCAGAGCAGTTCCCAAACTGCATCTAAAATTATATTTAAAAAATACTCACGAAAAATTACATACACCTTGTTAATTCAAATATAGCAACATCAGTATGTGTAAGATTATTGCATTGATCAACTGTAATATAATTAAATTTCAGTACTGCATATTATTGCTAGATATTCTACCACACAGTACTTTTATTACAAGTATGGTTGTACCACTGCTTATACACCAGCATAAAAAACTCGTTGCCATATGTTAAGTGTTTATTAACAGTCTATATACTAAATAGCTTTACATACCCAAAAGAGTGGCCTATAATGATAGCTTTTCTGTCTTCTGATGTAACATAATAATCAAAGACTTGTAATGTATTACGTAACAAATTTTTGAATTTATATGCACCTATAACATCTGGTGCTGAACTATAACCATGGCCCAGCATATCAGGGGCAATAATTTCATAACCACTGTGATGTAAATTATTTATTATATTCCACCAAACATCGGCTGTACTTCCTATGCCATGAAGTAATACCACTAAAGGTTTCTAAAAATAAATTAATATTAATTTATTATAAAGATATCTTTTTAATACACACATTTTTGGTTGAATTATTTTTATGCGTACATGTACTTTTGGGTTGTTCTAATATTACATCCTTATTATTATTTTGTACTGTCAAACTTTGGCTATGAACTGTTGTGTCTGTAATATTTGAATTTACAGTTGTACAGTCAGTAGATAATACAGCTGGTTCATTATTTACATAATGTGCCTCATGTCTTAATACAATATCATTCAGATCCTCGATACAATAGCCCAAGTTATCAACTCCTTTATGCAAGATATTTAGATCATTTTCCCTTTGAATTAAATATTCTTGAAGTGCTTCGAAATAAGTGTCTTGCACTAGTCTTTCAACAAAAGTATTAATATTTGTAATTTTGGTAGCTGCCACAGTATAGTTCCCTATCTTTATATTATCTATATCATTTAAACCTATATTTGAATTATAATGGTTCACTTTTAATTGAGAAAAGCTCATGGAATGGAATTGATCTGAAAGTTTCGAATACCTTTGGGATCTCCTAAATGAACAACTACAACTTCCTGCTCTTAAAGGCTTATTCCACCTGGTAAACCAATATTCTTCCGTTAATGAATGCCTACTAATACTTAATCTCTTTTCAAAATTTTCATAATTAATTCGAGGTACATTTTGTGATTCAGGCGTTACATGTATTATTCTTAAAGTCTTCTTGTTGTCGATAACTAAAAATTCACTGTGCTTTGTTCCACTTGGGTTAATTGGATGCACTTGTTGGCTGATACTCAATGATTTAAAGCAAAAACATGAATGAAGAATTTTAAAACAGGAGTTATTTTGTATGGTAGTATTCATTTTCTCCTTTCTTGTATAGAATACAAAACTCACGTTACGCCCATTTCTAATATTGCTGTAGTTAATGAATGAATTTAATAAATCTATTTGTTAAGTAATGGTTAAGTACAACAATATTCATATTTGTAAACAGGTCAGCTGTCGATTAAAGAACTAGAAGCTACTTAAGTTACATGTACTTAGAGACTATATTTCTGTGAATAAGAACTGTTATACTAACACTACATTATACATTGCGTTGGAATTTGACTTATTTGCTTTGCATATATGTTTTTTTAAGAGAATTATCTTAATAAAAATATACCCATGTAAATAAAGTAATTAATTCAAATTGTGATAAATGATACTGATAATAACTACCTACATACACTTATTTACTTTTTATTTTTTTTCGCCTACTAAATATTTATTTATTTAGTATTTAAAAGAATCTATAAAAACATATACTTATTAAGAAATACCTTGCATTCACTTCTAAATAAATTTTATTTAATATAAGAGTTCAATCTCTTTCTAACCATAATATTAGATGTATATACAGAACCATTCAAAAAAATGGACATAATGGAATAATAATTGAATCGTTTTGGCAACCAAAACGGCGAAAAGTACTATAACAAAAGACGGCTGTTCAATGCCACTACAAATTTACCATCAATCGGAACAATTTCAGAACAATGAAATTAAACTAATTAAGTAATATATTTCCGTAATTACAATATTGCTTCTACTACTAAAATTCTATTACATATATCCCAGTTACAAATTGACTATTGTATATAGTATATATATATATATATACATCCCACTATCAACAGCGCGTCCTTTCATAATGCCTCCTTTTGGCGTCCACTTAAAAGAACGCGTATATAACTGCACTCCTGCAGTGAATATTACTGTATAAGTATTGTACATTACGGTATTAATTTCAGATCACTTTTTTCTGGATACATTTTGCTATCAATCGAAACTCCGTTTACAACGCTATCTACTAGACGTCCGCACGTATTATTTTCCTTTACTTTACTGATCTTTCTGCGTCCACTATGTATATTCTTGTACTTATTACTATTTATAGAGCGTCCCGCAGTGTTGTCACTTCTTTTCCATAATATTCAACCTATTTAGAATATTTCCCTACTCACATTTTATTTGATATTATGTCGGTAATTTTAATTTACAGGTGAATATTTAGTTAATAAAGTGATGAGATTATTTTTTATAAAGTATTCAAATTAACAATATTTAATCACACTGAATTAGCAATATGTTAACACTATTATTAGTTTTATTATTATTAAATGATTTAACCAATACTGAAATGGATACTTCACCGTCATTAAAATTACTATATGAGTATTTGTTAGCTGTAGGTACATAAAATAAAAAGCAAAGTTAGTTTAAATATCTGTTTATATCTTGTATTAATTTATTGTACAGAAATAATACAGGTAAATAAGACCTTTTCAATATTTATTTAATGTGAATACAAATTATTTAAGTTTTGTGTAGATATTTTGAATATGAACTTTTATTTTGAGCCAATTTTTGTTTTACTTTCTTATACGTAGTATAAGGAAGTATTGTGATGATGAAAATTTTCGACCACGAGATTTTTGCAGATGTCCACGTTTTGAGGTCCCCTGATACCAAAAAAGTGGATTTTAAAAAATGTCTCTCTCTCTCTCTCTGTGTGTGTGTGTCTGTGTGTGTGACCACGATAGCGGTCAAACCGCTACAGATATCAACTCCAAATTTTGTATTTAGGAATATAATCTTCCTCTTGAGAACTGATTAGATTTTTAGCAAAATCGGCAGACCGGAAGTAGTAGTTTACTTCAGTGAAAAAATCGAATTTCGAAATTCCGACCGGAAGTAGGTCTTTTACTCTTATCAAAAATCAGTTTTTTGCGAATATCTCGCAAGTCATGCTTTCTAGGCAGGTACATTATCAGTATAAAAGTATTTAGAACGTACTTTTAAATATCTTTTGTATAAAAAAAAATTCAAAATTCGGACCGGAAGTAACACTTTCATACGTATAAGAAAGTCGTGTGGTGGCCACACCTCATTTTTTTAGTATATCTGGATGTTTGTTGATAAGCTCCTCGCATTCACCTCTTTTTGGAGCACGTTTAGATTGGATATGTTTTTTGAAATAAGTAATTACTAACTGTTTTTGTTCTTCGGTCCATGGTATCAGGGTTCTTTTATTTGTGTTCGTTGTTTGTGATTCATATGTATATAATATCTTTTTATTCATTTCCTCTTTTTTGTTGTTTTTTTTCACAAACTGTTTCTTGTTCTTCTTTGTTAATTCCTTTCCTTTAATTTCTTTCGGAAGATTATCACCTGTAAGTTCAAAATCAATGTTTTCTTCATGCGCATCATCAAAATTATCTAGATGATCAATTACTTCGTCATCATCATCCCAACAAACAGTATACATCAAGTCCTCATCCAAATTTACTTCAATCTCATTTAATGCTTTCCCTTTATATTGTGTTGCGGCTCCTTTCTTCATCAGTAATAATAATTTCGATATTTTTGCAGTCTGGTACACACCATCGGGTAATCTATATGATCCTTTGTGTACTCCAGTTGTGTGCCCCATAAAGGATGCCAGTTGTTCGATATCATTGTCGGACATGCTTAAAATCTGAGTTAACGTGGCCAAGTGCTTGCGTAATCCAGTAGCTGTTATTGCATGTGGATTCTTTGCTCCACAAGCAGATACATATTTTTTTAAAACTTTATAACCGCAAATTGGTTTTACTGTATTTAAATTATTAAACAAATATAGATTTGGTTTTTTTGAAAGTAAGTGTCTGCATTTTATAAGAATTGATATATGAGTCATTACTAAATAAAATTGGAACTCCTTTGCCCCTCTTTCCTCGAGTCACTACCCTTTTAAATGTCTTCATTAAATTTTTTTCGCTTGGAGTTATTGCATCTGAAAATTCCTCGTAGTTTTGATTTTATCCTGCTTTTTCATAAACACGTAATAATAAGCGTTGCAATTCACCTGGTCTTCTACGATTATGTAGTAAAACCCTACAGAATACAGTTTCTAGTAAGATATTATATGATGGTTGATCATAATTATTATTATTTAACCTCATTGCAGCCTCGTTTTCTTTTGAGATAAGATATTCTTTTAAAAGCTTAAGATCACCGGCTAATGGAACCAGAGTGATTTTGTTCCATTTATTAGTTTTTAAATCATTAGCACCTAGGCTCGATACATCGAAGCGCCAATGAGATTGTAGAAGTTGAATCGTTGCCTTTAAATTACCTTCCGCTTCTGCTGATGATATAGCAGAATAAATATCTTTCCTTTTAAGAGCGTATATATCATTGCTATATCGCAGCATTGCTTGAGTGACGTACCGATATTAATCGCATACGTTGGTGATTCATAGTATTCTCTTTCGATATTATATTTCGCAACGACTTTGGTAGCTGTGACTAATAAATCAAAATATATCGGGTTCAGTGCTTGGAATAGATTTTAAATTTTTGGTTCTAGGTTGCGTACATCTAATAACAATTTTCCTAATTCGCGCATTTTACGCGACGTTACGTTTATAAAACGTTTTTCCTTGCTGGACCCCCACGACCAATCCATGAATCTGGAAACCTTTCGGCACGACTATTATGTGCAGGAGTTCCATCGCGATTGACTACTTTAATTTTATGGAATGTCGATTCATCCGAAAATAAGAAGCGCATAGGGTAGAATTCATCTTGGTCGATTTTGTTGACTGCCCAATTGCAGAAATTCTGCCTGGTTTCAAAATCTTGAGGTTGCAAATTCCTGATGCAATTGAATTTTAAATGTATGGAACTTGTATTTCTGAAGAGCACGATGCACAGAATGCAATGAAATATTAGTGTTCCTACTAATTTCACAGACACTGATATGAGGTCTTTCAACAGCAGACTCCAGAACTTTCAACTCATTTTCTACGGTCAAAACTGGCTTTCTTTTAACTCTCTTTGCTTGTTGAATAGTACCAGTAGACGCAAATCTATCCAACACCTTTTTAAACGCACGTGGCTTTGGGCACGTTCTGAGAGGATATCTCTCAGCGTACACTCGTAACGCCAACATACAATTTTTGAAACATTCTTCTGGCCTCTGTCAGTTTATTGTTATTTTTTCTGTTTGCATTGATAATTGTACTTCTATTGTTTTATCATGACAGCTGACTTTGAAAAAGAACGTTTTTCGACAAATTGACCTAACAACTTTGTTTCTCTTTTTAATTTTGTAATGAAATGTGTTTTTTTTTAATAAATGGAGAACTTGAAATTTTGATTATCCAACGATATAATTATTTTATATGGTTCCCATTCGATATTTTAGAAAAATATTATCTTCTTTCCTTAAATCACTTGAAAAGAAAATTAAGAGTAGGTAGATGTGGTCTTCGAAATCGAAACATCGGTACAATTTAGTTCCTGCCAAAAAAAAATGTCGAAGAAAAACCGTTATAATAGCAAAACCGCTAAAGTTAGGGGTATGGCGTTACATAAGGAAAAAAAGTACTCTTCGAGGGCTTTCCGAATGAGCCACAAAACATATATTGTTCCATTTAAAAAAACATAGGTTTGATACGCCACTGGAATACGACACGGCACTGATGACCAAAAATATTTTAGGGAAATGGTGATTGTAATTATGGACAATTTTTCTCTTAGACTTTTTCGATATATTGTATGATAGAGGAGCTACGGTCCGATGCATCCTAGGTTCTACACCCTGTAGATGAGAACGTGGCATGGAATTAACGCCAACATTTAATTGTCCTACTTCTATAAAATCTAGCTTATTAAATATCTTCTTTACTAATATATCATATAATATGGCTATTAATTTACAGTACTGAAACGGTAGGCCTTCTAGTGATTAAACTTCTAACAACTGTTTGCAAGTTCTTAAATAATTTTATCTACTGAAGAAGAAGTCTTTTTAGTTGAGCATTATTTTGACTCATACAGTTTAGGTAGAGAAAATGATTCAAGTATTAAATTCGTCCGCGATCAATTTTAGGAACATTTCAATAAAGAGGCACCAAGTAATGCTTTTCTACTGAACATTATAACCAAATTTAGAAGAACTGGATGTATGCTACACCAAGAGAAACGTAAACCTGGACGAAGAAAAACAGTGGATACCAACAAAAATCGCGAACGAGTATTCAATCAAATTATGGTCTCACCACGTCACGTCGTAGTCAACTCTCTGCTGCAAAATTGAATATGAACAGCGGGACTTTTCAGAAGATCAAAAAGCAACTTAATGTTATTGGTACGTTATTCAGACGACCCAACAATTGAGAAAGGGTAATTATGCTGCAAGACTTGAATACTGTGTCAGAATTCTTCCTCTGTAATATGATAATCCCAGTTTCATCAGTAACATCTGGTATAGTGACGAATTGCTGCATGTTCGTTGGTGGATTTATAAGAGACGAGAAGCCGAGAATCTAGTCTAGGCGGAAAAACACGCAGCTCGTTGACAATTATATTTAAAAATATGTAAACTCAACAGCTTTCCATTTAAGTTTTATTTACGTTTTACTACTTTGATTACTATTTTTATACGTTATTTAGCATTTGAGAGTATAATTTTTTGAATTGATAAAGAGAGTGTTTAAGGGAAACAAAATTTTGCATATAAAACAGGCTGAATGTTCCAACCTTATTCAACGCACATCTAAAACATTTTACAGCGCTGCCGTTCTGGGGGACGCACACATATCGGCAAAATGAAAGTTGATATACAGTAGTAAATATACGCTGTTCGATGGAAACGCCTCTACCAGAAATATCAGTAACTAAAAATATTCAATATCCTTCATATTGCTATTAAATCAGCGTCCTTAACAAATTTCGTCTACAGGCTGTAGATGTTATGTACATTCAAGAAAAAATAAAACTTATACCGGACGCAGAATTGCACGTGGACGTCCGAAGAATAGAAAATGGGCAATGATCGGACGTCCGATGTATAGCAGAATATATATATATATATATATACAGTGTATATATAGTGTATATATATATATAGTATAGTAGTATTGTTGACAATTATATAGGTAAACTTATTAAATATTACTTTTCTATACCTATATTTTGTTTAATAATCAGATATTCTGTGTACTAGACAAGCATATTGTTAACAAATTTATATTGTTTTGGGCGACAATTATAACAAACGTCAAAACGTAATTATTATTATTATTTATGGCAGTTGTAAAATGGCTTCTGTAAGTTACATTACTTTACAGGAAAAATTTTGCAACATTCTCAAATTTGACACTATTTTAATTTATTGGCGTATGTCGGTTGCCAGTGCAATTCAGCTATATGCAATGTAATTTGTACGTTTTACCAATAATATAAAACAATTTACTCCATAATTACAGGCGATCTAAGAAAGATAATTCAGTTGGCTTATTTACTGAAATCAATCATAAACAGTTTACAGTTTCTTTTTACCAAACAAATCATTTCCAACTAATTTATTACTTATGTTAGAACAAAACTAATTTAGATACATAAGTATTTGAAGTTATCCATAATAAAACTTAAATGGGTAAAATCGCATGTTTTCCACTTTTTTTGGGGAATCAGAATGACGTATGTACAGTTCTGTGCAATAAATTGGCGTACACTTAATATACGCTTATGTAAATATGACTTTTGTTTGAATACCTGTCATGTATGACAAATTGAATTGACGCTATAATTCCATTTGTCAACTTAACTTAAGCCATTTTCACAATGGCAAAATAATGTCAAAATTAGCAATAAGACGTGTACGCCAATTTATTGCACAAAACTGTACGTAAGTAGGTAATCCGTGAAGTTCTCTAGCTTGCTTGAGAATCAAAATGACAATTACGATAACGGTTCCATTACAAACATGTTGGAATCACACACTGGTTTATTTTTTGCGTAAGCGTGTTCTTGTATACTCATGTTATCATAAACGATACGCCTTCCTTGCCTATTGTACCTCGCCAAATTGAAAAATGTTAGTGCATCCAATCACTAACCTACATAAAAAATGACCGCGTTGACGCGCACTAAATGACGACAGTAAAAAAGCAGAAATTAAAAAAAACATTACTTAGTCATTATTTTCCCGATACTTTGTACATTATTTAGCAACCGTTATTTCTAATACATGAAATATGTGTTCATTACCTTCTTATTATAAAATAAAATATTATTTAAATAGAATTGTATTTAAACATAAGTATGTCATTATTATTAAAGCGTTTTTAATAATAATATTTCTTCGCAAGCAACTACATTCGTATTAGTACAACTATCATAATTTTAATTAAATTAATTCCATAATCACGTCATCCTTAAAGTTTCGAGTAAAAAGAAAAGAAATATCTCATTGACATAATATATATGTACGTAATTTTAAACAATACAGTATCAATAATAAAAACAGAGAAATCTTAAAAACTGGATATTGAAAATTTGAATCTAATGCTCTGGAAGCACTGAGTACCAACACTCTTACTGTGTTCATTGTTATTAACGTGAAACGCGCCATTTCACATTGTCAAATATTTAATATGGCCGAATAAAAGTAAGCTTTTATTATCTCCGCCGAATGTATGTTTTATTTCCAGTATTTTCGTGTGTGTTAATGTTTATTTGTGCGAAGAGACAAATATCGAGAGCATGAATGAAAAGTCATTTCTTGCGAAGTCATAATAGGATAATTTTTCAGAATTTCAAAAAACGCGATACATGAATGAACATAACATGTGAGGTAAATGTGTAGAGGAAGGTATGTTTTTTCTTTTATCTATTTGATTGACTAAATTGTGTTTATCTGAAATAGGTAGTAAAGATATATCAAATCGGCAATAAAAAATTTTTAAATCGGCGGTAAACTAAATTATTGTACGATTTTGGTGTATGGTGGCTTGCATAAGTTGTGACTAGTTGACCAGCTGACAGCGGGAAGTGGTGATAATTGTACCATCATAATTAACATTCAAAAAGTAAAATAAAGATTTGTTTTGCCTTTTACGAATGATTTCCGATAAAAGTTAATTAAAGATATTTTTCATCAATCGGCTTTTGCCTCGGTAACTAATATCCACATTCGTGATGAATACTGTAAATTTACTGCCTTGTTAGACAAATAACTATTAACATATTATGGTTTTAATATTACTTTAAATTATTGTATGGAATTATACCTACCGATGTTCCACAGTTGATGCCATATTATGAATATATAAATTATAAATATATAGAAATCTAATTATCAGAATTGATTCAAACTTTGTACGTGTTCTAAAGTCCGTTTGAAAAATGTTTGTACGGATGGAATACTGGCCGAACTTTTTTCAAAGAGTTTTCGAA
Source organism: Amphimallon solstitiale (assembly GCA_963170755.1). Taxonomy (NCBI): domain Eukaryota; kingdom Metazoa; phylum Arthropoda; class Insecta; order Coleoptera; family Scarabaeidae; genus Amphimallon; species Amphimallon solstitiale. Next base: position 47,732,804 of record OY720684.1, on the reverse strand, counting down.
ACATTAATTAATTTAATTTTTATGTGAACATTCGACCACTACAGAAGTACAGATTGCCATTTAAAACAGAAAGCAAAATATTTCGTATATATCTTCGACTAATTTACGATTGTCTTAAAATTTAGTTACATTATACAGGATGATTCAGTGGTCATCCAGTGCTCGAAATTCGACCTTAATTCATTCTATTTTTAAGTTTGAACGTTACGTGCATATATATATTCGGAATTTTTTATTTTATTTTATTTAATGTATTTGTAACACATATTATACGTAAAGGTTATCTTTCTGCATTCCTTCTCCATATGAACATTAACCAAAATTACACTTAAATTCACAATTCTGTACGATTAAATTCACTTTTGAAAAGGAAAACAATGAACAAACAGGATTCTTAAATACACCAGTAATTAAGGAAGGATGTAGAAATAGATATACTTACAGGCAGGAACCAAACGTAAACAGAATCATTACAGCAGATTCAAATCATTGTTTTCAATAAAAATTTCTCCATTTAATGTTTTAGTACATCGTTTGTTAACACATACAAGAGATAAATATGAAAAAGAACTAAATCTTATCAAAGGTGTTACAGAATACGTAGTCATATTTAGTTGATATTTCCTTAAGAAAGATACAACGTAAGAATATAGTTCTAAATTCAACAACTTTGCTAGGTACCTAGCTCAAAGCACAGAAACTAACTAATTTGTTGTCATATCGTTTCACAATATTTCAAAAAACCTTAACAACGTTTATTAAAAGTATTAGTTTCCAATTCAAATCTTGCTGTTCGTTGATACAGCTGTTGGGCAGTCCCAAAGATAAAATTGAGGTAGAACAAAGATCTGGAATTTACGAAATTAATTGTCACAAATGTGATCAAAATATATCGGGCAGACCGGATGCTCGATTGCAACTTGTTATAAAGAACACATAGCTAATTTGCAGTTCACAAGAGCAGAGAAGTCTAGTGTGGGTCGAGATGTTTTGGATACAGACTATGATCGATGTTCCACCAAGTGGCCTCAAACTTATAAAACACGTGTATAATTACAGGGAATTAGATAGCTATTAGGAGTATATGTGTACTTAATACGATTAGCCACAAAAAATCTACACATATTTTCCACTCAAAATTAATCTTTATAGGATAATAGAATACAGATTCTGCTCTTATTTTAGATATACCTACTACATTCATATATTTATTAAATATAATCCTTAATTAGTACTGATTTAGGTCTGTGCAAGCGAACATAAATAACTAAGAAAAAATATAAGAACTTTTATATTACCTATACCTACTTAACTCTTCCTAATATCGTTTCCTTTTATTTCAGAATTCGGGAAAGAGGAGTATGCAGAGTCTAGAAAAAGGTCAGCTTGTTTTTCTTTGTAGAACAATATTATTAGATATGCTTACACACGTCTGTCTGTGTCAGGTTTTTTGAACTATTTTCTATAGAGCACTATTTCGAAAACTGTATATTTTTTATTTTTAAATACTGGAAAATGCATTAAGAATGTTTCTTCTAGTTTCAGTTTCTGATGCATTCTATACACGTGTAAATCAATTACATTTATAATTATTCATTTCTTATAAAACTATAGAATTCGTTTGGTTTATTTACGAGTGCAGTTAGATAATAAGTGGCATCTTTAATGCGCCTTTGTTAGTAAGTAGATTGGGATGTCAATAGTAGAATATATTGATATAATTAATTATAATAATATTAAAAAGTGTAATTGTAGTAATAAATTTCCAGGTTATTCGAGATTTCCAACAAGGTCATTAAAAAAGAATGGTTTTAATATGCCTTTTTCGTATTCTTATATCAATTAAATTATTATTATTATATTGGTGATTCAGTTAGGATTTATTTTACAACAGACAAATTTTGATCTGAGATATAGACGATCAGTTTGCAATTTAATAAAAGTTACTGCCGTTAAGTCAAAAGTGCAAACCTTTACCTCTATATCTCTTTGTGTTTTTTTTCCAGCTCTGTGGTGTTAACATGTAAAAGCGTCAGTAGTTTCGGTGTTGCGCGCGTTAATAAAATGCTTTGTGTAATGCCGCCACAGAGGAACCATTTTACATCACAAGGTAAGGATATAGTTTTGATTTTTTATTTAAGCATATCCATACAGAACACATCCGCCATGTTTGTAATTTACTCTTTTCTATGATATACAAATTAAAATTTAATTCTATAGTTATAAACTGATTATTAAATAGCTTAAGTGCATTTTATTAATAAATTGCAACACTATTACACTTGCCAATATAATATTAATAATATAAGTAATTGCTCAATATTAAATGCAAATGCAAAGTACGTATGCCCAGTATTTTAATCAAATGCTTAAAAAAGTAAAAACACTAAACGCTCAGTAAAAGTACTAACATGCAGTAAAGTACTAAACGACCAGTAAAAATATGTGCTCCGTAAAAACATGAAACATTCGGTCTAAATATCAAACCCAGATCACTTTAATATAATTATTTATACAAAAAAAAATTATACAAAAACCAAGATATTGGAAATCTTTTTCTTAGGGTTTTCTCATCTTTGTATTACAGGATTAAAGTATTATTTGTACTAAACTTGTCAGCGCCTTCGAACAAGTTTCTATTGTATTCAAACCATTCTGTTGAAGTTGTTTCATAAATGCTTGATATTCTTCCTCTCACTTGAAAACAAACGCCTTATCGAAAACTTCTTTTTTGGCGAGTTGATGAACATCACCTTCTAATATTTTTATTGTATTTTGTTTCGGTCTTACAAGTACAGAGCGGACTTCCCAGGTTTAAACTACGACGGAGCAAAGAAATAATGTAAACAGCACCCAGTTACTGAATAGCACTTATTCATATGTTGAACTGCAACATCTGTTTACGCCCGAGAATGAGAGCAAAAAAAGTCCTTTTTTTAACTCGTAAATTTCCTATCTTCAACGGCGTAAATAGGAGCGTGAGGGGTTATTAAAATTTATTATATTTCGTAAGATAAATAAAGTACGGAAAGTTTACTCGATTTGAACTACAAAATAAACAACTAATAACGACACTTTTTAAAAATACAAAATTTCAATAGTGCGCCCGTGGGGTGCACAGTACATCTTTATTTTTGCCTTTTCACCAAAAACATTCTTAAAAGCATTTTTAATGCTTTTAAGAATGCTGCTATCATAAACAACTCTTCAGCCTAAATAAAAATTTCTTTAAACTAGGATAAGTTTGTGATGTATACTTATTATTAAACCTATCTATTCTATAATAAAATAATTAGAAATATGAAAGGACTTAACATAATAAAAAGATATTACCATAATGTGATTTTCATTTTAATATAAGCACAAAATTAAATATCAAATCACGAAAAATAAGTTACTTTACGCTTTATTGATGAAGTAGCGTCCTTTTAGTTTGTCGTGCATAAAGCGCCTGTAATATACATAATTAGTGATCGAATATATTACATTACATTTGCTAGATAAGAGAGTTCAGCAATAGTGCCACAATATGCTTACCCATTAAACTCATTTTGTTAAAAATATGTAGGTACTTTAACGGTGCGGTCTTCCATGCCTAATTCTAACGGGGGTCCATAGATAGAGCTGTGATTGCATATGGATTTTTTGCAGTTTTTATTATAACCCTTGATCAATAGAGAAATATTTATAATAAAGATACAACAAAAATTAATACAGAAAGTGTTCCTAAATTCGAATTAAAACACCCATCTAATGGATTTTTTCGGTGCCATTTTAGGCGAAACCAAAAATCAAAATTAATTTTGTTTCGGATTCGACATCAGCATAGTGCCTTTTATAAATTGAGTTAATTTCGTTCTGTTTCTTCCAAATTTACTAATTTTATGATTTTTTTAAACTAAGGGCACTAGGATTTTCAAAATAACTCAACCTGATGAGTGTGTTTTAACATTTACTGTGTGAAAGTTTCATTGTTCTTGATTTACAACTTTTCGTTAAAATGGTACCGATATTCCTTATGGACATATAACACGGGCGAACCCCAGCCAGAAATCAATATCCAGAACTTTACGTCAAAATAAAGTCTGGCAAAAAATAATAGTGTTCCTTCACAATAAATGTACCAACAAAAAGAAGTAAAAAAATACATTTGAAGTTATAATATATTTTTTCTGTCTAATTCTTAAAATATACAATCTTTACCGTGACTTAAGCTTTTCGAAATACAAATTACAACATATATCTTTTATTTTAAAAATACATACTTTGAAGCAACAAAACGTTTGAAAATAGAATTTAATTATTTTGTAAAACATCATTACACTGCCATACGATACTTTTAGGAAGGACATTCATATTTCATGACGAAGAAATATTTTTTAAGATAGCTTGGTAAATTGATTGAATGTGATTAATAAGAAACGATAATAGTTATTTATTATACAAGGGAAAAAAGTATTAGATTTTAGCTGGAGCTTAGCTTCGCGTCGGGAGATAAAATACTAAGAACTAAAATCTAATTTTTTTCCCGTGTATATATAATACACTATTTTTTTCTGTGATGGGAAAAATGACGATTTAATATTGAAACAAAACACGTTAATACTGTATATTAAAGTCAGAAAATCACTCGATGTGACATTTGAAGCGACATTACACCTGCGTTGCTAAGGAAACCTGTAAAGTATTCAAATATCTGTCAATTTAACCGGCAAAAAATTGCTCACTTTCTTCCCGGGTTGAAAAAGTGACATTTTGTTACCTCTCAGATAAAATCTCAAACTTTTTTCCCGTCACAGAAAAAAATTTAATATTTGTGGAAGGTGTTTGCAAGAAATGACAAACTTTTGCCTCACGTATATACCTTCCTCTTAAAATATATTGTTACCACTTTTCCAAAATTGCGTTATTGATTCTACTAGGAAAATCAAGTTTTGATATTAAATATTTTAAAGTCATTCTTACTTCTTTTCTTAAGTATTTTTTGCAAACTGTTTATTGCCTTAATAAATTATAAAAACTTTGCAGTTTTTCGTTTTCAATTATTTCTTTATGAGTCTAGAATTAATGATTGGTTTACGAAAACAACCACTGGTAAGATAATCAAGTTTGATGTTATAATATGAACCTGCCAGAATAGAACCTAGAGAGCCGCATAATAAATACAGGAATGTTTTTCTTGGTGCATATATAAGTATTAAATAATTTTAATGTACATTCACTACATACCTTTCGTTATGCGCAGCGACACTAGTAACGACTAAAAAATGCAAACATTTACATCACTATATTTATCTCCTATTACCGAGGAAGAAGTGATCGATAGAACGAGAAAGCTGCAGAGCAAAAATACTAGAGATATTGACGATTTAACAACAACTTTAATCAAACAGGTCATACATTTAGTAAGTGGTCCAGTCGCGCATCTAATAAATTCCATGTTTGTTCATGATACATTTCCAAAGGAATTGAAAAGAGGATTCTTCCGATTCATAAAACTGGTCAACAGGACAGTCTTAATAACTATAGGCCAATTTCCATACTTCCAACGCTTTCAAAAATATTTTAACAAGCAATTACAACTCGCTTAGTTAAATATACCTTGATGAAAAACATTTATTTAGTGAGGCATAGCACGGTTTTAGAAAGCAACGATTGTGGACGCAGTTCCAGAGGCCTTTGATGAAAAAAAGCATCAAACTGATTTGCTGTGATCTGTCGAAGGCATTCGATTGTATTGATCACAACATGTTCCTTTGAGAAAAAAGCTACTTGACAACAAAGAAGAACAGGTGTACTGGAATGAACAACTGGCAGAAGCGGAAATAGTGAATAGGGGAGTACCGCAGGGATCCATACTATATAGGGCCGGTGTTATTCTTGCTGTACATAAATGATATTCCCACAAATGTCCACCAGTAGCAGCTGATGAGTACGTTTAGGTGGAGCAATTACATAGACAAGACTGATTCGTTTATTATCGGTGATATACTGAACTCCCAGATGCCGAGCATATCATTGATAATAAACGAATCAGTCTTGTTGCTCCACTAAAACGTACTCATCAGCCGCCACTGGTACAAAACGTTAATGTACGCAGATGATGCATTCTCACTTTTACGAAACAAGGATATTTCTTCGACGCAGGCTACGGAATATGTTCTGGCAGAAGCTCGGGAGTGGTTTGGCGCGCATAAGCTAAGGATCAATATTCAAAAGACCCAAACTTTGGTGTTTTCTACAAACAAAAAGGATCTACCAAATTCTTGGACATTTTCGTTAACTTAAGGTTATCATGGATTGACCAAGTCACCAACTTGCAGTAGGTATCAGTTTTCAAAATCTATATACGCATTACGAAGAATAAAGAAAATAGCTGGAAAAAACGTCGCACGACTTACATACTTTGGTAGTTTTCATAGTAAAGCCACTTAAGGAATTCTCCTATGGGGTGAATCAGCATCAGCACGGAGAACTTTTTTAAAATATAAATAAGCAATCAGAGCAATAGTGGGTGTGAATTCAACACCTTCTTGTAGAAGTATATTTAAAACATAAATATACTTACCTTGCCGTCCTGCTACATCATTTAAACTTTACTCCACATTCATCTCACACAAAAATATCTCCAACCCATAGTGAAAACCACAATTATGATACCCGAAACAAAAATAATTATGTGATCCCTTATCACCGAGTGGGCTGTGCGCAGACGGGATTCAGTTATATGGCTATAAAACTTTATAACCACCTCCCATCTTGTTTGAAGACGCTGCCTCCGAAACCAAAAAAAACGAGCGACTGAGATCCTTCTGTCCAGCAGTATCTATCTACGCCATTGAGGAATACTTCGAGCGAGACTACTCCGGCTGCTACTAGTGTCTCTGTTTTTGATTACTTGTTTTTCGGTTTCTTTTTATGTACTTATACCGGGTGTCAACGAGATCATGTATCAGCACGCCATTTATTTATTAGTTAAAATAAAACTTTGAAATTCGGACCGTATATATGAGTGATTGGTGGGCTTCTTCAGGTACACTCAGTTTTTCTATAGCACTTCCGGTCAAACCGGAAGTGACGTTAATTTTGAATTTTTAAATACAACATTTATTATTTCTGTTCATATTCTGTTTCTTCTGAAAATTTGCCATCTAGTGCAGGTTAACTTTTGACATTTCTGTCAAAGATGGCGGTATCTGTTAAATTTATCCATTAAAGTGAAACTGCTTCGCAACGATTGTCGAAATGTAACAACCATCAAAGTTAGCTTTGAAAACAATTAAGAAACGTATTTTTCACATTTACATTTGTTTTAAAAGTAGTCTTTGGAATTAGACTACTTTTAAAACATTTTATGTTTTGTACTACCTGTCTACCACTAAACCACAGCATATTTTATATCACTTGAAAGCTAAAAATTATGCCAATATGGCACTGTAATAAAAAATAGGTGTTACTATTTAAAAAAACGAGTACCTGTCATTTGAAAATGAAAATTTTTTTTTTTTCTATTTTCTTAAGTAATTTCAACGTGAAATACATGTTTCATTCGCCAATGCGTGTAAATGTGAAAAATACGTTTCTTAATTGTTTTCAAAGCTAACTTTGATGGTTGTTACATTTCGACAATCGTTGCGAAGCAGTTTCACTTTAATGGATAAATTTAACAGATACCGCCATCTTTGACAGAAATGTCAAAAGTTAACCTGCACTAGATGGCAAATTTTCAGAAGAAACAGAATATAAACAGAATTAATAAATGTTGTATTTAAAAATTCAAAATTAACGTCACTTCCGGTTTGACCGGAAGTGCTATAGAAAAACTGAGTGTACCTGAAGAAGCCCCCCAATCACTCATATATACGGTCCGAATTTCAAAGTTTTATTTTAACTAATAAATAAATGGCGTGCTGATACATGATCTCGTTGACACCCGGTATATACCTAATATTAAGTAATTATATACTCATATTTTATACATATATCCTTAAAATTTTTGTCTGTGCTGTTTTGTAGTGTCTTTTTATATGTAGTCGTACATTATTTATCTATAAAATGATGACAATTTCTGATACTATACCTGTCAATCTGTATACATTGTATGTATGTACACTATCCTGAAATAAATGATTGATTGAAGGTCCGTTAACCGCACCTTACTTCAGTCCCTTTGTCCACAAACTCACTTGATCGGGCAACCTATATAGTAATACCCAGTAAACAAATACAGAAATAATAAATATTGGTTAGTTTCAAAATATACTTAAAAATACGAGTGGTGTCATGCAGAGAGGGAATAATTTATGAAATAATTTTGGCTTTTTTATTCCGCAGCACAATATCCCGAATTTAAATATAAAACGTTTTATAACATATTTTTAATAATTTGTTTTATCCCGTAATAGAAACAGGAAGAACGGGTTTAGTTGTAAACTCCACATTGATGATTAAATTTTATGTTTATCTGTCAAAATATGTACAATGTACAGTCATGGGCAGTAAAAAGTAAACGAGTACTGAAGCTGTTTTGCGATATTTTTGCTAGATTGTTACGGGCTTCATAAAAATACGGAGTGCAATGCTGTCTCTCGATTCCATCTTCCTCAAGTTTTCTATGCCTCCTCGTTGCATTAATCGAGAGTGAGACTCATCTGAATACATGCAGGTTTGCTAATATGACATTTAGGAAAAAGAGGCATAAGAAAATTATTTGGACTGCATTGTGTAAACAGTAAACAGCCCGTAAAACTGCTCTGTTCTCGAGAACGGCGAATTTCATCTAAGCTAAATACAAAATTATACCTAGTCCAAGTAAAACAAGAACAACATCTTCTTGCACTGGTGGCTAATAATATGTCCAAACACACATAGATGACATAGATTAATTTTATCTTTTAAAATTGTTGAATAAATATACTATGTTTTATAAGTCTTTTTTGACTGCAACCGCACATTTCTCATACATTTTAACATGAGATAATTTTAAAAATAATTAGATTTCTATGCCTGCCAATGTACGATAATTTAAAAGTAACCGAAACAAAGATTTTCAAGAAAAGTGCTATGCGTCAACATCTGTATAGTTAAAATATTGAAAAACCATTTATCAAGTTGTAACACACTGTTGTATTTTCTGGGTAGGCAGTAATAATAGTAATGATTTTTTTTGCTTTTCATTTCATATTAAACAATGATTAATATGAAATGAAAAGTACAGTTTTGTAGGTATACCGTTTGACTGAAATAAAAGTAGATATAGGGAAACACAGACACGCACACATGTGCATGCAAACATGAAATGGAGGGGTACGATAGTAGGGGAGTACAGATGAGTTCATATCGGGACACCGGGGTACCGAGGCTTTAGTGCAAAACGTTGAAAGCTAGTATGCAGACGTTTGCTTTAAGGAATTGCTACGCTATGTACGGCTTTTGTATAATATTTTGGTAACTGATGTATAATGTATTAACATTGAACTGAAACAAAACTCTATAAAATTTGTAACTAAAATAAAATTCTTATAAAAAATTAAATAAAATTCTCACATTTAAAACGAAACAAAATATTATACTTAATGAACTATACAAAATTTAATGTTGAAGATGTTCAAATGTCTGTCCCTCTTGCATCAAGCAGTACCCTAAACGATTATAAAACCCATTTCGTACATTCGATAGCATTTCAGGAGTAATCATTTGTATGGCGTTAAGAATTTGTTCTCTTAAGCCATCCAAATCAATCGCTCTATTTCCTTCAGCGGTATTAATATTTGCTAGTTTGCTCAGATACAATGTATGTACGTTCACGCTCTAAAGTTACGGAACGAATGTGTTGTCCGCGCTCTCGATCTCCCCACTATCTCCCCACACCACCGGTCTTATACATAGGTACATGTTTGTGTGTGTATTTGAAGATGCATATTAACTTTTAAATACGACAATCTGTATAATAAGTAAATGTTAGAAAATAGAGACAATGTTAACTAGTAAAAATTATAATTTAAAGTTTTAAATTTTGGTCTTATCGTTAAATAATTATTTGAATTAAAAAAAAAATGGTTTGAAAATTCTGCTTGATACAAATTTGTTTTAATGAATTTGTAACATATAATAATAATTTTTCAATGACGAACCAACTAGCATTTATACGTCTTTTCTTACAAGTAAACCGAATATTAAATACGATATTTTTAAAAACATGTTCCATCTTCAGACATGTATAGCAAGCATTGAGGCAGACGAAATACCAGTTGAACAAGTCAAATATCTCCATTCATTGCATGTTATGTAAATAAAAACTGACCTATTTATTTTATATGAACGACTTTGTAAGAGCATTAAAGAGTACGCTTTTCTATTACAGCACGACTTACGCTATACTTAATCAACTGGCTACTTTTCAATGCACATGACCGTACATACAATATATTGTTAATTAGCTGGTTGCATTAATATATCATAACAATTGTTTAGTTGAAAGGCTCTATGTTGATGAGTCAACGAGTGTGTACTTGCTTTCACAAAGATCTATTGCAAAATTTTTACTCGCTACTCGATTAAACATCATATTCCACCATAATTGGTTATTTACGTTATGCAAATAAGATATGGTAAATGATATATGACAACATCCTTACCTCCAAGAGTTAGTTGGTATATAATATTTTCTAATAATACTGATTCTTGAAGAATATTCTTGTGTATTGTGTAAAATTTTGGACAACATATTCATCTGTATTTAATTATACTTTTTCTATCAAATATGAGTTAACTGTATGTAGGTATTTAATATAAATGTAAAAAACGTATATTTCTAAATATTCATATGAAATAAAGACTTGGACGCGTAGTAAATTAAAAATCTTAAAGCAAGTACAGAGATAGCAGAATATTTTAATTAGTATATTTGGCGGGAAAACGACACCGAAAGAATATACAAGAAGAAATTTATAACTTAAAATACCCTAGCACATAGTTTATAAAAGAAAAGTGATTACAGTGGCTGTTGGAACAGAACATAGAATAAAATTTATGGAATGAAATTTTAAAGGAATAGGTTACAATAAGTAGTGCATTGGTGATTGTTATAGTAGTTAATGTGAATATGGATTTTAATTACAAAAAAATGATACATTTTTATCGTTTTATTGCAAATTTCTAATTAAGTTACAAATCGATATATGTATATATTGTAAAAACAAAAATAAGTTATGTATAATGATCAATATTACATCAATTACAGAACTATTAGTGGCAACAGCAAAATTGCTTTTTAAAAAGGATATTATTCCAAATTAGTAACACAACAAAACAATAAAGTTAAGCCATTTTATTGGCAATGGCTACATGTAAAGTAGATAATTGAGTTGTCCATCTATCTAAGGCAGTATATCTTGTATTATTTGTGTTCTTACGGTCCAAAAATAAGACATGATTAACTTCATCTATGCGTCCTTGAATTGTGCTGCAAAAATATGAAGACAACCAGAAACAGATAATGTAAATATACTATAAATTAAAATTTACTTGTCTAATATACAGGAAACAAGTAGATTCTCCACATCCTCTTCGTCAATATTCAGTTCTCGAGAAATATGGGGTATTTGTATTCTTGTGTATGGTCTTATTAGTTTGATCAATACTTGTGTTCGTATGTTACGCAGTAAATCTAATAGTCACACAAGAGATCAAATGTAATGAATTAATATCTAAGATAACCAACGAATATGTACAATGTGTTCATTAATGATTGAAAGTCGAAAAGTTGGTGCTTGTAGACGATATACCTGTAATGATCACTAGCGTCTTACTATCCTATTGTTTTTATTTTGATTTTCGTTTTCATCTACTTACTTTATGGTTTTATTTATTTATTACTAGAAAGGCTTTTGTTATTTCCACGTTTTACATCCGCATATTAGTATCGGTAAGCGACGAAGTTAATCGTAATAGATCCGTACAAATATAATCAACATTCGGTTTTTGGTTAATGATGGTTTTCACAGATCTGCACAACAAATTTATTGTTGAGGCATACTTTCATTAAGGAATAAGCAATCATCAAGGAATATGGGACTATTTCTATCAAAATTGCCACCACCAATTTAAAAAAGATTTTCCCAATATAGAATTTACACATGATTGTTTTATACAGCGTGTTCGTCTTGTAATAGACAGATTTCGCAGAACAGGGAATATTACGAAAGGAAAATCTACTGTTCTAAATGAACAAGTTGTTGCAGATATTAGTCAAAGAATGGATGAGAGTCCTAAAAAATCTTTATAGTGCTTATCCGCCTAAACAAATTTATCACTTCGTACCTGTCAAAAGGCTTGCAAGAAAATTCTTCTTATACAGCCATACAAAAAACTGTAATTCATGAATTCTTACCTCTGGATTTTCCTTGTCGTACCCAATAGTGTGAATGCTGCAATGAAGTTTTAAACGATGATGATATCTTGGATATTACTTTCTTCAGCGATGAAGCATGGTTCCATCTCAGTGAACATGTAAATTCACAAAACAATAGAATTTGGTCTTCAGAAAATCCTCATATTTTCATAGAGAGACTGTTATATCCTCAAAAGATCAGTGTATTGTTAGTGATGTCAAGAAGTGGAATCTCCTATCTTCTTTCATCACAATATTGATGCGAATATCTATCAAAATCTAATTTTAATTCCTTTTATTGAAAGACATCACAATGATGAGTTGCAACGTGGATATTTCCAAGAGGATGGTGCTACAGCCCACACTGTGCAGAGAACATTAGATTATATGCTACAGTTTTTTTTGGGGACAGATTAATAAGTAGAGACTCTGCTGGCCTCTTCGGTCATCAGATTTGACCCCTTTGGATTATTTCATGTTTGGTTATTTAAAGAATAAAGTTCATTCTAACCGTATCCATACATTGGAGGAATTACAACATACAATTTGGGAAGCTGTAAATGACATTAGACCAGAAATATTACACAATGTGTTTGACAATATGAAAGGAAGAGTGAATTTGTGTTTGAATTTACATGGGCAGCATTTTGAACAATTGTGATTTTCAAAATTTTAAATGATATATATCTTGAATAAGTGTTGCACTTTTGTAATAATTTTCATTGACAAGTCTAATCTTAAATTAAGATAGAGTACAATTTAAAATATCAACATTAGAAAACAATTTTATTGTAAATATCTTTTAATAAATTTACTTAAGTTATTCCCATTCTTGTTTTTTTATGTTACGCCTATGATATACAATATTTATAGCCTCTGAGATTGACTAGTACTTGGCACCAACTTAGTGACAAAAAAAATAGAAAGCGGGAAATTCAAACGCCTTTCAATCATTTATATACACCCTATACTATATTTACCTTCTATGTGTTCACGAATAAACGGATCATCCATAATTGTTTCTCTATTTTGTCGTAAAATTTTTTCAAATTCATTTATATCGTTTAATTGATAGGCATTGACTAAGTTTGTCATTGCTAATATTTCTGGATCATTTTTATAAGGCTTTGCTTCTTGAGAATCAAATGGATTAATTCCAGATTTCATTAACCTACAAAAAGAAAATATATTAATTAATGAAATCTACCTCAACACTCTAAATAGAAGGTAAATATTTAAATTAAAAGTGATAGACTCAAACAACTTGAAAGAAGTACACTTTTTTGCAAAATATTGTTGGGATTGAATCAATTAAATTAACAAAAAAAAGGTATATTCCTTTACTGCTTTAAAAATAATATAATTAACATTATAAGATTGAAGGTTAAGAAGCATAGTTCGGTTAAGAACTGATGGCACTTGCTCAGAATACAATATGAAGACAAGCACAGTACACAGCATGAGGCAAGGGAGATATGGGTTATGCTACGTAGAAAGCGTAAAGGACGTACTTTACAACATTAATCCATCTTTAATGTAGTTGCCCTTTGACTGCTGTAGTAATAATATTACATTCCAATGTATACATTATTGCTATTGACACCACGCCTGGCGCATCTTAGGTGCCATCTTTTTCTTAACCAAGTTTTTGTCTAGATTTGCACAATATTTTAATAATTAATTATTAAAGAATATTTGCAGAAAATATGGTATCAACTTCTGCAGCTTGTCTAGCAGTGTTTGTAATGCAATTTATATCATATATTATGAGGATTTACTAACTACAAAGTGAACAAACACTATTAGAATAGTACACCTACATTAGTGCAAGTTGACCAGTCCACAGAATTAGCTTGTGCTAAAATAAACAATATTTCTGTGGATATGTGTTGAAGAATAAATGATATAATGTTTCAAATTAGCATTTATTCACTCTGACCATTTCATTAAGCAACATATAATATACTGTGCACCATTTAAAAAAATTGCAGGTAAATCATGAAATTCTTAATTACATGACATATCATTTGAATGTCAAATATCCTCCATTAGAAAACTGGCACTACGTCAAATGTAAACATGCACATAAAACTTTTTAGTAAATACAAAACTAAATATTAATAGGTAATCCAAATTGCACGACATGGTCAGTGTTTCAATATTACAAAGGAAGCAAAAAGATGCAGCAAATGTAGTATTAAAGCAAATTATGAACAGTTGATTCTGTAATGTTTCAAATATTTTTTAATCAATCTATGTTCAAGAGATTCAGATCTATACTCTTGGCGATGGTGGTTCACAGCTTTGTATAACGTGACCGAAACATTTATTTATTATAAGGAAAAAAATATATGAGCTCTAGGTAACATCGTACTTATTTTAATATTCATTGTTATATTAGCTTTTATTCATTACCGATTCTAAACTTGATTTTGAAATTAGTGAAAGACACATCCATGTTCACACACATGTATTGCATAATAGGCGAATTGAATTGATTTAAATTCAATTCACCCATTATGTAATAGCCACAACACTGGTCAAATTCATATAATAGTCTCTTATGGGATACTTGTGAAACATATTTGATTGTACTCTAAAATAGCTTTTAAGTATTGGGCATGTTTAAGTTTCATTATTTTTAGTAATAAAACTCTTACGATAAAACACTAACTGCAACTTACATATTTGCAAGAACTAGATATTTAAGGCAAGTGGTACGTCTTGGACTTCCTGATTCATCATAATTTTTAAATGCTTCAAAAAAATCAGTATGTGCTTTCTCAAATTCTCCTTCACGCAGATGCATTTTGCCTCCACATTCTAAGAAGAAACATATATTACCAACAGATAAAATTAAATACAAAAGTAAGACACAAAAATATTCTGACGTCTATATGATGACCATATGAAAGATAATTTTATAATGACTAATTTGTACTACAAATATTTTAATAACGTTACCTCTAATAACACCCATTATCAAAGGATGTGGAATTGCTGATTTTATATGTAATGATTGCTCATATAATGCCTTCAGCTTTTTATTATTTTTTTGTTCAGTATACATTTGGATTTCTAAAGCATAAATTTCTAGTAGTTGTGTTCCTTTTTTCAGATCATCTTCACCATCATCAGTTTGACAAGACTGGTGTAATTGTTTCAAAATTTTTGCTAACTTATTGTAATCACCTTGATCATAATATAATTTTCCAAGTTTTGTATTTGTTTTAAACCAAAGACGATCGTTTTTAGCATCTTTTAAGGCTTCCAATGTTGTTTCGTAAAAATCCTGAAGTAATTCCATCTATAACGAAAAAGTTTTAGCAAAAATCTAAATTACATAAACCAAACATACATTCTTAGATGTTGATATATAATCTAAAATAGAATTAATAGACTTTTCACTATGATTACGAGTAACAGCACTCTTTATGTATGTTAAAAGTTGTTTATAACGATCCATCATTTCCTTAAAATTACCCTGTAATGATATTTCAATTAATTTGTATTTTTTTTCTCATCATTAACAGCTTACTAGTTTAAAATTTATTTTTATCATTTGTTTCAGAGCTTTAAATCCCCATTCACCCTTTTCACCACCTTCTAAATCCAAGACTTTTTGAAATGATGCTAAAGCTCCCTGCGGTTCATCTTCTTTTAAGGATTTGCTATTATAATATTGGTTCTCAAGATCAACATCCGGTTCCGAATTACTGTCTTCTGAATATTCCTGAAGCACAATCAGTGGATACCATATTCAGTGAGCAACAGAAAGAGAAAATAATAAGCAACATGCAAGTTTCTGCGATCACAGACATGTTAAGTGCACAGATGTATTATTAAGAATTTAATGGGGTTAAGTATTTTAAAAATTACTAACCAAGCCATAATCTTCTTCATCTTCACACATAAAATCATCTTCGGCATCCGACATGCTTTAATTATAATTTATTTGCGTTAGTGTTGAATAAATAATCAATATATTGCTCTGTTTTCAATAAAAAAGTACGTTTTAGTGATATACGTAATTTAAATTTAAGTAGTAAATATTTAGTAATTATCTAATATGTATAGGTTATTTTATATTAGTACGTACAGAAATTATTTAAAATTAATTAACGAAATGACTTTTACCCATCTACCATATTTTGTAAATTGTAAATATACAATTCGTGCATCAAATGCCGGCACATGTCAAAGTTAATTTCTTACACTAGACAACTGTAGATGTCGCTAATATAACCAATAATTCCTAATTTGTATACGAAAATAATTGAATTAAGTACTCTCACATGTGAAAATGTTTGCTTTTAAAAAAATATATTTTTATTTTATATTAATTATAGATAAAGTATTAGTATATTTTTATTATACTTAACAATTTATACGATATATGTTATAATTAAAATCCTTTTTCAGTACCTACAATCATACTATTAAAGTTTTCAATAATTCCAATGAAAACATATAGGTATGTATGTATATGTTGAATGTGCAGTAATAATTCATTAAATGATTTAATTTTACCTATGTAAATGAATTATCTGACTGTCCAATAATTGCTGATAATTGCTCGAAAATTGAATTTGGCTGGATGCATGCTCATCTACATGAAATGGAAAATTTAATCTAAAATTGTGTTTGTTTGGAAAAACTAATATTTTCAGTTTTATATTGATACATTTTAGTGTTGAACAATCTTTATTGAATAAACTTTTTTCAAAATTCGCAAATCCAGAGAATGACTGCTCGTAATAAGTACCTAATAACAATAAATAATAAGTAATGGAACGTGCTGGAGGCATTAATTTAATCAGTTTACATGTAATTAGTTGCGATCCTTGTTCTCCTATGATAAAGTATATTGTACCATACAGTGTCATTGTTTTGAGCATTAATATATCTAAGTATATGTAGTAGTAACAACGGCGAGCTTTTATGGGTTTTTAATATAAATATTTTGATCAGGTCTTAATTGATAAACATCAATTAATGTAAAAAAAAGATAGTAGATTTGAACGTTTTTGGTATTTTCTGTACTAAATTGTAAATTTAACGCCTCGCGTTGGAAAGAGATGCCACATCCCGAAGCGGTCACGCTGGTGGAAAGTGAGAGTTTTAAAGATTTTTATCATTGAATTTCAATTGATTTCTAATTTTATTAAAAATTAACGCAGCGAAAAGTTTTGAAGAATAAAAAAAAAGGATATAGGTGCTAGCAATGGCGATTTTGAAGATTTCGAAACACGAATATTGAATTTGAGTTGGCTCTTACTTTCTTAACTACTGCAGTCAATGGGCAGTCAGAGTGAGAGTTTTGGGGATTTCTTGGCAGTAACAATGAATTTTAATTGAATCATTATTTGTTTCTTTAACAGAATCATATAACATATTTATCCAAAAATGATAAATTTGACTTTTTCCATTTTGTTTTATGACAATCCATTAAAGTAATAAAAAGTAGAACGGTCGGTAGCAAACTATAATAAATATTAATTTTAGTTATAAATTTATTGATAAATATAGGTTGTTGTTTTCATGTGATCATCTTCAAATTTAAATATACTTTATTTTTAGTTTATTGAATTTGGTGATCAGAGCTACTGGTTCCAGACAAAAGTGAAATAAAATACAAATCAGAAAAATGTAGAACCCATGGAATTTTATGTTATTATAGCTTTATGAATAGAATGAAGTACATGTTAATAGCAATTTTATTGTAGGTTACTTTAAATGATGTACATGGTATAAAGTTTCTATTTTTATGCGTTATATTGACAATATTTTGGAAAGTATGGGGTGTATAATTAAATGTTCGTGTCCGCAACAGAAAAATGTTTTTTTTATTAATTCGATATAGGCTACTAGCATTTATCTGAAGCTTTATAAATTTGTTCATATTAAGTAGATATGGAAAACATTTGCGCTACGTATGCATGTTTCAGTGATACGGAAAATACATGTTTATTCTCGATGTGTGCATAGGGCTTAAGTCAAATTTTCGATGTGTTTACTATGGCTTCTGGAAAATAAATCTCAGTACCTACATAATCTGATTTATGTATGTGTATTAAACTCGTTGAAACAATATTTATTGAAATGTAATTAGCATACCGCAGTTAGTGGGAAAATTGCTTTATATGCCTTTAAATAGAATAAATACCTTGTGTATGTATACATTCCACTAATTCTAGACCTTTGTGAAATATATGAACGTCCTAAACTCGTTTTATTATGTTAAATGCAACCGAACGAACATGTGTGTAATTTTCGTTTGGTTCAACAGATGTTACAATAATTAAATTTTGCTCTACATTACCGACATTTATTGACACGCTGATAGTGAGACAAAAATTACAAGAGTTGTTTAAGTTACATTTGCTGACACCTACATGTGTTTATCGGTTATGTCAATGACAATTGAAGTCTTAATTCTATCGTACATTGAGGACAAATAATATTTTCTCAAGGTGGATTCCTCGGGTAGACGCAAGTCACTATATTTACTCTTACTTAACACACTTTCGTAAAAAAAAGGAATTCATTAGATGCTGCTACACTTTAAGTAGAGCCGAATTAAATGCTTTTTGCCGTTCATAAGCAGTTGCAGAGCCAGCCATACGTGCTTTATGTGTATTCGACGAACATGTTTTACTACACAGGTTGTGCAACAGTATCTCGGGAAGGATGTGGGCGCGACATATTTACGCAATAAAACACATCTAACTAATAAGCCCACTACAGACAGCGCTTACGACAGCGTTTTCGGGGCAAGAGCTTGTCCTACTATTGCCACGATGATGCAACTAGTTTTATATACATATACATATCGTAAGTTGTAAACATCTTTTTGGACGAAGTCGAGTTGGAAAAATTTGTATAATCTGTGCATTAGAACATTACAAACATAAAGTACAGCGTGCTTCTTATTATTTTATTACTACTATAACTGCGCCCAATTTCCAATTACACTATTTAATTAAGTCCAGTCCTGGAATGTAAACCTATCTTCCGATCCCTACTCAATGATTCTAAATTTTTCAGTTTTATAGATTGAAACGTCATCTGGCATTGTCACGCGCTAGAGAAAAACATTACAAAGACCCAAAGAGTTACGTTTCCAAATATGCAGTATCAAAACTACGCTGATTACGTTTTAATATAGACAGGGTGTAAGCCATACAGAATATTTACCGGAAGGACAATCGGTTACTGGTTCGTACTATCTTGGAGTGAGACCATAATTTCCAGAAAAGGCTATTGGGTTCTTGTTGTATGACAATGCACCGTCACTATCTTTACTAATTGTTATAGACCGGACAAGAACGGCCGATGACTCATCGACCATGTGCGCGCTATTGAAATGTTGTATTTTGAAAGAGGTTTTAATTTTATTTATATAATTGCATTACAAGTGGGTGGTGATCTAAAAAATACAAAATACGTTATTATTTGTTCATTTTGTAGTTCCAGTCGAGTAAAGGAGTATTAATATATTCTAGCAATACTTTCTCAAGTTTCTCTTCTGTAAGATTTGTTCTCTTTGAATGAAGTACATCAATGCAGACAGAAAACGTCCTTTCTATATCGCAACTGGGTAGGGTAGATGCACCGGTTGTGGCCATCTCACCGGTTGTGGCCATCCGCGAAATGAATCTAAAATATTAACGGCCATGTTCAAACTAAGCAACAAAATCATATAAAAGCACAATCCTTATAGTATTCTTGGTAGCGCCTGCGCATTACCTTCAGTTTGTCGATTACAGTGTTGCTTACTCAGTCTGTTTTTTAACACGTGGTGAGAATATTGTGCTTTTCTTAGGAATTTTGTTAAGGCACATGAGGTAAGTTAATGTATCATTCTGTGTAGAAATAGAACTACTGGTGTTTAAGGTAGTTGGTGTTTGATTCAGAAAGGACTTTCCCATGTTATTTCAAGACTTTAAACTAGATATTTAACCTATAAATAATTAAAATAATAGTGGCCACAGCTGGAGCATCAAACGTACCTTCTGCGCCAGTTGTGGTCTGTCGGTGGCCACAAATAGGGCATGAAATCCAGTTGTGGCCACGCAATAGAAAGAGATGGCAAAATGTAATACTAATATAGTAGAAAAGGAGTAACAATCTAAAATTATTTATTAGTTTCAGAAAAATTATGCCATCCCGAAAATTATTCCAGTATACAGAAGGTTCTATGCAAAATGCCCTTAATGCAATACGGCATCAGTCTATGCCCATATCAACAGCATGCAAGAAATTTAACGTTCCTAGAACATCTGTACGAAATAGACTAGATGGCAAAACAAGCGATGATTGCCGAAGAGTGGGCCCAAAATGTGCTCTTGGCCCGGAAATAGAAGAAAAATTGGTTTTCTGGATTCTGGACTGTTCTTCAAGAGGTTTCCCTATAAATAAAGAAGGTCTCCTATATTCTGTACATAAAATACAAGAAGAGTGTGATATTCACCCAAAACTGATGAAAAATATGCCAGGAAGAAAATGGTTCGGTTCTTTTATGAAGAGACATCCGAAAGTGAGCAAGAAAAAGGCTGAATTTATAAACAAGGCAAGGGCTGCGGTTTCTGAAGAATCTATCAAACGCTGGTTTAGTCATGTAAAGGAGCTGCTGGGGACTGATTCTGCCATTTTAAACAATCCAGGGCGAATATTCAATATGGATGAGACAGCCATTTTTTTATCACCCAAAGGATCTCTTATACTGGGCCCCAAGGGAAAAAATGTGTATGACGTCGGCATATCAGATAAAGACAATGTGACTACATTAGTCGCTGTAAATGCTGAAGGCTCGATTGCACCGCCGTTAACAATCTACAAATTTAAGCGTTTACCCAAAACCTACGCTGATGCTGCTCCTAAGAATTGGGGAATTGGAACATCGGATTCAGGGTGGATGCAAAGCAGACAATTTTATGAATACTTTGCAAATGTTTTCATTAAGTTTTTGGATTATAAATCTATTACCAGACCAATTATTGTTTTTGTTGATGGTCATTCATCTCACTAGTCTCTAAACTTAAGCAACCTGTGTCGTGAAAATGGTATAATTCTAATCTGTCTTCCACCAAATACTACACATCTGCTTCAACCTCTTGATGTTGCCTTCTTTTATCCTTTAAAGCAGGCATGGAAGAAAATTGCAAGAAAATGGTTATACGATCACGAAGGCCAGAACATTCAGAAAAAGGACATCCCTGCTGCATTAAATTCGATTTTGACAGAAAAAGATTTTACAGGTGCCATTAAATCCGGGTTTCGTGTCTGTGGTTTGTATCCATTTGACGAAAATGCTCCGAATTACGAGAAATGTGTACGCAAAAACCTGTTACATTCTAATGACGAATTGAAAAATTCAAATATGAATAACGAAATGTCTCATTTAAATTTTTTAGAGCAGCAAATGGATCCCTGGGTACTGCAAAGTTTTAAAACAACATATGCAACTCAATATTTTTGGCAAGGAGAAGATCGATATTTAGAGCTCTACAATCTATGGCGTTCCATTCAAGTTGACGTAGACCAAGAATCTGAATTAAACACATTTCAAGAAATGGAGACAGATGAAAATCAAAACGAGCAAGTGACAACCTTTAATTTAGAAACCATTGAAGCTGCAGAAATTCAAACAAAATTCAGCTGAAAATATTGAAGACAACATCCTTGTGTTTGACTTTCCTGAATTGCACAACATTGAAGAGTCAATAGAAGCTAGTTAAGAGAAAATTATTGACAGAGACGTTAATAATAAGGAAATCAATATACTACAGAATATTGTAATTAAAGAAGCATCTGAAAAAAGTGATAATTTTAACGAAAGTTCCAACAACGACAAAAATGTAAGACTTCTTAAAAAAATGACAGTTAGTGGTGTTCTTCAAGACGTGAAAACATGGCCTGATGATTCTACAGGACATTCAAAAAGAAAAAAAATCCCCCTTCCTTCGGTGATCACTTCGGATAAATGGATTGAAATTTTTGAAACGAGAGAAAAATATAAAGAAAACTTAGCTGCAGAAAAGGCTACAAAAAGAACAAGCAAGACTGACAAAATGAACAAAAGAAGAAAATTAATGAAAAAAAAGGTTAATGATCAAACAAACAATGGAAATAATGAAATATTTTTAGGCAATACTACAACAGAGAAAGAAACTATTTTGGATAAAAGTGATGCCAAAAAGTCTAAAAAACAAACAAGGAAAAGTATTGAAAAAAACGAAGAACAGCAACCGACCAAAGAAGATTCTAATACAAACACTGGGATTGAAGAGGTAACCATTAGCAGAAAGCCTTGTAAAGAAGAAAATATGAGTACCTTGTTAGATGTAGGAAGCTATGTAATAGTCAAATATGAAGGTGAACTATATCCAGCAAAAATATTAAGCAAAGAAAAAAATGAGTGGTATTGTTGTGCAATGCGAAAAAGTGGAGTAAACCATTGGAAATGGCCTGAATCACCTGATCTCTTGTGGTACAAGAACCAAGATGTAGTTTTAAAAGTAAATGAACCTAAAGCAATAAATACCAGAGGGGTCTATGTAGTTCCCGAAATGGAATCTATATTATAATAATTTTATTGTTTTATTTAGGTGCTCATCTATTTGTTTTTCTTTTACATTTTATGTTGTAAATTTTTTTGTCTACAAGTAGAGTAGCTATATATCTATAAACTGGTTTAAATTTTTTGACTGGAGTATTTTTTTTTAATTTTGTACTAAAACAAATGTTTTAACCCTTATAATTTATAACGAAGTTTAGTTTCTTTTTTATTTATGTATATTAGTTTCTTTAATAAACTTGTTAACTAAGTAGGTAGGTAGGACTTGTCCATTTTTGTAGCTACTTTGTAGGTAGGTACCTACCTATTTGTCTATTTCAACAGGATGGCCACAACTGGTGAAGCCTCTGACCACAACTAGCAAATAGGTGGCCACAACTAGCGAAACTGTTTTTTTCTGCTATTTTATTAAATCTATCTTTGTCTGACTAATATAATCCAAATTAGGTGTTAGTTTTAGAGACAAAAATATCTATACTACTTTTATACCTGGTATTTGTATCAGGCAAACTCTCTTAATAAATAAATTAAAGCTAAATAAAGTTAAAAAATGTCTTAAAGTGGCCACAACCGGTGCATCTACCCTACAGGTGCATACTGGAAATATTCTTTTATTTCTGCATTTAGTAGTTAGATTTTGTGTCATTGTCCCCATACACAATGCCGCAATGTTATTAAATCTGGATTTCTATTAAAAACTGCGTCTAACTTTTGCCGAAAGCCACATCCGAAGTCACTTGGAATACTTTTAAAATTATTAATAGAGACATCTAATGTGGTTTATTCATCTTTTAATTTGAGATTTCGATTTTAAAAATATGTGATTAGTTACGGCAAATTTCCAAAGTGTTCCTGAAGGAATAACAACTGATTTTTTAAATTTGGGATATGTGTTAGTTTCTTGCACTCAGAAATACTTCGAGCATCTTCATTTAAACATGTAACGAAATTTTGTAAACTATGGTCATTCTCTGCAAAAAAACTAGTAGCTCCCAACCATGTTCCCCATCTAATTATTACTGCCGAGGGAGGCAGTGTCAAAGATGGAAGTGTTTCACTGTAAGGAGCTACTCTCGATGGTGCTTATCTGAAAACTTATAAAAGCGGATACAAGTCTTATCAACTTCCGGATAGGTATCTCTGAATAGTCACAGATTCTGTGGAGAGTATGTGCTACACAAGTAATATGCAGCATATAGGGATATGATTGCTTTAAAAGTCTGCCTGTTTTTAACATATATACTGTCACTAACAAATAAAAGTATTTTTTCCTTGTACCTGTCGTCCGAATGAAGCATTTTGTGCAAATTCTCGTCAATAGTTTTAGCAGCTGTTTCCGCATCAACTGTTATATGGAATAGTTGGATGTAGTACATCAGTTACAACATTTACCACACAGTGTCCTAATATATCGACAGTTTCGTCGGCACCTATCCATATTATAGGTACTGATTTGAAAGATGTCTTCTAATGCATTCTACTGCTTTCGTGAAGCACTTAGACACGTGATAGTTGCGTAAGGTGGATTCATCAGGAACATTTCGACCAGTATATTTTTGGAGAAATGTTTTGAAAGTGTGTTTGTCAAGTTTATTTAGTGGGATATTAGCCGCCATTAAAGTTTCACATAGTTCTTCTTTGTCAACTTCCAACGGGTCCAACTTCTGTGCATATTTTAGCGAAGCTAAGTGGCGTACGTGCGATTTTTGGCATTATGTAATGATATTTTACAGACTTTGCAATAAATTTCGCAATCACTGACAATGGAGGACATACAATCAGTATGACCCTTAATCCAATTCGCCATTGTTTCACGATGCCATTGTCGACGTTATTCCATATCATATCTGAAAAAGTAACATAAACAATGTTCTAGATCTAAATAAATAATAACTTAAAATGTATGTCTATGTTATTGAAACTTAACGAAATTCGGTGCACACTTACGTCGAGATAATACTGATTTGAAAGATGTCTTCTAATGCATTCTACTGCTTCCGTGAAGCACTTAGACACGTGATATTTGCGTAAGGTGGATTCATCAGGAACATATCGACCAGTATATTTTTGGAGAAATGTTTTGAAAGTGTAGTAGGTAGATTCAATTAAACGGTACTAAACAGAAACTATTACAAACATTACGAAGAATGTAATTAACAGTCAAAACCAGTGGCGGCTCGTGATTTTTTTGGACGGGAGGGCACCGGGGGGTCTGAGTGTTTAATATCAAAAATTAAGTACAGACAAACAATAAACTCAATATACTATTTAATTAACTTGTTTGAAAATGAAATCTATCCGCCGTTCCTTACGATCAGCAAAATGATTAATAACTAATTCATTGAAGTTTGGTGTTTATGTCAGTAATTGCTTTTCAATGGAACACATTGCTAAGGCACATAGTCTGCTTTACCGCATGGTATTTCTAGAAAATGTTTTTGTACTCGCTTATCAAAACCTGTCATTTCACGATTCGATTTGCGTGCGTAAAAAGTCACTTTAAACACGAGTGCGTAAAAGTAAAGTTGGTATTTCCTAGAACTTGATTAATTTAGTGACATTTTAAAATCATACATCCCTAACCTGCTACCCAGTTCGTTGTTTTTCTATGAAAATAAAAGGAAATGAAATAGAAATTGTTATATTTGGAAGGTATGTAATTCAATGTCAAAACAGCAACAAATATTATATAAATTACCATTATTCATTCTTTTCAGAAATTGAAACGGAACAATTATTAAAAATTTTGATTGGGCAATTTTTACAAACAGAGATTGATACCCCAGGGATTAACTGGTTTGTTTGAATTGATCTTGATTGCGAAGGTAGAGTAACGTTGATTGTATTATTACATATATCTTGTATTTCAGATGTCGAACAAGTTGCAGGCGGAGTCGATATCTCTAACGGGGTCATTGTTTTAGCCAATTGAATTCTACTATGCAGAGAACTTTCAATATATCCTTCTGCAACCGTAGATGATTTCCATCCACCATGCCTTTTAATTGAAAGCAAGTCACCTCCTTGGTTTGCCAACAATATCGCTGAACTCCTTTGGAAACAATTACCTGTGAAGTTACTTGCGCTATCAAGCTGAAGGTACTCAGCTATTCGCATTGGAATTTTGCCAATTGTATTAAGACCAACAGGTGAACAAACACACTTGCCATTGCGATATGTTAAAATTAATCGCTGCTGGCTGTCCGGTCTTAAATTTGCATATTGCCGAATTAATGCAATCCATTCGGGCTTAATGATTGCAAATGTACGGCTGTTACCTGTTTTAGTTTCTGGAATTGTTACGATAATTAAATTCGATTTAAATTCTATGTCTGGCAATGACATTTTGCAAAGTTCTTCATCTCGACACGCTCCAGAAATACCCAATATTAATACAGCCTATAAATACATATAGTGTTGTATGGAATTTAAATATACGGAAATGACTTTACCTTCATTAGTAGGAACAAAGAATTTGGTGCTTCTACAATAAATTTAGTAATTTGTTCTTCAGTTAATACTGCTGATTTTTTAGGCTGATGTTGCTTCGCTATCTGTTTTAAATACGCTATGAGTTTTGCATATTTAGATATATCCGTATTATCATATATTATTAAGCATGATTTTAACATAGAATAAGTGGACCATAATGATTTATTTAATTGTAAATTTTGAAAATAAACTAATAAACAATTTTCGGAGTATTTTTGTATATTTTTAGATCTAGCCCAAGTTACGAATTTAGTATGTGTTTTTGTATACGTTTTTTGATTTTATGGGTAATAAATTATGCATTGCAATATTGGCAGCTTCGCGAATTTCAGGCGGTGTACATTGCATTTCATTATCAGAATTCATGTTGTTGGTGAGGTTTTTATTTTGTATCTATAGAATGTTTTGAATTTGATAATTTTAAATTAAATGTCACTTCAAATAATCAATACTGCCAACTCAATTTTTTTTAATTAATATCAAGAGATTAGTAGTGTGTCATAAACGATAACGTATTTAACAATAGGTATTATTATTATAGTTCTCGTGCAAAAAATATTGTACAAACTTCGTGCGTGAAACATTTTGCGAATTCGTGTCCATAAAGCGCTCGCCTTTCGGCTCGCGCTTTAAACTGGTCACTCATTCGCGAAATATGATTTCACGCACTTGGTTCGTAAATAACTATTTTATACTCTTCAAAGTAGAAAAACACCGTTCACTTTCAGCTGTTGTCATCGGTATGGTGCAAATTATTTTCAATAGCTTCACAGATTCGGCAAATGTAGTTGTTAAATTATTTTCATAGAAACATTACAGTAATGTTAGAGCAGATGAAGCAGTTCCAAAATCTGGTCTATTATACAAAATTACCAATTCGCATCGAACTATAAAAGCTAACTGGGAAAATGTAGCCGAATCTGTCGTCTCGTCTGCTTGTATAGCGATATAATGGGCTTTGTTAATTTCGTCTAGAATCAAAGTGCCAGAAACTTCGTAGATACTGTCCAGCAATTCATTTTGAATGGTTTTTGACAATCCCATAAAAACTCTCTTATTAGACTTGTGGGTGCTGTCAATTCCTACCAATAAATAAACCAATCCATGAAAGATCCCCGGATTCGCACTGTGTTTCGTCATGGCCCATTAAAGCGATTTCAAACATGATACAAAACTTAATGCAGTCTATTAATTTTCCAAAAGTATGTCTGTTTTTACTGACGTTTTCATTGTGCTGAATTATATTTAATCTATCTGTATGCAGTGTTCAGCTGCCACATTGTAGATATTTACCTTTCCCAAAACTGAATATTCTATCATGTTACTAAAATGTTTTTCACTTACCTTATGTCTTTTTACTTTTTCCCCAATGTGTTTTAAATCCCTACTACCGTTAGAAGTCCAGACAGGGTCGCTTTGTGGAGAATTCCTAATTAAGCACACATAACAAAAAATAGTATATTAAACTACAAGTTTCATAACACACGATTTTTGCGCACGCGTTTAAGTTAAGAACAAGAACAAATGTGCAAAATGTGTTATGAAACGTGTGTTTTATACTATTTTTTCTATTTTGGTTATTCAAAGTTCATAAAAGCTTAAAATGAGAGACATGTTTCGTTCGAACATTTTAAATATTTTAATATAGGCGGTGTTATATATTATGGTTAGAACGTCTATGGAAACTGTAACTTCGTACGAGTTTGGATGTCTTCGGAAGTGCTTCGGAATGTCAGTGGTGGCGCCTTGCTTTGACTTCGGCCAACTTCGTATGGGTTCGGACGTCTTCGGAATGTCCGTGAAGGCCTTGCCTTGGCTTCGGCCAACTTCGTGAACATTTTAAATATTTAAATATAGACAGTGCTATATGTAATTATGATTAAAATTCAGACTGATTTATGCAATAAATTATTTCAAATTATCAACAAAAAGGACGAAATAAATAATTGCACGCCCCTAGAGATTCGCAAAATAGCAGACGACAATTTACAAAATCATCTTTCGCCAACATAGTCTCGACATATTATCAAAAACAAACTTTTATAACAGTTGTACTATTCAACATTGGAAGTAAATTTCAATAGTAGTATCAGAAAACTTATCGTCAACTCTGCTTAACAATTTATATTGTTAATTAGTAAATAAAATGTTAGCATGTGTGCTTTTTATTCTTTGTACAACTTCTATTGTACATGTTTGTCACATTAAAGGCTTACATTTTGACATTTAAATATAATTTGGTTCCATTTTTTTTTGTTACCAACGTCAAAACAACAAAATTAGCATGCGAGAAAGTAATACTTTTGCAACCAAAACGGGTGTCGTAAAGTGAACTTTATAGCACCGAAATAGCAAATAGTTATTTACGAACCAAGTGCGTGAAATCAAATTTCGCGAATGAGTGACCAGTTTAAAGCGCGAGCCGAAAGGCGAGCGTTTTATGGACACGAATTCGCGAAATGTTTCACGCACGAAGTTTGTACAATATTTTTTGTACGAGAACTATAATAATAATACATATTGTTAAATACGTTATCGTTTATGACACACTACTAATCTCTTGATATTAATTAAAAAAAATTGAGTTGGCAGTATTGATTATTTGAAGTGACATTTAATTAAAATTATCAAATTCAAAAAATTCCATACAAAATAAAAACCTCACCAACAACATGAATTCTGATAATGAAATGCAATGTACACCGCCTGAAATTCGCGAAGCTGCCAATATTGCAGTGGATAATTTATTACCCATAAAATCAAAAAACGTATACAAAAACACTTATACTAAATTCGTAACTTGGGCTAGATCTAAAAATATACAAAAATACTCCGAAAATTGTTTGTTAGTTTATTTTCAAAATTTACAATCAAATAAATCATTATGGTCCACTTATTCTATGTTAAAATCATGCTTAATAATATATGATAATACGGATATATCTAAATATGCAAAACTCATAGCGTATTTAAAACAGACAACCAAGCAACATCAGCCTAAAAAATCAGCAGTATTAACCGAAGAACAAATTACTAAATTTATTGTTGAAGCACCAAATTCTTTGTTCCTACTAATGAAGGTAAAGTCATTTCCGTATATTTAAATTCCATACAACACTATATATATGTATTTATAGGCTGTATTAATATTGGGTATTTCTGGAGCGTGTCGACGTGAAGAACTTTGCAAAATGTCATTGCGAGACATAGAATTTAAATCGAATTTAATTATCGTAACAATTCCAGAAACTAAAACAGGTAACAGCCGTACATTTGCTATCATTAAGCCCGAATGGATTACATTAATTCGGCAATATGCAAATTTAAGACCGGACAACCAGCATCGATTCTTTTTAACATATCGCAATGGCAAGTGTGTTTGTTCACCTGTTGGTCTTAATACAATTGGCAAAATTCCAATGCGAATAGCTGAGTACCTTCAGCTTGATAGCGCAAGTAACTTCACAGGTCACTGTTTCCGAAGGAGTTCAGCGACATTGTTGGCAAATCAAGGAGGTGACTTGCTTACAATTAAAAGGCATGGTGGATGGAAATCATCTACGGTTGCAGAAGGATATATCGAAAATTCTCTGCATAGTAGAATT
This sequence comes from Amphimallon solstitiale, assembly GCA_963170755.1. NCBI lineage: Eukaryota > Metazoa > Arthropoda > Insecta > Coleoptera > Scarabaeidae > Amphimallon > Amphimallon solstitiale. Next base: position 47,702,737 of record OY720684.1, on the reverse strand, counting down.
CAATTAGCTAAAACAATGACCCCGTTAGAGATATCGACTCCGCCTGCAACTTGTTCGACATCTGAAATACAAGATATATGTAATAATACAATCAACGTTACGCTACCTTCGCAATCAAGATCAATTCAAACAAACCAGTTAATCCCTGGGGTATCAATCTCTGGTTGTCAAAATTGCCCAATCAAAATTTTTAATAATTGTTCCGTTTCAATTTCTGAAAAGAATGAATAATGGTAATTTATATAATATTTGTTACTGTTCTGACATTGAATTACATACCTTCCAAATATAACAATTTCTATTTCATTTCCTTTTATTTTCATAGAAAAACAACGAACTGGGTAGCATATTATTAAGGTTAGGGATTTATGATTTTAAAATGTGACTAAATTAATTAAGTTCTGGGTAGTACCAACTTTACTTTTACGCACTCGTGTTTAAAGTGACTTTTTACGCACGCAAATCGAATCGTGAAATGACAGGTTTTGATAAGCGAGTACAAAAAAGCATTTTGCACATTACACCCACTGATAAACTGTAAGAGCTTCTGTTGAAATTTCTCGTCACAGTTTTATTAGTTTTCTATCTTAATGTTTAATCTCATAGCTCAGTGTGTTATTTTCTATCATTTCAATTATGTTACTAACGCAATTCATAGTTTCATTTGCATCGATAGAAATTACAACATACACTCACCGCTATCAGTGAGGACGCGCGGGTTGGAATAAGTTCATTTAAAATTTTTGGTTTTGTTTTATGGAAAAACGCTCGGATAGGTCGATTTTTATTTTCAGCTGCGGTTTTTCTGATGGTAAATTGATGTACAAAGGTTGGTCCAAAAATAAGTTACGACCATCATTTTTTTTTTTCAAATGGAAACATATGTTTTTTATTTAATTTGTTAATTCTACATCGAATTCTAAGTATACCCAAACTAACAATTTGAAATTTACAATTGAACATGCAGTTATTGATATGTTCAATTGTAAATTTCTCGATAACTGTTGAGTTTGGGTATAGGACATGGTACATGAAACATACTTAGAATTCGATGTAGAATTAACAAATTAAATAAAAAACATGTTTCCATTTGAAAAAAAAATTGATGGTCGTAACTTATTTTTGTTGTTTTTGTTGTTTTTTTTATTTAATTTGTTAATTCTGCATCGAATTCTAAGTATGTTTCATGTACCATGTCCTATACCCAAACTCAACAGTTATCGAGAAATTTACAATTGAACATACAGTTATTGATATGTTCAATTGTAAATTTCTCGATAACTGTTGAGTTTGGGTATAGGACATGGTACATGAAACATACTTAGAATTCGATCTAGAATTAACAAATTAAATAAAAAACATATGTTTCCATTTGAAAAAAAAAATTAATGGTCGTAACTTATTTTTGGACCACCCTTTGTACATCAATTTACCATCAAAAAAAGGGCAGCTAAAAATAAAAATCGACCTATTCGAGCGTTTTTCCATAAAACAAAACCAAAAATTTTAAATGAATTTATGCCAACTGAAATTAAAATTTGTCGACTACGGTATAAGGTAAATAGAATAAATTTTAAAAACTCCTCACTCCTCTACCTACGCCGATGAAGAAAGGAATTTAAGAGTAAAATCAACTTTTTTTGCTGTCGTTTTCGTGACGTAAAGAGATGTTGCAGTTCACCATATGAATAGTGCTATTCAGTAACTGCACTATGTTATACACTATTTCTTTTGTCCGTCGTAATTTCGGCCCGGTATGCCCGGTCTATACTAATTGTGAGAGCATTTCTCGCTAAAGAAGGAGTTGTTGAAACTAATCACCTACCCTATTTAAATCACCCACCCTATTCACCGGATTTGGTACTAGTGGATTTTTTCTCTTTCCTATGATGAAAACTGTCCTCAAAGGGAAACTATTTCAAGACGTAGAAGATCTTCAGAAAAATGTATCCGCCCAATTGAACACCATTTGTAGTGTCAATGGCATTTACTTTGAATTAATATCGGACATTGTTTGAAATCCGGGAATTATATTGCCACACCTCGTATATCTGTTTATATTTATAGGGTGATTTTAGATGATGAAGGAAATATTTATAATAAGAAAAATATATAACTAAAATACGATCAAATACGTAAGAAAGATTTTTTAAAATCTATCCTACAGTTATTATAGTTCTGATAAGCCAGTAAATTGAAAAACTTGATTTCAAAATTATAACAAGGAGTTATCTATTTCTATGTTTCAAATTTTAATGAACTAAGATCATAGCTATTCGGAAATGAGACCTAATTGAGGTAATGTTATCATTTGTCGGAATGTATCTATGTCAGTAGTCGATCTAAAATTTGTGGATCTGGTAGATGTATCAGATTGATGCGGTATAATTAATGAACACGATAAGGGATATGTATTTGTATTATAGAATACAGCAGATACATATCGATTTAAAGTGCACCAATTATCGAAAATGCCCAGTGGAAGTATAATCGTATCATTCTTTCTAATTGACATGCAACTATTAGTACTACTTTTTCTTGCAAAAAGATTATGAGATACTGCTGAAGCAGTACTATCGGAGCTTGTATTATTGGCAACATCAGAAATTTCCCCCTCTAGTTGTCCTGGTCCCTTGACGGATAGTTCACCAATTTTTGAATGCTGAAATACCTTAGCGACATATTTTTCATTCTCCATTCTAGGAAGCGACTGGACATTGACATGACGATTCCTGGGTTCTTCCCCAAAAGTATCACGCGTATTCTGTATAAAGAATTTAAAGAAGAAAGATGTTCATGCAGTTCGCCTCTATTTCGCAGCTAAAAATAAGAATATTCAAAAATGTACACATAATTTAAAGTAGTAAGTACCGGCCTGTGATTTTGATTTAGTCTATGTATAGATTTTGGAGTGAACGACATGACATTATCACCTCCTTTTGAAATACTTGTCAAATTTAGTTCTCCGTTTTATAGAAATACAGCGCATCGTGCTCATCACTTCTATCATTTCATTTAAAGTTTCATTTTGGATTTTTTCAAATTTTTGTCATATGAATTCTTGTCTGGTACTTTGGGCAATGGGATGTAAAAATTCATCACATCAAACCAATGATTTGTTAGTTGGAAAAATTTGGACACATTTGTTGCAAACTGTTTATCAGGTCCTTTCATGTAAACTCGTAACACCATGGCTGTTATATTGGAGAAGAGGTGAGCTGCCAAAGCTAAATTTTGCTCTTTGCACTCTTTTACTAGGCAATGCTTTTGATGTAGATTCTGGCAATAAATGTAACGATGTAATGACTAAAATTAGTTTATTAACACAAATTCTTTTCTCACTATTATATTTATATACTTAACCGTTGCTTTTAATTTTTTGGGAGTAGTATTCATGAGCTTTGCTTTTAAACTATCCTCGTAATTATCATTGGTAAAATGTACACTGCAAATTCTAAACATATTTGGATTCCATTTATTCTTTCGCAATCGGTTGGATAATTCGAGTCTTACTTCTGCATTTTTAGGAAAATTGAAAAACCTTATTTTTTCTCCTGCTTTTTGACTTTTATCATATAGCTGAAGCAAATAGCGACACTGCTTCCAGTTCTAGGTACTTAAATATTGAGAACTCCGATATCAATTAAAAGGAATATTGTCAATTCACTTTGGCGGTTCTTTCGACTGCCAATGTAAAAGAAACAGATAACCAAAGGGACTGATGCTTGTGGTTGCAATTAATTTTAATTGTTAACCACAACACACTCACTAACAAGCTTAAAACTCTATGAAAATATTGGTAAATTGACTCGAAAACACAAACAGACGCACATGTAAAAAGGCATAATAAACAAGCTTGTGTACTCTGAATGACGCGCACTATGGCGTCACCTCCCACTCACCAACAAGTTACAACGCAACCTGTTCTCTACAAACCATGGGTGAAGCACTCAAAGCAAACAGCGTTATAAATGTCTTTAGGTCGATATTCTTTTATAAGAAGTGGGCTCTTCCAATAAAATTTTTAACATCGCCAAAATTAATATTTGCAGCTTCTCCTGAAATTGCCTTGAAACTGATATTGTGACGAAATCGAAACTTTTGCATCCAACCAACAAAAGCCTTGAATCTAATGTAGCCTAATTTTTCAGCAATTTCTTTTGATCTTACCCATGTACTCGATATAGGGATTCCTTTATGTCTTGCTTTCAAAAACCATTCATAACATAGTTTATATATATTAAAACCTTCTGTCTTCAAAAATGTTGGTGTTTGGTTCACATTGGTATTTTAACTCCACTGTAACATTAACTCGTTCCTTTTTAAATAATATCAGATGCTTAAGCTTTCCCTATATTAAATCGTTTTGCCAAATCATGTACATTAAGCTTTTCCGTACTAAAAACACTAATTACATTCACTTTTTGTTTAAGTATTAAAATATTTCTTGGTTTATTTGACATTATAACGATTACATTAATACTAGTTGTCATTACAGTATACGGATTAATACTAAATTTGTACATACATACTACTGTGGGTACAAAATGAGATTTGTTGAACAATGTACAGTACATAGTACTGTCCGCGTCCGTTCAGGAGAGTGTCCGGCCAATAAAGCTAAGTTGAAAATTGTCCGTCCAAGGAAAACGTCCGTTCAGCGGAGATATTTGTTAACAGTGATTTCACTACTGGCTTTTATATATTTTTTCTTGATAGGGGAAGTTTTCATTCAAAATTAAATTTGTTTAGGTATTGGTTATTATTGGTATCTTCGAATTTCGACACTGTCACTTTATCTCTTCTTAGAAAGAATACAGCTTTTCAATGCGACTATTTCTTAAGAAAATAGTCAACAAATTTGTTATTAGAAATACATTGACAAATATGTATAGAATGTAAAATCAATTATGTATTTTTTCTTGATCGGGGAAGTTTTCATTCAAAATTAAATTTGTTTAGGTATTGGTTATTATTGGTATCTTCGAATCTCGATACTATCACTTTATCTCTTCTTAGAAAGAATAGTTCAATGCGACTATTTCTTAAGAAAATAGTCAACAAATTTGTTATTTAGAAATACATTGACAAATATGTATAGAATGTAAAATCAATTATGTATTTTTTCTTGATCGGGGAAGTTTTCATTCAAAATTAAATTTGTTTAGGTATTGGTTATTATTGGTATCTTCGAATCTCGATACTATCACTTTATCTCTTCTTAGAAAGAATATAGCTATTCAATGCGACTATTTCTTAAGAAAATAGTCAACAAATTTGTTATTTAGAAATACATTGACAAATATAGAATGTAAAATAAATTATGTATGAATGAAAATGTAAACAAATAAGCATAGGACAGTCGGTATTACTTATGCAGTTCCATCAAAAGGTTTAGGTCTACCATAAACTGTTCAATTAATGTAATTATATAATTGGCAAAGAATTTTAATATATAATATATATATTATACCTCACTATCGCAAATGTCTAAAATATTACGATTATATATATATATACATATGTATATGTGTGTGTATCTTCTGAAATATAAAAAAGGAGAAGCCATGGAAGATATTGTGGTACATGACACTGAAATATTTATTTGTCATACCGAAAAATGTCAAAATATTGTCCATAGGTGTTACACCTTGAACTAATAGTCGTTCTTAGCACGTGGAGAACACGTTTGTTCATTGTAAAATCTTCAAGGCGTTGGGGTTAATCCTGATTTATTGTATGCGAAGGGCACGGAAAAACATTTTTAAAATAGAAAATATATAGTGGCTTCATATACTGTCTGGAACGGCTTTACGCTTACTTGACAAGGACGAAAAATGTTCTCATTTCTCATTTTCACTCAACTTTATTGTAAACTCTAAGAATGGAATAAACCGCATCGCGATTTGTCGCAGTGTACGGTTCCTTGGTGAGGTTACAAAATATCAATGGGAGCTGTTTGTGTAAACGAAAATTGCGAATATGTTAACTTAATTATACTATTTTTTATTTATTATTATTTTCAGCTGGTTCTCTCGTATATCGTTCTTGATATTTTTTTCAATCTATTTACTTTAGAATATCGAAGTTGCGTACAAGAAGTTTAACATAATTAATTCAATATTAATACAGTTATTTACTGTAGCTTCTAAAAGGCTTAGGGACATCGACAACAAAATTCAGTTTTAAAAGAAGTTTTATTAGACTGGTAGAATGCCTTCGTAAAGAACATCATTTTATAGTAATGCAATTGAACGATTTTGATTCAAAGTTTTCCCAAAGTCTGCAGATTTTTAATTTTGTGATATTTAGTTTATCACTACGAATTACAATGTTGCTGACTTTGAAAATTAAGCCATATTACTACCATCCACAAGTTGTTCGTAATTATCGCCCTATAAGTAGTTTATCTGGACGAGCAAGGTTTCTTAAACACGTCTTTTCTACTAAACTCTATGATTGTATTTAAAATAAGAATGATTGTACTTTCTTAAGAATTAATGCTTTTTCTTGTATATTGTATATACTAAAATATTGCGTTTGATGTCACTTTATATTTATTTATTCTAGCTTTCTTACTTTTATGGTCAAAATTCATCAATATATTTTGCAAACTTTCCAACACAATCTGAACCGTAGGCTTTCACGGTTCTCGTTCACACCTTCTTGGATTCTAGGTTGAAACCGCAACGCTTCTACTGTCCACGTTTCTTCCACTATCTTGAGGGACATCTTCAGGGCTTCTACTGCAGCGATTACTTGAAACAGACTGGTGTGTTTTGGCAGGGGATGGTTTATATTATGTTTAGTGTTGCGGTTGGTGAAACAGCAACGCTTCTACTGTCCACGTGTCTCTCACTATCTTAAGGGACATCTTCAGGGCTTCTACTGCTGCGATTACTTGAAACAGACTGGTGTGTTTTGGCAGGGGATGGTTTATATTGTGTTTAGTGTTGCGGTTCGGTAGAGCGTGTGTCTTATGGTTGAGTTGAGTTTATATGATGGATTTCCAAGTGTGATGGAGATAGTAACCTTCGTCTCGGTTCAAGTTGTTTGGATGTTTCTGGAATTAGATGATTTCACGGATTTTGCTGCTGTAATAATGGGAATCCTCCATTATGTAACGGGTTGCATGTTCGTGCGGCAATGTTTACATCGGTGAGACACCAAACGATCGGTCAGCACTCGTGTCTCCGAGAATGAGCGGTCCACCCGGCTGTTGCGCGCGATCAGGTCTGCACTGGCTCAGCACAGATGGGAACCGGACACCAAATCCAGGATCAATTCCACTAAAATTCTCTCCAAAGATTTCCATTATTACAGCCGCAAAATCTGTGAAAACCATGTTTTATTAATATTTAATCGTTCCTGTACAGTTGGAATAATATTATTTTGCAGCCACTCTAAGTACCTATTTCCGTTTAAATTACCGTTGATGAAAAAAGGTCCGATTAGATGTTATTAAAAAATAACTCGTCGTTGTAGAATTGTAGTATTATTAATCATTATTTCGCAAAATTCCATACGCCTGTAATAATCGGCGGGAAGAAGTTCTTGAGACGTTGATATTTTCTAGGACCGGTATTTAGGTAATAGTTTTTGGACCGTTGTAGCATCAATGTTAAATCGCGAGCAATTTGTCGGGATGAAATACTAGAATTTAATTCAACCACGGCGCATATGTGCACTACCAAATCACTGACATTCCTATCAGGGGCCCGATTCTCGAACTTAAGAGAAGTAAACGTTCTATTGAGAGAAGTGATAGACCACACTCCCATCCCTCGTTCTCCTAACTTCAAGAATAGCTGTTTTTAGGTAGGGATGTGTGTCGATCGTGTAGGAAATAGCAGTGCAATGTTGCCAGGTTGCAAATGATGGCGGATTAGGACAATTGTTGTATAGAACAGTGTATATTAGGTAATATGTAATACGTAAACAATTTCTTTTAAATAGCGTATGTAATGTTGAAAGGGTTTATCGGTTATATCAGTTGGATTTCCAGAAAGTGTTAGGCTAAACATCGAAATGTGAACATTGTTTTCTACATATCATACATGTAGAAATAATATAATATAAGTAATAAAAATAATAAAATAAAATAAAACACCTTTTTCACAAAATTAGTTTAATAACTATTTAAACATATTACCTACGAGACATTTTATAATAAGACAAATACATGTTATACAGACAAATTTTAAAGGTAGGGTGAAAAAACGATTAATGCAAAATTACAACGAATATTAACAGTATAAAATTCTGAGAATTAGTTCAATGGGAAAAACAAAATATTAATGAGAAAAAACGGGTAAAACTAACGGTGACAGAATTACGGATTACAATTCTAAATAGGATATTAATGAAAAGTTTAATATATAATTATTTAAACCTATTATCTACGAGACATTTTATAATAAAAATACATGTTATACACAACAATTTTAAAGGTAGTTGAAAAACGATGAAAGCAAAATTACAACGAATATTAACAATATATCATTCTGTGAATTAGTTCAATGGAAAATACAAAATATTTCTGAGAAAGACAACGGGTTAATTTAACAGTGACAGGATTATGGATTAACAATTCTAAATAAGATATTACTCAAAAGTTTAATACATATTTCAAGAGTGTCTTAAGTGTTAACCGATGTCGGTATACAAGATAACAGTTTGTTATTAAGGGGAGAAATATCATTATTCAGGAGATAATTTTTATGTTTTTTCATGTATATGGCTTCCCACATATCTAAGTTTCTATTGTTGCTTTGTTTAACTAAACTAACATTTTCTAGGCTGAAGTTGTGACCTGTATCAATATGATGGTACTCCAAAAATGTGTGATAATTTAATGCACGTATAGTATACCTATTCTACTGTACTGCCGACTAGTTATACTATATAACCTATATTACTCTTCTGTATCATCAACATTGATCGCTGTCACATGTACAAAATTTAAGTCGATATGCGCATGCTTCTCTTAACTTTTAATATGTTCGCTTGACTTGAACCGATAGATGTATATTCTCCCAACTCTTGAGAGAAGGGATCGTTCTCTCAAGTTCAAGAATACGATTTTTAACATATCAAGAGAATCCCCTCCATTGTTCTCTCGAAATCTCTGTTCTCTCGACTCGAGAATCGGGCCCCAGAAAAATTTTTGTTTTTGTTATTTACTAACGTAAAAGTCTTTTCAAAACGTCAAGCCGTGTTACGAATTGTATTTCGTTAGGAATTGATCTTCCCGGATAATTCATTTCAAATAAATCCCTAGTTACGTCAACGGAGTAAACAGCGTAAAATTGCTTTATCATAAATAGTTTTTCATGTATAGTAATCCATCTTTAAATAACCACCGTTACCCAGCTATACGAAACGCGATTAAGAAATGCTAGTCGACTGGAGATCTGTCGTTTCTGGCAAACAAAATTTAAATGAAATACGCAGGTGCAACTGCTATCCTTGTTGCACCAATTAACTCTTTTTCATTCCTACACACATTGACCTGCTGATAGCATGTTTGTTGTGTTAGAAAATAACGTTATTTATTGTTGCATCTAATGTATTAGGCAGGGATAGTTACGTCTTAAACACTCTACCAAAAGAACAGTTTGTATATTGCTTTCTCGCACTAACTCGTGAAACTCTATTGGTATAATTTATTAATATAATTGTAGTGTTGTCACAGATATACTACTTGACGAATCTTTTGTTGTTGTAAATGCCTTTTAAATTCGTGAATATTTGCTTACTAGATAGAAACACCACTCTCTAAAGCCTATAGTACTGTATTTCTGGTTTATCGAGATTAGTATTATATTGTCCAGTATCTCTAGTGAGCAGAAGCTCGTGAATGCAAGAAGTATTATTTCATTTCAAATAAGCATTTCAACAAATAATATATTGATCATATTTGTAAAGTACATAATTACACCAAGAGAGATACATTTTTGAAGGGTGACATGTCATAACAATGAATTGTGTACAGTTATACAAGAAACACAAACAAGTGAAAGTATTTGTTTTTGGTATTTTATTTGATGCAGAATGGTTTTGTTTTATCACTTTTTCATTATTGTCATACTAGAAACATTATGTAGGTATCATTATCAGCTACAACTGGTTACGGAGAGTTTGGATTATTATTGCATTATTGCAAGTTGTGTATGCAAACAATGAAATGAGTGAATCGCGACATGTTGAGCACGGAGTAGCTCAGGGGTCGCTTATTGGTCCTCTTCTGTTCTGTATTTATATAAATGACTTGCCATACAATATTTCAAGCCATGTGGTATTGTACGCAGATGACACTACTTTTTTATTCAGAGGTACAGATGAAAAACAACTTAAAACGAAAGCTGAAACGACATTGTCCAGGGCTGCCACTTGGTTTACATCCAATAGTCTTACTGTCAATGAAGCAAAGAATATTCAATTACCATTCACCTGTAAACGTAGCAAAACACCAGCAAATACCGGGTCTGCAAAGCTTTTAGGAATTACCCTGGATACTCGGCTGACCTGGCGATCTCACATTGATGAACTTCATACAAGACTTTCCAGTGCTCTTTACGCCATATGGAGGTTAATAACTTTATTAAATAAGGATGCAGCAATAACGGCATACCATGCACTTTTTCATTCCCGTATGAGCTATGGTATTCAACTGTGGGGCGAATCGACACATGCTGTAGACATATTCATTCTACAAAAAAAAGCAATTCGAGCAATAGAGCAGGTCAATAGAATGACATCGTGCAGGCCTCTCTTTGTTAGAAACAAAATCATACCTTCGCCGTCAGCATACATCTATAGACAGCTTCTTCGAGCTAAATTGGAGCTACCCACGTTAAATAGAAAAGGAGATGTGACGCAGTTGCGACTAAGATCTCAATCACAGGTTCTACTTCCGAATCACAGGTTGCAGACCACGAGTGCCAAACATAGACATCTAGAACTATTTAATAAATTACCGAACACTTGGATTGAAAAACCAGTGCCACAATTCAAAACATCCATTAAGAAATACTTATTAGAAAACAGCTTCTACTCGGTAACTGAGTTTTTACAAGATATCAATAAGTTTCATTTACATTGAATTATATCTACCATTAGTACACATACATTGTTATATAGCACACGCCTACACACATTCACACACACACGCTCACACACACACCACTTGTTTCGACGTTACCGCTGTATTTTACATGCTTTTGTATTTTATATTAGTTGGTACAATAAAGCTATTCTATTCTATTCTATTCTATGTTCAACTCTTACAGATGATATTTTTGCGTTTGCAAAATAGGGTATACAATCGCAATATTACGTATTTTTGTGGTATTTTTCTGTATTTTTAAAAGTATAATTAAAAATAAAAAAATAATGAGAAACTGGATATAACCAGATTTTGATATCCAAAATTTAATATATGTAAAAACAGAGATAGAACTGGATATAAGTGGATATTACTGAGTATAAGTGGATATAACCAAATACAAGTGGATATGGTTAACGTTTTCTAATATAAAAAAAATTTAAACAAATAAAATAAAAACAAAAGTAGAATTCCAGCACAATTTATTTTAGATAAATAAATGTATATATATGTATATACCGTATGTGTCAATTTTCATTAGGTATATGGATTCAATGTTTACATGCGATTTATACGTATACAAATAATATGTGGCAACGTGTGTCACCCCTACTATCCGTCACCAATCCCGACAGCAATCGACATCACAACGACTTTCACCGATCTTCCCACTTCCACATTAAATGTTTAGCTGCGAACACGTTCCGATCTAGCCGTCATCATCAAATGGCCGCCGCGATCTAGTAGTTTATTATTATTTTCAGAATTCTTTTTTATTCACCTTATTTTTAATTTTATTAGAATTACGCTTTTGTTTGTGACATGCAGCGTGAACGCAGCTTAATAATTCTCTGCATTTATTGAAAGGAAAAAGAAAAATCCTTTCAATGCGTAAATATTATTTCTGAGAGCAGTACAAACACCCTAGTCAATAGTCCAACAGGTACTGCTAACTTGAGCTTGTATCGGTCGCGCTGGCATTGAAGAGGAAAGGTGGGGTGCCATGTTGTCACGTATTGCATGAATTAATCGCCTATGGCTAATGAAAATTGACACGTGCTGTATATATTTGGTACATTAGTTATAATTTAACATTTCATCAGGTATAAATGTATAAAATAATCCATTGACTTGTATATATATATCTTGTTTAAATTATTGTATAACACAATAAATATTTCAACAGATGGACATGCAATACAATACACATCAATGCAATGTGGGTTGCACACCCGTCAAAAGAAACAAAAATAAAAGCATTAGAAATTCAAATAGGAATTGTATTATATATTGTACAAAACATAATGTTCAAATACTGACCTCAGTCTTTAAAACGGATATGTAATGATTTAAAACAGTATTATTAGTAATTAATAGAAAAGTAGGTCACTCCAGTAATACATTCTTTAGCAGCGATAATAATCAATGAATAGAAGCCTACGTTTCAATATATTGCCATAATGATAAACACTACTGTAAAAACAAAGGTCTTTATACGTAAATAAACATATTCCACTCATTTTTCAATCACTATATAAAATTCAATTGTATTTTCTTCTGTGTGAGACATCATAGAAATGCATATAAAGACGTATGATTTATTTGTTTTCTTCTATACACCAACATACCAAGAAATTCCAAGCTATAAAAACAAATAAGATATTAGTCAGTATGTAATGTAGTACAGCTTAAAAAATACCCACCAATCAATAAAAATCAATCGATATTAATTAGATATGCAAATGCATAGCATGTAAACAACAACAAATGTAAGATGGCGGACGCAATGTCATGTGATCACATGACATCGATAATTATCAAAACAAACACGGAGGGCGCAGTAGAAGAAAATTCAAATATGTAGAATCAAAACTTTTTAAAACAAAATAAGGCGTTTGTCAATTGTCGAAAGATATAAAAGGACATGCATTGGCCATTAGAAAGGAGTTCATCTACAGCCACCAGTACCTTAAACTTCTAATCAGTGCTCCAAGTGTCCTTCAGCTAAACAAAATCTAAAAAGGCATAAACGCTTTTAAGATTTAAACACTTAGTGAGACAAAACGTATAATACGTTTCAAACAATAAGTGCGCGCTAAAGTATAGTAGAGCGCGGGAAATTATTACTACTCTATTTTATAAAACCCGCCATAATAACTTTCAAGAGAATGGAATACGAGAATTATCAAGAGGAATTCGAAAGGAGATATAGTCAAGAAAAGTAAGTACAAGCACAGTTAATAAAGCTTCATCTTGCAATCTTATAGTCAATAAATAAAAGAATCTTCATGTGTGTTATATAAAGTTTACTGAATAACAATAGTTTTAAAATATTATTTGAGCATTTAACAAATTCTTCTTTGGGTAAGTCTTGACTTGACGTGAAAATCTCAAGTTAAGGCGATTCAACGAAGTGTTGACAATTTTACCTGAATAACAATAATTTTAAAAATATAATTTAAACGTTTAATAAATTCTTCTTTGGGTAAGTCTTGACTTGACGTGAAAATGTCAGGTTAAGGCGATTCAACGAAGTATTGACAAATTTACCTGAATAACAATAATTTCAAAATATTATTTGAAATATCTAATGGGTTCTTCATTGTTTAAATCTCGATTTTGACGTGAAAATCTCAGGTCGAGATGATCCAATGGGGATACGTCGGCAAAGAGTAAAGAAAACAATTTTAGTAATTTCTTTTTGAATTGTAAGCACACATGAAGAAGTAATTTAGTAGACTTCTACAACTTGAAACAGTAAAAGACTTGCAAGGTGCTTGTACTATAACGGAGGAGATAATATACTTTAATGGAACAAAAGTATTATATTATATAGTTGTCAATATTTTTGTTTTGTAAAATCTTCATACTATAAATAAATATAAGTTGTGTTGACATTCATCATTTACTTATCTATACCCATCCCAAAGGAGAGCATGAGGAAAGTAAACATCACAATCACAGCTAGAACTCACAAAAAGGAAAAGCTGTGACATATTTTTCTTTTAAAACAAAGAAATCTACCTTTAAGACCCTGGGATTATTAAAGAATATTAATTTATTAATTTGAATATTGGTTATCAACCATAGTACAGCATATCACAGCAGTATGTATATTGTCAATTGGATTTATTTATGTAATTGTAGTTATAAAGAAATACAGAATCTACTGCATCTTTTTTTTTTAATTAACTAACTAATATGTAGTTAATATTTCTTTAATTTTGTAATACTGTAAGCCCTAAAGCCTTATTAAATGTGTAAGAAAAAGAAACGAAGAAATAAATGGTATAGTCTTACGTCTGTGACTTTAATAAATTAATTGTCGAGATATAAATGAAAGTTCTGCGGGAAAAATGAAGTGAACAGCAGAAACCTGGATTGCTTTCTGCTAGACAAGATGTCTTGTTTATGTTATTAGTGAGTGTTCAACATTAGACCATTCATCGTCATTGTAAGACAGATCCAAACGTTTGTGGAAAAAAGGACATAAAAACGACATAGAAATAAAATGTCTAGGTTAAAAGATGATCCTGCTTCGGTCGTCTAAGATCTTAACTAACAGACGTATATCTACTATATGTATACATACATGTACTAGTCCAGAAAGTTTCAATTACTGTTTCATTCATATTTATGTGTTTGCAAACATAGTTCTTGTGTTAATAGAGACAGGACTATAAACTGAAAATAATTAATTTAGACTTTTACTAAACAATTATAAAGAAAACGTGTTTAATTTTGAAACTTACATTAAAAACTTAAGTAAGTACATAGATACTCTATTGTCAGCCTTCTTAAATTAATGATATATGCAACGGCAAGAAGTACGTGGTAAATAAGTGGATATGTCGTGATACACAGGTGCAGCAAAGCCGTCCTACAAGAATGGAGCATGGAGATATGAAAAGAAGACAAAAATTTTACGCGATTACCACGCGCTACATCGCATTCTTTTCCGCCACGACGCGTGCTCGCTTGTTTTTTTGTGCGTGTTGAAAGCTTTTGCGATCAACATTTCTTATAAAAGACGAGCGCAGTGTACAACAGAGAGGTATTTTGACTGACGTGCAAACACGTTTTTTTTACTATTCTTAGTAATTAATTCAGACGAAAACTGAATATATAATATTATTATAAGCATTCATTTTATCAATAATTTGGAGCATTTAATGAAAGATAATTTAATTTATCTATTATTGCTTGTACATATTTAAGTAATGTTCAAAAAGTTAAATAATTTTAATTAATTAGTATGACAAATTGACCTAATTCCACATATTTAAAATAAAATTCTTATTTTATGTTAGTATCGTTATTGTGAACAATAACATAAATTACGAAAACTTCATGATTTCTTTGTTTACATAATTTATAATCAACGGTAAAAACAACCGTTTATGGTTAATAACTTCGTTTGTGTTATTGGAACGTAGTTTTTATTAATCAGGTTGATCTTAGTTGAGTCGCAAGATAGATACATACATTTATTTTGCGTGTAGAGAAACAGGGATTATTGTTTTATTCTAAGATAAGAGAAATTAGTTTTGAGAAGCACGTTTTTTATTATAAGGACTGTGTATATTTATTGCACTACCTATTGCATTATCAGGTATAATATAGTATATTATGCAATGAGCATTTAATGATATCTATTAAGACACGAGAATGAAAATACGAGCCGAAGACGAGTATTGTAATGAATTCCAGTGTCTTAATAGCCATTAAATGCGAGTTGCATACACTATTTTTTCTACGACCACATAATAAAACATTATTTTTTGAACATTCCATTTCATAAATTGAGCGTAAAATTCTCCGTACGTTTTTGCGAATTTAGCTGGTAATAAATTGTTCGTGGCTTGTTCCATAATTTCTGCTGGAGTCAAATTTTACATTTCACTGTCATTATTCCTCATTTTTACCGTTTATATTTTCAAAAAAGCATAAATTTTAACTACTTGTAAATTGCAGAGAACTGTCACATTTAAATAATTTTTATATCTCTCAGATATGCAGTCGCCATATTGAATATTGTTTGAATATTGGAATGTCACATTCCTATTGAATATAAACTTGTATCGTAATGAAAAATCTGTATTCCTATTGGATGTAAACTTGTATCATAATGAATATCTGTATCGTAATGGACATCATTAAAGTACAGGTTTAGCATATCTAATAATACAATTAAAGTATGGGAGTAGAAAAAATAACTGTTGATAAGTATTTTTTTAATTTACGCATTTTGTCGAACAAATATTTTTTTTTTTAAATAGCAAAAGCTTCCGTCGATGAAATAAAACAATCGCCGATTGATAAAGGTTAAAAGAAGAGAACCCACAGAAGGTTTTTTTTTGTGTGCCAGGTAAGCGATTAGGCCCTATTGTATGGCATACCACGCGAGTTTTTACTTTGAGCGCTTGACTACTACAAGACCAAAATATCTATATTACTACCATTTTCCCTATTGTTTTGTTCTTGCTAATAATTATTTTTTTTTATCCAAAGCAAATATACTCGAATTAAATGGTATATGGATGAAACTATTATTATTATTAAGATGGAAATGCAGACAACAACGTACAGACACGTCTTTCAAACTTAAATGGATTTCATTAGTGCATGATAATTGAACCACCCGCATATATGTCAACTTGCATACCAAATGTCTATGAGAAAATTCCACCCACATCTATTACCCAAGCGCAACGCAGCAGCTATAGTATTATAATTGAGCAATTGCAGTTATGTGTGCATTCAGTAACTCACCAAAAGGTGCCACACCTTAGTACAAGATGTACCAAGTAACATTCGGAGAACTCTCTATTTGCAGTTGCTCATTTATAGTAATTTATTGTTTGACATCTATTAATTAATTTGATTAAGAAGTAATGCTGCTTTATTAATAAGATTATGTGAAGTCTGTTATTAAAAACTGTGGGTAAATTATTAATATAAAT
Source organism: Amphimallon solstitiale (assembly GCA_963170755.1). Taxonomy (NCBI): domain Eukaryota; kingdom Metazoa; phylum Arthropoda; class Insecta; order Coleoptera; family Scarabaeidae; genus Amphimallon; species Amphimallon solstitiale. The sequence continues at coordinate 47,685,667 of OY720684.1, read as the reverse complement.
GAAAAATAAAGTAAATCTCAAAAGAGAGCCTAGAGGAACGTTCATTTTAACCGGTTTATAGGAGGGTTGATAGCTATTAATCTAAACGCAATACGAATTCCTAAACAGTCGCGATATTGATCTGCAGTTGATGTAAACTTCTTTTAGAAAACTAAATGGTGCAGTTTTATTTTTTGCATATTCTAAAATCATACTAATTACCTTCGATGTCAAAATGAAAGTATTCCGTTATGTTAAATAATAGTAGTATGTTTCTAATTAAGTCACGATTTTTTAAAATAACCTACATGTCGCGACTAGCCTCACAAGGAAAAGTAATTAAAAAGGGAATACGTTTTTCTTTATTATCTCTTTTTCTTCTACCTACTTCAAATTCTTTCAATAATTAATGATCAAATATGTTTATCCTCGCGTTCAATTTAAAATTAAAATTTCTACAAGTATTCCGGTTTCATTATTGACATTAGAATATCGGCAATAATAAGGGGGATTACATTTTAATGAAAATATAACAAAACTTAATATCCAATTGCCCTGGACTAAGTTTATCTTGATACTCTTAAAACTCAATTTAATAATATTGACAGGAAATGTGTGGTTGCCGATCAAGACCGAATCGGATTTGTTGGCGGAAGCGATATATATTTTTTATATTATTTATTTACACTAAAGCAAAAACAAATAAATCTAATCAAATAGTATTTTGGTTGCTTCCATAACGGATAATACCTATTATTATGGAAGTATAAGAAAGTATGAAAGTATTGTTTAGTGGCAGTGGTAATGTTAGGCATTATATATACGATCGTAAAACTTTGTACTCTAGACAACCATGAAATTATTTCTTTAAAACTATTATATTGGTACTGTGACTTACATATATACATTTTTACGTAAAACGTATATGCATATATGCATGTGTTTGAGATACACACATACATTAAGTGCCATTGCCGACAATCGAACGCACAGGCACCGGTGTTTCGACCTATGAGGTCTCGTCAGTGTGCGTGGGGACTGTCGACAATGGCTTTAAGACTTAAAAAGCTGCTTATGTCATTTTTGCGTGTTAAATGTAGTGAGAGTATCACAGCGACATCTAACATCCAAAAGATGACACGGAAAAAGCGATGGTTTCTGACGGCATGTTCTGCTATACAGAGGCCTGTATGTTAATAGTGTATCTCGTGTAATGGAGCCTTATGTGGCGTCACCATAAGCAGCTTTTTAAGTCTTGAAGCCATTGTCGACAGTCCCCACGCACACTGACGAGACCTCATAGGTCGAATCACCGGTGTCTGTGCGTTCGATTGTCGGCAATGGCACTTAATGTATGTGTGTATCTCAAACACATGCATATATGCATATACGTTTTACGTATAAATGTATATATGTAAGTTACAGTATTTATTTACTGCTTGATGTTAGTTTTAACATCCATGTGTTTACACTATTCATTTTCGTTATTATATTGGTACTGAATTGGTAGTGAGAGCTAAAATACAAATGTCTGAGCAAACACAATTTTCATCTTGCATATGTAATTAATTTTACTTTCTTATACGTAGTATACCGAAGTATTGCGATGATGTAAATTTTCGACTTCGAAATTTTTGCAGTTGTCCACGTTTTGAAGTCCCCTGATATCGAAAAAGTGGTTTTTAAAAAAATGTTTCTCTCTCTCTCTCTCTCACTCTCTCTCTCTCACTCTCTCTCTCTCTCTCTCTCTGTCTGTCTGTCAGTGTGTGTGTGACCACGATAGCGGTCAAACGGCTATAGCTCTCAATTCCAAATTTTGTATCTCTCGCTTGAGATCTGATTAGATTTTCAGTAAATTCAGTAGACCGGAAGTAGTATCTTACTTCAGTGAAAAAATCGAATTTTGCCAATATTTCGTCAACTAGACTAAGTTTAAACAAATTTATAAAGAATTCAAATGTAGTCAGAATTATATTTGAGAAAACTTTAATTAAAACAGTTTTTGAAATTCCCACCGGAAGTAGGTACTATTATCAAAAATCAGTTTTTTGCGAATATCTCGCAAGTCCTGCTTTCTAAGCAGGCACATTACGAGTATAAAAGTATTTAAAACATAAGATTCAATACCCTTTGTATAAAACGCATTTCAAAATTCGGACCGGAAGTAACACTTTTACCTCACCCAATAGCGATTTTTTGAAAATATGTCGTAAATTATACATTATATATAAATTTATCAAGAATACAAAAGTATTTAGAGCTGGATTTGCAATATTTTTTGTATGCATGAAATATCAAAATTCGGACCGGAAGTAACACTTTTTCTCTAAGCGAGTAGCACTTTTTTTCGAATATCTTGCAAAGTATGCATTCTATAGAGATTTACTAAGAGAATAGAAGCATTTAGAATGGGATTTTCAATAATTTTGTATGCAAAATATTTGAAATTTTATAATTTGAAACACTCATACGTATAAGAAAGTAGTGTCGTGGCCACACCTAATTTTTTAAAAAAGATTTACCCAAATTTAATTTCCATACAAGCTCTACTGTATATTGTATGCTGCCATGTGGCAGTGATATAGCTGCAGCCTGTAGACACGCATCCTGACCAGCACCTTATCACAAAGTGAAGGAGCGGGAGGCACATGGCTGCATTTGAAGTAGCCCGAATTGAACCTGTTACGCCCAAATACGCAAGTCTTTGCACCTTGCCTAGTTGTAAAATGGCCTTTTTTTGTTACGTCTTCGAACACCGCACTAGAGAGGCATGTGTTAGGATAGGTTTTATTTTACCACCATGTTGTATGTCCAGTCTTAAACCTCATTGATTCCCGTGTGAGCGTCTTTAAGGCTATACGCCCGGCCTCGAAATCGTTTTTCCCATTTCCTAATCGTATTTTTCATGAAAACCTTACCGAATTTGCACGCTAATTTAAGAAAAAAATGCCTTTCAATGGATAAATCGTAATTTCTTCGAAATTGTCCAAAGGGCCCTAAATAAAAATAAAAATGTAAGAAATTTCAAAAAACAAGCCTTTATTTAAAATTATGTAACACTCAACAGCAATACATAAATTTTATTTTTTCTTAATTTTTAAAAATAAGGTCACGAAACCGAAAACAAAATTTTGAAATTTGGGCGAAATTCACTGAAATCAAATAGAGTATGTGGTACGCTCGCACATTGTGTCGAGAGATAGCTCCGCCTACCATTTCGGGCAGTTTCTACGCAGTTTGTAAAATACTTCTGAGATCGGTGTATGTTAAGAAAGTAATCGTTACTCGGACATTATTTTATCGAAACCGTTGATATTTTCTTTACAATATAGTGTACATATACAGTGTCAGCGTCACAATACGTCCTTATTCTACGTATCAGAAAGTAAAAGCAATATCTCTTCCCGTCTCTAACGCTATCCCTGCTAGAAGCGCATGCTAAGACTCACACGGCTTGCGGGCAGGGAGTAGGTATAATTATTATATTTGACTCGCAATAATTTGCTTCTGAAACGATCTAGAAATTTATTTCTTGCACAAAAAATAATTTTGGAATGTTGGCTTTATTTTGTTTCACATATATATGGATAAATTCTGAAAAATAAGATTAGTTACTCGATAGCTGAAAAATATCTTACACAAATTGGTGGTCTACTAAAACTTTTTTTTTTTATAAAATTTACACACCATAAAGAAAAATCGAAAACACTAGTATCATCTAAATACTTTAGGGTATAACCTTAAAAAAAACAGATCCCTCTCTGCATTGCTGAGATATCACGAGATAAGTATTAATAATTGAAGAAAATGAAAATTTTAAAATTTACACAAAAAACGATTTTTCGACCTTTTTGCGATTTCGATTTTATTTTCCAACTCAAAATTTGAATCCGGCAGGTGATTTTACATATCCAGCTTCACTTTTTTTGTGTGTTTGAGAAAATATAGATTGTATAATTTAGGCGCGGTTGCTTCCCGATTGCCAAACATGTGGGCCAACCGGCGATTATCTGAGACCATAACGCAGCCATAAATTACAGGCAGATTAGATTAGGTGACAAGTTCTTTTCTCTATCTTTTTCCTCAGCATAAGACAGAGCACGCGGACCCTTAAACATTTGTCTTTTATTTACATTTGCACGAAAAGCAGTGGTACGCCCATTTCAAATCGAACTCAGCTTGAAGCGGGCGTCCAGCCTTAATGATGTTACTGGTTTCTTGGTAATGTTGTCCAGGTGTCGATTTCAGGTAAGCTTCGAGTCTAGTGTTACTCTTAGATACTTTACCTCCCTCGAGATCTGTATGTTTTATCTCTCAGGGTAAGCCATCCAAGATTACCCTGCTTACGATTTGGGTAATTCTATCTATCTATAAGTTAATCTGCACAAAGATGAAAACACTGGGCCCAAATAAAGTTTTATTTCGCAGAAACTTTATTTCAAATAAGACTATGACTGCCAATACATTGCAGAGGATTCGACGCGTTTTAATAAAAATATTATATTTAATCTTCTTAGACATATTATGTTTGTTATATATGCACTCTTGATGCAGATGTATTTTACTTTCTTATACGTAGTATAAGGAAGTATTGTGATGATGAAAATTTTCGACCTCGAGATTTTTGCAGATGTCCACGTTTTGAAGTCCACTGATACCGAAAAAGTGGTTTTTAAAAAATGTCTGTGTGTCTGTGTGTCTGTGTGTCTGTGTGTCTGTGTGTCTGTGTGTCTGTCTGTCTGTCTGTCTGTGTGTGTGTGTGTGTGACCACGATAGCGGTCAAACCGCTGTAGATATCAATTCCAAATTTTGTATTTACGTGTCTAATCTCCCTCTTGAGATCTGATTAGTTTTTTAGTAAAATCGGTAGACCGGAAGTAGCAGTTTACTTCAGCGAAAAAATCGAATTTTGCCAGTATTTCGTCAACTACTAAGTTTAAACAAATTTATAAAGAGTTCATATATACTTAAAATTAAAATTGAGAAAAATTTTATTTAAAAATTTTTTCGAAATTCCTACCGGAAGTAGGTCCTTTACTCTTATCGAAAATCAGTTTTTTGCGAATATTTCGCAAGTGATGCTTTTTAGACAGGTACGCTACGAATATAAAAGTATTTATAACTTAATTTCCAATATCTTTTGTATAAAAAAAATTTCAAAATTCGGACCGGAAGTATCACTTTTACTCTTACCGAATAACGATTTTTTGCAAATATGTCGTAAATTATGCATTCTATGTATATTTATGAAGAGTACAAAAGTATTTAGAGTTGGATTTGGAATATTTTTTGTATAAATGAAATTTCAAAATTCGGACCGGAAGTAACACTTTCATACGTATAAGAAAGTCGTGTGGTGGCCACACCTCATTTTTTTTAAATATAAATACCAGGCTATTGATGCACCTGCCCGAATGCAGGGAGGCACCAACGTAAGTAACACTACAGGTGCCGGCGTAATAATGACTCACGCTAATCAAAGCGTGTGAATCATTATTATTGTAATTATTACGAGTATTTAATATCTAATATGTTTCTTTGTTAGTGTTTGAATTATGATTTATCTGTCCGATTTGAATTAATAGCAAATTATCGTCTTTAATTGTTTAATCATTCTGTAATCTAGCCTCGTGGGATTCCGTATAATGCCCAACTTAAAATACATCCCGAAACACCTTACAATATGTGTCCGTATTGTCTGTGTAGGCACATATACCACGATATAATATTAGAACAACAGAATATTTTGACACCAAACTATTATATGAACATTGATTAAATCGTAAAACAATAGAATACATTTGAGGTGTTTCCTATACACGAAACCAATATTGATGCCCTACATCGCTAGAGACCCACCAGTCAAAGTGACAATATACTGCAAGGTTTGTTCTAACCTATAATCGAGCTTCCAGTGTTAATTGCAGTTTGTGATATTTCCGAAAACAAATTAGATAAAACTGAATTCATTGCCGCAGATATAATATTACCGAATAATATTTATACAAACATTATTTTTATTGGAAAACAAAGGACAGTTATGTTTTTGTATTTATTTTAAAAATTTTACGATTGAAAATACTTTTCTTTGACATGTGATTGTCGTCATATACACTATAAATAATAAACTTATTCTCAAATACTGTGATATTATTTTTAGTCGGTTCTACTGAAGCGCTGGAAATTGTTAGTTCAATCAAATCTCACCGCAGGCGAAATTTTTATAACAAAATTTTGCTATTAATTTAAAACGTTTCCCAGAAAATTTTTAGTTTTTAAATATCACTGACACTGCAAAATAATGTCACATCATGCAATGAAAATACATAATTTTTTTTTTTAATATATTTGTTATATCTATTACATTGAAAACGATAATAATATGTTCAGGTGGAATTACGTAAAACTCGTCTCCATGATACAAGAATTTTTTGTGCCCAAATTGTAATGGAGTATGAAAAACAATAAATTCATTAACTGAATAGAATAAATCAGAGTAAAAGCTTTTATTTCGGTAAACAAAAGCACAGAAGAAATATGGTGAAAATGTTTACAAAGATATCTGCAGAGTGGCGCTTTGAGAAAGGAATGATTTCTGCTTAAACAGAATTCAGGAGATATAATTGTCGAAATAGGTAGCAACTGATGCATGAAAGTCAAGTATTTCTCTTTCCTGCACAATTTGCTGATATAAATATACAGGGTCCGGCAACGAAGCGGGGACGGAAGATTACATGCTTATTTGAAAGTTAGTCAAATATTTAGTCATCGAATATTCTTGGGCACCATCAAGCCCACAGTTTAAAAATATTTTGGTTTATACAGAATGTTCCAGATGGAAATGCCAGACTAAAGTTGTTTTTTTAAAATGGAACAGCCTGTATATTAATAGATAAAATGATCCGCGCTTGAAAGCTGGTTACATCGATATCATGCTGTATGCGTCTAAAGTTGATAGTTTCTGTGTTAATAATTATTTTACTCGATATATTAATATATTTCAGTAGGCTATTCTGCATAAGGAAAAACAAAAGATCCGAAACCAACAGAATAGAATATTTTTTACTAGTATTGAGTTTTGTTGCTACCTGAAATAAATTCTGTAACTATTGGCGTTATACAGAGTGTTCACAATTTCACAAAATCGAAGAAATCTCGTAATTTTTAAATAGAACACCCTGTATATTTTTAGCTCATTGAAAATCCCTTTTACTACGCTTTCTACTGATACCTCATTTAATGCACCTAGGATAGATCATTTGCCAATTATTTCTTTTTAAATTTGAATTAATAAGAAATGCTTGTATTTTTAGTAGCTAATTTGCACTTTATAACCATCTGTAAGGTCAGATATTCAACAAATAATCTATGAAACTTTAACAGTAGGCAAATAATCATTGCTATGATTATTTGACCTCTGGTTATGGGGTGGGGCTTCGTTGAGCATAAATAATAAATTATATCTTATGTAAGTTATCCAAAACTTCTAGTGAAATATTCATATATTTTTGCACATTTAATCTAGTATAATATTAATAAGTAATACCCAAGCACATATTAACTGAAAGTTTTCGCTGATACTGATATTTATTAATTTACTTTGGATTCGCTCCCACTTATTAACGTGCATTATATAGATGTTCAAAATACTATCTCTTCTAAACATCTATTTTACACAATTTGTTGTAAATTGTTATTTTCATCATAAAATTAACACTTTAAAAAATTGGTTCTACTTTTGCAAAATTACGATACAAATTGTGGTTGCCTTTCAGAATTAAACAGGTTAATCAGTGGGAATATTCAGGTGTTTTCACGAATGCTCTGATTGGGATTTTGGGATTTCTAATTGCAAAGTTCGTTGCTGTCATAATCTTTAGCATTATGATTTATGTATTTATTTACTGTATTAAGAAATAGAAGGGGATAAGGATAAAAGAATACTCAAGGCAAGTAAATCAACACGAACATTGTTAAGGTTTAGGCATATTCCAGTAAAAACCAAGTTCAGGAGCATTAGCACTTTATCGTTGCAAAACTTGATTCGACAGCAAAAACACTGAAAAGATACTAAATGTATAGGAAAGAAAAATTTCTTTTGTGGGATCTTACAATGACAATGGCTAGTGAAGACATAGTAAAAACGTATTATAACCCAAGTAAAACCAGTGGTGAGGAAATCTTTACAGAATGCCTTAGAAAGTATTTGCAAGAAAAATATTAATGAGCGGTGAGAGCGGAAAGAAGAAAAAAGGACTCCAAATTTGTAGAAACTAGTGGAATAATGTAATTAAGAAATTTTAAACTATGAGCCTTTCAGGCTATAGCATATAATGCAGATATTCTAAAATCTGAACAATAGCATAATTTTAGAAATAAAGCAATTCAGAATATTCAAATATTTAGGGTATAGAAAATAGATGAAAGAAATTTAAATTTGCCACCAATTTGCCTTAAACATTACCTAAAGATGGATTAGAATTTGGAAAGTATTACGTGATACGTTAATTTTAGATTTTCTTATAACTTTATTTGTCCTCTGTTGTAATGTTTTGTGTTTGTCTGAGACAATGTTTCAGTTTTCCATCTTTTTACATGAACTAGTGGTCGCCCACTGGTCGAAATTCGACCTTAATTTAATGTACTGCGTGAGCATTTTGAACTGTCCTGGGTTGGCAACAAAAAAGTCCCAGTATTACCAAAAACTAGGAAATATTTACTTCCGTGAATTGCCCATAATGAATTGAAGTGTCTTGTACTTTCGTATTTTCGTTGTTTTATTGTTGCTTTTCTGTCTATTTCAAGACAATAACGTCGTATAGCATGCCTTTTACGACACAACAGGAGACGTTTATCGTAATGTCGCACTTTTGCAGTGGAACATGGCAAGATGATAGAATATGAAATTTTCATTGGGACCGTGTTTTCAGCCATTTGTAACAGAACATTAGACAGCGAATGGAAATTTGTCTGCTCAAACTGGTAAAGAGATCTAATTAGTTAAACGTAATTTGTTATACAGCATTACGTATTTAAATTGAAGGTATTTCCAACGGATGAAAACAAACTTCATATGCATCCATATAAAGTTTCTGTACTACAACATTAACTTGGCAATCACTTTGAGCAGCTATTGAATTATTGTAATTGGTTTAATGAAATATTACATGAAGAAGACTTGAATCGCACACTCTTTTCGGATGAACTCTCAAAATTACCGTACCTGGTCAGCAGAGAATCTACATGTTTTAGTTGAAAATAGTCTCCATCCTATCAAAGTTGGAGTTTGGGTTGCAATGTCGAAAAGACTGATTATTGGGCCATTTTTTTTTTCATGACACAATTAATGCAATACAATACCGAGAACAAATATTGGAACCCTTCATTAACAGGCTTCACGAAGATGAATTAATCCTGAGGTACTTCCAACAAGATGGGGCAACTGCACATACTGTGCAACAAACTATTAATTATTTGCAAGGATACTGTGGTGATCGATTGATTAGTCGAAATTGATGGCCAGCCAATTCTCCTGAGTTAACCCCACTGGACTTTTTTCTCTTTGGCCATGTAAACAATAAAGTGTTTCAGAACAGATTGCATAATCTCGATGAACTTGAAGAGGCAATTACAATAGAATTGCTAAATATTACACTCCACAATGTGTTCAATAACATGAGAAGATGTGTCAATCTATGCATTGAGAATAACTTTTATGAAATGTATTCATTTGGTGACATAATTATGGGATTATGTTTTACAATAATAAAGTTGTAACGTATTTTTTGTTGTTTAAGATAAAAAATAGAGTGCAATTACTCAATTCATAATCTTTGTGAAATTTTTAAAATGTAATATTTACAATATTCTTATAGTTTTTGGTACTTTTTATTATTATTAGCAGATACGTAAGTGCAGCGTTTTGAATTCAAATAATAAGTAAGTAATGGTATAATTTAAATAAAATTTGATCGATTTATGAATTATTTTTCTTGTATCGAGAAAGTATGCTATTAAGCATATTAATTTTTGTGCTGATTTTTGTCTTATGTTTTTGGTTTCACTACAAGGAAATATTTGTTTCAGGATTTAGTCAAAAAGAGAATAACCGCAGAGGCATCAAAAGGTCAGAATTTTATTTTTTTAACATTCTTGTACACATCGGTTTAGTAATGTATACGTTAACAGAGTATTAATTAATATAACATTTTGTACTATAAAATTTTTCTAAAAAGCGTCATATATTTACTACTATTTACTAGTTCAAAATCCTGTATGATATGTACATAGTTTATATAGTTGAATTTTGGCAAACTCTAATTATGAATACGTGTAAAGTGATCAATAGATGCAAAGACGTCTTGCTAAAGTATTAAACCTTCCAAGCTCACAGTAATTTTTAGATACTACTATTCTACTAAAAAAGTCAATAATATATAAGTATTAAAGCTCATGTCAAGCGATTTTAAAATATCGCACATTATTAGAAATTTAACCTATTTAATAAATTTCGTAGAAAAGCGCTCAGTTTAAAAGTAACTTTATGTTAGTCGAAGGACGTGACTAACAGGTTGATAACGTAAATCCCAACCTTCCAAAACGACTATGTAGAGAGGAATATAGTTCGATCGAGGACATTGATTTTACACCGAGCGTCCTGTCAAAGAAGCTACCTTAATATTTCAATTTTAATTCAATTATCTGGTAATTCCTCCGTCTGAATTATATCCATCGTATATATCTCTTGTCGACACATACAGTAACAAAAGAAATTAATTTATGAATTCATTTTATATGCTGTAGACACCAATCGATGTAGGCTACATATTGGTAAATATATAAGATAACACCTGTACGTAATTTGCTATGCATTGGAAACTAACGAATTATATTGTTATGCTTACTGTAAATATTTCGCTATGTTCTTTTTTTATACAGTGTACTTACTAGCGCGTACAGGGCCCTTAATAAAAATCCCGATAACTTAAAAGGAAAGTGCAGACTTGTTTAACATTTTACTCAACATAATTTGACTAAATAACAAAGAAATGTTAGTTGCTATTCAATTAAGGGGGGTTTTACCTGATCGGCGTATGCCTTAAAATTTTTGATTTCCACGCTAAAAAACCCAACAATTTTGGCATTGGACGAAATTGACATGAACATAATAACCAATAATATGTTCTAGCGACTCACATTTCAAATTTTTAATTATATTACAAAATAGATAAAATACAGCACATTGATGTTTTTTTCGTGTTCAAAGTGACGTAAAGCTTACTGTGCTTATAAAGTACTTTTTTGAACCGTGAGACCCTAGACATTTTCAGTCGGAACACGACAATGTATTTACTTATTATTTCCAAAATTCAAAAATTATTTTGAAACCAATGAGATTGATCACAAATTAAACACTAATAGAATGGAAAATCGGCAACACAATTCAAACCATCTGTTCGTAATTTAGTCCTATCCTAAAGCTAGCCACACACGCTCCGGTTTGCCGGAGAGGCCGGCCTGCGCAGTCGAACTGTACAGTTTTTCCGGAACGTGTGTGTGACAAGTTCGAGCAGTTTTCGGGGACTGTACAGGCGGCCGGAAAAGAATCGAAAAACGATTCATTTGGCCTGTGCATTTGTGACTGTACAGGCATACCGGAGCGTGTGTGCCATCGTGCGACCAGTTGGTTCGGTTTGGTTGTTCGATTTTTACCGAGCGTGTGTAGAGTCGCGTCGTCGTCGTCGGAACTCGGGTTAAGTACAGTCCGACTGCGCAGGCCGGCCTCTCCGGCAAACCGGAACGTGTATGGAGGTGCCTCATCGTCGTCGGAAATCGGGTAAAACTGTGCAGGTTAAGCTGCGCAGTCCGGCCTCTCCGGCAAATCGGAGCGTGTGTGGCTAGCTTAAGACCAACGATATGCCTGGTATGCCTGGTCAACTGCAGTAAGTTGGAACAAATAAAGACAGATTGTATTAATTTTTTTAATAGATACGTGCGAGTCCGTATTAAACTGGATTGTAAGACAGAATACATCAAGCGTATTCAAGCAACTATACAGGGTGTAACAAACTAAGTGTAAAAAATTTCAGGGGGTGATTTCTTAGCGAAAAAGAGATAGGGTCTTTCATATAAAAAAACTTCAATGGAGCATCCCTTGTTAAGATACAGCCCCATAAAGGGGGTACATAAAATTTGTTTTACAATTTTTCTCACAAACACTAAAAATGTAATTTATTTCCAATGTAACTTTTTGTCTGATTATTTGTTTACCATTTAAAAATCTATTTCCAATACCTTGTTTCATTCGAAACAAAAAATGTCTCTTGAATTTTTTGCCCAAAAGTAATCAGCTCGCAGCAAAAAATTATTTTACGAACAACTACAGAGATACATCGTCATAAATGCGAACTGGATTAGTATTGTTATCTTGTAGTTACTACCTGCATCAAAATACATATGATTAAAGATGAATAAACAAAACTAATTTATTAATAACAAAACATAAAACATGTAGAAATCATAGTAAATGTTCAATATGTCCACCTTTAGTCATTACACATGCGTCTAGACGTCGGCGCATTGAGCCACGTATTCGCTCAAATATTCCTGGATTCTCTCTAATTACCCTACCTACACGCATCGATGATGCGGTTTCTTAAGTCCTCTACATTTTTGGATTTGGATATGTTTGTGTTAAATGCTGACGTGCTGCTTGACTAAAATGGGCGGGAGCCCCATCATGCATAAAAAACATATCCCTTCTGACGCCCAAAGGAACTTCCTCCAGCAGTACTGGATGCACTTCTCTTAAAAATGAAGTGTATGCCTCACCGAGCCACACGTTAAGAGAAAAGTGTTCTTGATGGTTAGCTTGTACAATAGCGTGAGGGTTTTCATCAGCCCATATGTGGTTATTATGAAAATTAATTATCTTGTCCCGAGAAAAAGTACATTCGTCTGTGAATTCGATCGTCTTCAGAAAGTCAGGATTTCTTCTAATCATTTCCAGCATCCAATTGGAAAATTCAAGACGGTTCGGAAAATCTCGCTGTAACAGTGCCTGTACCCGTTGCAGATGGTAAGGGTATAAGAGTTGTTCCTTTAAAATTCGAAATACCGTCATATGATCAACATTTAACTCGAAAGCAATCTTTCTAGTACTGCTAGTAGGTTGTTCTTCAACCAAATTAAGTACTGCTTCTTGAAGATGTGTTGTTCTAACTTCTCGATGGCGACCATAATCCTGCGTTCTTTTGTCGAATGAACCATATTCTCGTAATCGTTGATGAAGTCGGGCAAATATTCTATGTGAAGGAAGCTGCCGTTCAGGGTACATTTCAGCATATCTTCTAGAAGCTTCTAACCCATTCCCCTGCGACAGACCGTAAACGTAATGCATATCAGCCATTTCCTCATTTGTGTATGCCATTTTAATAACAAGTGAATTATTAAACTAACAAATTACGAACAAAACAACGACACACAATTAAGTATTAATTCAATTTCAAAAATTTACAAACTGACAGCGTGGTACCACTACTAGCGGCCTACTAAATAAATTAGTTTTACATTTTCGTTTTATGACAATGTATCTCTGTAGTTGTTCGTAAAATAATTTTTTGCTGCGAACTGATTACTTTTGGGCAAAAAATTCAAGAGACATTTTTTGTTTCGAATGAAACAAGCTATTGGAAATAAATTTTTAAATGGTAAACAAATAATCAGACAAAAAGTTACATTGGAAATAAATTACATTTTTAGTGTTTGTGAGAAAAATTGTAAAACAAATTTTATGTACCCCCTTTATGGGGGTTTTTTTATATGAAAGACCCTATCTCTTTTTCGCTAAGGAATCACCCCCTGAAATGTTTTACACTTATTTTGTTACACCCTGTATATCATTTTTTTTTGTTTATATATGATTGATAGCACAACATTGATTTATTAGAGAAAAATCTTTTTGCGGTTTTTATCCTTTTGGCTTTCAGAAAATATTTTATTTTTCAAAGGAACGCATGTTTTATGAAAATAACGGCTTCGTTTTGTAATTATTAGATATCAATTTTTCGTCTACTGGATATACACTTTAAAGAAATGCTAGAGGCAAGGGCTGAAGAGAACTTTGAATATTAAGTAACTAGAAGGTTAAGTTGAAGATGAAAAACCTAAAAAACAGAAAAGCTACAGAAGTGGACGATATCCCCAATGAATTCATCAAATGTGGTGGTGACGAACTAGCAAAGACATTAACAGAACTGCTCAACAAAAGAATAACCACATCCAGCATCCCAACAGAATGGCACAATAGTATAACTATACTAATTTTCAAAAAGGACAAAAGAACAACTCGGAGAACTACAGAGGAATAACCCTGCTCTGTATGACCTTGATTGTTCACCAGCATTGGCAAAATACAACATAGAAAATGAAGACGAGCAACAAGTCTTCTGGAACAATAGTTTGGCAACCCTGTTCATATGGGTAAACGAGAAGGCTATTGAATTAGATTACTCTGCTTATGTGTGCTTTATTGACCTAACAAAGGCATTCGACAGAGAACAACTGGATATTTTGAGCAAGAAATAATTCTCAGTGTCAATCCTAAACATAATCAGAAATCTGAACACAGGTAACATAACAAGAATTAAAGTGGATTTTCAAACAATAAAAGACTTACCAACACTAATAGGAATAGACAGGGGGATAGCCTCAGCCCATTCCTTTTTAACCTTGTCACGAATAGACTAAACAACAAGACAATCAGCATGGTATGCTATGCGGATGATGCAATAATCCTTGCAGCAAAAGGAAACGACTTACAAAGGCAAACACATAAGTTTTATCAGACGAGTGAAGTATACAACATGTACATTTCCACCGATAAAACAAAACTTTCTTCAAGGAACCAGTAAGATATAAAGTAGCAATAGACAATTAGCTAATCGAACAGATAATGAACTTCCGTTAGTTGGGAACGGATACATCAAGCAGCAACATTCCGATAAACGACATCAAAACAAAGGTCAATAAAGCCTTAGCAATATCAGGCTGCTTAAGAGATATCTGAAAAAAAGATATGAGCATTGACAGTAAGGTGCGGATATATAAATCTTTTTTTGGACCGGTGCTAACTTATGATAGCGAGACTCGAGCTGACACAAAGAAGACAAAGGGTATCTTGAGAACAGTAGAGATGAAAACCTTAAGAACCATCGCAGGAGAGACATTGAGGGACATAGTGAAAAACAGCAACATAAGAATAACATGTAGGGCGGAGGACATACTCAGGAAGAGAAGGAGATAGTGACGTGACCATGCAGATAGAATGGACCTAACCAGACTGATACACATTGCTGAAGACGGAAAACCAGCATGCAGACGACCAGTGGCGAGGCCATCCAGACATGGAGTGCCGCCTCGGAGGATAACTAACCAAATGTGTCATTAACAGACCTCAAAGGTCTTGAAGAATAAGAAGAAGAAGTAATTAGGAAATCAATAGGAATATACGAAAGCAACAACATGCAATTGGAAGAAGTACAATATGTAATATCACATTGAAAAAGGGCATGTCCCTAGGAGTGGATAATATTAGAGTAGAAATGTTGAAATATATGGGTGAAGGATGAACTCGAATATTACTTCACAGATAAATTACAAAAACAGATAGAAACTACACAAATGCGAAAGCTCCAAATCTACACAAATGAAATAATAAGCAAATGTCACATTAATGGATTAAGTAAGAAAGTTACAAATGTGAAAAAATATGTACAGGGGGAATAACTAAGATTGTGATGCTATTGGAACAGATTAGATCATAACAGCTAATTCAAAAAATCTTGAGGAGGCAAGGAAAATAGGTTAAAAGCAAAAGGGTAGATCTACATGGGATTGAAAGTGGAAAATATTAAAGCATTCCAATCATAAATAGAAGTTTCTATAATTATGGCCAATACTGTATATACAAAAATTAAGCTATGTGTGGCTATTATATTAAAGAAATGTGTATTTTCAAATAGTATGACAGACGGCCATTTATAGTTTTTGTTTAAAGATCCTCAATTTTGAGGACAACAATTCATTTCACAACGAGGCAGACAATATCACCTTGGACGTTATTTATCCCAGGAGTGACAATTCAAAGGAAGGTGATGGAAATTAGTCGTAGATCTATTAAAGGAACGTGTAAATAGTCATTTTGTCGCATTGACTTTACTGGCCATAATAGCAAACTAATAATAAAAATATGCTGGCATTTATAAGTTCTATTAGGAGATCCTTGATTTTTCGAACAATAACCAACGTCAACAAAGGACACAATGTCAGCTTGCGCCTTCTTTGATCTAGGACTGACAATTCATAGAAAGATGATACCGCTTATATCTCCATCTTTTTATGTTCTATCTTTTATTGGGGTTACATGACCATTTTGTGTTTTTCTACTATTACTTTGCATGTCAGTGTATATAAAAAAATCATATAGGTACGTTATATATCCGAAAAACTTAACCTGTTAACATTACTTAAACCATTATTTTTAATAAGCCAAGGAATTTGGTGTACAAATTTAGTGGATAACAAGCGCTAAAGAGAAGTTTCTGCGTTTTGTTTTCCTTTAAATATATAATTATCATGGAGAAGAGAGAGCTTGGTAGGGTGGTGATGAAATGTAATACAAAAGTCAAAGTTTTACATTATCATTCTCTTACGACGCCACGCTGAAAAGTGTAATATAAAACAACAATAGCGGTGATTTACGGTGCATAATATAAAAAAGAGGAACACTGCGTATGATAGTAATAAAAATAATATTTATAAAATAATGTGAAAATGTACAACACCACTGTCGACGATGTTTTATTTTTATTATCGTAGATCTCTCAAATTTTTTCCCTGTCCGTGACATATTCCATAAACTTGCTTGCTTCGCTTTCTTGTTCGCCGTTGTTGTCGCTGTACGTAGAACAAATGGAGTTATTCTAAGGTTGCGGGGGTTGAAAACAAAAAGCCATTTCAAGTTCTTATGGGTTTTTATGCAATCTGCGTAATGAAACTGATCGCTTAATCCGCGGATTAAGTAGTCAGTTAGCAGATGTAGCTCGATCTGGATTAGTGGCTTTTGTAAGCTATATCAACGCAACAAGAAATATATAATTAATGAAATCATTGTCTTTTACATCTGAAGGCTGTATTGTAAAAGGAAATTAGTTGCATTCCGTGAATTAAATTAACATCCAAATAGGTATATACAGGGTGTCCAGAAACTCTCCTGACAAACGAAGACCGGAGATTTCTCAGATAATTTTAAGACAATTTAACCCAATTCACCCTAGTCCGAAAATGCTTCCTAAGGGAGCTAGAGCTCTTTGAAGATGGCGCCTTGTAATTAGTTTTTTTTTAATATCTCCCGAACGCTTCTATTTAGAAAAACAAAAACTGGTATGCTTATTTATCCTCCAGAGATGAATCGATTCCATCAATTGCGAATTTCTAGTACCGGTCATAGGCGTCCGTTTTGGGTAGGTAAACGGTTATTTTAACGCATAACTTTTTTGTCTTTAACTTTTAAGCATTTGTGACACTAGATTATTAAATTTTCAGGTATTCTAGTACTAAAAGGTACTCTTACTTTAAGTCGGTAGACCGTTTTCTAGAAAAATCGATTTGAAAATTTTTCGTTTTTTCGTCATTTCATCTTTCGTCATTTCAACTTCGCGAACTGACAACAATTTGACAATTAAAAACGTAGGTTTTATTTCTGTTGGCAGTTCAGAGCGAACTAGTGCAAAAAATAATAAATTGAATTTTAATGACGAAAAAACGAAAAATTTTCAAATCGATTTTTTTAGAAAACGGTGTATCCTACCGACTTAAAGTAAGAGTACCTTTTAGTACTAGAATACCTGTAAATTTAATAATCTAGTGTCACAAATGCTTAAAAGTTAAAGGCAAAAAAGTTATGCGTTAAAATAACCGTTTACCTACCCAAAACGGGCGCCTATGACCTTAGGAAGCATTTTCGGACTAGGGTGAATTAGGTTAAATTGTCTTAAAATTATCTGAGGAATCTCCGGTCTTCGTTTGTCAGGAGAGTTTCTGGACACCCTGTATAATAATATATGTATATCCATAGGTTTAAAAAAATTGTACAACTATGAAATTAAAAAAATACTATTTCTGTTGGAAAGAGCTTTTTATGTACTAGATTTTGTAAATTGAGAGACGCCTGCATATAATTGCTTGGAAAAGTAATTTATTATTAATACAAATATTAAAAGTGTATAAACAATTTTCATATTATTATTATGTCTTTTAAATTCTTCTGATATCAACTACCAGAAATAGTATTTATTTATACCTATAAGAATAAAATTATACAAAATAAAAATCAGCCTGAGAGAATTGCCGGAAACTGATCCGATATATAACCAGGATTTATTGGTGTTTAAAAGAATATTGAAGAACCAACAAAACAATTCAAGTTTATCCACGTTTGATGTTGCTTTCGAAGGAATGCAGCAAAAGGTGAATTAGTATGTAGCATTAGTTGAAGTGAAGCATTTACCGAATATATTAATTTGTATCAAGTGAGCGGAAATTCTAGGAGTCTTAATAGGAGTTACCAACCAAGATATTCGGACATCAGAATAGGAAACATCCACCTCGGGATAGGAATACCGTTCTTCAAATTTTCATTTACATTTAACTCAGACAAAATCTGGAAGAAATATACTGAAACTTGATATAAAAACATTTTTTAATTATTACTAACGAGTTTTAATTTATTTTTATACTCATCGCCTATAAAGTGACATTTCGCGCATGCATTGCTTGACTAGCAAGAAGTATTTTCCTGTAAAAATTGCAAAAAACACTGGCTCTTTGAGATATTAAAAAAAATCAAACTTTATAGTAATAAAATTAAGTCTAAAATACTACTTTTCTCGACTTTTCTTTATTGAAAGTTAGGGAAATAGGAGAAATTGCGAAAAATTCTTCCAACAAATTTGTTTGTATTTGATGATTTCTCAAGTAACATTCACATTCGCAGTTAATTGTAATCAAACCCAAAAAGCGATGAATTCACTATAAATATAAGAATAAATACGTCATCTGTAAGAATATAATAACTTAAACTTAATGAAAGTGTGAGTAATAGGTACGTACATATAGAAGGTCCAAAAAGTTAATGTCAAATAAAAATTTCAATTTTTTTTTTTTGCATGTTGAATATCCTATCAGAATAAATTGGAAATAGAAAATTACATTAAAGAAATGTGATTTTCAAAATATGAGTATGCATATAATATTTCGAAGAGCATGTAATCTGTATATTCCTTAATAACAACAGTAATCTTTTTTTTTAAATTTATTATTTCTTTATTTTTGTATTCTGATGCTTTATTTTATTATTTTGGTCGTTTATTGAGGTCAGCTACGCTGAGTTCTGTGCTGGTCAAATCCCATATTTCACACCAAAAGTTACGTGAGCGGTTTTAATTGAGTTCTTCGGAGAACTTATTGACGAAACACACACTTAATATTAAACATAATAATATTTTCATAAATACTGTATTTGGAGAAGAAAAAGCATCCTAAACCACGATAAAACTGTTATAACATTTGGATTGATATTATTCTATTAAATAAAAATTATACATTATACTCATTTAATTTTATATTTAAGTTACTGTAAATGTCTGTAAGCATTTACACTAATAATTTTATCTATAATTATTGTCATTACTTCAATTGCCAGTATTCAATTTGAATGCTAGGATTTTATTTGCGACTTTATTATTAGTAATATCTAAAATTCTAGCTTATAAAGAAATATAATAATAACAATAATAATAATTCTTTACTTAATGAAAAAATATAAGATTAATGAGCGTAGTTAACAAACAGGGCTAATTTCCTTAAACCATTTAACATCTAAACACAAAAGGCTATTGCAAGTGCAGACAAATTAATTTTGGCACATTATCTCAGTAGTTGATTTAACATGTATAAAAGACCAGGGACTAGAGAACAGTGGAAGGAATAGACTGCGAAAGACGAACCTGTTCCAATACCTGTCAAAGCTTTATATGCTGAAAGGGTGATCGTCACTGATTTTCTTTCGGGGATAGTAACTGGCTTGATCATCAATTACCTAGAAAATAAATAACAGGGATCTACTAGCAAACATTAATTTATCAAATTGATTGTAGTTATTTGTTGTATTTTGACGTGTTGAAAATAAGATGTCCTTCTTCAACATTCAGTGTTGAGCAACTCTATAATGAGGTTAAGTTTTAACAAAGAATATTTACTGAATATAGATAAATTTGGATTGGTAATGGAGTTACGAGATTCAGCTAAAAATATGTTTAGGAAATTATAAAGGTAGCCAATTACAACTATTACAAATCAAATATACTTCCCTGTTACTTACTCTGTCTGTAGATCTGACAGAAAGTTTGAAGAAATCGGACGAGCGCGTGGAGGTGGAGTTCTCTTGGCTGCCAGGAGCTCTTTAGTTGGATCGGGACTGGATCTATCGGGTATCCATGAGGAATTTCCTTGCATCGACATCGTTGCTTACAAGTTCGCATCTCACTCCTATATTTGTATTATATATACCGCCAGACATTCAACTAATTAATTTTGAATCCTTTTTTGACAGATTTGATCACCTTACTAGTAACTTTTCCAATGTGGTCATGATTGGCGACTTCAATTCTACTCTTTTTGCATCTAGCTCCGTAAGATTTCAAATTTCAAATACTTAACAATTTTCTTAATTTTACTAATTTTAAGCAATTCAATTCTGTGTGTAATGTCAACGATCGTCTGCTGAATCTTGTTGTGCCTGACATTCAGTGCGTAGTTCTGCGGGATGATTCTGCATTTGTTGCGGAGGATAATAATAATAATAATAATAATAATAATAATAATAATAATAATATTTATTAAATACCCAACAGATTAACATCCACAAAGGGTACAAAATTAACTATTATAAGTACAAATGCATAGAAGCTAAGACAAATCTACATTAAATAAATTGAAATTTCTCGCTGCGTGTACCAGAGGCGCCTTCCATAAAACATTTGTCCGAACCGTCGGGACCCAGAGGAGCCGTTGATGCCTTGAATGGAGACGCGGTACATGGACATCCATCCTGGAGAGAAGGTCGGGTCAGTCAATCCTATTTGTGAGGACGTTCAGTGTAAAGGACATACTTATGCTTTTTCTTCTTTCTCCCAACGAAATGAACCCGTGCGCCTCCAACAATTTACCATAATCAACACCACGCGCAGGATAGTGCCCGTCGCTCCTATATGAGAGGTACTTCAAAAATTTATGCTGGACACGTTCTATGAGGTCAATCTGCGCACCGTAGAGGGGATACCAAGCATTAACTGCGTACTCGAGCTTCGATACAACATAAGCAAAGTACAGAGTCTTAATTGCATCAATATTATGAAAATCCCTGCAGATCCGAATAATGAAACCGAGGGACTTATGGCTGCACTCGTGATAGATAGGACATGGTTGGAAAGTATAAATTTCTCATCGAATGTTACACCCAAATCTTTAATTGTTGACTGTCGGGAAATGCTGACATTATCAATCACGTATTGGGATTCGACCCTACAGATCTTCTTTGAGAATGACACAACAAAACACTTATCAGTATTCAAGAGAAGATTATTGCGCAAACACCATTGCTGTATGTAATTAAGATTGTCCTGCAGAAGTGTAATGTCAGACGAAGAGCGTATGGTATTGTATATTTTAATATCTGCGTAAGCCAACACGGGACAAGTAATCAACTTAATGAGGTCGTCAATATAGATATTAAATAGGAGTGGACCCAAATTCGATCCTTGGGGCAGATGTAGAGAGAAAAGGACGAGACCTATATCCATTAAAATAAACGTAGTTCACCCTACCGAGCAAATAAGAACGCAGTAAACCAAGGAATGACTCGCCAATACCAAACAAACTCAGTTTCTCCAATAAGATGTGGTGATCAATCGAATCAAACGCACGTGAGAAGTCAGTATAAATTACATTCAACTGGACACCCTCTTCCAGGTTCTTTGCTATTTCCTGGGATATCAGCGTTAGATTGGTTGTGGTAGACCTGCCGGGCATAAATCTGTGTTGTGAAGTCGAAAGAAAAGGTTTAGCTCCATAGAAGATGCAATGGTAGATCAACGTCTCAAACACCTTAGCAAACGTAGAGATAACTGCTACAGGCCTGTAATTTCGTATGTCTGAACTGTCACCTTTCTTGAAAATTGGCGAAATTCTGGCATTCTTCCAGAAATAGGGAAAGATGGACGTTCTGATAGCCAAATTGAAAATCTTACATAAGGGCGCAGCAAAAATTTAAGCGCAATCCCTTACTAAAAAACTAGGTATATAATCTTCACCAGCTGTTGATTTATTTCTTAATCTCTTGATTGCACGGACCACCTCATCTACCGAAACAGAGAGCAAGCACAGCGGTGGCAAATTTGAGTTTATATCGAGCAATTCAGAGCTCAGTGATTCTGACGAGAAGGTATCAGAGAAAGCAGCAGCAAATGCATTGACAATGGAAAGTGGATCTTTATAGTCATTGCCCGAATCATGCACTCTACCAGGAATGCTGCGTACACCCTGCTTAGAGCGAGAGAACTGCCAAAAAGCACGCGGATCGCTAATTATGTTTGATTCTGTGGTGTGAATGTATGAGGCGTACGCAGATTTAATCTCAGCCTTTACATGTCGGCGAAGTCTCTGAAACTCCAGCCTAAAATAATTATTTTGGGTAGTCTTCCATTTTCTGTGGTAGTACAGCTTCAACTTCAAGTTTCTCTTGATGGCAGACGAGAACCAAGGAGGATTATGACTTTTATAGTACGAACGAGAGACAGGAACAGACTCGTCGAAAATAGTATATATTTTATTATAAAAAGTATCAACGGCTGTATTGACGTTGACACTGTCATCCAGAAAGGACCAATCTGCAGAAGATAAGTCTGAGTAGAGCTTAATGTAGTTGGCCATACGAAAATTGTAACGTTTGTTGGTATTAGACGGGAAAGTGAATTGTTTGGTCGCTTCGCATTAGGTACAGTAACATCCAGCCCCGGATGATGATTGTCTTCCGGAAGAAGCGGCTGCGGATCAGGCATAACCTGAATCTCATTCAAAAAATTAGCCAAAACCAGATCTAATATCCTGTTATTAGAATTGAGAACAGAGCGAAAATTTAAAGACTCCATAAAACACAAAAACAAGCGCAACTTGGGATCATAACTAAGCGGTTCTGAAATAAAGTTGGGGAAATTGAAATAACCCACAATAACCACTTGCCTATCAAGTAAGAAAATTTCAAGTGAATCAAAAAAGTACTCCAGGGAAGCCACATCTAAGTCGCGAGGAATGTAGATTAGAAGCAAATAATAACAATGAGTGTTGAGAGTAATTTTCACCATAATCAGATCAATCAAAGGCATTGAAGTTGAGGATGATCACCATCCGGCCCTTTTAATACAACTCGATGCTGGAAGTAACGGCTGCGCTGGTTTTCCTAGAATTGACTCTAGATCTTACAATTTCGAGAAATGTGATTTCAATGAACTTTACTTGTATCTCTTGAATGTGGACTGGACGATGATGGATGGATGTAATGATGTTAATGGGGCTTGTGAAATATTTTATAATACACTTTATGCGGCACTTGACTTATATGTGCCAAGTTGTATTCGCCACTCAAGAAGCTATCCGAAGTGGTATACATCTGATTTAATAGCCTATATTAAGTTTAAATATTTTTCAAGAAATTCAAACGTTACATCTTTCTCTCCTCGTTGGCCAATTTCAGAAATATCCGTGTATCAGTAAAGAGACAATCTCGCGACGCTTACAATGCATACTTGAATTGGGTCAGCGTAATGTTTCTCATAACCCAACGGAATTTTGGTCATTCATGAAAGACAAAAGGAAACACAGCCGTATACCTGGTCGCATGTCTTATAACGACAACAATTACGATACGCCGCAGGACATACTAAATGGATTTGCGGCCTACTTCAGCAGTGTTTTTGGTACCCCCTCTTCTGTTGCAGACCTTCCCACTTTGCAGGATTGCAAGTGCCATATTCATTTTGATTGCTTCTCGGAAGATACTATTGTCAGTGCTATTAATAGCTTCAAAAATGATTTCATCTGTAGACATGACCGTATTCCTGCCTTCTTAATTAAGGACTGCAAGGTTGTCTTCGTGAAGCCGCTACTCAGAATATTTCAACTCTCTTTGAGTTCCTCTACTTTTCCTGACGTCTGGAAAATTGCCAGAATTACGCCCGTCTTCAAGACTGGTGATCAGACAGTTATCACAAACTATAGACCCACTGCAATCCTTTCAAAATTTTCGAAAATTTTTGAACTCTGTAATCATTCAGGTCTTTATCCATTTGTTAGGCAGAATTTGTCACCGTATCAGCATGGTTTTCTGGATGTGAGATCCACCGTTACCAATTTTCCATGTCACGCAATTCATTTCGGACAGCTTGGATGGCAGGGGGCAGGTTGATGTGGTGTATGCTGATTTTGCCAAGGCCTTTGACCGTTTGGATCATACTATTCTTGCCATGAAACTCAGAGCCTTCGGCCTTAGTGATGCTCTTGTTAGCCTTCTGATGTCCTATGCAAGTAATCGTTCTCAATACATTTTTTTACAATGGAACATCTTCTTTCACGTATACCGCTACGTCCGGGATCCCACAGGGTTCTAATCTGGGTCCCTTAATATTCAATATGTTTATTAACGATGTCACTTTCGTGATCAGTTGTGATAAGCTACTCTTCGCGGATGTTTTTAAGATTTTTTGTAGTATTTCTTCGATTTCAGACTGTATTCGCATTCAGGCTGACCTGGATAACATTTTTCATTTGTGTACTACGAATAACTGGCTGCTAAATGTATTGAAGTGTAAATCTGTCTTTCTCGCGCTGTGCGGCACTATGTACTTTTATCTATAGTTTAAATGGCGTGGATTTGGAATGGGTTCAGACAATGCGGGACTTGAGTGTGATTTTTGACGTGTGAGTCTCACGCCACGTTGACCACATAAACAATGTAGCTTCTACTGCTTTGAGAATGCTGGGATTCATCGTTAGTTAGGGCACGTCTTGAGTATGCTTGCGTGGTATGGTATCCACTTTATCACTGTCATATGCAGCAGCTTATGGAAGTTGAGTTGACTGAGTTTATCCGTGTAGGAATGCTGACCACTGTCTATTGTTAGCCCGTTTCGAATTAACTTCTCTCCATTTCAGGAGTATTGCATCGGGTATATGCTTTTTTTTTAAATTGCTTCACAACGTAGTTGATTCTCCTGCATTACTCCAGCAAATAAGGTTTGCTCTACCTCGTCCTGCGTCGCGCCATGCCCTTATTTTCAATTTACCTTTCCCGAAAACTAATGTCGCGATTAGATCACCTCTTTATTCCATGTGTTCTAATTTTAATGAAATCAGCGTACACTGCGATGTCAACTGCTCCAGCATCGGGATTGTGAGGGCAGTAATTGCGGGATACTTCAGCAATTATTATTGACATTCGTTGTCATTACATGCTCTATAATATTTAATATTTAATTGTTCTTCTCTTCTTTTCTTTGTTCTATTGTATAACTTGTATGTAGATACTTCCTTATTGCAATGTTCCAATAAATTGTCTTGTAATTGGTAGTAACTGTTGGGCAATAAAGCTTCTTATTATTATTATTTAATATCTAAAAAACCGAACATGCACATTTGAAAAATAAGAAATACTCCCATCTTTAAAATTCCATTTATCGTATACGTTTTCATGACGCTTAGTGATCTTTTAAATACACTTTGAAAAAACTGCGACTTCATGCGCTTTAGCAACGGACTATTTAGTAATAGGCTGAATTTACCTCTAGGCTTTTTAATTACAAAAATCAGTTGAATGTCAAAGTCAAGTTGGTTAACACTAGTCATCAGTCTGTTAAAATAACCTGACGTGGCCTGACAACTGACAAGTAATTTTGTATTATTTTGATTATTTGCTGTCGTGAAAAGAGTATAGTATAAAACTCATTTTATAAACTCGTTAGTCACTCGTTTTATTGAAACTAGCTCCGCTACGCTTCGCTCATGACTAATAAAACAAGTGACTGAAATGAGGTTTATAAAACTTTATACATAATATCCATTAAACATTGTAATTCTTCCTTGTTGTCATTCATTTTAAAACTTCTATTTCTCTTGTTACTATACCAGAGAAACTGGAAAAGTAACGTGTTAAAGAAGTTAACAGAGCAGTATTAGAAGGTCCAATTTTGGGACTACGTAATTTATAGTATATGTTAACGATGGCTCTTATTATCCTGACCGGTATTTAGCAACAATATATGCTACTAATATGGACAGTATAATGCATTTGATTTTTTTGCTATGACTGCGATAATAAAAGTAAAACAGAATTCAGAACAAAAAGCGCCGAAAACCACGTAGGAGGGGTGCTAATGAAACTATAAAAATGTACATATATACAGATAAACTTTTTGACCGTAACAATGTGATCAGAATATTTCGTACATCTACAATACTTGAAGAGAACAGTTCGTTGTTATTACCCTATTCAATGTACTCTTGGAGCAAGACATTAAGCAAAGTAATATAAAAATAATGGTGGTATTCTTAAAGGACTACAATAATGTTTGGTTTATACTGGTATAGTCTTGACTCTCACAAGAACTAAATAGCCATTACAGCAAATACCATCCTTAGCAAATTAAAATTCAGTAGGATAATAAATAAATGAAGAAAAATAATAATTTACTATAATGAAAGAGTCAGAGGATATGTAATATATATATTAAGAATCAGATGGAAAAATAGGAAAATAAGTATAAGGACTGTTAATATTGCTGCCAAAGTGCACGCTAACATCAAAACATCCTTCAAGACAAACTAAGGTTTCACAAGACAAGACAATTATAATAGTTTTGTGCGCGAGTGCCTGGTTCTCAATGAGAACAGTAACTGGAGAATATAGATAAACAATGCAATAGAGCGATTGTATATTGGTGTTACAATATGTACTATAATCAATAGAAAAAATAAAATGCTTGACATATAACTAGAACAATGTGCAGAGGAATAGTAAAGCAAGTTTATAAGATCTAACCAAAAGAGAGAAATAAGAGGGGCAGTCATAGACGAATTTGGAAATGAAATGAAACATGATTTGAGAAGACTGGCAGTTGTTAACTGAGATACACTTTGTTAGGATAAGAAATTATTCAGAATAATTATGGAAAAATTCGAGGGACATTACCTTTTGTGCTAGTCTGTACAGCATGATTTATAACGTCAAACTACCGCAAAGACAATGATTTTTATTATTTTATTGTTTCTGTAATATGACATATTGTAGTTTTGCTGTCGTCGGATAGTTCAGGTAAACATGGTAAATTTTGAAATATACCCGACTGTAGTAAATATACTTATTTGGCAAAGCCTTCTAACACAGAAATATTTGGTTCATATTGTATCCTACAATTCCTTTCTTGGATCTAGGTATACGTGCAAGTAACCCCTATCACTAAATAAAGAAGATAGCAACTATGCAACTACAAAAGTGAATTCACTTTATTACTCATTTGTTACTTTATTATACGTAGTATAAGGAAGTATTGTGATGATGAAAATTTTCGACCTCGAGATTTTTGCAGATGTCCACGTTTTGAAGTCCCCTGATACCAAAAAAGTGGTTTTTAAAAAATGTCTGTGTGTCTGTGTACCTGTGACCACGATAGCGGTGAAACCGCTATAGCTATCTATTCCAAATTTTGCATTTAGTAGTATAATCTCCCTCTTGAGCAAATTCGGCAGACCGGAAGTATTAGTTTACTTCAATGAAAAACTCGAATTTTGCCAATATTTCGTCAACTACTTAGTTTAGACAAATTTATAAAGAATTCATATGTACTTAAAATTAAATTTGAGAAGAATTTTATTAAAAAAAAATTTCCAAATTCCTACCGGAAGTAGGTTTTTTACTCCTATCGAAAATCGGTTTTTTGCAAATTTGTCGTAAATTATGCATTCTATACAGCGAATTTTTTCCAGAAGTTTTGCCTTATCACATAATTGACCGCAATCTTTCAAGTTAAAATATTTTTAAACTCGTGCAACTTCCGGTTGCACCGGAAGTAGGCGCCATCTTTGTTATTTTAAATGTGACAACCTGTATTTTATTCGAAATTTGAATTGCTTATTTAAATAGAAGAACAGAGATACCGGGTTGGATTATGTCAAAGTCAACCGTTTCGGAGTTATTCAACTGTTTTCCATTTTTAGGGCACTTGAACGTAAATTTTAAGAGTTCTTTATCTGAGACATGAAAAAAGGTAAACAATTGAAATTTGTTCCTGAGATAGTCAAAGTATTGTCCTATTCGAATATCACCAGGTTTTGCAATAATATTACACAGGGTGTTCTCTAATTAATTTACAATTATACACATTTCAAATGCAAGAAACTCAATTTTTTCAAATGAAACACCCTGTATATTTTCGCCTTTTCTGAAGCAGAAAAAAATTGTCTTTCGATCCACTATTACATTCCCTATACCTATCTCACACACATTTCAAATGCAAGAAACTCAATTTTTTCAAATGAAACACCCTGTATATTTTCGCCTTTTCTGAAGCAGAAAAAAATTGTCTTTCGATCCACTATTACATTCCCTATACCTATCTCTAGAGGTTTTTGAGTTATTGGGGAGATCAGCCTGAAGGCCCGATATTTTGCCATTTATCACACACAATTTCAAGAATGCCTTGGAAGTAACAAAATGTTTAGTTGTCAAAATTTCGTTCGCTGTCAGTGTTATTAATTTGATGCTTGGATATTTTTTGTACTTTACTGAATGATTTGATTAGTGCATAATGGAAGGCTATAATAATAATTATCCAAATGAAAGTATCCTTAATTTATTTTTACATACACGGAGAATGTAATCGCATAATAAGTAGAACTTGCCGTGTGTTCAATCAGAGATACCCTAATTTGCCTCCGATGAATCGATTCAAATTTGCAAAAATTGAAACACATTTTTTGCGACATTGGAATATGAACACAAAAAGAAATTGTACTAAGCCAGTAACAGGTGAAGAAAACAACGAAATTAATATTCTGGGATATTTCACAGCTCATCCCCATGCTTCGATACGTAAAGCAAAGGTGGATTTAGATATTAGTATGACGTCAATTCAACGCGTGCTAGCAAAGAACAAATGGCACCCATATGCACAAGGGAAAGTCCACGAACTGAGAAATGGAGACGCTCAGAGAAGAATTGATTTTTGTGAGTGGCTAACTATTCGTAAACAGGAAGATCCGGACATGTTACGAAAGATTTTATGGTCGGATGAATCCAAGTTTACCAGGCAAGGCGTTGTAAATAATAAAAATTGTCATTTTTGGGCAGATGAAAATCCCCACTTTTCACGAGTAAGCCATTTTCAATATCAATTTAGTTCTAATGTATTCGCAATAATAGGGTGGGGAAGGGTATTTTATCATATTTATGATGAAAGGCTAACGTCCGAAAGATATTTGCGAATCATTAGGGAAGTGGTGGCAAACATAGTCAATGACATGCCACACCAAAACTATTATTGGTTTCAACTTGATGGAGCTCCAGCTCACTCTACTCATGCTGTATATCAAGAGTTGACCCAGCTATTTGAGGATAGGTGGATTGGTCCAAATGGACCATGTTTTTGGCCTGCTAGATCTCCGGATTTAACTCCAGTTGACTTTTTTTTATGGAGTTACATAAAAAAAGAGGTCTATGCAACACCAGTTAACTCCAGGCAAGAACTAGAGGATAGGGTGCGAAGAGCATTTGACCAAATTGAAGTTCAAATGATTGAACGTGCAACGACTGACCAGCTCCAAACAAGGTTAAATAAATGCATTGAAGTAGGCGGTGGACATATTGAGCACTTGCTGTGATTTGGTTTTAGATTTGTTTTTGTTTTCTTTGTTTGACTTATACCGTGAGATCAAAAATGTTTTCGCAATTAATAAATTTTTGGTTTTGAACTAGAAGACTTTTTTTTCCATGCCCATAACATGCTTACAAATGACTATTAATCCACTCATCCTATACTTAATCTATTATTTTTTCAGTTTTATTTGGCAAAATATCGGGCCTTCAGGCTGATCTCCCCAATAACTCAAAAACCTCTAGAGATAGGTATAGGGAATGTAATAGTGGATCGAAAGACAATTTTTTTCTGCTTCAGAAAAGGCGAAAATATACAGGGTGTTCCATTTGAAAAAATTGAGTTTCTTGCATTTGAAATGTGTATAATTGTAAATTAATTAGAGAACACCCTGTGTAATATTATTGCAAAACCTGGTGATATTAGAATAGGACAATACTTTGACTATCTCAGGAACAAATTTCAATTGTTTATCTTTTTTCGTGTCTCAGATAAAGAACTTTTAAAATTTACGTTCAAGTGCCCTAAAAATGGAAAACAGTTGAATAACTCCGAAACGGTTGACTTTGACATAATCCAACCCGGTATCTCTGTTCTTCTATTTAAATAAGCAATTCAAATTTCGAATAAAATACAGGTTGTCACATTTAAAATAACAAAGATGGCGCCTACTTCCGGTGCAACCGGAAGTTGCACGAGTTTAAAAATATTTTAACTTGAAAGATTGCGGTCAATTATGTGAGAAGGCAAAACTTCTGGAAAAAATTCGCGTTGTAAGCACAAAAACTTCTAATGTGCTAGTTACATGAAACACGGTGTATATATATTTATGAGGAGTACAAAAGTTTTTAAAGTTGGATTTGGAATATTTTTTATATAAATGAAATTTCGAAATTCGGACCGGAAGTAACACTTTCATACGTATAAGAAGGTCGTGTGGTGGCCACACCTAATTTTTTCATTATAATTTATCTACTAGACAATACTGTGTTTTCCTATTCTGGTATAAGTTAGCGTAATGAGTATTTGAATACTATTGCTACCAGTATTAATTTCTAAGAGAAATAATATTAGTAGGTACATATTTATTTGTGTTTCTGATGTATTTATAAATACGAACACATCTACACAAATAGAAATATATGTATTAATATTCGCCTCCATAAATTATTTATTTAAAACTTACGACGTGGTGCTTATATTATAGATAGACATTGCTTCCAGTCTTTTATTATTAATGCTTTGATAATCATCTTGCTACCTTGAAATAAATTTGCATTACAAGCGAATCAATTTACACAATAAATAACTGTTTCATCAAACAAAATTTAATCAAAACATCATCCCTAAAACAATATGAACAGAATTTAATAACAAAGATTAGCAGCTTTCAAAATTAAATAAGTCATGTTTAGGGTAAATAGGTATTCATTCACTTTGTATTAGTGTGCTTTAAAATAACCATAATTCCATTGAATTATTAACTCAAATAGTATTTTATAAAAGATGATATAGTCATTTACTAAAATGTTTATAATCATAAATAATAGTTATTCAATTGTATAAAGTGAAATAAAAATATTACTAATAATTCAAAATGTAGTGTCCTTGGATGTTTTCTTTTTAATGGATTTACAACATAATAACTCCTCGGCTGTACGGGTAGAAAATATTTAGTTAAGTACTGTGACATTCTACATAAAAGGGAAAAAAATAACAAGTCTACGTTGGTACGGTAGAATATTTTAATTTTGTTCTACAATTGTACATACCCAATTGCAAATACTCTGCAAATATTATTTTTTTCCTTTGACATGATTTCCTATATTTCCCTGAATAATTTAGTTTGAAATGTAGACGACATAAAACTATACGAAGCAATCTAATATATGCTGGTTAATCTTTTCAATTAATAGATGCTGAAGGTGATGTAGAAAAGGAAAAAATTAATAAATGATGTTATTCATTAAACAAACTAGAACGACGTTTGCAACTTCATAAACAAGAAAAAACTATGTGTAAACACTAACTATAGTTTCCCTATTTTCTTCAAAGGAAAATGAAAGAAAACTAAATTTGGAATAGTTAACTAATTGTTTTTGAATGAGTTTATTTTATTTTCAACTAATGTTAGATATTTTTCCTTTTAGATATTATTCTTTCGTTGTTTTATTACACCATAGATTTGCATATGTTCCGAGTGTAAAGTAGTAGTAGTAAAAAATAAACAATAGTTAGAACGCACAGGAAATTTGCCTGATTGGCAGTACGGTTTCAGTGGAGGATGACAGACATCCCACGCTATCAATCCATCCTGGCTATTCATATTGCAGGAAATGAAAGGGGGAAATATGGACGAATTTCTAATAGCCATAACAGTTTCTTACCCCTCGCAGAGGGAAGTAATAATAGTAGTTGAAGGGATGACCATAAGCAGTAAGCGTAAACAGTAGTGTGCGCCAAGTGTCTGTGTTGGGACCGGCACTCTGGAATATCTTGTATGGCGGTCTCTTGAGGGTGGCCCGTGATGATTGTGCGGAGCTTCTTGGCTTTGCGGATGATATCGCCCTGATAGTGATGGCAGCGAATGAGCAAATCTTGATGAATACAGCCAAAACAACCATCTTAAGAATTACAAAGTGGGTGGGCAACAGGAATTTACATCTGGTGTCAGAGAAGATGCAGGCTGTGTACCTAACCACCAAGAGGAAAATATCTGCGATACAATTCCATATTTAGGGTACTACGGGAAACTATGTACTTGGGTGTTTGACTGGACACGAAGTGTACATATGCTGCCCATATCAACCATATAGTAAAAAAAGCTGAGAGGATCATTGAGGCGCTTTCTGGTCTTATGCTCAATATCGGAAGCCCTGCAGGTTCGAAACGGAAGATACTGTCTAAGTGTGGTACACTCTATAGTACTTTACGCGGCACCCGTTTGGCACAAACAATAAGAACAAAAGTTGGTTAGGAACCTCACACGAATATAGAGGCTGTCGGGCATCAGGGTTATTGGCAGAGGGGATAGGAGTAATCACGGGGGTACCACCGGAAGAGCCTCTAATTGAAGAAAGACGTGATAGATATGGAGGAATATCTATATATCTATATTCATAGCTTGGTGCACAAGCCATTTCGTGTGGTATTGTTTCTGATTGCAATATTTTTGTTTTGTTTTGATAACCTGTATACTTCCTAAGTCAATCCACATGATATTTATAAAATGGAAAGCATATAAAATACGAAAATGCTAGCTAACATCATACACAATCTTTATAGTAATTTTTGTCCTCAAAACTTAACTCTCAGTAGAGTTTTAGTCAATTTTAGTGACGTCATCATCATCTCGTTTAAGGTTATTGTTCTAATTATGAATGACAAATATACTTAAAGTAATAAATATTGTCAATATTGAATATAAATGCTTTTAGTTATAATATTAATCACAATGACGTAGATGAAAAACATCTTAAAATTATTTCACTGTGTTAAATATTTCGTGAATATATTTTTTATTAAAATTCTGATTAGTGAAACTTAGGTAATTTAGATGTACAATTTGTATAATATGAGTATCAAATCAGGACACCATAATTTGCGAAATTTACCGCTATAATGTTAAATTCGAGATCTTTATAGTCGGTGTACATATACATAAACCGAAGGTATAAAATGTGAAATTCCCATTGGTGGGATAATATATCGCAGGAGAAACTGTATAATTAGAGTAAATTTGTATACTATAAGGAAGGCGTTGTGTTTAAAGGCTCGCTATCTATGTTTCCAACACGATGGTTCTCTATTCAGTAAGCTTGATGAGATCATAGTTCGTTATATTACTAAGAAGGAACATCCTGTGCTGTTTAGATTGTTTTAGCTTTGCACATGAATGATTTAAATCAGAATGATGAAGTATACACTGGAAAAATTTTAATATACGTGAATAAATAATTACTAAAATTACATTAACTTTACGTCACTTAGATAACTAGCTATTGCATTTAACAAGCTGTTACCTTAATTACTTTTAAATCATTGCCGCTACGCCAATATTATTGGTACTTTTAATACATTTCTTATATATACCTATGCATATAGACAATATGTGAAATCAGTTAATACCCGAAAAAATGTTCAGTACTAGTTATCAGGAAGCATTTAGAATTGTACAGTAATTGTCACACATGAACATGCTTTTGTGCGGCATTTCTTGTTGTAACCACAAAGCACACATCTTTTCGAGGATCCATTAGTTTGACATGATACAACTCTGAAATTTCGGAATCAGTTTCAACTTCTTCTATCTTAAAAATGATGACTGAAATTTAAATTTTGTTTTGGGCACATGGTATATACAAGGTTCCGTTTTTGGCTCCTAACTTATTGAATTCTTCATCGGTGACATTACATTTCTAGGGGCTGTTGCCTTTCTGTCATCGTCAGGAATTCTCACCAGAACATTGTCGCCTATAATCGCCGCTTTAAATTTTATGTAAATAGCATTGATTCTGCTTGAATCTCTAGACCTCTTATGGAGTTTACTCGATTTATACTAATATCGTTTTTTCGTCGACAAGGTCAACAAATTATTTCCATTGAAAATTAGTCTGATTACAGCCGAAACTGGTCTAAAAAACTAAGGGATATAGCTATTGTACACATTTGGTTGTAGACATATTTAAACAATTTATGGTCATATTCAATAAAAATCAAACGAATAAACATCCGTGGGTTATCAGTAAAAACTAAATGAAGAATATTCTGCGTTGAACAAAACGAGCAACTCCATTAGAAATGATTTTCTGTGTTTGCGATCACTGTTTGAACTTTTTTTGCAGAGCTCAGAATTCTAAAATGTAATAGCTCCTGATTAATATTGTCCTATGCCATGGTCTATGCAGTTAAGAGCTGGCGATTTTGCAGATAGTGGTAAATGCTCAGTGTTATTTAAAGCCAATTGATTCAACACAATTCTGACTGCATGAAGACCTGGGCATGAAGGAATTTTCTCAAAATGATCATTATTTACCTGGAAATTTGGAATATCCTTCACTTTATTCGATCAGTTTATATGCAGACTACCATTGTAACGCGTACATTTTAAGGAGTGAATTACTTAATCATCACGGACGACGCATGTTTGGTGATTATTGGCCTCAAGTTGCACTGCAACAAAGTCTTTCAGTAGATAAAGATCTTTGGTAGTATCTTTACCAAAAGATCTTTATCTACTTCTTGAGTCTCAGAATCAACTTGCTGTATGTTATATATTGTATGTTGATGCTCATTCTCTTGAAATACAGTTTCTTGATGCACAGTGTCTTGGTTCAGAAACTCTTCGCCCGTAACATCAGTTTCCACCTTGAATGAGATTAATCACACTTTCGAATTCATCTCCTATACTACTTCTTTTGGGGGATCACGTTTTTTAAGGCAAGTCTTTTGGGAAATTCTAAACATGCCCTCATAAGGCGATTGCTTGCTTCCACTGTGATAGTTTCTGTTTTTCTTTGCTTGCACAAACCTAAGCCCACCTGCCAATCTTTTTGAATTCTCATTTAATATCCAACAAATTAATGCATCTCTCACATCTTGATTACATCTCTCCACCGAGCCTAGGCTTGAAGAATGACGTAGTTTGCCGTGTATAATTTTAATTCTGCCCATTTAATCTGCAAATTTTTAATCACAGATTTCGAAAATTCTCTCCAGTTATTGGATAGTAGAATAAATGGGGCACCGAACAAACAAAAAATGTCAATGCGATTATCAGCAGTCTTAAAGACAGTTTTGGTTCTAAGAAGATGTAGGACATAATATTTAGTCAAGTGATCTTGATAATTCAATATAAATTGGTATCTTCCATCAGACTCAGACTGTATATCGATAAGCTCCAATTGGCATCTGGAATTCATGTGATTAGAAATGACTGGCTTGAACATCAACCCTTTCCTTGTTGAGTTTTTCTTCAATTCACAAACCTCAGACAATTTTAAGTACAAGTCAATTACTTCTCTTGTTGTGTGGCATATTTTCTTCGCACCTCCTTAATCATACCTTAAGATTAATTATATCAAATAAGCTTAAGCAAGTAATTCTGTTTAAATCTCGCACCTTTATGTCGTTTGTGCCCCATAGAAAAATGATCTGTACTGATAATGTTAAATAATGTACCAGACGCCACATGGTAGATACCTTATAACATTTTCTTCAGAACGGGCATTTTATCGATCTATTAATTTTTGATTATTTCCCATGGTGATAATATCGTATCTTTTTATGTGTATATATTATTTTATTGTTAACGGTTTCCTTTCTGCTTTTAATGTCGCTAATTTCATTTGAAAGTATTGCAAATTTATTAGACAGCTTATTGATGGTTGATATCCCTATTATTGTACTTGGTGACTTTAATATGGATCCTGACAGAGATTATATTCAATACCAAATATTGAGAAACATTTTGCAGACTACAACCTTCACAATATTGTAGGTACACCAACTCGTGCGGATTACATGCTTGACCATTTCTTCATCAATCATAATAGAAGTCATACAAAAATATTAGTTGTAGACAATCATATACAGAACAGTGTTGGTAAACGTTCCTCAACTATTTAGTGCTCTTAATGGATGTCCCATAGTTTACAGAAGGAAATTTAACAAGGAGAATTTGGATCGCTTTGCTTCTGACTTGATGTCTGAAGACTGGAGTGGTGTGTATGATCATTCCAATATTCAGGAATATTTTGATAGATTTATTAGTATTTTTATGTATTATTTTAATCTGCACTTTCCCATACAAAGATCGCGGGTCGTACACGCAAATAAGCGTTGGGTTAATAGAGACATGATTGCATCGTCGGGCGAACTGAGATCTTTATATTACCTTCAGCTAAAATATCCGGTACTAAAAGATTCATATAAAAAAGCTAAGATTGAACACCAACATTCGGTAGATCGTACAAAGCGGATATTTTATCAAAATAAAATACTTCGTTCTGAAAACCCACACAAAACAGCTTGGTCTGTTATTAAAGAATTATCAAACGCTGTACCTGATCGATCCAACTATGAATTAAAAAAAAACAACAAATTACTTTCCAACCCTAACATAATGGTTCAGCATTTTAATGAATACTTCGTATGTGCCCCTTTAAATAATATCTCAAACCAGTTAACATACAATACTACTAATAATAACTCTACTCCTCACAGAGTAAACAAAACCATCTTCTTAGTGCAAATATCTTTCCACGACTTTCCTATATCATATAAAATAAATTAAAAAATTCTCATTCATCTCGTCCTGATGAAATTCCACCATTTGTGATCAGGGCTATTTATACTTCTATTATACCTGTCTATCATACCTCATTAATATGTCTCTCCAACAAGGGAAATTCCCACATATTTTAAAAACAACTAAATTAGTTGCCATTCATAAGGGTGGGGGGGGGGGGATAAATCATCTGTGGGAAATTACAGGCCGATTGCACTTACATCCTGTTTTTCAAAAATATTTGAATATTGCTTCTTAGATAGCAGGAAAGGGCATTCAATTTACACTGTTGCAATGTTTCTCGATTTAAGCAAGGCTTTCGACTGTGTGGACCACAGTCTTTTGATAAACAAGGTTGAAATATTGGGGATTAGAGGTGTTGCTCTCCATTGGATCAAATCTTCCCTCGTGGGTAGGAGGCAATATGTTAATATTACCTATCGCAATTCTAACAGAATAAGTAATGGTGCCTCTGAGATGATGACGAGTGGCAGAGGTGTGCCTCAGGGTTCAGTACTGTGACCAATGCTGTTTCTGTTTTATGCTCTATTGTGAGACGGTAAAAGCGAAACAGAACTCTTTTTGTTATTTGTGTAGATCTTTAAAAGCAGTTTTGACTCAACAGCAGCTGATGGGCTTGTACCATGCTTACATTGCAAGCAGATTGATGTACGATATAGGGTTTTGGGGTACATCGGTATTGGCCGGTGATATTTTTATATGTAAAAAGAAGATTGTACGAACTATAGCTGATATAGGGCCCTCACACTCTGCTAAATCTTCTTTTATTGGTCTGGATATCATGACTCTGCCATGCACCTTAATAGAAGACCTGGCAAATCGTGTACATAACAATAAAAATAATTATACAGTAAACCGTGATTTGCATGGTATCAATACGAGATCTGGGGATGATTTTGCAATACCTAAATCCAGATTGAAATTACACCAGTACTCTCCCCAGGTACTCGCATGAAAAATTTATAATAAATTACCTTCAAATATCAAGCATCTGTTGCCCAAACACTTTAAATATCAACTTCACCGAATTTTGTCTGTGAATGCTTTTTACTTCCTACAGGAGTTTTTAGATTTTCATTTTAAACTTTAATTTTACATACTATATTTACATGTAGCTGGTTTTAAGCTATAAACTTTTATTAACACCAACAATAAGATTTAGCCTTTATATTGAGTGTTTTTTTATATTTGTGTTTTGTGCTTTTTATCTTACTTATATTTTGTTACATGACTTGTCCAATATACCTTTGTATAACTTGTGGATCAATAAACTATTCTATTCTTCTAAGAACTTGGTTTAACATTAGTACCACTTACAAGATTATTAAGCTCTTGATCAAATACTTCTTTAAGGGACGAACATATATATCCTTCAGAGTTTATTTTTTATGGTTTTTTTACATGTATACGCAAACATTTCTTAACTAAAACAAAGTATGTGTTATAATTATTTATGTATTTCACTCACCTATTTTACGGAATTACATCCATCTAAAACGAAAAGAAAATTAGTTAGTATTTCATTTAGTGAAAGATTACATTAATCAATTAATTAAATGAAAGCAATTTGTTTATAGTATTAAAGTAGATAATGGCACAACGAACGGACTATACAGGGTGAGTCATTAGTAGCCGCTTCTTCGATTGCTCTTTTGTGTTTTAAATAAAAGAAAAAACAATTAGTGGAAGATCCATGGTTGCTTGTGGCGCATATTGTAAAAATACTTTGAGCTCTGGCGCACTTCCGGTTTTACCGTAAGTGCACGGAGCTTAATTTTTTTAAATGACTCACCCTATATATTTTTGGATTTTCTTGTACTGCTTTAAATTGTCTCTTCGACTGTCTTTTCTTTTTCAAAATTGAGCCAATAGTTTTTGAGTTATTAATTTTTTTTGAAAATATTTGACCACAACACGTGTTCAGAAAAAAGTCATTTGCACATTGTTTTTAAAAGCAAAATCATTAACTTTGGTGGTGCTTGTAGCCAAGAAAATTCTGCATCATTTGGTAAAGTTGCACTCGACAATACCTCGAAAAACTTTGTTTTTTCAAAGCCTACTTTCTGAAATTTTCACATACCAAAAACTATTTTTTTTTAAATGGAACACCCAGTATTTTATTGAGACATTTTGTTCCTTTTTTTATTCACTTTCATTTTTGTTAACAATGTCCTTTACCTATCTTTTGTAATTTCTGAGATAATCACTATAGGATCTATTAACGGTCAATTAAAGAACTACGAGCGCTGTTGTTCTATGCACCAAAATATTCGTTCAACCAATGGAAGGCAGGGATGGTGCCCAACTTTCTTAGTCGACTGTCAAACAAAGTAAATGTTATATCCAACTATCCCAAAAGTAATAATTTTATAGAATGAAGAGCATCGCATTTCATTTTTTTAATTCCGGCAACGTCCAGTTGCAATATTTCATTTTTGACACTGTTGGTTAACATCGAAATAAAATAAAGGTTATGTTTAGTGACATATTTGAAGATGTCTTCAAAAGGTTTTGAAAATCCGTCCGTAGATAGCGAAGATACTCTTCTCCATTAACATTTTCATCAAAGAAATAAGGTCCAATTATGTAACTACCGACTATTCCTCCCCACAGTTTTAATGACCAACGATTTTGCAAGTTTACAGAAGTGATAAAGTGGGTGATTTAATGTGTTATAATAACGGAAATTGTGACGATGAACGTATTCACTTTAATAAAAGGTGGCTTCGTTGGTAAACAACAAAAAATTGAGAAAGCCAGGATAATTTATCTGCTGTCAATTGACAAAAATGTAAGCGATTCTGAAAATTTCTTTCATCTAACCCTGTGTATAAATATGCTACGGGTGAATTTCATATTTCCTAATTATTCTGGATTCTCAAATTTGACTTACATCTAACTGACGACTAATTTTCGTAGTACTAGTATGGGGGGGGGGGGGTGTTCGACTACACTCGCAAGCACCATAAACGTCAGTTATTGCTTTTTCCGCTCTTTCTTTCATATTCAATGCTTTCTTTCACTCAAACCGTCCACTTTATATTTTCGAAGGTTTCTGGCTTCGGTTGAATTCTATAAGGGATCGCTGTGCAAAAAGTCTGGATGCTAGCAAAGAGTTTCTTTCAGATTCACCCAAAACGTCAATCATATCTATTAACTCTTCATAAGAATAATTCATTTGGATGATAACTAATAGCGATGCTTTTATAAGTTTGAAATAAATGTATAGCGACGTTCTTCAACAGTTGACTCAGGCAGTCAGCCGCATTCCAGCCTTTATTGGACGAATATTTGGGTGCATAGAACAGCGCCCGTAGTTCTTTAATTGACCGCTAATTGCTCCTATAGTGATTATCTCAAAAATTACAAAAGATAGGTATAGGACATTGTTAACAAAAATGAAAGAGAATAAAAAAAGGAACAAAATGACTTAATAAAATACTGGGTGTTCTATTTAAAAAAAATAAGTTTTTGGTACGTGAAAATTTCAGGAAGTAGGCTTTGAAGAAACAAAGTTTTTTGAGGTATTGTCGAATGCAACTTAAGCAAATGATGTAGAATTTTTTTGGCTACAAGAACCACCAAACTTAATGTTTTTGCTTTTAAAAACAATGTGAAAATGATGTTTTTCTGAACACGTGTTTTGGTCAAATATTTTCAAAAAAAATTAATAACTCAAAAACTATTGGCTCAATTTTGAAAAAGAAAAAACAGTCGAACAGACATTTAAAGCAGTACAAGAAAATCCAAAAATATATAGGGTGAGTCATTTAAAAAAATTAAGTTCCGTGCATTACCGGTGAAACCGGAAGTGCGCCAAAGCTTAAAGTATTTTTACAATATGCGTCACAAGCAACCATGGATCTTCCACTAATTGTTTTTTCTTGTATTTTAAATACAAAAGAGCAATCAAGGAAGCGGCTACTAATGACTCACCCTGTATAAATTAGTCTAACCAGATTTTGGCAATAATTAATTTAAATAGAAATACACCTGGAGGATAATGTTTATTTCATGGAGATTTCTAGATTTAGCATTTTCTACTCATGTTCTTTCCACCTTGAAATCGAGATATCTGGTACGTCGAAAATTTCAACTGGGTATTAAGTGTTAGACTATTTTTAGAAAACCCTTAAATTTTTGTTTGGAATTCCGATTACTAGCTTTTAGGTTTTAAAAAATTATACTTACTTGGAATTAGTAAGTAATATATTTGTATAACGTGCAGTGTAAATGTAAATGGATTTTGTATATGTCAATAAATACAGTGCTCTACCTAAAATATATACCTGAAGTCTGGAGGCTGAAATTGTAAACTTATTTGTGGATGTATATAGGGGTAAAATAAATATATTATTATAGCATGTCCTATGGTCATCTTTCTTGCATTTAGGTAGACGCCCAAATTAAGTCTTTCACTACATAAGGACGTATTCTATAAAATAATACTATAATGCTATTGCATTAACACATTGTTTTTCATCTTAGGATATAATTTATTTTTACTAGTCTTAGCTGTTTTACACTAACAATTAAAATTGGAATTTCATTGTTCGCGACGAATAAAGTATGATTTTTTAGAGTAAGTAAATTTCTTTTAATCAAAAATTAATCCAAATCCAGCTCTGAATACTTTTGTACTCTTGATAAATATACCGGGGTGGCTTTTAAGCTCTGCCATCGGCCATATCTCGGCAACTGTTTATCGTACAACCTGGCGGAAAAAACCTAGATAGTAAACTGGACCACGGAAATTTCAACAAAAATATTTTTAAGTTTCCAAAATGATCGCAAGGGGGCGCAATTCTTATTTAAATTAATTAAAAATTCGATAATTTTTCATTAAATTCTAGATTAAGATAGATTACGACTTTTACTAGCAACATTTTCAGACGTTTTTATACAATTTTCATTTGAAATTCTTTGATATAACTCCCATACAAGGGGATGGTGGAATATTATGATATTAAAAATATACGGTTCCATTTAAAACTTTAAAGAAAACACAAGTAATATACATAAATTGAGAACAGCGCCCCCTGTTATTTTTTTGATAACCACATAACTTCGTACTACATATCTTATTCAAAAAAATTTCTATCTAATCAGCCCAGAAACAATAAAATCTGTTGAGGCAAACCGAAATTATACCTACTTTTGTACGCAGACATAACCCCCTCCACCCTTCCCTTCATATGAGACTTAGATCAAAAAGTTTCAAATGAAAATTGCATAAAAACGTCTGAAAATGTTGGTAGTAAAAATTTTAATCTACCTTAATACAGAATTTAATGAAAAATTATCGAATTTTTAATTGATATTGCGATCAGTTTGAAAACTTAAAAATATTTTTGTTGAAATTCTCGTGGTCCATTTTATTATCAATATTTCTTCCGCTAGGTTGTACGGTAAACGATTGCCGAGATATGGCCAGCGGCCGATCTTAAACAGACACCCGGTATATATAAAATTCATAATTTACGAACTATTTATAAAAAATCGCTATGTGATAAAAGTGTTACTTCCGGTCCGCATTTTGAAAATTTGTTTACACAAAAAGTATTGAAAATAAATCTTTAAATATAATATTGTATCTGTCTAGAAAGCGTGACTTGCGATCTATTCGCAGAAAACTGATTTTTGATAAGAGTAAAAGACCTACTTCCTGTAGGAATTTCGAAAAACATTTTTAATAAACTGTTTCTGAAATTCACTTTTGTGTACATTTTAATTCGTTGTTTAAACTTAGTAGTTGACGAAATATTGGAAGAAGTCGAACTTTTTCACAACTACTACTTCCAGTATACCAATTTTACTGAAATTCTAATCAGATCTCAAGAGGGAAATTATACTCGTAAATATAGAATTCGAAATTTATAGCTTTAGCTGTTTGACCGCTATCGTCGTCACACATACACACACTGACGCGCACACAGAGGGACATTTTTTTAAAAATGACTCTTCATGTATCAGGGGACATTAAAAGGTAGATATCTTCAAAAATCTCGAAGTCAAAAATGTTTCACATCAGAATACTTTCTTATACTACGTATAAGAAAGTAACAGTAGTTCATCCCATCCTCCGTTTTTTTTAATATTATCATTGAAGTGCTATTTTGTACAGATGTATATCCTAAATATAATATTCATGCATAGAAACATTAAGTAAAAGATGCTAGAGTAAGGAGCTATAAAGTATGGAGCGTGAAAATTTAGCAGTTGATGTAAAGTGTAGAGTGGATGTAGTTGTAATATATCCCTATTGTATAAGAAGCTATTGTATTCACTCACTATTGTATGTGCGTCTAAAATTAAGACAATGCAAACTAACATTCGACAAAAGCAAAGTCTGATATTTCCGGGTAATATCCATCTAATCGAAAAGA
Source organism: Amphimallon solstitiale (assembly GCA_963170755.1). Classification (NCBI taxonomy): domain Eukaryota; kingdom Metazoa; phylum Arthropoda; class Insecta; order Coleoptera; family Scarabaeidae; genus Amphimallon; species Amphimallon solstitiale. The sequence goes on along the minus strand of OY720684.1, from coordinate 47,641,955 downwards.
TATGATGTAGGCACAACGTCGCTTTATCAATTCTTTTTATACGATCATTTGCTACAGAAACAATATAATGTGGATTATTTATTTCTCTCACTCATCGGCCATTGGGTGCATGCTGTAGTAGAAAACGATGACCTGGTTCCAACCCTGAAGCTGAGAAATGATATTCAACGAAAGACGTGGAAATTTACAATTATACTAATGACTATTTCTATAGGAGGGTAATATTACAATTTGCATTACGCGTCTTAAAAATTAATTTGTTTCTAAATATTTGCTATTTACTTTGTCTTTTGTAACGACAAAGTCTTTCTTTTATTCAAGACTACAGCAATAAAACAAAAGAATTTTTCCCTTTGCCAGCTACCTACGATAGAATAATTCACACAATTACCTACTTTTTTGATTTCTTATTTACATTATTAGGTATATAATATTTCCCTTTATTAGTAAAGCTTCACTAATTCCATGTTTTCAATGATTGCCCCTGGTAGTTCCATCGATGCACAGGTAAGTCCACCTGTAAGGTCCCCTATTTGTTCGTTGTTGTGGTTGGATTTACCTACCTATCATTTTGATCTAGGTAATGTGAGCAGTCTATTACGATTTAAAATTAATATCCCACAATTGAGTCGTAATTTGGCGCTTAACCGAAAATTTATGTTAGATTTAATAGTGTTCTTACTTGTTAAACTTACTACAACACGGTACTAATAATTTAATTGGCGACTAAGCCTAGTTGCCTATTAAGAATATATTAATAGAAACATTTTTAATAGTGACTTAGTAACTCTGCCTATTAATAATGCTGAAAAACATATGTACTTATGTATGTATGTATGTACGTATACTTTATTTTTGTAATTTAACCATTACAGAAAATTGTCATAGTGTTTTTTACAAGTCACAAAGACTATAGTTAATATAATAGATAAAATTAATTAATATAATAGATAAAATATATGTGTGTATATATATTAAAATGTATAAGACACTACTACAAATATTAGACAAACAACACCTATATACATATATGAATTAGACTAGTCTATTTAAAATTCCCCTATGGTATAACACTCTCGCTCTAACAGTAACTTTTTTACTTCTTTTTTAAATCTTCTGGGTCGTAATTTTCTTATGTCGCTCGGAATACGGTTATATAATTTAGCTCCCCAATAATCCATTGATTTTTGCGTGCATGTTAATCTGTGGTATGGTATTCGAATATCATCCCTGCTGCGCGTTTGATGTTCGTGGAGTTGGCCATTATTTGGGAAAATATATTTCTTGCTGTGCACGTATGTGACGACGGACAAGATGTAAACTGACGGCAGTGTAAGAATTTTTGCTGATGTAAAATGTGTCCTGCAACTTTGATTAATTTCTAGGTCAAGAAGGAACCTGATAGCGCATTTTTGCAGGACAAATATTCTACTTGCCTCCGTCGCTATTCCCCAGAAGAGCACTCCATAACTCATAAGAGAGTGAAAGTAGGCGAAATATGCAGTTTTGGCAGCTTCGTAGGTTGCCACGTGTTTCACCCTCTTTATAGCATATGGTGCTGATGATAACTTGGTTGCTAAGCTATCAATATGCTGTCGCCATTTCATATTAGTGTCCATAGTGATCCCCAAGAATTTGGCTTCAGATGGTATACCAGTTGTTGTGAATGTCAGAATTTGCGTCTTATTAAGGTTGACTTTTAGCTTGTTTGCTGCGAACCAGTTATTGGCTTCTCTTATAACATTTTCTGATGTCTGCTTAAGAGTCTTGCAACCATTCGCTTTTGTAAGTAGAGATGTATCATCTGCATATAGGCAAATTTCAGCTCTGTCAACGTTTGATGGAAGGTCGTTAAAGTATAATATAAACAACAGTGGGCCAAGAATTGAACCCTGTGGAACTCCACATGTTGTTTTCCTAAATGTTGATTGTGATTTGTTCCATTCAGTTAACTGGATTCTATCACTGAGGCAGGACTTTAATAAGTTGAACGGTTCGCCTCTTATTCCGTAGTAGTTTAGTTTACTCAGTAGGATGTCATGATTCACTGAGTCGAAGGCTTTTGTTAAGTCTAGTATATTCATTTCCGCCCACATACCAGAATCAAAAGCTTGGTATATGTGCTTGACCATATGTGCGATTCCACTAGACGTTGAGCGTTCTTTTCTGTAGCCATCTTGTTCAGGTGACAGATATTTATTACTTTCTAAATAATTAATTAGCCTTGTGAAAATAGCCCGCTCAAATACCTTCGAGATCGTTGGTAAGATGCTGATGGGGCGATAATTTTCACATTTATTTATGTCGTCTTTTTTAAATATTGGTAAAACTTTTCCTACTTTAAGTATCCTTGGGAACACTCCTTCTTCTAGGCATTTGTTAAAGATATCTGCCAAGGGTGTGCTTAATTCCTGACTTAATTGTCTCAACAAGTTAGTTGAGATTTCGTATATATCTGTTGTGTGTTTGTCCTTAAGTTGACTTTTAATTTTCTGAACTTCCATAGCAGTAACAGGAGAAAAGAAGAGCGATTGTGTGTTATCCAAGTTAAGGTTTCGTAGGAAATCTTCAGAAGAATACGATGATTGTATAGTATTTGCTGTATATTCGCCTATTTCGCAAAAATAATCATTTAATTCATCGACTAACAAATTGGATTCAGCTACTTGTTTGCCTGAGCCAATGACTCTTGTTTCGCTGTTAATCACCGTCCATATTGCTTTGACTGTGTTACTTGATCTTTCAATATAAGTTGCATTAGACTTTTGTTTGAGTTTTTTTATTTTCAACAAGTGCTTTTTCTTCAATTGACGATAGATACTGTAAGACTCCTCGTTTTTGGATACTTTCGCTACAGTTGCCCAAGCGTCTAAAGCATTTCTTAACTCAATAATTTCACCATTTGCCTCATATTTGCATTTGATTTATTTCTAATTTTTACTTTTGTCTCAGGGAAACAGCTGTTGAACAATGTCATGAAGCTATCGTGAAAACTTTTAAATAGACTGTCAGCGTCATATGATATGTGAGACAATTCAAGTTTTGTCTCTAGTGAATTTTTGAAAGTATTGATACTTAATTGGATAAGAAGAAATCCAGGCGTAAAATTTATTCAATACTTCTTAATAGAAACATTATTATTTTATTTGTATTATATTTAAGAAAAAAATCTATAAAATTTGTGTTTATTTTTTTAAATTACCTATTGTTAATATACCTATTTAGAGTTACAAAACGTTGTACACAAAAGGAATCATTGAAATGGAACTTTTATCAGAAACGTAGAAGCGACAGCTTTGTTCTTTTATATTGTGTTGTTTTCGAATTTACTTCATAGTTCCCATGCGAAAATGTTATTTTATTTATTCAGACTTATCTTTCGATTGATCATTTTTGATGCGTATATAACATCTGATAAGAACAACTCCCGAAAAATGATAAATTGTATAGGTGTACAGATGTGACATGATATTGATAAATTGCACAGTAAAATGAGTGAGTGCATTATAAAAAATATAACATTTTAACTTGTCACAAACGTGTGTATATATACCGAGTAAGGTTACGTATTTACCGCGCCTGGGCTACACTTTTTACATTTTCTAGACGGCCAATTTTCTTGAAAGCATCTGAAACGTTACAGGTATCACACAGACGGAGATGTAGTTGATCCTTTAAAAATGTAGTGCCGGGACCGGAATACGTGAATAGGATTTCTCTTTCTATCGCAGGCACGTTTATCGGGAACAAACGAGCGAGATAGGGTCACCTGAACCTATGATACACATAGAAACAAACTTACCTACCTTACTTAATAATTATTATATAGATCGATACAGATTCTCTATTTAAAAATATTGCAATTGCGTCCAAGTTTTATTTTATAATTTTACATGAAATTGAGGACTTCTGGGAAAACGTCTATGTATTAAGACGTATCAATTACTCTATTGCTTCTAAGTACCACCTCTATGTATATAATGTATGTACGGTATTCGCTGGATTAGAAAAGGATGCAAAATGAAATGTTATTCCCTTTTTACCTTCGGATAGAAATTATGTAGATTCTTGCTATTTATAGAGATCGCATATGTTAAATTTTATTCCATCTGTTTATTTCATAGTTTTAAACTGAGTGACTATGCCGAATGATAGTGGAGTCGTACTGGTCGGTTAGTTCGTCTGCAATTCGCTTCAGTTTAGTAGGGTAGTAAATATACAGGTTCGGTCTGTTTTTACCTTGCATGCGAACTAACAGTCCATGTATTGAAACGAACGTTGTTGCCAATATTTATACACATGTGGGCAAGTACGGTTCGACGCTAGACGACAGGCCGATACGATCACTACGATCATAAGATTCCAATATAATGCATGTGCGCATGTTGCAGGGGTTGCTATCTTCAGTTTTAGGTATTATTCCCATTCGTAATATTCTTAAAAAAGTATCTTAAGTTAATATTATAAGAATTCCTTCAGATTTATTATTTTTATGATTGAATTTAATTTGGTTTTGCTGAAGGTCTACTTGTCGGCTCTCGTATGTATATCTGTTAGGTAGGTACGGTTTGGCAACTCCTTTCGTGTTATGTAAGGGAAGCCGCATGCAAGATAATCGTAGGCCAAACGTGTATGTAGAAATGTAATGGGGAAATGTGCAATATTAATTTCACCATGAATACGTTATACTTGAACACCAATATACTATATAAATTGTCTTGTTAAAATCGAAAATTTGTTAAAGAGATAGAAAGCACGATGAAATAAAAACTAATTTGAAAATGAACAGGAAAATGCAACTTAGAATATTCAATATTGGTGACATTTCCTGGTATAAGGGACAGGTACGTCTTACATACTGCTGTGGTACGCAATCTAATAAAAATTTGTATATAAATGTAAGATTTGTATAATTAATATTTTCTTACTGAAATGTTACTGGTATAGGCACACTGCGAAATATATTTTTAGTGCAAATTAAAGACACTCTGTATATAGCAGTATACATGAGAAAACTTATAAATATGTTTAATATGTGCGCTTATATGTTTTAGTAGTGCTTAAACATTTTGACATTTCAACATTCTACTCTGTATAAATAATTATTTATGCTAGGATGTTGAAATAGATCACCCAATATACTTTATAAATAACGTTACATGTATTCTAACTCATTATGTAATATGATAATTTGAATTTTTTAAATACCCATGATGATATAATATCGTGTACCTAATACGGTTTGCCTATCAGACAGGTGCAATCTATACGCACATATGTATCCACATGAGTTAAAACTTATATATTAGTTATTAGAAAGGAATCTCTACTATTTATATAATTGCCTTTATTCATTTAATAATGTGTATCACATTCATAATGATAGCGTATGTTAACTTTCCGTTTTGTTCGCTGACTGTTCGGTGGTATACCTAAATGTGTTTATTTCAATTATTAAATCATGCTAAAAGGAATACCATACCGATATAACCCTTTAAATATCGTAAATATGACTCTATATGATGGTGTACATTTAAATATATGGGAAACCAAATGTAGTTTGTTGTCAAACAATGGATACTAAAACAAATACGACATTAATTTTCATCCTAACATTTTGACAGTAAATGTTATTTACGACTAGACTAGGACGGTATGGCATCTAGTGAATGAAAGTGAACCAAAAGTAGTTAGAAAATTGGCTTACAACGTATCTGTTTTGAGAGAGAAACTGCACTTCATTAATACAATTCCCAATTATTGGTCTTAAAATTATATCTGAAGTGTAACCAACTATTTCTTAAGGTCTTAATTAATGTAATTGACGCTTCCAGATAATTAATTTTCTAATTAAAAAGTTAATAAACATAATTTGCGAATCTATCTGTACACACATTTTTGCAATTGGGACATAAAATATTTGTCGTAGGTATGATGCATTTGTAGTAGGATTACCGAACAGATGCAGTAGCAACATTGCATTGACGTAATAGCTTAAAAAGGCAAATTCACAACGCTTAACGCATAGCCTTAACCATAAATATTTCGACATTAGACATTATAAACAAATATGTAGTTCTAACCCCACATTTCGATGCAAGTATTCTACATTCTTCTATATAAATGTAATTATAATAGACGAAAATTAATGCAATATAGGTACGTAATATAAGCTCTGTTTAAGCAACTAGTTACTAATAATTTTGATTACTTTAGATTATTTTACGTATAATCGAAAGGAAAATGAAAAGTAAATAAAATACAAGAGCCGTCCTCTCTAGGTTTATGCGAACAAGAAATGTGATATGATAATTTGTTTGACGTTTGGAATGGTACATTATAATAAAGAAGTTTGTTTAATATTCTGTATATAGTGGCATTTGTATAACAATTTATTAAAAGCAAGCTTAAGGTAGCTAAAGTGGTGAAATCAAAGAATAATTTTCTTCTAAATAAATGCACATTTAATGAATATATAGTAATTTAATTTTAATTTTCTTCCAATTCGCTTGTAAATGGGAGAAATGGGAAGAAATAAAGAAAACGATAGGTTCGGAAATTTTAATGCAATATATACACTATTAGGAGAAAACATATTTTAAGTTTCTATGATTACTTACATGATACAAAGAAAATGTGTTTATTCATTCATCAATAGATGAATTTACATATGAAAAATAAAGTATAAGAAAGCAGTGATTTACAAAAAGAGCAAATTCAATAAAACAGCATCAACTTAGTCTCACTAATAATTAGTCGTCACTTGAAGATGTTGTAGTGGAATCATCACCTGTTATGATTAATGAGTCTTTTTGACAATCCATTAAATTATCAAGTTCCCACATTTTGTTTTCCACATTAACCACATGTTTAATTGCGTTGTTCCAATTTTCACATGAAATATTGAACACACCTTGTTGAAATAATTCCTTTACATCTTCTAGTTTGAATGATACATTGTGTCTAACAACATACCCCTTTACTTGTGCCCATATCAACTCTATCGGATTTAATTCACAATGGTATGGAGGTAGCCGCAATACCTTTCTATTTGATGCTTCAATTATCTCATCTACAGCATATTTCGCAAGGCCGGTCACATTTTCCTTAACTAATGCTAATAATTCTGCCTTCATCATGTCATCTTCATATGATATGTTTCGATTGACAAGCCATTGTTGAATTTCAGCTTTGCGGTTGTTTGCTGTAGGTGGTTTATTTATTTTGCGACTGTGATATGGTGCGTTATCCAAAATAATCACTGCACTTTCTTTCAAATTGGGCAGAATATGTTGAAGCCACTCTTCAAATCTCTCCGCATTCATGTCTTCGTGGTAATCACCTGTCTTTTTAGATTCAAAAAGTAGCAAGCCATTTTCTTCAAATCCCTCGTCAGAACCTATGTGTAATATAATTAACCTTTTCCCTTTTCCGGATGGATTTTTAAGACCTGGGGACAAACCATCTATAAATGCTTGTCTCGCAGTAAGCACTGATGTGTCTGCCCACACTTTCTTTACTGTGTGCCCAGCGTTCACCCATGTTTCGTCTAAGTAATATATCGGTGTTCCATCTTCACGATATTTTCTTATTTTACGTAAGTATTGTCTCCTCCAAGTAAAAATATAATTTTTTTCTTTTAGAATACTATAACGATTCCTCTTCTGATAACTACAAATGCAAAACTGTTTATAAAAAGAAACAAACATTTTCATTATACTTTACCGAAAGTTCAGTTCTCTTAATAATTTTCTGAGAGATGAAATTTTTAAAGTTTGGTAAATCGTCTCTTTCATTTATCACCATAAGAATTTTCTGTATAGTTGGAGGTTCGTTTTAAAAAAAAAAGGAATGAATTCGAATGCTATTCCGCATTGCATCATCAACGTTGTCCAATATGGCCTTTTTCCTATGGTATTCCTTTGGTGATTGAAATTTATGCTCAGCACTATATTCTTGCAAAACCTTGTAAACACTACGTTCTGATATTCCTGAATATAAATCACCAAAATGAGACTTTATTATTCAAAAAATAACATTAATATTTACCTGCTGCTGTTGCTGTAGTTGCAATGTTATCTATTTTCGAAGTACCTGGCTGTTCTTGTAAGGTTTTGTATATATTCAAAAACCTCTCCTTGTCCACTACTGTAAAATGTTTGGAAAGCCTCTTCTTAGGAGGTTAATTCTCCATAATGTTACGCAAAGGGGCAGACTGATACCACAGGTGATTAAACGGAGGATTGAGTTTATAGCCTACAAAGTAGATATTTCAAAATCATCTTCTGATGTTATATTTCATGCGCTTACTTACGTTTGTCACAAAAACAATGTACAGTAGTATTCAGAAATACTTTTTGTTAGATATTAAGCAAAGAAACTGAGAAAGAATAAAATAATAATAATGCAAAATTGAAACTGTCAAAACACAAGACTAAATTTATTCTATTGTGGGCGTCCTTGCAAACGAACCAATTGTAAGCGTTATTTTACGTATGACGTTTAAGTGACGCATTTCTCGTGCGCTGTTGCTATTGCATCTGTTGGGTAATCCTACTAGTTATTCCTGCAACATTTTGAAACATTAACGCGCGGATTATTTAGTCGTTCTTATTCAACATATAAAATAATTACGTATTATAGGGATTCCAAAATATCTATAAGTTTATTTCAACTTAAGAATATTAAACGCAACAAAGAAGGCAGAAAGAAATGCATTTCAACATACTCTATATAATCTAGATTATGTCAAAAATAGCTAGGGACGAAGACAGATAAACAATACTACATAAATAAAAACTGTGCACATATTTTTGTACGATATTGTATATACGTACATGTCAGATAATTTTAGTAAAGCTTTCTGTCTAAATAGAAACTCGCAGGAAAAGGCAAAAAGCCCCATCTCCCACTAACACAAGAACATATGAAAAGAAGCTCTGAATGTAGATGTTGTAGGCTTTATATAGTCACAGGACACAACTGAAATCTGCACAGCAATTACAGAGGTGAAATCTGTTACTTACTGTCTATCAAGTCCCTTCAAAACACAACACCCTCATTCTAACATTGCCTAAATATAACCTTTAATACTGGCGTACATACGGAACACATACGCATATGTATGTAGTACTATCTGTCTCTTATACTTTTATTTTAACTGCCTCCTTTCCTTTATTTACACGCCATGTTTGTGACTGTGTATCCAGAACATTAATCACGAGATTACGGTACGGTTGCTGGAAATTAAAATTATTATTAAAGTTCACTACAACTTATGTATTATATATGTACTGAGTTAATATATCTTCAAATTTAAATTAATTACTTGTATTATTCATTTATTTATACAAGTTTAAATGTACACATTATTTTATAATGCAAACATCTTATTTATATGACTAATTGAAAAGCTTCAATATTTACTGAATTTATATTTCTTCAATTCAGTGTTTTGTTCGCGCCAGGCGTCATTGAAAACACCTGCATATTAGATAGGATCGCTACCAAATTCAATTATATTGACATTCTGTATATTCTGGGCATCGACCATTGTGTTTTTCCATATAACAGATTAGATGATTAATTTTTATTTCAGTGAAAATCTGGTTGTAGACCTTAAACAAAAACATTAAATTACTAGAAGACATTATCTTAAAGAAATATATTAAATCATTTGAAAGGCATCTTAACGACTTCATTGATAAGATGTCGCAAACTAAAGGCAAAATAAAAATTAGGAAAAGCAAGAACTATATATATATATAACAAGAAAGAGAATGATATCGGGTAAATTCCGCTGTAGAGCAACGGTGTAGCCAAGGAAGAAGGTGGAATAACCTTGGAGATGTAAGCTAAACGGAAGACCATCAGGTGACAGACCACCATTTGTAGCTTCAGCTAGAAGATCGTCAAATTTGAAAACAACAACTAACGTCGCCAAGAGGAAGACGAACGCCAACCTGCGTGCCATACGAAACCCAGGAGAGATAAATCAAAAAAAGAAATAATAAGTAGTCTTCCTCGTGGCGACGTTAGTTGTTGTCTTCAAATTTGAGGATCTTCTAGCTGAAGCTACAAATGGTGGTCTGTCACCTGATGGTCTTCCGTGTATGCTTCTATCTCCAAGGTTATCCCACCTTATTCCTTGGCTACATCGTACTGACCAACTAGTCAGAAACACATGTCTACGGTTGCTCTATAGCGGAATTTACCCGTTATCATTCTCTTTCATGTTATTTAATGTATCCGCGTTATTTCTTTTTTTGATTTATCTTTCCTGGGTCTCGGATGGCACGCAGGTTGGCATTAGTCTTCCTCGTGGCGCCGTTAGTTATTGTCTTCAAATTTGAGGATCTTCTAGCCAAAGCTACAAATGGTGGTCTGTCACCTGATGGTCTTCCGTTTAGCTTACATCTCCAAGGCTATCCCACCTTACTCCTTAGCTACACCGTACTGATGACGACCAATTAGTCATAAACATGTGTCTACGGTTGCTCTACAGCGGAATTTACCCGTTATCATTCTCTTTCTTGTTATTTAATGTATCCGCTTTATTTCTTTTTTTTTTTGATTTATATATATATATATATATATATATATCGCGTGGGTTTCGCTTGTTTCGTTAACGTATTTTTCAAAAAAAGAGTAACCTTAACTGCCTTCCTCTACCTCAAATAGTACCACTAGAAACTCTATAAAAGAAACAAATTTGGTTCATCCTGTATACGTCCTGTACTTATATAAAATTCTGTCAATATAATAAACAAATATGTGTAGTAGAAGTAATAGGCACTCGAAAGCACATGTTTAAAAAATAGGTGTTTGTGTATCAGAATGTTGTTAATCTTAAAAATATGTGTCCTTTGAAATCAACCACGGTTGGATTGGCCCACAGGAATGTTCGAAAATTTCCCAAAGGATTACAGCATTTGCTATCGAAAAAACGTGTCTGTACTATTTCTTGAATTATTAAATTCAATTTGAATTTGTTATATTCACTAGTTTATAGTGTTTCAGCGCAAATATTATATGTGTTTATGTACATATATGTATTTTGGGGAACTAAATTTTTTGTAGGTAATACGAATTTGAACCCTTTAGCTCAGTAGTTAATAAGGCATACATCCAACAGTATACATACGACGATATTGTTACTATAAGTGGATTTTAGTGTACGCAGTTGTGGGATTGTATTTTTATCACAATTTAAATAAATACATATCTAAAAAATATAGTCAATTTATAAAATACTTTTTAGTTAGTCGCTGTTTAAAGAAAACTAGTCTTAGTATTGTTGAACAACGAAAAGTATAGACACTCCTGTGTTTTTATGCTTATCTCATGTGAAAGTCTGTTCCATGTCCATTTAATTATATAATCCGCAGGAAATCATTTTGCAAATACTAAACTTCATTTCAACATTAGTCTAGTGAAGAAGTGAACTGCTTTTTGCTTCAGAAGTATTTACTTAAATTCAAGTGCAATATTATTATGCTTACTGAATTTGACAAATTGTTTGTGAAATACATATTTGCTATTTTGAAATAATTGTGGTGTTTTTTTTTGTATTGGAAGTCGGTAAATTCTGATAAGGCTTCGGCTTCTTTTCTTCGAAGCTACCAAAAGTGAAAACTGTGTTTGCTGGTTGTGTTATTTCATATTGCTCATTTTATTTCTTAATCGAGCATATGGTATAGTTATCGTAGGTTTTTTCCCAAAGTCTTTCCTGTTTTACGTGATTTCCATGAATTCTGTATGTTCATCCTCTGTTATTTCTAAGTAGTGAAGTCTATACCTTTCGTTAACGTATTGATTTTACTTTCCTTTAGATATTTCAGTTTGTATGGGAGTTTGTTTTGTTCTTCTGTAGAAATCATTGTTGTGTTATATATATAGGGTCATGCATTCCTTTAGGAATTGTGACCGCTCATTTCACGTTTCTTGTGGTGAGTTACTCCACGTTTTGCCGATCTTGTCTTACTCTAAGCTATTGTTCCTCTTTGCCTTTTCAGTTACCCTCTTCCACGCTTTTCGGTCCTGGACCCTCCTTCTCTAATCCCGTACCTTTCATTTCTTAATATCTTCTCTCACTTGATCTTTCCACCTGCTTCCCGATATCCCTCGTCTTTTACTTGCGTTTGGTTTCCATGTCGTAATTTTCTTTACTTCCTTGTTGTTTATAAAATTCACTATCTCTTCCCCCTTTACGATGTTTTCTATTCCGAAATTCTTTGTATTTTCCATCTTCCACTTTCTACGGTCCATATATTTTTCTTACAGTTTTCTTCTCAAATATTCTTAGTTTTTCCTGTTCCACATTTGTCAGGTTCATTGTCTCTGCCCCGTAAGTCATTATCGGTCTGAATCCTGCTGTGTATACCCTCATTTTTCTATTTATGCGTATTATGCTGTAACTTTTCAGGATGTCTTGTATTTGTAAAAAGCTCTGTGTCCGCCCTGTAATCTATTATCTATCTTCATGTATCTGTCATTCTCACTCTTTATCATTACTTCTAAGTACTTAGAATTGTCAACTATTTCAAACTCATAGTTTCCTATTTTTAGTTTCTTGGTTGTTGTATTTTCATTTTGTCTGTTTATTTCCACGGATTTGCTTTTACCATAGTTTATTGTTAGGTCTCTCTTCTTCGCTGCCTGATCAATTTTTTGAATTGCTTCTTCCAAGCTTCTACTGTTTCTAGCTAGTATACTGAGATTGTCTGCGTACGAAACTACTTGTCTTATTGTCTATTGTTCACTGGAAATTACATTACTTTTCTGCAACCAGTGCTAAAATAAACAGTGTTGTTGATGGTCCGTCACCCTTCTTTACGCTTAGATTAATTTGGTTGCTCCTTCGATTGCCATTACTGCTGCTTTTGAGGTCAATCTCATTGCTATTTTTATTTCCCTCGTAGCTTTTATTACCTCCTCTCGCTTCAGACTATTAAATGCCCGTCTGAGATCAATATATACTATAATTGCGGTCCGGTGCTATATTCATAGAACTTTTCAATTATTTGACACACTATGTGTACACAGTATCTATGATGGATCGCCACCTTCTAAAGCCGTATTGGTAATCTCCCATTTGCACCGCCGTGTACTTCATTAGTTTTTTATGCACTAGTGTGTTTCCTGTATTCCATTTTCTTATCATATTTAGTCTTTTTATGTATCTATACAGTTTTGTGTTATTTTTATTTTTATTCTCAATTGTGTACATTATTTCCTCCAGCCATATATGGTATTCTTTGTTTTTATTAATTTCGTACTATCTTCCTTTCTGATTTCTTGGTAAGTCTTATGGTCTACTTTATTTCCAGTTCTAAACCATTTTATTCTAGCGGTCTTCTTGTTCTGTAATATTTCCTTGCAGTGTTCATCCAACTATACCTTCACTATTTCTTTGGTTTCTTTGCCTAAAACTTTGTTGAATATGATTAGGCCAAAATATTTTTAGTATTTTCCAAAGACATGTACTGATCAAGGTATGGTCTGTTTCTAGATGCTTCTCAGTAATGACCAACATTTACATCCATAAATTACGGTTCTATTTAATATTCTTGTTTTATTGCTTCTATCATTTCTTTGCTAGAAGATTTATTTAAATATAATAAATACTTCTTAATAGATACCTAATTATTGGCTCAATATCATATAATACAACAATGGCTTGAATTATTTCACATTTTTTACATTTTTCATTATTTTTTGGTCAAAGCTCCGATTGAATAACTATGCCCGATTCGCTTACGTTGATGTCAAAATACTCGTATGTACATACGTATGCTATAAATATGTTTATAACTATTTAGATCGTTTGAAATACAGTATTTTTAAAGTTATTATACGGTTTAGTTAATAGACGTTCATAGATGTTCATACATTATTAAAATATACTGAGATAGCTTAATGGCACATTAATTTTCTTTTATGCCAATTGTTTTGCATTTCCTACGATAAAAATGTAATTAAATTATTAATGCTTTTTTTATTCGAACATTGAGTATTGTTTTTTAGTACTGTTATTATTATGCCAACTTTTCGAATGTAATATATTTAACGGCTTCTTCCATAATTGTCCCTGTATTCACTGGCTCACCTTCCATTCCATTGTGTGATCAAACAAAACTAGTTGCTCTTTCAGCAAGTCGCGACAAAAAAATATTTTTTTGTATTTTCTTCATGTAAAGTATGACATTGTATTATACGATAACAACTATATAAAATCAAATTTTTTATGAGGTATAAAAATTAGGATATTATTAAGTTCTTTTTCTTAATGCCTAACTTATTATAGATCAACAAACCGAAGAGACTAGCAAAAATGAGGTTATGTGCCTTGCCGATAAAGCTAATCAAGAGCTGTTAAATGTTCGTAATCATGACAGTGGGCCTATAGAAGGCAGAAGCAATTATAACATCTTCGAAGATACCGAGAACATGAGATCCTTCATTGAATTAAGACCAGTGGCAGTGAAATTATTGTTGGTAAGAAAGGACAGCAGGAAAATGTTACCACAGCGATGGTGGAAAGTGATGTTGATGTCTCTAGGTATTCTGATAAAGATTCTATCACCGGCTTTTCTGATGATTCTCTACAAGACAGGAACTATGAACCTGAAACTGATTCAAATAATTCCATTGCACTTTACAATCAAGATAATGTAGAAGATTTCGTTAAAGATAACTTGGACAAAAATTTTGTAGAAGAACCAGAAATTAATGAATAGCAGAAAGAGCAAAAGAAATCGAAAAAGAGAACAAGACAGCCTTGTACCTGGCAAATTAATGTGGCTAGCAAAAGTGGTTGTTGGGAGACGAATATGACGGACATAAAAAGCAAATTAAGAAGAAGAAAGAAATAGGTCAGTATCTAATTGCAAATTTAATTGCGCTACAAACATCTTGGACGAAGAAAGCAAAATGTTCATCAGAGTTTCTGGAAAACTAAAACAGACTGAAAGCAAAGAAGACAGTTTTTGGCGCAAAGTGTGGAAGTAGTTCCCATTCAAAGACAAAGACCACGAAGTGGTTCGCAGAAAAACCGACGACAACACAATTATATATATAATTTATTGGTCAATGGAATTAAAAAAAAAGTTTGCAAAAATATTTCCTCAACACGCTTTCAGTCTCTGAAAAAATGATCCGTAACGCACTACAGAAATTCCTTAGAAATTCCGCGGCGTTGGTTGAAACGAATCAGGTTTATCACCACAAACTTGATGGTATGGCGTAGACTTAGTTCGTGAACACATTACACTGTTTCCTAAAATTGATAGCCATTATTCAAGAAGTAAATCGGATAGACAATATTTAAATCTTCAACTAAGTATTACTTCTATGTACAATCTCTATAAAGAGTGGTGCATAGAAAAACAAGTAGAAGAAAAGCATATTGTTAAAGAACACAAGTACTGCGAAATTTTTTCCATTTCAATTTACACTTCGAACCTCCTAGTATAGACACGTGTGACCACCTTGAAAATTTGAAGCGCAATGTTCTGAATAATCCAGAAGAAAAAGAAGAAGTAGAGAGAACTTTGAAGGAGCATATTGAAAAAATCAAAAAGAAAATATGAACGAAAAAGGGAGGATAAAGACAATGCAGAAGTAGCTCAATGAGGGATAGTAACCATGATGAATTTACAAAAATGTCTACCAATCCCATTCTTTTCCAACTCCAAAACATTCTACTTAAGACAGCTTTGGTCGTTTATTTTAACAATACACTGCAACACCTTTAAGAAGAGTTTTTGTTTCGTATGGGATGAAACTATCGCTAAGAGAGGTGGCAATGAAATTGCTTCATGCTTATTAAAATTTATAAAATTATTGCCACTGACTATAAAAGTGGTTATGATTTGGTCAGACAATTGCTCTGGCCAAAATAGAAATTTTCAGTTATCTTGTATGCTTTTGTGGGCTGTTCAAAATACACATGTTACTGCATCCAGCATAAGTATTTGTTAAAAGGGAATACTCATAATGAATCTGACACTGTACATGCAAGGATAGGAAAGAAAAAGAAACAACTTCCTACCATGTAAATATCAGTTCCTCATAAATTAGCTTAATTTATTAGAACAATACCATCACTTGCTGACTCAGTGTATGAGATGGAAAAACATGTCTTTTTTTTAATTTTAAAGCATTGACTGAAGGATATGAATGCTCATTTGTTAATCGAGAGAAAAAAATGTGACAAGGAACCCTTTTTGTCGTCCAAAATAGTTCATTTGATGGGCAGGAAAGAAGCGCCAGGTATTTTATATTACGAAACTCGGTTTGAAGAGACGAACTTCAAATCTGTTAATTGCAATAGAAACGTAAGATCATTAAAATCCAAAACAAGTCTCAAAGTAATAACTGATCAGCTTTTGGCAGTAGATAAGAAGAAACATGATAATTTACTTGAGTTACTTCAATGGGTGCTCACAATTTATCATGATTTTTATAAAAACATGAAAGAGAAAAATAATGACAACAGCGATCCCCAAATAACTGATAGTGATGAAGACTAATAGTAATGTGTTTTTAAGTTCTATTTCTGTTGTTTGCTAATATTTCGTTTTTTATGATATATATTCGATAGTCTGTTTTACTATTGATTTCAGAATTCATGATATGTTGCTTTCATATTTTTATTTTTTCTATGGATACTTGCAATATTTTATTTGTAATATTCTAATTCGAATAAGTTTTTGTAAGAAAAATATTTTTTTAATAAAATACACAATTGAAACGCATCGTTAATATTATTTTATTTTTTGATGTCTAAAAAACAAAAATTTTAAAAAGTCGTTGCTCCAAAACTGATTAATTGTATTACAAAATTATTGGTTTTTTAAATATTGTCAATAATGCTTCTTTATGGCTGTGATATCTGACCCATTATCAATTATTTTTTAGATGAGGCAAAAATTGAGAAAGATAGACCATAGGTTAGGTTGAGTATCGAAATAAATACCAGCTTATTTGGCTCTCCTCCAAAATTTGCAAAATGTTACAACCGTTCAATTCTAAGGTCCAGAAATGTCAAATAACTCCTCATTTGGAGTTTTCTCGGTCCAACTGTTCAATTTGAATGAAAACGAACTAGGTTACGAGTGTTAAGTAGAAAATTGTTTATAGTGCTTTTATATTTATTCACATGATTAGGATGTAAATTGTGCTACCTCATTTAAGTGGAAGACGCGTAATGGTACAAGACGTATATAATTACAGTAGTAGACATATGAGTGATTTTAGTAATCATGAATGTGTACAAACTTTTAAAAATGTGATTTTAAGGGTTTTGATGCATATAAAAAGTTATCTTTAGACATTATCAATTCCGTATAAATGTGTTTAAGAGTAGTTTATGTAGCTAAGTAAAACGTGAATATTAATCTTTCAATATAAATATAAATATCTAATTGTTATGGGTTTGAACATGTATACCATACCATACATTTGGTATGTGCATGGTTGCATATAGATACGATTAATTAAGTTGGTTAATAGAATAATAGATAAATACTGAAAATGTATATTACTTATATGTATGTATTTGTTTTGTAATGTAAGTTTATGAGTTTTGTATGTGTTACGTAAACACCTTGTATAATAGTGTAAAGCATTTGTTAAATAAATATATATTATTATAAGAAATTTATTATTACTTATTATTAATAATTGATTTCAAGTTCCTTCTTCTTTTTCCTTTGTTTTTCTAATTAGTTAAAGGTCGAAATCTCAGTTCTTTGTTTACTTCTGACTTTTATTTTTAATTTTGCAACAGCGCAGATTTCAAATTCTTTTCACTACAGTATAGAAACTTGTGTTGAAAATTATTCATACCTAATAGATGGATGATAGGTAAGCTTGTTGTAGTAGTGCACATGAAATAATTTATTATCACTGTTCCAGTAATATTCAAATTGTGCTAAAAGTCTGTTCGCCTTCTGTGCCAAAGATTAAGAAAGCAATTAGAAATAAGTCTGAAAAGCAATTTTTTAGATGAGTATTAAAGTACTGTTGCATACTATAGAATTATTGTTATTTGTTTAATATATCAGATTTCTTTATTTTAACACATGCAAACAGTATTTTAATTTCTCCTGATGTTACATAGCATACGTGCATCGCACGTTATTTATGGCCGTGTGTTCAAACATTTATTGAATACCTGTAACCAGGGCAGTTTGTTGAGAAAAAAAAAAGATTGGAATGAAAAAGTAAATACACACATCGAACATTTTTAATTTATGAATGTGTATACAAGCATTTGAAATTAAATTCACCATGTGTTTTTATTAGAAAACATGCTTCATGTTCAGTCACAAATTAAAATTTTAAAGTAATTTGGAAAGATCAAATTTCTACTACCTAATATTGTCCGAGAGAAAATAAATATAAATGATTAATATACTTTCAAAAAAGTAACAAAAAAAGATATCAAGAATTATTAGAAGAATAAACATAAAATTTTTTGGTTTATATAAACTATACAATTTGAGTTTAATGGTTTAGTTAATGAAACAACTCTTCAGCGACGTTTTGGTCTTACTTCAAGACCTTCATCCGGATGGCAAGACATAATAATTTTCTTTTTTTTTCTTTTTTGGAGACAGCCTAGTAAACACAATACAACTTAAATAGATTTATTAACTACTTTTTGAACTATTCTAAAAATACAACATAAACTCGATCACAGGATTAAAGCACATAATTTATAAGTTTTGTCGCTCAGACTACCACAGACTAGTTTCAAAATTACTTAAAAGCTATATACAAAATTATATTCCACCAGCGAGAGTAAACAAAATTTTTCTTTAAATTATTAACATACGAAACATCTAAAATAATAGAATTCAGATGTCGAGCTCTAACCTACAAAGCCAAAAAAATCCTGCTACTCAAATCAATAATACTGATCAATTTATTAAATATGAAAATATACATTATAGGATTCACAAATAAAATATGAGCTCTATTTCATGACAAAGTAAATATTTTTTACGCATTGGAGAGACTTTTTTTTGATGTGTCGGGTCCTAATGCAATTATCATTATATACACAAGTAGGGCTCTAAGTAAATACTAAATTTTATTCATTATCTTTATTACATTTATTACATCATTGATAATACATCTTTATTTCAATAAATACAATATACAATATGTAGAAATTATTATAAAATCCTAGCGCTGGTTCACTCAGTAACCAACAGTACTCAAACCGTTGATTGAAGGAATATATAAAGATGCGCAACGCTATAGTAAAATAGCGTGTCTTTTCGTTAAGTCGTCCCGCAAACCCCTTGCAGAGAAACATCATCGCTGTCTCGGGCTGTTTCGAATCTCGGATCCTAACGACTGATGCAGTCGCTATAGATCTCGGATACAGTATGGGTACGCTCAGTGCTAGGTAGTGGCGCATCTTTATGTATTCCTTCAATCAACGCTCAAACGGAGAAACCTGTAGCAATTGGAAAAAAATAATGATTTATATAATTTCATGACAAAGTAAATATGGTATTGTACGTATAATAGCAAATGAGCAAGAACTTTTCAATTACGTCTACGACATAATAAGAAACTAAACTTGGAGTCTGTGGCTTGATACTAAACTAAAAAACCTTTAGTACTGATTAAAAACCGCGTTGTCTAACACCGTAGCGCAACAGAACAACAGTGATTTAAAATTTACAGGGATGGCTTATTAATAGTGATGAACGATATTTCACTACCAGTGATTTAATCACCGTGATCAAAAAATCACTGGTCACTACAGTGATCCAATATTCCCATTCACGGTGACTGGTGATTTCACCGAATGTAGCTTAAAATACGAAATACGAATAACTATTTAGAAGGCAAGAAGCTACATTTATCACTTCACTGTATTTCTATTCTTTCTTTATGATTCCTTCTTTTTCCAAATCTGCAGTACAGGTCCCATATTTATCGATAAATATTTTTACAGAGTTCTATAAGATTGCTACTATTACGCTGTTATGCCCACTTTCCTCATCTAGTGGTAAATAGCCGAATTTTGAATTCTTGTAAAATACTAGAATATGGGATTTTATTTGAATTAATAGTTTCAATCAGGGACTTTACCCTATGACACAGATTAGAATTAGTTGGCGCAGTCAATTTTTATCCGCGTTTTGTATTGTCTTCCGCCAAATATATATGGCGTTGACATCAAAAAATTACAGTTTCCAATAACTCTAAACAAATAGCGGGCGATTCAAAATGTATTTGGTAGCGGGAAAATCAAAATAAAGGGTTTAATACCGCGAGATCAAAAATTATATTGATAAAGATTTGTCATGGAATGTAAAACGTCTGTCCTAAGTTATATCATTAAGTGTCATACTGTCATTATAAGTGAAAATATAATGACAAATATTAATGAGAGTGTGACACTTAATGATATAACTTAAGATAGACGTTTTACATTCCATGACAAATCTTTATCAATATAATTTTTGATCTCGCGGTACATGATCACAACACTGTAATCAAATTGCGTACTATTTACTAGTTCCCGTAGTAATGAGGAATCATTGCTAAGGAAAACAGTATACTGTACAATATTCAATTACAATGCTGTAACCACACAATAACGTTTTAAAGAAAAGAATTACTTAAATAAATACACTTTAATATCGTTACGTAGAAAAGGTACAAAGTACATTTATGATTATTAATAAGTAACATCTAACACGTATGTTTTAGTTAAATTAACAATACAAAAATAAAGTAACGAACAATAGCATAATCTACCAAAAGTAGAATATTCGACTAACAAACATATTTTTAACAAGATAGAATTTCTTGTCGAAAAGCACAAGTACCTACTCAAAATACTACAAAGTAGAAAAGGTATAAAGTACATTTATGATTACTATTGAAAAATTATAACTAACATCCAACATGTATGTTTTAATAACTGTGACTTACATATATACCTTTATACGTAAAACGTATATGCATATATGCATGTGTTTGAGATACACACATACATTAAGTGCTATTGTCGACAATCGAACGCACAGACACCGGTGTTTCGACCTATGAGGTCACATCAGTGTGCGTGGAGATTCTCGACAATAGCTTCAAGACTTAAATCGCTCCTTATGTCATATATGCATATACGTTTTACGTATAAAGGTATATATGTAAGTCACAGTAATTATTTACTGCTTGATGTTAGTTTTAACATCCATGTGTTCACACTTTTCATTTTCGTTTTGATGTATGTTTTAGTTAAATTACCAGTACAAAAATAAATTAACGAACAATACCATAATCTACCAAAAGTAGAATATTCGACTTAAAAACATATTTTTAGTAATACAATAAAACACCTTTTTCACAAAAAATAGTTTAATAACTAGATGTCACATTTCGTGTGCACTACATACTGCATTTCTGTTGAGGAGTACTGATTGAGGGTATGCATTGTAGGTT
Source organism: Amphimallon solstitiale (assembly GCA_963170755.1). Classification (NCBI taxonomy): domain Eukaryota; kingdom Metazoa; phylum Arthropoda; class Insecta; order Coleoptera; family Scarabaeidae; genus Amphimallon; species Amphimallon solstitiale. Next base: position 47,620,481 of record OY720684.1, on the reverse strand, counting down.
ATGTCAAAATGTAGGCTGCAAAGTTTCTTTCTTTCTTTCATTATTCTGGCATTCATTTGCTGTTGCCAAGTTTCACTTCTAAATAATAAAATATAATAATTACAACTGTATACTAACAAATATCAACGATAGTATAAGGGCGCGTTTTCATTATAGGAAACTGCCAAGGAAAATCATTAGAAAAAATAATAAATGCTTCTGTACCAAGAAATTTGAAGTTTGTATTAACATCGATTGATTGCTTGTGAAAAAAAGTAATATAGAAACTTAAAAACAAGTAGTAAGTTTTTCTTGTACTTTAAAAGCTTTCTTATACACTTATATTATACTCCTAAAAATTATACTATTAATTGCCAATTACTTACTTAATTGTCATTTAAATTTTAATTGGTGTAATCGGGAACCAAGAAAATCCTTGCTACAACCAGGTGGTCCTTATGCACTTGGAATCAGAACTACAAACAAAAAATCTCCAGTTCACCTTCGGGTTATATGTCAACTATTATGCCGTTAGTTACTTGTTCGCATTCTCGGAAAATATGCATCGCTCTTGCTTCTTGCTTGTACGCCCCACACACAATGCACCAGTTTCTATCCATCCTTTAAGTCTAAAAAGGCATTATGTCAACTTAATAAAATTATCATATTACTCTTTACAGAACTTATGGTACGATTATAACACCACTAACTAAGTAGTAATAAGAAAAATAATGTTTGCAACACACACAAAATTTGTTGGTTAACGTTTCTACGCGTTTCCATAAAGTGACAGCGCTATAGTTGCGACATCTTAAGTTATTCGGTTTAAGTCATGATTCAAATTTACTTATAGGTCTCTTGTTTCTAACACCGTGGCGCCATCTAATAATGGCGTAAATAGGTAGATTAGGCGGAAAAACCCCGTATTTAACTGAACAATCCGATCATCCGTGCCCTATGACCAATAAGTATATAAGCGACGAAAGCAAAGACTGCGCCCTACTTAAAAGTTTCGTGCTCATATAAACCTAGTGCTAAAAGTTTTAAAAATGTCTTTATTAAAAAAGAGAAAAACCAGTGATATGTGGCAATTCTTCGAACCGCTTGATGAAATATACGCAAAATGTAATATTTGTAAATCAAAATTACCGTACAAAACCACCATATACAATTTGAAAAAGCATATGACGAACAAACACCCGACTGTTTCATTAACAAGAAACGCAAGGCAGGTAAGATTTTATCCAATATTATTATGTGATTTTAAGTGATCATTTTTTGTATAAATATTTTAAATTATTTACTGATTATTTAAATATTTATTTGATTTTTATATAACTTATAGATGTGATCAGAGCGTGCACAAATCGCCGAAGCAAGCGGTTCCGATCTAGAATCGGGTTCATCTGCACTTGCGGTTCAACAACCATCCACTTCAAGACTACAACAACAATCTACCTGTTCAGGTAATTTAAGGCAAAAATTAATAAGCACAATATATTCTAGTGAAAGAATTTTATCTAAAACTCGTTAAACTACAGAGGAGATTGAAAAAAGGTTACCATTTAAAAATGCAACCAAAACTATTAGTGCAGAATCATACTGCACATCATCTTTAGTAATTCCTGTTACTAATGGTCTGATTGATGTATATGAAAATTTGTTACAGAGACAATATCCTGAAACAATACATCAGGTCATTTTAGACCTACTCAGAGGCCTGCACGAACGACTCGGAAATGTGGAAAGAAATAACACTTTAACTGTGTCAACTTTTCTAGACCTAAGATTTAAAAATCTAGGATTTTCAGATCCTGGGGCTATGGAAAATGCTAAAAAATTGTAACAACTGCAGTTGCAGGAATTTGCTCAAATCAGTTGGCGAGTAAAAGCACAACTACAGTTGTTACACATGACGATTCAGATTCCAATGACCCCCCTCCTGAAGATGAATTATCTATATGGAGTTCTTTTGATAAAAGTGTGATTACACTGTCTGCCCATCAGCCTAAGGAAACTTCTAATTCTCGGGCAATCATAGAAGTTCAAAGATATCTTGAAGATGAAATTATCCCAAGAAGTAGAAATTGTCTAGAATGGTGGCAGGAACACAAATACACTTACCCAAACCTTGCCTTAGTTGCGTGAGAGCAATTAAGTACCTTAGCCTCATCAGTGCCACGTGAAAGGCTTTTTTCTAAAGCTGCTCAGGTCTTGACTGAACGTAGAAATAGATTAAGTGATGCAAAAGCCAAAATGATTTTATTTTTAAATTCGAATTACAAATATTTGTGAATTGTAAATAGATCAATTTTTATTTTTAGTAAGTTATATATTTTATTCTTTTAATTTCATTACGTTTGTTCAATAAACCACAAATTTCTCAACCATTGTCTTTTTTTTAAATCAGTAATAATTCTGAAAGGTAAACCAGCTCATTCTTTTTGTATATAAACTTAAATATCGCACCCTGAGTGCAACACCATCGCATATGTAAAAACTGAGATTTAGAGAAATCTGTGGTAGAAGATGTAAAAACGTGCATGCACGCGTTCTAAAGGATTTTTCTCTCGTTTCCTTAGAGTTAAAGTTTACGACGATTTTACAGATGCCGCCTAATTATGTATAAAAATATACGTAAATAAAAAATTTTAGTTATTTTCATGATTAATTAATTTTTGATACTTACGATACTCTTGCACAATAGATGTTTAAACAGCGATTGTCAATAAGCCATCTTATTGTCGTTGTTAAGAGTACAACTTTCAGGCAATACTAACACATTTATTCAAATTACATTTCAAAATTTTTTATTTATTTTGAACTACATTATTTTATTGAAACAAATAAACATAAAATTATACTGATAAGAAACAGCAAAAAATAAAGTGGAGGAGCTTAGGAGCTTTTCAGTTTTCATCAGATTCTTCGCTTCTCTGATCTGTCACTTTTAAGTCTTTATAAAACTGCTGATGTTCTTTGTCGATTAAATTTTTATTGCACAAAGCAATAAGACCATCTTTCTTCTTTTTTGAAATTGGTAATGGTCCGTTATAGACACAGTTTAACTTAACTTCCTCTACGTTAACGTAGGTTTTAAGTCTTTGTTTTTGGTTTATAAAAATTTCTTTAAAATTTTCTTCGCCGTAGTCTGTTTTATAATAAATTCTTCTTGGTTTTGATGAGTCAATAAATACGACTTTTATATCAGCCCAGTTGACTTTTTCGTTTGATGTATTTATTGTGTAGTTTTTCCCTATTTGAGAAGCCAACAACTTAAAGTCAAAAATTTCATTTGGTTGAACTTCATGGACTCTGTAAGGAGTACCTGATTTTTTAGCTAATCCTATTATTGGGGTCCACTGAGACGGCACGTTTATTTTATTAGATTTTAAATACCTCTCTTTTTCTCGTTCGATTGTAGAGTGCATACTATCACCCTCATTTTGGGTGTGGCCCAAGATCAGAAACTTATGAGTAATTGTTTTTATGTTATATTTCTGTGTGGCATATAAATACATTGTCATTAAAAATTTGTTTTTATTCTGCCCTCCGCAGTTATCAGAATAAAAAATTACATTCTTTCCCTCGCAATACGTTTTTAAATAGTGCATCACTAAACTGGCAATTTCGTTGGCACCTCTCTTCGCCAAAGTTTCATTAAATACGTAACAATATCCCTTCTTAAATGGAACGTTATAAATTGTAAAGTTATAAGTAGACAACTTATTTACATAGTAGAAGTCAGATTCTTTTGAACAAGGACTCGGTAAAACGGCTTCTAAATCAAAAACAGCTACAACAGTATTTATATCTTTGTTTTCTAAAACAGAAGAAACATCTCTTCGCTTTTCGGCCCGGCAGAGCTCTTTGTTTCTAGTATGATTTACATACTGTTCCTGAATTTGCTCTTTTTCTTCATTACTAGAATTCTTATATCTAGCACATAAAGTGCATTGGTCTTTCTTTGGTCGAAAGAATCCAATGTTGTACTCATAATTAAAAATGTTTGCGTATTGAAAATAATGTGCCGGTGTTGTTCCCTCTAAGTTACATTTTTGGACGTAAAGCCTATACAAAGTTGCCAAATCTAAACTACCTTCAAAATATTTTCTTGTAGTTTGAGCACGAAGATAATGCGATTCAATTGTTGGTATGGACTCAATGTGATGCCTAATTGTATCTTTGATTTCCTCACTGATACGATTTTTTCTGTTTGGATGTTTTCCACGCTGGTCTAGTTCAAGAATGCCACCATCATTTATTTTTTTTAAAACAGTTTTTATCATTTGATCACTGATTGACAACGTGTTTAAAAAATATTTTTTACATACTCTAATGGTGCTTTCATTAACAATAAAATTATATTGATAATTATTTCCCCTAATATCTTCAGAAACAGATCTCTGACGACGATATTTCGGTTCTACTTTTTTTTAAACTTTGTACCAAAAACTGCCGTTGCTGATCTATATTACCCAATCCGCAGTAATTTTCAAACATTTTTTTACGCTCTTCGTTAGTTATTTTTAAAATGCATTTAAATTTGCAATTTTCGGTGCAAGTAGTTTTCATTTCTTTGCCTTTCACCCAGTTACCTCTAGTGTTCGTGTGAGCTTCCCCAAAGTTCAGTTGTCGCTTTTTAATATTTCTCATCCATTTTTCCTCGCGTCGTTTTCTTTTTCTTGATTTCGCCTTCTCGTTTTCTTCGGGAGATTTTCTTTCAGAGTTCTCGTCTACGAGTATTTTTGATTTATCTTGGCTATTTAGTACCATACTATCTTTGTCGTTACTTTTGTTACTGTTGTTTATCTCTACATTTTCGTCTTCCTCCTCTTCTTTATTTCTCTTCTTTAGATGTCCTACTTCGCCACTTTTGTAATTTTTAGCCTCTGAATCTGTGGTTTCTGCCTCTATGTTTTCAAGTCCAACACTATTAGTTATATTTTTATTATTGTAACTTTCTAATGTATTATCTAATGAGTTATAAAAATTCACGTTTTGTAAAACAGTATACGTTAAAGATTCAGAAAAACCGCTGCTGCTACTTGTGTTATTGTAGTCTTCTAATTGCCCTTCTCTGGTGTCTTGATATAATAAATCTAAACAAAAAGAAAACATAAATTATTACTTTTTATAACTTTAACATGGATACTGTTGCGAAATTATAAAAGCTTAAGTCACTACCTCCAACATCAGGAGCTGGTGAAAACGGGACATTGCAACATTCCAACCCATCCTGCGATGGATCATCACCTAGGTCTTTTACTGGCGAGTCTACGAATTTATTAATAAAAATTAACATTAACAACGACCGAATTCAATGAAGTGACTACTTACTTTCTAGGTTATAACTTGACGAATGAGGTACATCTGGTGCGGTATTACACTTAAAACTATTATCCATTGGCGATAATTTTAGTAAATTCAATATTTTCTTAGTACGGGCGCTCACACCACTCATGATTGCTTTATATTTGCAGAAATCACGTTGTTTCCGGCTTCACACACCACTACCTAACCGAGAAGTGATTAAGTTCGCGCCAGATATGCGTGACATCCTCTTCTGTTTTCAACAACTGCTGTTGACTATCTCACATTGTGCCTTTGTTTATGAAGTAAAAAGGGTGAACAGTGTTCTTACGATAGTCTTGCACAGAGCTGGCGCTAAAATAATCGACTCCAACACTAACGTAAATACAGTTATGATAGTTTTGCACAGTAAATGCGAACAAAAATTAAAGTGTTAGAGTGGTGTAAGTCCAACAAAATTAATACTATAAATACGATACTTTACCATTGGAAAGATTTAAGCTTTCCAAGTGCAACACTCGATTATCTCAAAAAAAACTTTTTTTGGACTTACGATACTGTTGCACTCAGGGTGCGATATATGTAGTTGAAAAAATAGATTATATTGCGATATGCCGTGATTAGCGACAGAAACTCAAGTAGAGTGGAAGTGAACATCTTATCATATTGGTAGGTAAGTAGTTACTGGTTATTATAGTTTGAATTCAATAGGGACAAGATCGGGATTTGTCACGGTCACCGTTTAAAATCACCGTGATTGAAAAGTAGCAGTCACTGATCACGACGATATCAGAAAATCACCATATCGCTCATCACTACTAATTAATACTTATACCTAAGCTATTAACTACATCATTAACGGCACCTGAAATGAAAGGAACTTACAACTACATAAACAAAACAGAAATATAAAGTGAATTAAAAAACATTATTAAAAATCTCAGATCGAAAGATTGCTTTTATATTAAGGCGGACAAGGGTAACCCGTTAGTAATTTTGGATAAATCGTACTATTTTTGCCGAGTTCAAGAACTTAATAGCACGGGTCCGTACGTATGTTTAATCAAAAATCCGTAACCGAAATTAGTCAGAGAAAGTAAAAGCGCGTTGAATTGAATAATTGTCCAAAATTGCTAACTTTGTTTCTCAAGTTTCGGTTAAATGTATTCAATCCGATCATTCCAAGAATGTATTGGTTACCGAAAATACATAAGCCTGGTAAGTCGATGAGACCAATTGTGTCAGGTCTAAACTCACAGACTTATTTATTGTGTAAATGGCTTGTAAATGAATTCAAAAATTTACCTTTGCAACAAGATAGCTTTGCAATAAAAAGCTCGCTCGAGTTTATTCAAAAAATCAAACATTATAAGTTGCAAGAAGGTGAGATTTTGATTTCGTTTGATGTTAGTTCATTGTTTGACGTAAAACCGAGAGGTCGGAGCTCTTTGGCTTTGCAGCCAGCACGTCGCACACTGACGAAGTCATACTAGATTGAAACACTGTGTCTGTGCGTTGGTGGCTATAATGCCGACTCTACGGCAGATTGTGCATCCATTTAATGCATGCATGTATGAACTTTTAATTCGTATATGTATGTATATGGTGTTCATTACCTGTGATTCATACTTAAAATATGAACGGTGAAATAATGTAAGAATTGAATATAATGGTGGATATTTAATTTCAAAGCCTTAATTTTATTGGAATGTGAAAAATATAAAAATCTACTTCAATTCGGTAAAGTATATTTAACTTAAACAGAAAAATGACTACCTGCAATTGTGAAGTTTGTGAATTGTCCAATATTATTTAAGACGATAATGAAAAAACTTCATTTTTATACAAAAGATAACGCTATCCTCGGATTTAATTTTTTTATTCAGTTAACATACATTTATTTATTAATCTCTCTTCTTATTTTATACATTACTTCCATACATAGACTCTGCACATGTATGTACCCATATAGCGTTCCTTACATATAAAAATCAAAGAGTTAACAAATTTTAAACAGACTAGATAATGATTTAGATTTAAATTTGTATCCTACTCGCTCTTTTAAGAGTACAATATTTTTGAATTCTAAGTAGTACTTCATGGTATATACATTTTTATTTTAAGCATATATGAACAGTAACTACAATTAACTCAAATAGTTTGTAATTGCGATGCAGAAAAATATGCATTAACAACTGAACTGTTACATATTTACCACAATAAAGGATATAACTATGTATATGATATAAGTGTACTTACAACAAAAATCTGTTTACTTTCTCAACTGAATTATAATAGTTATTTACGAACCAAGTACGGGAAGACTATTTTCCCGCATGAGCGCACTTTGAAAGCACGAGAGACCGCAGGAAGCGAGTGCTTTTAATTACGCGAATGCGTGGAAGATGTATTCACGCAAGTGGTTTGTACAATATTTTTTGTACGAACATTAAATTAAATAAATGTTATTGATTAATGTCATTAGTATCATACCTAACCTAAAATAGATTACCTAATTAATTTAAGCATTTCATGTACGTAACTATTACTCACCTTTTCCTAAAATGAAGTTACTATATTCTTGCACATGGCAAACATGAGATATTTATTCTTATATTTATAAATTTATAGTACATTTATTGCGTTTTTTGGTTAAGAGGTCGTCGAATAGATGGCGCCACAAATGTATTGGAAGAATTTTTAATTATTACTCCTATTTCCACAACTTTTAGTGAAGAATAGTCGAGGGAAGTAGTATTTCATAGACTAAATTTTATTACTATCAAGTTAGATTTTTTTTAGATGTCCCAAAGAGCCAGTGTTTTCTTCAATTCAAGCGAGAACGAAATGTCACTTTACAAGCGGTGAGTACAAAAAAGAGATTTAGTATACAGGGTATATCACGACGGGATTTCTTTAAAACAATATAGAAAACTAATAAGAATTGAGTTTTGAAATTTCGCAAATATTAATTTGGCATTATGCTCTTTCGATTTAAAATAGTTTCGAAATGTTGTTTCCTCCGGTTACACCGGAAATGGATATCGTATTGGTAGCTGCAGGCTATTACTTATAACAACATTTCCAATAATTGAATACATGCACAGATTTAAAATCCTAGGGAATTATTTTGGTAAGTACACTGCTTGAAATACGGTATTATGAACTTTTAAAAATAATACAGGGTGATCAGAAAACAGTGTTAAACATTTTATCCAGAAAATATCAATATCTTATTTTTAAATAGCAACCTACATTTTTTCAACTTCATTGGATTTCACTTTCAAAATTAGGGGCAGTATGTATTTACTTTCCTATAACTAAACGTCTTATTTTAAAAAATGTATCAATTTCCTTGATGTTTTATTTTGTATAATCAATTGGGCTATGGAAATTTATGTAAATAAATAGAAACAAATTGCAATCATATTACCTCTTGTTAGTAAGGTATTTACTGGTGTTATTTAGCATTTTATTTATCTTCTGCTCTAATGATTACATATGGTGAATGCAATAAAGTAAACGACATGACATGTCGTATTTATGCAGAGAAATATCCAAATCGGTCAAGACCTACCAAGAGTATCTTAAGGAATCTTTCAAAGAATTGCATTTCCTTCGAATCATTCTTGCCGTAAACAACCAGAAGGAAACCTGTTGTTCATAGTGAAAATGTAGAGGTAACAGCACTTGCTTACTTTACAACCCACCCTAATAATAATGAGCATACATCGAATTTTGAAAGAGAACAAGTAGCATGCTTACAAATTTCATCCTGTTGTTACGCCCGAAACCACGTCGCACTAAGATAGCAGACTAAATTAAGTTAAAGAAAACGGAGAATCACAATAGGAGATGTTTGAATCTGGAAAACGCAGGGCCGAGCTAACTCTGTCGCAGACGGCGTGACGGTTCAGATAAACTAAAACACCTAATAGTAGAGCGTCGGTCGGCAACGACGCGAGCGACGTTGTCCGGGCACCAGAACACTATGTTACCTAAACGATAACCTACCTGCGCCTCCGATGAGCATCCACTGGCTGTGTTCCTCCAGCGGGTTTCCTATTGATCACCCTGTATAATCGTTTGCACCTATTCAACTGCTTGTCACAAATATAATAGACGAAGGTAAGGTTTGTTGAGGTAATAATAATAAAAAAAAATTATGATGTGAAGGAAGGTGCTATATTAATAAAATTGTTCTTCTTTTTTTTTTTTTGAAAAATAATTAAAATGTTGACAGTTATAAAAAAAATAGAAAATTGTATGATATAATTTATAAATACCTTTTTTTCAAATAAGTAAAGTAAATTTAGTAGCAAAAAAAAAACAATAGAACCTCTGCGCCTCGGCAGGAGGATGGTCGGCGTAGAAACGTTTCCTTGCCTTACAGGCCAATATACATTTGTTATTATAAAACGCCACCAACGGCGAAGTTCCAAATTAAATAGTTACAAGAAAATAAAATAGATTTAAGTTAGCGCACAAGGCTTAAAATAATTTAATTAATTCAGTGAAAGGTAAATCGTGAAATTACATAGACAAAATTTTGAAATAACTAAATAAGCTGTTTACATTTATTATTCAATTAAAAGACGCTATTGAAAGTTACAATGGAAAACCAGTATTAGCACAAAAGAATCTACTGAGCTTCGGTATTTAAATTTTCTACAATGACTTAACTAATTTCAATAGCTCAGAAATTAAAAAAAAAGAACATACATGAAAGTCAAATTTCTAATTTACGGTAATAAACGTGCTAAAATTATTATCAAATTCAAGATTAAAATTCAACACATCAAAGAGAAATATTATTATTACGGTAATGAAAATACTAGAATTACTACTAATTTAAAGATATAACACTCCAAGAGATATAGTGCTACGGTAATGAATTTACTAAAATTATTATTTAATTAAATATTCAACACAACAAAGAGATATATTGTTACGGTAATGACATTACTAGAATTATTATTGAATCAAATATTCAACACAACAATGAGAGCCCTTATCAAATCTTCTTAGGGTCACTCTGTATACAGCAATACCAGTTTGCATAAAAATAACAAAAAAAATAACGGTAATTTAATTAGGATTAATACGTGACCTTGCAGTTAACTAAGTGGTGCATTAGTTATTTTAGCCACTCAAATATTCTTAGGTCAAATATAGGTAAGATAAAGTCCTGCACTCTGGCATAAAGTCGTCGATGATCAGTCAAAAGTTACGGTGAAAATTACAACAATAGTCGCACTTATCTGTCAAGACGGACGCAGGATGGCCGCAACGGTAACCAAGATGGCGGAGGCCCCCCTTGATGAAAAATTCCACTTCAACAGACAAGATGGACGTATAGGTGCAACTACTGCAGCAACGATAGAAACCACCACGCTCTTCAACGATAATGTGGGGTGACAATACCAGAAAAATGGCTACTGTGGGCTTTTTGTGCCCGTCAATAAGAATCCTATTAAATTAGAAGAGAAAAGAAACAAAGATAAAATTCCCGAAAATTAACACAAAGTTTCAATCACTTACCCCAAAATGTTAATGGAGATTCCGCGATAACGACTACACAAGTCACTCAAAGGTGCAAAATTTAGATTCAAAAAAAACCAGCACGTGCAAATCGTAAATTTCAGGTAACGGTATTTCGATAAAAATCCACGATAAATAACCAAAACTAAGGTATCGATATTTGCTGCTTATTCCATTAGAGCCGCTTCCGCGAAAAATCTACATAGATAATGTAACAAAGTTACTAAAGGAAAGTAAGCAGATTGCACAATGTTCTCACACGAGAATAGACTATGTAAGTGCCATCAAAAACGGGAACCTTCTTCCATATCTAATGCGCGTCAGCTACACGCATCCTTTCAGAAGTAACAAGCACGGAAATATCTCTGAACGAAAGGCGGGAGAATTCAAATAAACATAGTAGGCACAAAGCTAATTTGACAATAAAGGAAGAAAACATCGTGACTTATATGTAATTAAACACAACCTGCACATAACTTAGACGAAAAGAAAATAACCGAAACACTCCTTCAATTGTACGTAGAAATTATAAATCAGACAATGTGAAAGGAAAATACTCGCTAAACTGTTGGCAATGCGTGAAACATACGTTACACCGCGACAAAGTAACCAACGTTTGACAGATAGAAAACAAAACAAACCTCAAATGTAGATACAATTTATTACGGAAGAAAACGGATTCCGCAGGTAACTATTGAAATTTCCAACCTTTAAATTCGCGCACCAAACAGGCGGTTAAAGAAAACCGACCTCGCAATGTTTTGCAGAATAAATCCACGATGCCATAACCCCCTAAGGAAAGATATCGATAGATGCTCGACAAGGCAATCAAGGAAGGTGGATGTTGTGGAGAACAAATCAGTTCACGATAACAACTTAACGTATGCCCGTTAATACACAAGATTTCTCTAGTTAATATCCCCTTGCATTTTTAGTGACCTAACTGCGAAGGAAGAATATTAATCAGACGTACAAGAGAGTCTATGACTAGGAGTACGCATAAACACGTGAGACAGTAAATACAACGGCCTGACTGTTGTCTCGAAGAATTTAAAGCCACAAATAAGTGCACTTTGTCGAGTTCGGAGGCAACAAATAAGTAGATATTGAAAAAGCTTAAACAAGGCGTAAAAAGTAACTGCAAATGCAGAAAATACAAATTTACAGGTAGGTTAGAATAAGCTAGAGATAAGATAGTTAGAGGTAGTTACATAAGATACAGAGTTCTTACACCTAAGGAGTGTATTTGCCCGATATTACACATTACATATCTGTCAATCTCACGGTGCGTGACTTAGGGCTCCGAGGGCACAATAGTAGGTTTAGCACACGCACAGACATACAGCAAACGATCCTTTCACACGGTGAACCAAACGATATACAAGGTGCGCACAAAAAGTCTCGCGCTCATACATATTCTACGTACTTAAACAAAGACACATAATCTTACGAGAACTATATACAAAAGTGAATTTTACAGCATAACACTGTTCAATATATTAAATAAGACGATTTTGTAACAGGAGCGCAGTATTGTGACTGGTTTTTAATGAAATCACAAGAGGACGATTTCACAAAAAATGTTATATGGACAGACAAAGCAAAGTCTTGTAAAAATGAAATATTTAATCGCTATTTTTGCCGAGTTGTTAGGCAACGACGTTTCCAAGAGTCTTGGAGTTTCAATGTATTTTGGGCTATTAAACATGACAAAATATTTGCTTAATATTTGTATTTTTATGAAGAAAATTTAAATAGTAAGCGATTTATTTGCATCTTAAGAAAAGTCATAATTTTAAATTTAAATACAGTGCTGGCAGAAGGAGCTCGTAGTGTATGGTTTCAGATGGATAGTGCAGCAGCACATAATACTAGAGCAGTTGGAGATGTATTACACGAAATATTTTATGATCGGGTGATCGGAAATAAAGGACCTTAAAGATTTCCACCGCGATGACCCGATTTAACTTCATTTGGGGTTATGTTAAAGCTAAAGTATACAGTATACCTGCTACCACCAAAGAAAATAAGGTCAGAGTGCAAGGCGTATGACTAAAAATTGATCTCTATACACACTAGTATAGAAAAATTTCACAATCAGAAAATTGTATATGTAATGGCGAGACTCTGCATTTTTATCTATTCTTACTATAAGAAATTGGCAGTAGTCGCACCTCTTATTGCTGTAATGTTTGTGGATTAAAATAAAATGTATCATTTTAAAAAGTTACCTGCCAATACAGATTTCTTAAAATCAGATCTCAGTTATGGTATACATATAAATAAATCATTTACACGAAAAGAGAGAATGTAATCAGTAATCAGTAATCAGTCTTTATTAGTCATAATAATGTAAATCACATGACACGTCATTACATATACATGAAAGTGCACACATGTACATAAATAAGATAAAATTCAATACAATAGTATGAACAAGTCAACTCCTAACAAAATGACACAGAACATAATCAACTTACTAACACAAAATCAGAGTTAAAATCAAAATCAAAAAACCTGCTCCAGGTATTCATCAACAGAATAGAACGAATACAAAAGCAGCAACTGTTTGACCTTTCTGGAAAATCCAGTGACGCCCAAAGTCTTTATCTCCCCAGGTAGACGATTGTACAGCTTCGGTCCCCAATAGCCGATCCCTTGTTGGGTTGTAGCAAGACGATGGTGTGGAATCGCTAATTCGTCTTTGTGTCTGGTGTCGTGTTCATGGTACATGGAGTTTTTTTCAAAACGGTGCAGGTTCTTATGCACAAATTTCACACACTCGAGTATGTATACACTTATGATGGTAAGTATTCGCTGGTGTTTAAAATAGTTTCTACAACTGTCTCCATACTGTAGGCCGCACAACACTCTAACAGCTCTCTTCTGCAGTAGTAAAACAGTCTGGATACACGAGCTACTCCCCCACACGACTATACCATAGGATGCAGGACTGTGGAAATTTGAAAAATAGGCCAATTTTGCAGCTTGAATGGAAACAACGTTCCTCATTTTTCTTATTGTATATATTGCTGTGCCCAATCTGCTACACAGTATATTTATATGATCAGTCCATTTTAGCCCATCGCTTATGTGTATCCCCAAAAAGGTTGCTCCGTCCCCAGTCTGATATTGACGCATTGGGAAAGCAAGTATGTTAGTCTTTTCGTTATTTAATTTTAATTTGTTACTGGCCAACCACGTTTTCACTTTTTCCATTTCAGTTTCTCTTATGTCACTTAAGTTGTTGGTATTTCCCTTAATGAATAGAGATGTATCATCAGCATACAAGTAGGCATCGCAGGTTAATTTAGAAGGTAAATCATTTATATAAATAATAAATAGTATGGGTCCAAGTATGGAACCCTGAGGCACTCCACAGTTCACATTTCGCCATTCGGAAGTGTTGCTCTGCCACCATACCGTTTGACGTCGATCCTGGAGATATGATCGAAGTATCTCATAGGCCACACCCCTAATCCCGTAAGCATAAAGTTAGTCCAACAATCTATCATGAGGAACGCTGTCAAAAGCTTTACTCAGGTCACACATTATTAACTCACTACTCTCTCTATTATCCCTTGCTGTTAAAATATCACTGACCAATCCGATCATTGCTGTCATTGTTGATCGATCTGACCGGTAACCATGCTGTTGTTCTGCTAAAAGGTCGTGTTTTTCAAAAAAGGGTAATATTCTATTTTTTACTACAGTCTCGAGAATTTTGGATATTACAGGTAAGATCGATATAGGTCGATAGTTTTCCAAGGATGTCTTACAACCTTTTTTGTGAATAGGAATGACTTTAGCGAGTTTTAGTTCTCTAGGAAATATCCCCTCCAAGAGGCACCTGTTAATAATATCAGTTAATGGTTCTATGGTTTCTGTTAATACTTCCCGTATTATACTCACAGTGATGTTAAAAATGTCACAGGTTTTTTTATTTTTCAAACTAATTACTATTGTTTCTATTTCAGACGGGGTAACAGGTCCGAAGAAGCATGTTTCGCTGCAAGTTGTATAAATGTCTACCATCTCCTCATTGTCCAGATATAATTCGCTATCTTCGTGCATACCGATATTGGTAAAGTATTCGTTGAACTCATTGCTTGTCAAAGAAATTGTATTGGTATCAAAAGAGTTTTCTGGCTTTTTTCCACTTTCTGCATTGATAACTTTCCAAATTGCCCTCTGCTTATCAGCGGCCCTCATAATGTACTCATTGTTTTTTGTCCTCTTAGCAGTATTTAATAGATTTATATATTCTTTCCTGCATTCATTATACGCCTGCTTTGTTATATCATCTTTGTTTACTTCTAAAACAGTACCTAAAGCATCTAGCCTATTTTTCGTGTTTAAGATGTCTTCGTTTTTCAATCCCACTTTTTTGTTGTTATTTATTCTTTTTTGTTTTACAGGAAAGCACAAGTTATGTAATGCAAGAAAAACATTGTGAAAAGCACTATATGCTGCTTGAGCATTTCCCTTGTTCAAGACATGTCTCCACGCAACCTCAGACAGTCTATACTTAAAGTGAGAAATGTTATTCCTGTTTATCTGTGTATACGTAATAATTCTATTGTAATGTATAATGTTTTACTGCAATGCAAATGAATTTAGTTTGATTGTTTAAGGTATTGAATAAATATTGCTCGACTATTTAGCATTGATAATGTATGATTTTTTTACACCGCATTTTTTGTTTTTAGTTGTTTATTGATCATGTTGTAGTTCTTTATCATCTGTATGTAGTCAATTGAATAGAAAATTTATAATGACGCGATAATTTTGCCTAGTCTTTTACAAAAAGATTACATAAGTAATTATATATTTTTTATTGAAGCGAAAACTTATTTTTCTATATCGAAAAAATTTAATATTACATCGAGACCAAACTAAAGCGCAAATTCTATAAAAATATGATAGGAATGTTAATTATTGAGATTGTAAAGAATTCTCCATAAAAAGGGCACATAAAATGGTTTTCATTTTACTACACCGAACGCTTTTCTTCCTTAATAATATGCAATAGTACTTTCAGTTGTTTCACCTTTACCTTATTTATAACGGTTGACCTCAATAAAAACTCTAAATTAACTATTTCATTTAGGATTTCCCAAAGAATAAAAATTTCTGATCGTGCCATATAAGGTACGCCATAAAAAACACACTTACCACCCACCCGAGGGTGTCTAAGAGTACAACGGATGTGCAATTTAGAGTACTTTTGTTACCTAACCTTTCGGTGGCTGAAACGTGTATGGTATATTTTGATATATGTATTTCAGTTTCTTTTGATTATTACTATTGTCTTGTTAAACGGAGTAGGAAAAAGATAATAAAGCGATATTAGACTTTTTTCTTGAAAGTTAATCTCTTGCTTCTGCTTCTCCGTCTATCCAATAAGGATTTTTTTTTAAATAATATTTTGCTTTTTCTAGTAGATACATACGTCCATTTCATTATCCCAGTATTTTAATATATTCATTAAAAGGGAAGTATACAGTCTGTAAACCGCAAATTTAAAATGCACACGATACTTGTTTAAGTTTAAAAGCTTAAATTAATTTAAAAGACGAGAAGCCCCTATAGAGTTTTATATACAGGTGTTCCAAAAATATACCGACAAACTTTAAGGGGCGGTTGGGAACATCAAAACAAACATTTGTTAAATAAACATATGTCCGCAAATGAGCCGTATTTGTTTCAATATTATTTTCCAAAGAAAGTTTATGAGGCATTCATAAATCAGTTTTTGTTATAATAATAATAATAATTTTTTTACTCCAGTTAATCATACATTGATATTAGACACGTCAACATTGCAAGATAGTTATCATAATTTTCCATAATTATAAAATTGATCCAATTTGTAAAAGGTATTGTTTATCAAGAACATTTTAAGGGACGACTTAAACATAGAAATATTAACAATATTCTTAATTAGACTATTGTAAATTTTTGTACAATCAAATTTCACATTTTTTTCAAATAAACTTGCCAAGTGACCCTCTGTTCTCGAATCTCCACAGTATCTAGTATTGTAATCGTGATTTAATGAGTTTAAACTACTAAAATAATGTTTATTTGTTTTGACAAACATACTGCACCGTAGTATATAAATTGATGTCAAGGTTAGCAACTTATTGTATATAAATATAGGTTTACAGGTTTCCTTTGTGACAAACAAAAATTAATTGTATAATTCTTTTCTGCAGTATGAAAAGACGACTATTTAGAGCTTGTCGGCCCCAGACAATTATGTTATAATTGAAATGGCAATATAGCAGTGCATGATATACCTGAAGGAGACCCGATGTGTCGAGCATATTTTTTAATCGGTTAATAGCAAAATAGGCTGAATTCAGTTTGTTAATTACCCACTCCACATGCTCATCCCACGAGAGCCGAGGGTCGGTACATAACCCCAGAAATTTACAATTTTTGTTGTCATCTGCAGGGGTATAATCCGGGATCTTTCTATTATAAAAATAAATACATTCAGTCTTAGTCTCATTTGAAATCAGTCTACTGAGTCTACACCAATTCCTCATTTCAGAGGTTACAGTGGCTATGTCAACTTTGAACTGTCCAGGGCTCGACGCGGAGACCACAATGGACGTGTCGTCAGCATAGCAAATTAATTCACCTGTTGACAAGTGGTGTTGAAGGTCATTCATGTACAGTATAAAAATCAAGGGTCTCAGTATCGAGCCCTGGGCAACCCCAGAATCAGTCTTATAATCTTTGGAGCGAGCACCATTACACTTTACGTAAATCTTCTGTCAGTCAGGAATGATGTCAGAACGTCCAATATACTGCCTCGAATGCCTAGTTTTTCAAGTTTCATGTTAGCCTTTGTTTTATTGACAAATAAATAATGGTTTACAAAAATTCTTGAAAATGTCGGTCATTAGCTA
Organism: Amphimallon solstitiale; assembly: GCA_963170755.1. Lineage (NCBI taxonomy): Eukaryota > Metazoa > Arthropoda > Insecta > Coleoptera > Scarabaeidae > Amphimallon > Amphimallon solstitiale. The sequence goes on along the minus strand of OY720684.1, from coordinate 47,602,728 downwards.
CAATACAAAGATTGCACCGTCGGTTTATTGACTCTCGACCCCATTGGAATAATTCGGGAGTAGCTTCTACAATTAATTAAATTTTAAATTAACAATAAACAAAGTAAATGTTATGTTGACAACTAAATGTCACAAATAACTACTACGATCTCCAAATCGGCATCTGTGGAATGTTTATTGTGATAAAGAAATGTTTCTGCTGCCCAACAAAAACTATAGTTGCAATAAAAAGTGATTAACGAAAGACGGTGGCGTCCAACTAAATCAAGAATTACTTTAGTTATTTGAATATGATTTAAAATATTTTTTGTACCAGTAGTAAAAAATCATAGCATTTTTACACATAACAAAGCGCCACGAAATGACATTTCACGACCTGGAACTAATAAGAGGTAAATAATGAGGCTATTATTGACCTAGGGAAATAATGAAAACAAATAAAGGGAATGCCGAAACCATGCAATCGCAGTAGCATGCATGTATGTCAAGTTGTCAACCGTCAAATTCATTGCAGTTTGTTTATTCAAGTTTATTTTTATTTAGATTTATACTACAAATCATACTCTAAAACTTATAAATGCTCGACCTCTAAGGTAAAATAACTAACAGTATTTTAACAATAGCAAAATATGTATGACAGAAGTATAATTGGAAACAAATATCCTAACAGGTAACTATTATAGATGTAAAGATATTTTACTTTCTTTACATAAAACTGTATTTTAAGGTTATGTAACAACATAATATGGAAACAATATAACACGTAACTATTACAGATGTAAAGAATTTTAATTTATTTATAAAAATTGATAGTGCAATTATGGCATGTCAAATTTATTAATGGTTCAATTCTGATTCAGAGCTGTAGGCACATTAATGACAGTATTGTTAATTGTGTTAATTCCATAAGTATTTACGATATCTTCAGTTGAAATAGAGCCTGATTGTACTGCTGATGTTGATGGAATTTGGTTCATATCGTGTGTAAGTAGAGGTAGGTAGACCTTGTAACATATATGCTATATTTTTTTTTATTTCTAGGGAATCTTCGATATAACTTTCAGCTACACTAGATTTCCAACCACCATGTACCATGTTGTTTTAACTGAAGGATATTACCACCATTGACAGCTAAAAGTGTAGCCTAGGTTCTACGGAAGGGCAATTTCTTTTGGCATCTGTCCTATTGTGTTATGTCCAATGTTTTATCTAGTACATTTACCATTACGTACACTAATAAAGAATTTTGCTATATCTGGAATTGGTCTAATTTTTAAATAGTTTTTAATTATTTTGATCCAAAGTGGCTCCATTATTACAAACTTTAGAGACGAACCATTTTTGCTATTGCAGATGTGAATAATAATTAAATCGGCTTTCATGATGACATCAGAAATTAATAAATTACACAGCTCATCACTTCGGCATGCACCAGAAACACCAATTACAAGAGCAGTCTACAGGGTTATAAATTGTCAATAATTTTGAAGTATTAATATATAAACATACTACCTTAGTTGCAATGTAACATGTATCGGGTGCCTCAGTAAGGAATTTTATAATTTCCTCTAGTAAATACTAATGATTTTTGGGCTTATAATTTTCATTTTATCTTTTTAAAAAGGCAACTAATTTAAAATATTTTGATATGTTAATATTCTCTGTTAAGCCAAGTGTAGCTTTCAATATTGAATAATGGGTCCATAAAGTCGAGGCTTTTTAATGTTGTGTGTTTAATGGAAGTACGTTTTGAGAAGTTACTACTGTATTTTTGGAATTACACGATTTTTTAAATTCTGTATATGTTTTTATGTATAAGTGTTTAGATATATGCGGAAGCAATCTCGCGCATTGCAGGTGGTGTAATCTAAACTCTTCAGATATTATAAATGGAATGAAAAATAATCTAATAAATACCTACTTGACTTTTACTTTCAGCATTTATGTCAAAACTTATTTGTCAACATCAAAATATAGCCTACTTATTTGTTTATATGAAGTTTTATTACAAGGGAATTCTTACATGTATGAGTAAATTTATTCATAATTATTAAGGTTTCAAGATCCAATTAGACTACTGGTACAAAAAATAGTATACATACTGCGGTTGAGAAGACTATTATTGCCCTTGTGGCTTAAATTCCTCGGCACTGCGCGCCTCGGAATTTAATCTCGCCACTCGGGCAATAATAGTCATCTTCTCAACCTTGGTATGTAATATACTATTATTGCTTTACAAAACTAACAGCTCATTTGCGGACATATGTTTATTAAACAAGAAATGTTTGTGCAGATGTCCCCAGCACCCCTTCAAGTTTGTCAGTATGTTTTTGGGACTTGCTGTATATTATACATATATACATAATTATTGGAATACATAAATAGATGTGCATCACATTTCTTACAAAATGTTTTCGTAAGTAAATATTGTTATGGTTAATAAGTATAATAATTAACATTATTTCAACGAACAAAGACATAAGCAATCTAAGGAGCAGGCTTCCACTGTCGTTGATAACTTCTTGTTTTCTGGGTTAAAACGCCATCGTCGTCATGGCTTTTACTGCCGACGTTTTCTATAATATCCTAAGGAACCTCTTCAGGGCTTCTACTACTGCGATAACCGAAACAGACTGGTTTTTGTTGGCAGGGGTATGGCTTAGAATGTGTTTAGTGTTGCATTTCTTTGGAGCATGTATGTTATGGTTGAGTTGAGTTTGTTAGATGGACTTCCAAGAAGGATGTTTCTAGATTTCGACAGATTTGTGGACTTTGTGATTGTAATAACAAGAATCTTTCGAGAGGATTTTTGTGAAATTGTACTGGATCAGGTGTCCGGTTTTCAGAAATATATATCATGGCCAGCCACATCGACTTATCACTCAGCGATTTTTTTCTGGTGATCCACAAATTCGTAATATACGGAATCTTATACCTAATACATTAGGTGAATTACGTGATGAAATTCAAACTTTTTTAGCAAATATTACACAAAAAACTCTAATAAAAGTTTGAAATACGTTTTATAATAGATTAGGGTATTGTTCTTATGTAGAAGGAGGCATGTTTAAATAGTTAATATAAACTATATTCTCTTTCCAATAGTTGGCAGATAGCGATTTTTTTAAGAAAATTATTCAAGACATCAAAAAATGTTTACTAACATTATTTTATGACAATTCGTTTATAAAAATTATTATTATCTTTATTATTGTATTGTGGAAAATGCAAAAACATGTTTAACTATAAAATATAAATAACCATTTTAACCTAACTTCAAATTTGACATTAATGTATCTGTCTATGCCGCTGACACACGAAGTATAATACAATTTCTTATCTTCATTCACTTCTTCGTCCGGGTAAAGTATGAGATGATGAACAAATGTTATCATTTCTTTTTTCCGAATACTTTCTCTGTCTGACACTGACTCATCCTCGCGCAGCGACAATTTCTCCCACCGGCCACGTCTATACATGACATACATGTATAGTGGTGGTGGGGATTGGTTTTTTCTCTTTTCTGAATGCTCATTTATTTGCCAACAAATGGATGCTTGTATTAACGGTCCTATTAATTCAAATATGGTGCGGATTTTTGGTATGTATATCGGTCGCTTACAAGATCGGCATATATTTTTGCACACTCACACTGTTTATCCAACTGATGTCTCCCATAATCCTGTTAGTTTATGTGCAGGTAATCTACTGCTGCGATTATCTGAAACAGACTATTTCAGGTAATTTTACCTGAACAACAATTCGGTTATAACAGTAATAATAGTCTTCTCACTTGACATTGATGGTGATCATTGGCGAAATTAAATTGTAAACATTTTGTCTCGGTAAGAGTATACAGCAAATATATTTCAGATGTTTGTTGGTGTTTATTTATGATTTATTACGTGATAACATTGATGCTTCTATTTTATTAGACATTTCTTCCCTGTATCTCAATATTCTTCTGGCTTTCAAATTGTTTTTTATTTTTAAAGGGCAATTTCCCGCTTTATGGAATTTGTAACTATTTTAATGATATTTGCCAGAATTAATTATATATTAACTTTTCTTCGGAATTATATAGCACATCCATTTTGGTTCAAATCTAAGATTTGTTTTTTGAAGTTTTACTAATAGTAATTGGATACTGCTACAATATCATTTCTGATACATTTTGAAAGTTTGGATATGTGTCGTAACATGGGGCGATTTTAGTAATTGTAATTTTTTTCCCAATTTTGTAACGAATATACAAAAAAAACTTGGTGTAATTAACAGTTCTCAGAGAATAGACTAATGCCATCACTTTTAAAGAATTTTGACTAATTGCAACAAAAAAAAAAAATAAAAACCATCCGATGAAATTTACACTAGAAATGGGGCGTCTTTGATCCATGCTCCGAAAGTGACTTATATGAAGCATTACTGCTATAGATGGGTCAAACTCGCCCCATTTTCAAATCGGTTCTGCCGATTGTGTCAATTAATAATTAATGTGACTTTGATAACTTTGTAGAGAGTACCTAACTCATTCGACACAAATAATTTTATTATTATTTTTATTACAAATGTTTAAGAAAAGTTACAATAATTCATCAACTCTACGCTCAAATATAAAAGTTTGGTTATCTTATTGGGTCGGAGTTGGCAGAACAGCAATAATATCTGCAATGGGAACTGTGGAGATATCCTTCACAACCAGTTTGAAATTTGTTTTGTTTTGCATCAGTAGATTTTTAGGCCAACAACAGTCCATTCGTCTTTTGAAAATTGTTCTCGAATTCTACACACGTATCTGGAAATAGTAGAGGCTCTTTTTTCGGACACATACTTTATGTTTCTGGAAGAAGTAGTTCTCGTTCTGGATAACGGTAGTCCACTTCCTTAACTATTTCTTCCATGACTTCATCAACTCCCTGATCTTCGACTTCCTCCTCTTCGCTATTGTCATTATCTTCGGAGCTGCTACTATCTGGATTTGTAGCAATACTTCTTCCAGGAACAACATTCAGTCTCGTTTTTTTTCGACGCACTCTCTCAGTTTTTCACCATATCTTTTCTCGCGAAGTAAGTTGGATAATGTGTCGTTAATTTCTTGGGTCGGATCATGTTGTATTTCTGATAGTTTGTCTAATACTTTGTTTCGCTTTCCTGGATAAATGCCAGTAGCAAAAAATCCATTTATTAAATATCGCTTGACACCAGACTCTTCATTATCGCCTGGTTTGTTCTTACTTTGGGTAGTTATATTATCCATTTTTTCCAAAGCAAGTTTTAGCAATGACGGGAATTGATCTTTGGGTATTCCAGAAGTTGATGTATACTGTATGACATGAAAACTGCAACACCAAGAAGGGGTGCGGATTTTTTGACCAAACTTGGTAGAAACGTATAACTAGTCAAAGGCAATAATTGATTAAAATTTCAAAGAAAAAAAACAAAAGACTAACACAATTTAACATAATTTTTATTAATAATGTGTTGAACCGCCCCTATTAGTGTCACACTCCCTCACTCTTCGTGGCATTGATTCGACTAGGTGGTCGCTATCCTCTTGGGGTATGGTGTCCCAAGCAACCTGTAATTCATGCCGGAGAGCTATTAGTGTCTGCGGGGGATTGGCTAAATTCATAAGTTTTCGTCCCATAATGTCCCACACATGTTCTATTGGCGAGAGGTCGGGGGATTTGGGTGGCCATGGCAAGATATTGACATGAGCCTCTTCCAAGCGATTTATAGAAATTCTCGCTACGTGGGGAGGGGCATTATCCTGCTGGAAAAGTGGGTCTTCGAGCGTTTGAAGATATGGTATAATATGGGGTTCTACCACCTCATCAATGTAACGCTGGGCGTTCATGGTGGTTTGGATGAACACCAATTGAGACCTACTCCCATATGCTATAGCACCCCATACCATAACACCCACTGCTCGATGCACATGCCTTTCAACGGAAAACTGAATATCACGACGTTCCCCACGTCTTCGTCTGACCCTCATACGGCCATCATGCATCCCTAGACAAAATCGAGATTCATCACTGAATACCACCCTGTGCCACTCCACGTTCCAGTGCAGTCGCAATCTACACCACTCCAAACGTTGCTGTCGGTGTTGAGCCGTAAGTGGTAACACAAGATGTGGACGATAAGATTGTAAGCCAAAACCCCTAATTCGACGATCATGACCACTTGATCTATCGCAACAAAATTTTAATCAATTATTGCTTTTGACTAGTTATACGTTTCTACCAAGTTTGGTCAAAAAATTCGCACCCATTCTTGGTGTTGCACTTTCCATGTCATGCAGCATATGTTTCAACTTGAAATTTAACAACACTGTACGCCAAGCTACTTTAAAGGGCTTAAAGAAAGCGACATCTAAAGGCTGTAAAAGGTGTGCCGAATGTGGAACAAGACAAACAAAAGATATGTCATTTTCTTCACATGTTCTTAAAACATTGTCGTTAAAATGTGATGCTAAGTTGTCTCCTATTAACACCTTTCTACCTTCTAGTTTTCTGGCATGAGGCAAAAACAAAGTCTGAAACCAGTCTTCAAACGTAAGGCTATCTATTCAACCATGAGAAGTACGATTAAATCGACACCCTAACGAACAGCATGATTTTTGACAAAAAGGTTTACCATGAATGCCCCCTTCCTTCCAGGTGTTATACAAATGTCCACTTTTATATATGACGTATGGTGGAAAAAGCGTTCCATCGGCTGATCCACATACCATAATTGTGGTACACGACTATGAGTGACTCTACGATAAATTAGTAGGTTTGCTCCAGGATCGTCTCCAACGTTTGTGTCGTCATAATTGAAAATATTAGAGGGAGAAATTCTCTCCAATGTATTCTCTAAGTTAACAAAGTACTCCTCTATGGATAGTCTGGACACACTTGCTCTAGCTTTATTAATGTTACGGGAGACACGTTGTGAAACGTCAGTTTTGTGTGGTAGAAGAAGACTTAAAGCCCAATATTTACCAGGAAGATTATTTGAAAATTTTTGTACTACCTGTCCTTTTCTGTCTAAATAATTTTTTGCTAACATTCGTATTTCCATCAAATCAAGAGGAAAACCCCAATCGGCACATTTCAGTGCAGCCGCTAAAAAAGCTTTTTCTTCTACATTGACCGCCACCCTTTCTTCCGTGTCGACCGTGATATTTATTATTAATACGGTATTTTATATCTTGCAGCTGCATCTTTCATTGTAAGTTCTCCATCAGCCACCATTTCAATTGCTTCATTTAGTTGATCTTGGGTATAATTTTTATAATTTCGAGATCCAAGTGGTTTCACATATTTTCGCACCATCTGAATGATTATAAAAAATGATTATTAGATATAATGATTAATTAGTTAATATTGTTAATAGTGATGGGGTTAGTGGTATCACTAGCGAGGCGAGATTGATCGGATGGTAGTAGATCAAATTCGCCCCGACGTGTGTATCAAAGTCACCCCTCTGCAAAGGACATTTAATTACGAAAAAATTATACAGCTTTAAAGCAAATATTTGAGGTTATGAATTGACAACACATATACTTGTATGGCTCAATACTTAAAAGTAGCTCACATATCACACTTACTTTTGTGTACTCGAAGTTATCTGACCACATCCAAGTCGTTGAAAAAAAGGGTGTCGAGGAAATCACCTCAAAAACACACAACAATCTTATGCACTCTAGTAAGTGTTCTGCGCACAAAATTGCCATACACTTCCCCCTCGCTCTAGTGGCATCAAAACAAATGCGCGCTGAAGCAAATATCAAAGTCGCCTCCAGAAATCAATGTCACCCCATTTTACGGTAATTGTTTTGTAGATAAAGTGACCTTAAATTTTCTTAAATTAATGCATTGGTGTTAGACAGGAAGTAACACAATTTTTAGTTCTCCAGATGGTAAAAGCATTCATTTATATAACTGAATTCTTTGTGCCTTTATGTTTTTGTTTTATTTATACTTTGTATTTTGACTCCAGAACAATTTTTAGATTTTTTTTTGTATATGTGAGTAAGTAAGTAAAAGAAATTCCACATATTTTAACGCAAACTTTGTTCATGGTTAATAAGCAAATGCTATGTCCGCGCAAATTATTTATTGAAGAAATACCAATGAAGACTTATGGAAAGTGAATATGCTTCCAAAATTAATGTTATTTTGTAAGAAACATATATTAAACGAAATAAATCAAAAGAATTAATTATCAGTTAAAACTAGATCATGTATTTTATTTTAGTTATTCCCAGTGCTAACATCTCAACAATTTATTGTCTGCCTAGTCCGGCAAACCTGTAAATGCGTATTTTTCGGACGGTGAAATTTTTAATTCAATTGGTAATTAACATTATCAGTGTCAGTTGTGAAGAAAATAAGCTTCAATAACTTAAAACATGTACTACTTAGAGAATATAAATATTGTTACATTTTTTAATAAAAACAAGCACTGTTGTTAAAACACAAAACTGGTTTTGTCCGATTTTAGTTTTTTCTAAAACATTGCTCATATCATTAAAAAGCCTCAAATGTAAGGTAAATACAAATTATGGTGAGAAATAGCAAGAAGTTGTACATCTTAAATAATTAATAATCATAAAACTATACAGTGTGACCAGTGAAGTCCGCATCATATGGGATTTTTTTTATTAATAGATTTATTCTAAATTTGAGTTTGGCATCAACTTCTGCTTCGATCAAGACGAAAATTAACCAAAAAAATAATGGTCACGTGATTCGCATTATCTGTCAAATTTAAATTTTTTTCCAAAAAAAATTCAAAAGTGGGGTTATTTCTCAAAATATCGAAAAAAGTTATTAGAAAATGTTTTTCTAAAAACAATTTTTAGCCCATATGCAAGATTTCAGCTGCATAAGATAATTTAGATTTTTTGCCAATTTTTTTGTAAATTGCACCACTGTTGCGAAATAAGACAACGCAACCTACATAAAACTTCTTAGTTTTAACAATGCTTTATTCCAGATACATTTTCTTTAAGGCAGCGCCATATTCAATGTGTGTTTTTCTACAAAATCCAAATAGGGCTATTAAAATTTGGTCACATGTGATGCAAAGTTTATTTGTTTTTGCCCCTGTATAAGGTAACTTCATATAAATTAACTATTTTTGAAAATGTAGTTTGTGTCTAAAAGTAATACACATTAATATTAATACAGACAAGTACACAGCGTCACAAGTAAAGTCTGCATTAAGTGGAAAATAAATTTTCGTTTAACTTTACGTAAGTTTAACTAGTTTCAATGATTTAATTTAAAACCCCTTTATAAAAGTTTGTTATGGAGCCATGTTATAAAAAGTAAAAATAGTCTTTTATTATTTAAGTTCAGTTTCCAAAAAATTAACTAGTTTTGTACCTTACGATGATGCACCAAACACAAGTTGGCCGCAAAACAAATGATAAAAAAGATCAACAAGCCCTTGCTTTATTAATGACAGTGAAATCGCTTTCTGTTTGTCATAGTGGCTTTTAATTAATATTGCGTATTAAATAAAAAAATGTTAACTGTACAGGAAAGAATTGAAATTGTATTAATATGTGGTGAAAACACAAGTCATCGTGTAGCGGCCAACATTTTTAATGAAAGGCATCCAGGCAAAAATGTGCAACAATCTACTGTGAGTAGGATTATGGTGAAATTTAAATCAACTGGATCGGTGGAAAGTTCATTTAAAAAACCTCACAATCCTATAAAACATAGTGAAGAAGTCCAATTAAATGTTTGCCTAGATATTGTGGAACATGGTCAAACTAGTATTAGACATGTTTCTCGCAGAACTGACGTTCAAAGAGAGAGTGTAAGGAATATTTTGCACAAAAATAAATTTAAGCCGTATAAACCTAAATTTATAAATACTCTTAAGGAACAAGATTTTGACATACGTTTGGGATTCTCTTTTTGGTACCAGGGGGAAAAAGAAGAAAATGTGTCCTTTCCGTTTCACGTTTTATGGACCGACGAGGCCACTTTCACTTCAAACGGCGTTGTTAGCTCTCAAAATTGTAGATGGTGGGCTCAAGAAAATCCAAATTTTATAATAGAATGCAAGGACCAGTATTCCTTTAAAACTAATGTGTGGTGCGGTATTTTAAACGATCAAGTTGTTGGGCCTTATTTTTTTAGAGGCAATTTAAATTCTGAAGAATACCTACGCTTCCTTAACACCGAGGTCATTGAAGTTTTGGACAATATGCCTATTGAAATAAGGCATAATTTGTGGTACCAGTGTGACGGTGCTCCCATCCATACTACAAGACGGGTTCAAGAACGCCTCTTGGAAATATTTAGGGGCAAAGTAATTGGGCGTAATATGGAGAAATACTGGCCGGCTAGGTCTTCGGATGTAACCCCACTTGATTTTTTCTTATGGGGTTACCTAAAACAAAAAGTTTACAAAGAAAAACCTTTCCGTAATGTTGATCATTTGGAAACGGTGATTCGAAACTGTATTTTAGAAATAAGGCCCCTTAGTATCAGAAACTCCATTAAAGATGTACCAAGAAGAACAATTGTTTGTATTGAACGTAATGGGAGGCACACAGAAATGTAATTTTAATTTTTAGGTTTTTCAAATTATGTTTAATTTAATATTCAAATACCAAAAATACATAATAATATTGTTATTAATTGAAAAGGTGGAATTTTAAATGCGTTTCATTTTTATAATGTATTATGATTATTTTATTAGAAAATTTGACTTTTCAATTAAACTATTTTCTTAATATTAATGTGTATTACTTTTAGACACAAACTACATTTTCAAAAATAGTTATTTTATGAAGTTACCTTATACAGGGTCAAAAACAAATAAACTTTGCATCACATGTGACCAAATTTTAATAGCCCTATTTGGATTTTGTATAAAAACACACATTGAATATGGCGCTGCCTTAAAGAAAATGTGTCTGGAATAAAGCATTGTTAAAACTAAGAAGTTTTATGTAGGTTGCGTTGTCTTATTTCGCAACAGTGGTGCAATTTACAAAAAAATTGGCAAAAAATCTAAATTATCTTATGCAGCTGAAATTTTACATATGGGCTAAAAATTGTTTTTAGAAAAACTTTTCCTAATAACTTTTTTCGATATTTTGAGAAATAACCCGACTTTTGAATTTTTTTTGGAAAAAAATTTAAATTTGACAGATAATGCGAATCACGAGACTATTATTTTTTTGGTTAATGTTCATCTTGATCGAAGCAGAAATTGATGCCAAACTCAAATTTAGAATAAATCTATTAATAAATAAAAATCCCATATGATGCCGACTTCACTGGTCACACTGTATATTTACTGCAGAAGAAAATATCCAATTAATTCTATCAAATAACAAAAAAAAAAAATTGTAAGAAAGTAGACCCGTGTAGGTATATTATCAATTATCACGCAGTAAATTATTAAGTGCAGGAGACAAATATTAGATATTTATTTGCTTTCCAGTAGACCAGGCATACGCTTCATATCGCTGATCTTAATACGTGGACTATGTAAAAGCTACAAACACCTCAAATCAATCCATATATTTTAGACAACCCGATATACAGTGCTTGATAATTTGTGAATGCTTGATTCAAGAGAAAAAATTGCGAAGCGGATTAGAAAAATATATCTATTTATTGTAATTATATACCGTGCCTTCAAATACTTTCCTCATTAGAGACGGTCATGCTTTTTTTTTAATGGTTGGTGACAGTGCACGTAATCAGGCACATACGTATAATTTTGATAGTTTGGTTAGGTTATGTCATGTAAATAATAATAAGCGTCTATAATTTGAATATAAGTATGATTATGACAGCTGTCAGAATTTGAAATTTTTAAAAGCTTAGTATGTACATACACTAACAATGATTACTTAAAAAACTTAAAAAATACCCTACTCGAATGAGGAAAGTATTTGAAAGCACAGTAAAATATCTATTAGATATTAATGCCTCTTCATTCATATGAAAACAAATAAATTGTACATTAATACCTAGTTTTGACAGTGAATATGTGCCTATATAAATGTCAAAAATTGACGCGTCTTTCCCACAAATTACCTTAATGTAACTTGGCTAAGGAGTACAAAATATAAAATTCCAATGGAAAGGATAGGACGAACAGAGAGTGTATTATTACTATATCGTCATTTGTAAATGGTGCAGTGTGATGAAAAGTTTTTTTATAGTTTAGGATTAAGGGTTCGTATTTCAGTACTCTCTATTTAAGTGTTCGTGTTTCTGTGATTTTCCACACTATGCGCTGAAGGCTAAATGAAACTTGCTAATGTAGAACCGTGGGCGCTGATGATATAATGTCTCAAGAGTACTCAAGCTCTCTGTAATTGACTTAAAGCTGTTGGGAAATGTTAATACATGGATCATTGCTCATATTAATATTAAATGTTAATTAATGCCTTTCTAGTGTATATTGACAATTAAATCAATAAATACCCGCAGGAGACATTGTACTCTTTAACTTTGTATAGCAATTATTAATTTCCCACCATTTTCTTAACCATTAACAATGCTGGTTTATTATTCAAGTTGAACGTGAATTCGTTTCAGCATGAAATATTTAATAGTACCACCACACTTTAAATATTCGAAAGTGTTCTTAATAATGTATTAAACACAATATGCAAAGGGTAACTTGTGTGTGTACTAACTTATGTTTGACTTATTAAGAGAGAAAAGCAAATATTTTAAGCGGAACAACTAACGGAATTTTAAATTCCATAGACCGAAGCTTTCGAACTAATACGAGCTTTAACTGCGTAATTGAAATTAAACGTTATGAGATCTGTGTACACTTTTTCTAATGACACATCTATTTACATTAGCGACTGGATGTGATTGATTGCTATTTCCTTCTTTTTTCCGCATTCATAATTATTACGTTGGTTGCTTGTACTTTTTAATGAACATGTATTTAAGGATGTTGATTTTTTTGTTTACTGCTATTAACACACAATTTGTCGTTTACAATATGTCTGCAGAAAGTGATTGGTTACTTATTAGAAAGCATTCCTTGTATTTGTCAATTTGTCATTTTTTTTAATAACAATCTAGTATGAGTATTTATAGCATTATTACTTCATAATTTTAGCAGGAGAAGTAAACTCAATTAGGCTTCGCAAAATTATCACATATCAACATGAATCATGTAGAAATTTTTAATGTTATTTAAATGCTATAATTAAAAATCGATTTAAATGCATTCAAAAATGAATAAAATATTCGTATATGTATGTGTTAAATGTAGCTGAAATGTGCAAATTAGAAATATATGTAGAATTACACTTATGTTTTTGTAATTCATTTTACAAAGTGGATCAAACCCCATTATTATTAATAACTATTTTTTCATATTTAATTATTAAATTTTAGTTTGTTGTTTTTAAACTTTTTAAGTCATCTATTACGTCGCTCTACCATCTCATCCTCGTTTTGCCTCTTACTTGCAACCAGCAGGTTTACATGATCTATTACACTGGTAAACACTGTTTTTGTCACATGAACTTTGTGACGAGTTTTGTTTGTGTTAGTGGTACCGTCATTAAAAAAATATATTATTTTATTACAGTCACATCCAGTTTTTTCGTGACAGCTATATGTTCATTTCTGATCTCATTTACTTTTCTAAAGCAGATGATTTAGTGTATTGTAATGACATTCCTGCAGTAATGCATCTATTAAATTTTAAATATGATCCAAGTCACTGGCGGTTGTTCATTGACTCCTCGAAAACTAGTTTGAAAGCAGTGTTGTTATATAACGGAAACAAACTTCCTTCAGTGCCTGTAGCTCACGGTTCTGATATGAAAGAGACTTACGAGAATATGAAATTTCTCCTCGAAAAAATTAAATACAGTGAACACTCTTGGAAAATTTGTGGAGATTTTAAAGTCATTGCTCTTTTGCTTGGACTACAGCTTGGTTACACAAAATATTGCTGTTTTATTTGTGAATGGGACAGTTGAGACAGAAAAAGTCAGACAAGGAAAGCATGACCTAAGCGTGAATCACTTACTCCAGGACATAAGAATGTTAAAAATGAACCTCTAGTGAACCCTGAAGACATACTTTTACCACCGTTGCATATAAAACTCGGCCTGATGAAAATTTTTGTAAAAGCTACGCATAAAGATGGTAGTGGATTTGCATACCTGAAAGAGAAATTCCCTAAACTCAGCGAGGCAAAAATTAAAGAGGGAATATTAGTTGGTCCACAAATACGGGAACTAATGAAGGTTAAGAACTGTGAAGAAAAACTGAATCATCAAGAAAAATTGGCCTGGAAATGTTTTGTGAATGTCGTCCACAATTTTCTAGGAAACCATAGATCGGAAAATTACAAACATTTAATTAATGAACTTATAACCTCATACAAAGCTTTGGGTTGTAACATGTCCTTGAAAATACATATGCTGGATTCTCATCTAGATTTCTTTCCCGAAAACTTTGGTGCTGTGAGTGACGAACAAGGCGAGAGATTTCATCAGGACATATCATTAATGGAGAAGCGTTATCAAGGGAAATGGAGTCCAGGAATGCTAGCAGGTTACTGTTGGAGGCTGAAAAGGGACCTACCAGAAGCCAAACACTCACGAAAATTATAACTATTTATTGTACATTAAGTAATAATTTGTTTAAGTGTAGGTGATTTTTGAACTTTTCATGAAAATACATGTTTTGATGTCACAAAGAAACCTGATGTGTCAATTTTTTTTATTGATATATTATTGTTTTGTGGCCAAAATAGATTCAAAATTTTATATAAGTTTTCGTGTGACAAAAAAAAATAAATTCTGTAGACCAGTGTTATAATCCATTTATCCTATTATCCAGACAGGTTCCAGCCATTTTATTCTCTGTGATTTAATATATTTAACTATGGTTTCTCCGTCCAGTGTATTATCCATTTCGTTGTTCATATACTTTCTTATACTTCTCCGCTTCTTACTGGTCTCATTATTTTTCTTTTCAGCACTTTCAGTTTCTTCTAGTTTTTGATTCAACATCATGGTCTTTGCTGCATAAGCAACTATGTACTACTAGTGAGGTACAATACCAGTATTATGAAAACTGAACAAATTCGATTTTGCGAACACGGTTGTCTTTACCCAACTGAATTAACGGATGCATTTCGGCTAACAGTGTTGTAACCCTAATGCAGCGATGCATACACAGCGGCCCACTGTCGATATTTATGCAGCCCGCCAACGAATTTTAAAAATTGTTCGAAAAACTACAAAAGTAGGTAAAAATCCATTCAAATCAATGTTTCTTAACTTTTTATTTTATTCTAACTTTTGTAATTGTTAGTAAGATATGCATCTCTAAATACCTACTACTTTCTTGTTCATGTTTACTAGGTACGTATGACAGGTATGCTCCTTGTCGTTCCAAGCATATTGTTACGAGATTAGAAATATGTCGAACCAACTAAATTACTCGACGATTCGCGAAACACGTCGGTATTATCTCCGAACAATGTGGATGGTTCTCGATGTTAGGTAACTCGTATAAATACAACGCATCGCCCGCTATCGGGGCAGTTAATTTTTAACTACGGACAAGAGAACGTTATTTTGTTTGAATTGTAATCTGTGAAGAATAAATATTTCGTCGTTCGAACTAGGCATCTACCTACGTAACAATACAATATCAATTTTGATATGGATAAACCAGGTCCCAGTAAAAAAACGTAGTCGTAAGGTTGAAGATGAAAATCGACAATTTCAAGACATTTGAATCGAAAAATACTTTTTTGTTTCATCGCATAACAAAATTGTCTGTTTAATATGCAAGAGTAGTTTTTCTATTCCGAATGAATATAATGTGAAAAGGCACTACTTTTAAAGATGGTGAGTTTGTTAAGCAGTGTTTAGATATCGCCGCAAAAAAAAATGTATCCGAAAGATGCAAAGAAGTTTGAGAAAATCCAACTAAATGGGATGATTGTTCAAAGAAGAATTACCACATTAGCAGCTAATATAGAAGAGCAATTAGCTACGAAATCGAAACTGAGTATTGTTCTATTGCACTCGACGCATCTACAGATATAACTTCTACTGCTCAACTCTTAACATTTTTACGAGGTGGAAAGCAAAATTTTGAAGTGAGTGAAGAACTGATTGGTATGAGTTCTTTGACAAGTCAATCATGACATGCTCAAAGCTCTTCTGGAAAAATGTTGTATAATGGATTTGGATTTAACGAAATTATCTGGTATTACGACTGACGGAGCACCTTCAATGGTTGGAAGTAAATCTGGGATATGTTGAAAGAGTATTTACAAACTAAACGCATAGATACCAAGGAATTAATGGAGTTTTATTGCATTATACATCAAAATTAATGGGATTTGAAAATGTGATGAAAGTTGTAGTACCTACTGTAAACTTTATAAAATCACGAGATCTCAATCACCGACAATTCAAACAATTTCTCGAGGATATTGAAAGCGAATATGGTGATCTTCTATTTTACACTGAAGTAAGGTGGCTAAGTCGTGGGTTGACACTAGAGCGGTTTCCTAACTTGATTGAAGAAATCAACATATTTCTGGCGGAAAAGAAAAAGGACGTCCCCGAACTCGACAACCCTGATTGGCTGTGTGACTTAGTGTTTCTTGTAGACATCACAAATCACTTGAATGTCTTAAATACGTGACTCCAAGGCAAAGATCAATTGATTTCGCAGTTATCTCTCATGTTTCGTCCTTTCAATGCAAATTGAGTCTTTTTAGGACACAAATCAATTTAGCCAATTTCAGCCATTTTCCGAACTACAAAAAAATTATGGAGAAATTCAATAAAACTGATGTCAATTTCGCTTAAGTTGAAAAAATTGATATTTTGATACAAGCTTTTCATCGTCGTTTTCTAGACTTCAAAAAACTTGAACCTGTATTGGACATTTTCAGCAATCCTTTCAACATTTCACCAAAAAATGCACCGGAATCAATACAGCTGCTATTAGTAGACATGCAAAATAATGATAATTTACGAAACAAGTTTAATGAAGGTAATTTACTGAACTTATACCGTGACGTTGACAAAACCGCTTATAAAGAGTTGCGAATAAATGCATTGAAATACGCAAGCTTATTTGGACCGACGTATATTTGTGAGCAAACGTTTTCAGTGATGAAACTTAACAAAGCAAAAAATCGAAACCGTCTGGCAAATGAAAATCTGGAAGCAATTTTACGTGTGGCGACAAGTAATGTGGAGCCAAACATAAACAAAATTGTTAGGTCAATGCAATGTCATGCATCAAAATAATAATACATAAAATAAACGATTACATAATAATTACAACAAACGTTTTTGAATGTTCTTTTATTTTTATCATTTGTAGTAATTCATACTATTTAAAAATAAAAATAAGTCAATAAGTATTCTTTGTAGTGGCCCGTCCTTGACTTATAATTTTCCCGAGTGGTCCTTGTTCCCTATAAGTCTGTGCGGCCCTGCCCTAATGCATGACTCGAATTTCTGAAAACGCCTATTATAAGAAGTCGAGGAATTAAATATGGCCGTTATTTATAATTGAGCTTACTTGTACGTATCGAGTCCTATCAGGAAAATATATTTTACACAAAAGAAAACATAGCGTTTCACATATTTCGAAAATTTTCTGTTGGCAATAAATGTTCTTTAGTAACTTTCGTCATAACCATATTTTGTTAGTTATTAGTTATATTATTGACCGAGTTGTACTAAAGAATTGCAGGAGCCACGAGATGATTGAGGAAAAAATAAGAATGCCTCAGTAAGATATTTATTTGCGTCTTTCCTGTCGTTTTGTTTTACGCGGAAGTAGTTGGCGAGGTTTCTAAACCTGATTTATCGGATCATCTGAGTGAAATTTTGAAATAATTTTATCATTAACAAGATAAAAGCAAACGATTATAAAAGAAATTAATATATAATAATATCTAATTTTGTTTTTAATTTTATAAAATGTAGTTACTTGATTTTCTCTAATGAAGTTTAAAATTAATTTTAAACATGATGCACTACACTAGCCCTGTATATAGTGAGCTGGCCAATAGACTTTGTGAAATTTATAATCAATATCAGGCATACAAAACAACTGAGCTTAAAGACTTATACAAACAAATAGGATCACTATAATAACAAGCATAGAACAGGATATAAAGAAATATTCTAGCAGCTGATAACACTGCATGTAATGCAAAAGTAATCACTAATTACAATAAAAACGTTGTAAATAGACTAGTCGTGTGTTGGTTGTGATTGTTATATATGACTTCACTAATAAGAAAAACTAGTCATAAGAAAAGCTTTCTTTGCCGACCTATAAAAGAGAGATTCATAGTTTAATAAATATATTCCTGGTATTGATATTCCCTTCTTATATCTAATAAATGTATAGAGGACGACACTTTCAAGGTCATGAAATTTATTTATTATAAATAATTCAGACGAAAATATCTTCTTAATGGGGTACATTTTCATCAGTGAAGAAGAGGTGTTTCGGATATACAGCGTGTCCCAGGATTGATGTTATAAGAGGTGTGCGGAACTAAAAATCTTTGAATCTCAATTTGATCTTTTGTAAGTAAGACCTGCTTGGTTTGAAACTTATTTTTAGTATAGTTTCGAGTTTGTGAAATCACGTAGGCCGAGCAAGATCTACTTCCGTTTCGGGTAAAGTACCTTTCGCGTTCGCAGTATGCTAAAATATTACTAAGAAAAATATTTCAGAATGACAAACTGTGGCCCTATACAAAATTGTAGAAAAATCTACCTACTTTGATTAGATCGTTATTTTTTAGATTCACCACACTAAAATTATATTTATTCACCAATTAAGTGTACAAAATGTAATAATAGTAATATTGATTGTAGAGCAATACTATTATTACATTTTGTACACTTAATTTGTGAATAAATGTAATTTTATTTTGTTGAACCTAAAAAATAGCGATTTAATCAAAGTAGGTAGATCTTCCTGAAATTTTGTATAGGGCCATAGTTTGTCATTTTGAACAACTTTTCTTAGTAATATTTTAGCATACTGTGAACGAGAAAGGTACTTTACCGGAAACGGAAATAGATCTTGCTCGACTGTCAGGGCCTACGTGATTTCACAAACTCGAAACTATACTAAAAATAAGTATCAAACCCAGCAGGGGACTTACTTACAAAAGATTAAATTAGAAGTCACAGATTTTTAGTTCCGCACACCTCTTGAAACATCAATCCTGGGACACGCTGTATAATTAACTTGTTTCTATCAGAATATAATAAAGTTTTAGATTATAGTATGAAGCAACTGCTTACATTTGCAGTGGGTTACCAACGTATTTTTGATCTTTTGAATCTATATTTCGCGTTTAAACAATTTAAGAAAAGAGATTTTGGGCACCTCACGATTTTCTTATAGGTACGTATGTGCATTCCGAAATGTACATACAGAAGCTATAGAAGCTTTAAATTCTATATTCCTTAATAAAATAAACCTAAAACTTTTTACACCGAAATTATACCAATTCCAGCTCAAAGTATACTTTTTTTTCTCTTAGTAGTTTTTTTTTTTGCAAAAAACTGCCATCCGACAAGAGTAATAAAATAGTGTTACTTTTTTTAATATAAAAATTTTTCAACTCGAACTCTAAATACTTTTGGGTTCCTAATAAATCTGTATAGAATGCAAAATTTCCGAGACATTTGCAAAGAACTGCTATTTGACATATGACAAGTCTAGAAAGCGAAAAGCATATATATTTAATTAAGCGCAGCAGATAAGAGTAAGAATTGATTATTGCATATTAGTAGGTATAAAGGGGCTATATGCAAATTTAAGAAAGAAATTGATTTCTCAATAAAACGGTGCTGATGAGACAAAAGTTAGAAATACGTATCAAGTGTTGAGCGGTAATGAATTCCCTCTCCTGTCTGCATAGTCTCACTAAAATGTGTAATTGTGTACATGCTGTAAGTTATTTCACTTCGCAAAATGGTTTCTCCATGTACGATGAGAGGCTATCGTTTGTGTGTAGTTCCAATTTATCGTTAAATATTCGATATTGCATTTAGTACTTAACAGCACAGTGCATAAATTGAAAACAGTACCATGCTGCGCAGCTCTATAATTGGTTAATCTATTTGCTAGAGCTCTTTTGCAATGAGAAAAACAACATACATACATCATCATGTGCAAAGAAGAAATACGTGTTTGTAGGAATATACCACCTCAAATTGCAGCATATGGAACATAGTTGAGTATTGTTGCAAACTTTTCTTTGGACCTATAATCAACATGTAAAGACCCGTTGACTATCTCCGCCATTAGTGCATAGAGATCGCAATATATCTAGAAACTGAAAAAAGAGGTGGTAGGGGAACGACAAAATTTGTCGTTCCCCCACCACCTTTTTTTTCAGTATATATCAATATAGCGAGTAATTACTCGCTATATTGGAAGTCCGTCGTGTTTTTTACACACTATGCAATCAGAAATTGTAAAGCAGTGGCAGAAAGTCAGATCACTTTTTCCTACTCCTTTATAATTTTTTACTGCACAGCTAGCGAATTATATTTTCTTGCAACTGTGCTTCGCTTAAAACCGGACTTCCAAGATGGCGGCGTTTTTGTCAGTGATTTGGTTGTATACTTCTGGATAACTCGAGTAAAATAAAACACTCAATAAACTTTGAATACCTTCACTTTATATAATAACTACAGAGCGGACGTCCCAGGTTTAAACCACGATGGAGCAAGGTAATAAAAAAAACACGCAGTTACTGAATAGCATTATTCATATGGTGAACTGTAACATCTGTTAACGCCCGAGACTGAGAGCAAAAAAGTCTATTTAACTCGTAAATTTCCTATCTTCATCGGCGTAGATAGGAGCGCGAGGGGTTTTTAAAATTTATTATATTTCGTAAGATAAATGAAGTACGGAAAGTTTACTCGATTTGAACTACAAAATAATAATAATAATAATAATTTATTCATTGTAAGACCACAATATAAGGGCATAAGTTTCGTCATCAAATTCATATATTACTTACATAACAATATATCACAAGAGATAAACAAATTAATTAAAATAATCCTTTACATCATAATAGCATTTGTTCACGAGATATTGTTTCAGTTTCTCCTTAAAGGTTTTCTTTGAATTGAGAATAAACAAATAATAACGTATTTTGTATTTTATAGATTACCACCCACTTGTTTGTTATCCAATTATATAAATAAAATTAATCACTTTTCAAAAATACAAAATTTTAATAGTGCGCCCGTGGGCGATGAGTCATTATCCTTTCGTGTCCGCTGTGTATTAATCACTATGTGACTGCAGTTTCAACATTTTACATGTGTTGAGTTTGATAAATAAAGTAAAGGTATTCAAAGTCTATTGAGTGTTTTATTTTACTCGATTTAGATAGTATCATGAACCTTCCCAAAGTTACAGCCGAAAGTGTTATATTTTTGTATACTTCTCATTGTGAAAGAGTTGTGTAGAAGTAAAATCGTACATTTATTTAAAACGGACTTAAAGTTCCTTGTTAAAATAATTCATATATCACATATATGCTGTGGATGCAACATTTAATATAAATAATAAATATATTTGGAATGGAAATATAACATTGTCCCACGTTGGCTTGAGCCATAAAAATATATACTGTGATACCTACTTATATAATTGATATAAATGATGTAACACTTTCATATTCGATTTGTTCATAACAGCATAAATTATTAGATTTTATTCGTGAATTCATACAGTGATTTACTTCTTGATTTCTGGTCTTTCTCCTAGTTAGTATATAGTTAGTATAGTTACTAATAACATCAACATCTTATAAAAATTTTGTTCTTAATTGAAATTTTCTATACTCCTTTTTGTATTGTAATATGTGTGAGATATTTATATATAATGATATTTAAATGGATGTTCACTATGTTCTTTTGATTTTGAAAGAATGATTCTTGTAAAAATTAATAATACGATGCCGTCACTATTTTACTAAAACAAACATTCACACATATGTTCGTATAAGTTGTTTGAAATTTTATTAAATGATTATTCAATTAATAATGCCCAACAATCTACTTAAGGCAAATATTCGCACATAGTACCTTTGTAGCATGTCCAACACCATTAAATACATTTATAATTGAAAATGACTATACGAAATATTTAAAATCAAGTTAACATTCATTTGATATTAGATAAATTAAAATATTTTCATATTATAACTCACTTCATTCGATCGTACAATTGATCAAACTCCATCTTATTAATGTCTTCCATTTTATTTTTATAACGATAAAAAAATTAATTAAACGAATTTATTTGAAAAGAAAACTTAACTAAAACCTTAAACTCTATTTCTGAATACAAATTTTTAAATCATAAATGAATAAGTAGTGCTTATTTACCCTACTATAAATTGTGCGTGTTTTCTATTCAAATTGCAGTCGAAAACTCTGCATGTCCTATCCTGTTTTGCCTTTTTAAATGGTCAAACAAAACACTGTCGCTGCTTTGGCGCCCTCTCTTTCAAATTTTAAGTTGGCATATTTATAGTGTTCGTAGTAATATTATTCTTTGTCCTTTTAAGTTGTCACTCTTATTTAAGTACACATGACTTGCACTAACAGTTGCACAACAATGTCGACGCTTCAAAACTATTTGTTATTGAAATTTAAGATTTGTTGCTTCTTATCTTGGGTAAGTGTATTGTTTCTTTTCTTCTTCTTCAATATAGACACTCGTTGTATCTATACAGGGTGCCCCACCGAAAACGAAACAGATTGAATATCTCGAAGGAGAAAACTTTTTTGAAAAAACGCAAAAACAGGTCGATTTTTGATCCAAGGGGCACACCCTTCCATCATATCTTCAACTGTGATACGTTATTCCCCTCCCCTCCATCACTCTAACCATTACAATTTAAATAGGGAAAGTAGTATATATGATACATCATTGAAAAGGTAATTGTACGTGGAATTCAGCAAAGTGATTGTTGGTTGCGCTATTTTTGATTTAGCGAAAAAAAACCGTATTCCATGATGTGACACATCATTTCAAAGCTAATTTTATTAGCAACTAAATACGTAATATTTTTGACATTTATTTGTCATCATTCTCAAGTACAGACTGTCAGCGTCTTTTGTAAACTAATAAGTTCGTAGTTTCTAATATTAGAGCTCTGCAAGGTTTTTCGATTATTTAAATTTTTTTCAATTGTGCATTAAATTTCTAATAAAATTAGCTTTGAAATGATGTGTCACATTGTGAAATACGTAACCGTTTTTTTCCCGCTAGAGGGCGCTAAAATAAGAAATAGCGCAACCAACAATCACATTGCTGAATTACCTTTTCAATGATGTATCGCATTTATTACTTTCCCTATTTAAATTGTAATGGTTAGAGTGATGGAGGAGAGGGAAATGACGTATCACAGTTGAAGATATGATGGAAGAGTGGATCAAAATTCGACCTGTTTTTGCGTTTTTTCTAAAAAGTTTTCGTCTTCGAGATATTCAATCAGTTTCGTTTTCGGTGGGGCATCCTGTATATAAATGCATTACTCTTTTCACTGTTCGTCAAATATTTTCTTTTGCTATTTGCTAACTGTATTCTGATTCTCCTTTTATTAGTCCGTCTATCTGGAAACAAGGGAAAAACGTTGCAGACAACCTTTATGTTCCTGACCGAGCTCGTACTGTGAAGAATTGCCGCCTCCGTTTCTTCCTCCCTGTCTTCATGCCACGTTATTTAAGCATTTTATGTACGTAACTATTACTCGCCTTTCCTTAAAATTAAGTTATTATATTCTTACACGTGGGAAACATGAGGTATTTATTCTTAGATTTATAAATTTATAGTAAATTAATTGCGTTTTTTGGTTTAAATACAAAAAATTCGGAACTGCCAGTATAAATGTCGATGTGGTCAAATAGATGGCGCTTGAATCTCGCTTAAAATGTCGTCAAATAGATGGCGCCACAATTTTTTTGGAAGGATTTTTAATTATTACTTCTATTTCCCCAACTTTTAGTTAAGAATAGTGGAGGTAAGTAGTATTTTATAGACTAAATTTTATTACTACCAAGTTAGATTTTTTTTTAAATGTCCCAAAGAGCCAGTGTTTTTTCAATTTTTACAGTCGCCTCGACCGGGAAAACCTCTTTCCTAGTCGAGCTACACATGCGCCAAATGTCACTTTACAGGCGGTGATTACAAAAAAGATAATTCTGAATACTTAATAAACTCCAACTGGATGTCAAATTAGGGTATTAATATCAGTTTTTTGTTGTCTCGTCCTCTTTCCAATGTTGTTTCGCTCCGTTTAAGAAGCAGTTCCGATACTGCTTCTTTAACGGTACGAAGCAACAGCAGACATTTATTTTGTTGATTATTTTCGTGCCAGAAACGTAACTTAATCTTCGTAATTTGTTGAAGACACTGTCCGCATTACCTTTTTAAAATACTGTCCGGAAGATGTATGGAACAAGAATGTGTTGTAACTGCGACTGGTGAAGAAAGTTGTATGAATCTTTTAAAGACCGCAAATTGCATATTAAGTATTGATGTGATTTTCGGGTTTTCCTACGGCATAGACTGTGTTTACTGCATCGGTTCGGTTTAGGGTTGGGGCTGTACTGTGTGAGTTTTCACTGGGCAAAGGTAGAAGTGGAAGTTGAGCAGCGTATGTGTGCGTGTGTGATTGGCGTCCGCTATCGGTTCAGTTTTGACCAGTGCTTACAGTATCCCTTTGGAACCTCTTTATTTTAACATTCAGCTCGTCTCCTTCCTTCCCTGTATTATTCATGTTTTACGTGCGATATATTTATGTATTTGGGTGCAGTGTTGGTTTCACAGACTGCGTTTCACGTTATAACCGAATATAAAAAATTGATGAAATAGCTTATTTTCCGTATTGCCACAATACCTTTCTTTGTATCTCCTTATATTTACAGCATACATTTTTATTCTTCATATCACATTTATATAACGTTTCAATCTAGAAGTAAGCGTATAAATTATTGATAAAGTGTATCTTATGGATTTTCGATAAAAATATCCGAAAAATTACTAATACTACGCCTTACGTTAAGCTCTAATATATATTTTACTTATATTTTCTTCGCATACATTGTAAGCGTTATAAATTCGCTATCTAATGTGATTGTACAAGTTTGAACAAGATTATATCGGTACACAATATTGTACAGTGCGATTGTTGTGACTGTGGTAAAAACTTTAGGGTTATATTATTATCTTTGATTATGTTTACTATAGATATACAACTGAAGGTTAGTTCGGGGGTTCGACAGTAGGATGTGCCCATTCATGAATTTCTCCCGCTAAATATGTTATAGTAAAAGCAGTCTTCTTGCTGTAATAAAAAGAAGCCAATGGGATCTTACACCAAACGTGTTTGTTACAATTTTATTTGCTTTAGATTTAAATATCTTAAAATATTTTCAATTGAGGGATATGATAAGTCTACCGACTGTAATTTTTTAAATTCCAAAAATAAGTAATGATGTGATTGTGGATGTTAAATGTAAATAATAAATGTCATTTGTAAAGTTGTAAATGAAGCAAAACACAAAAATAATGATGGATCATCTTTATTCTTTACAATAGTTTCTAATATAATCTAAGGGACTAGTTTCGACATTATGTCATCATCAACCTAGAATCTAAGCAAAAATAACCGTTACAAAACTTACTACGAATAAGTATGTATAAAAATATCAAAATGCAAAAATACATATGTATGATACTCACAGTCAAATGATTTTTCAAAGTATCTCGTGTCATAAGTAGATGTATGCAGATACAAATACTGGTTTTAAAGTATCTTTCAAATATATTCGATGGGTAGTTTTCATGTTAAAATGAGATGATGATAGATAAAATTTAGATAAAATTCAAACGTAAAATATCAACAAACACAAGCCACGTGACATGGTGGACAAATACAGTGCACAATATAACATGAAGCAAATAAAATACCATACAAGGTCATGCAAGTTATTGATAAAACATAATAATAAATAAGTCACTATCGAATAACAACAAACTAGAAATCGTATAAGTCAGCTTAAAAATGAAAAAGACGGCAGTTAGGCAACGAAAGATGCAGGACGAAACTTGGTGTAGTTATATAGTTTCTAAAACTGAAAAAAGTGGTTTGTCATGTGTATATACTTGATCATTTAATAAATTGTAATGATGTTTGTGTCTTTCAATCTCTAAAGTTTCTAATAAGTTAAGTTTTAAGCTTTTAGATTGTCTATGTAAAATTGAAATATTTTGAAAATCAATATTATGTCCAGTTTCAAGTCGATGTTTGTAAACATTTGAAGTTAATTGATTTTTGTGTTCATACAATCTGTTACACAATTGTCGTCCAGTTTGACCTATATAAATAGAGTTACACTGAATACACTCTAAAGAATACACACCACTTTCTTCTAGGATGTTTTGTCTGGGTTTTATATTATTTAAAATGTTATATAGTTGAGTATCTGTTTTGTATGAAAGTTTAATGTCAAATTTGTTAAATACTGGTTTTAATCCAATAGTGATAAAGTTATATGGTAGAGATTTATATTGTGTATTATGTGAAATATTGCTATTTTTATTATAAAGAGGGTCTTGTTTAAGAATGATGTTAAATGTTATTCTGAAATACATATTGCAAGACGATCTAACGAAGCAATGTCATTTTTCCTATATATTTTATCTTATAATTGACAATGATATTGCAGTACAAGCTGAAAAACGTTCAAAGTACTAACCTTTAATAAAATCTTTGCCTGGTTGGGAATTAATTAGTTTGTATAACTTGTAGGGTATGTACCTACTATCCTCAACAACAATTGATGATTATTCATCCAGGCTTGCATAATGGCAGTTGTTGTTACGATTCAGGCCTGGATAAAATAAAAATAACTAGAACCATAATAAAATATGTAATGTCAAAGCTGAGTACATTTAAGTGTGTATCTAATTACCTTTTGCGAAGTGAAAGATTATACTTATTTTTTACCTTACCTCAATGAGTATGAAGGCTAAAATTCTACATATATAGCTTATAATACAATAAAATCTATAAAGATTTCAAAAAAATTGCAACTACACGTGGGTGAATGAAAAATTAAGTAGTTGAAATACAAGTAAACTAGTTTTGTTTGATAACTCCAACGTAACTTCAATTATTAGGAATTACTATTATCAAAAGCAATTTTTAAAATCGCCGGTAAATACAAATTGAAGAAACGTCCATATACAGACCACGTGTAGGCAGTACTTACTATATTGATAATTATCAAGAATGTAAATGTATAATGAAGGTTGCTGCGACTTCCCTGATGAGATGAGATATTGTGGGTGTAAAAGCAGGAACACTTCTGCAGTAAGAAGAATAGTGTTTCTATTATAATAATAAATTTATTGTATCAATAATAAGATTTACATACTATTTACACAATAGCACATTCAAGCAAAAATGTGATGATAACGTCAACACAAGTAATCAAAGGGCCAATTTATGTCATTGACATAGTAATATGCTTCCTGAAGGAGAATGTATTTTCTCTTTAGATACGAAAGAACAAAAATGTCTACAAATAATTTTGTTTTAGTTAAATAATTACCAGTGACGATATTGTGCTGAAGTGGCTGTTGTTCTAAGAAATGTGGGATGTGCAGCAAATGGTTATGAGGGGTGGAGACTTATGTAATCTCACCCTTAGTTGTCAGGTGTGGCAGCTTTTTCAAAGCCCTCCTTAGTTGTTGCAGAATATGTGTCTAGGCTATTGGAATTATCTCTCTGAAGAGTGATTTTCAGTGGATAGTTTGTGAAACACAGACAACTGCTTAAACAGCCTTCTTCTGCAGAATAAGCACCTTTTCTGCGTAGGCCTACTTACTCCATATCGGCTAAACATAGTTGATGTGTGATTTGATAGTCCATAGTATGTCGTTATTCCAGTAGACTATCAGTTATAAATCTGATACGTCTGATTGCATAAGTAGCACAATCTATGTGCAGCTTCCTTGTTAATCTTGTGTCTAGTCTAACATCAAGGAATTTTCTATTCGTAGAATAAATGTTTGATCTACGTTTCCTAGTAAAGGAAATTGTCTCACATTTATCCTGGTTAAGTGATAAACGGTTGGCTGAACCATTTAAATGTCTAAATTCTGAAGATACCAAAACCTTAAAATAATGTGTTGTTTATAGTGCATTTTCTTTGCAAAACGTACTACATTACTTGTTTTAATGCCTCATAAACCAGTCAAGCTAATAAAACCATGCACAGCAACTTAATAAATATTGTGGTTCGGATAGCTTTTAATCACTCTTTATTGTTTTACATAACACATTTAGTCATACGAAATACATAGAAGACTGCTTTAGATATACCTGTTGAACACATTGAAGAAAATGAGAAGAACCCAAACTCTGAACTCGAAACAGACTGACATTTAATGTAGGTATTTAATAAAAATGCTGGGCTCTTTAATACCATTTCCTTGTTTAGATTTAGATTAATACATTTTTTAAAAAGCCTTTCGTATTATGTTATTTATGTTCTTTACCTTATTATATTTGTAATTGTATATGTGTATATTTATATTGATTTGAATATGACAATGTCCTATGTTGTTGTAAAAACTCTCGACAATAAACGATGATTTGATTTGATTTGATTTGACTTTATTATGTTATAAAAGGGTAATTGTGAGTATAATAAGGAAAAAAATTGTAATCCTACGATTCTTCAATAAAAAATTTACTGAAAGCTACTCTATCATAGTAATAGCTATATAGGTTATGTTGATATGTAATTCAAGTGTTGAAGGGCAAACGATGTGAAAAGCAAATCAAAGAAAATATACTCATGTAAAATTTAATAGAAAATATATTTACATTTTTTATAAACTTCCGGATTAAATTGTGATAGTGGGGATGAGAATCTTTCAAATACACAATTCAAATAATTTCATTGGCTTACCAGTTTTCATTCATGGATGTGAATTCATTTGAAAGATATCAGAGGAAGACACTTACATAGAAATATTTACAGTTTTCTCTAGGTTGTGTAACTATAGTATTAATAAACAAGGTTATTATTATGTGAATAACAACTGAGTTTGCAGTTTGTCCTTGTCGAATCTAAGGGCCAGTTGTACGAAAGCCGTTCAATACAAGATCAACGGTGAACCCAGTTCAAGGCAAAAAATTGCGTTGTACAAAGCTCGATCAGTCTTGAACGAGCGATCTAGATATCGTTCAACAGAACGACCGATGAGGACCGTTCAAGCGCAGATCAACGTCGTGATCTGATCAACATAACCTTATACGTGTGTTAGGTTGACAGTTACCATCCGTCCATAAGACTATTATAAATATTTATACCTTCTTGATGTTTTATTTAATCATATTGTGTGATGGATCCCTACGAAGAAATAACAGATGATGAAGACTTTGTAGAAGTACTAGAATGTCAATAGTGTTATAAGGAATGTGCTAATAAATGATTACTTTGAAAATTTATTAAATACCTATAAATTAAATTGTTACTGCAATACCTAACTTATTTGATCCACTGAGCAATAAGGCGATAGATTCCAAAGGTTGTATTTTAATTATATAAATCTTATTACACACTTCACAAGTTCTACATTTTGAACAGTGTTCTTTGGAGTATAAATAAAATTATTTATTAAACAAAATGGATTTTTATTGATACAATACACAGTGAAGATTGAAAATATAGTACAATAATACAATATATACATGTTTGAAATTGAAAATAAAACAGAAAATATGGTACTTAGAATCTAAAAATAATAAGTACAATGCTACATAATTATTAATTACAAAAAAAATTAGATTTATAAGAGTACCTAGTTGATACTGACTGAGTGCGTACTACATCTGAAAAAAAATTAATTCAAAGTCCATAACATTTACAGCTATTTTATGTAACTCACCATTCTTACTAGAATTCATATCCATTTCATCTACAAATTCCTGCCGAGTAGCTACAATTTTACATATATGTATCTCATTAACAATACAGATCTACGTACAATACTCACAATTGTTTAATGTATCCATTACTGTAACTTCATTCGATACTTCTGGTAGACACATTCTGTAAAGAATAGGTACTTGTAACAAAATGGTATGCAAATTATACACATTTAACATACGTATTGCAACATCTTTATCAAATTCAGAAGGAAATCCAGTAAATTGGGAACCAATTATCTCCTCCATGTATTTCTCTACTTATGTTAATACGATTTCTTGTGCAGCCCCCCACCTGTTTCCAATACCTCCTTTTGATGTCACCAAGTTTCTGCTTTGTCCTTTTTTTAATATTGTCAAACTTATTGCGCAGCGTTTGTGCATTCCTATAGTTCTCTCCACTTAAGGCATTAAATTTCCTTTCTATTTCTTCCCACGCTTGGTTTTTGAGTCAGTTAGTGTTTGTACCAGATCGCTTACAATCCACTTCATTTTATATTTTTTAATGAGCGTTATTAGCAAGTAATCCTCTAAAATTGCATGACCTACAGAATTTTTTTCCATTGCTAATCAGAATCTGATAAATATTTAACCACCACCAAACTATGCTATAAATAAAAATATACCCCTCAAACCTACTTTTTAAGAAGACATATAT
The DNA here is from genome assembly GCA_963170755.1 of Amphimallon solstitiale. Taxonomy (NCBI): domain Eukaryota; kingdom Metazoa; phylum Arthropoda; class Insecta; order Coleoptera; family Scarabaeidae; genus Amphimallon; species Amphimallon solstitiale. Next base: position 47,572,001 of record OY720684.1, on the reverse strand, counting down.
ACTCACCGTTTGCAATTTTGCTTAAAAATTAATAACGACACATTTTCTTTCTATCTATTCCATTATAATTACATTCAGATTAGATTGCAACTAAACATTAAACCGCGCCAAAAAAAATCTTTTTAATGCGCATGCTTAAACGGAATGTCAGTGCTACCAATTCACATTATCAAGAGTTCTGTTGAACCGATGTGAAATATCTTTCATACAACTCGCTTTTTCTTGAACTGGGTTCAGCGGTGATCGTCCGATCAAGTGGTCTAACGTTCAAGAATCTTTCGTACAACTGGCCCTAAGTCTTAAGCTTTCATAATTGCTGTTGATGCATTCTTGGTTTCTAGGTTAATACCGCGTTGTCGTCCCTGCTTTTACTGCCGACGTTTCGACCTCTAGTCTATATAAGGGGCTTCTATTGCTGTAATAATCTGAAACAGACAGTCTGTTTCATGTTAGAAACAGAGACGACAACGCGCTTTCAACTCAGACACCAAGAAGGTGTTCTTGTCTAATATGTTATATATATATATATATATATTTTATTAAATTGCTCTCGATACTGTATGGAGGCTGTAGTTCTTCCAATATTGAAAAAAATCACGAAAACTAAACTAGAAATGTTTCTTTGTACTTTAACTCATGTTTAACAAAATTTGTTATCAATATATATGTGAATCTCAATTCAAATTACATAATGTAAGGGACACGACTTTAAAGTAAGCTTTTATATCTTATTCATATAGAAAGCTTTGCTATTGCTAGTCAACGCCGCCTATGTATGTTGTGTTTGGGTAGCAAATGTTGCTGATTTTATAACGGGTGTTATGTTCGTGGTCTCTACTGATCAACTTATTCATTTATATTCATTAACATATTTCGATACAAATACATTATTAAATGTTCATGGCAAGAGTCAACGTTTGCAGTACTAGCACACAATGACCCATTGTATGCTAGTGCTGCAGACGCTGGAGCAGGTCGATTTGCTCAATTTAATGGAATCAAATACATCAAATTAAAACGAGAATTACGAGGTTGGTATGAAAAGTGTAGTAAGTAATGCAGAGATGGCACCACAATGAACACATACGTGTCATTTATGAAATTTATAACCTTTAGTTAACAGTTGTGAAAGTTTGAGTCAAATACGTTGCGTTATTTGTATTGTACAGTTATAAACAATAAACGAGTCCGGTCGTCTAGTGAATATGGATAAAAAAGAATTTCGTGCTGTGATTAAGCACAATCAAATTGATGGGAAAATACCAAACCAGATCAAAGAGGAGTTAGATCATGTTCATGACGAATTCATCACGAATTTTTGTTTTTGGGTGAAGAATTTAAACGTGCTCGTAGGAGCACCGAAGATGAGTCAAGAGCAGGACGTCTGAAAGTGGCTACCACTGACGAAATGATCATCAAAGTTTATGATTTCGTTTTAATGATCGTCGATTGATGGTGCGTGTGATAGCCGACACTCTTGGCATATCAAAAGAACGGCCTTTATAGATTATCTCCAAAATGGCAAAACAATCACAGAAGTGAACTACTCCTCGTTTTTCGACCAGCTGAATGAAAAATTAAAGGAAAAACGGTCAGAAAAGAGTTTTGTTAAATCACAATAAAAGGTTGTATACAAATGTCTAAGGGCCACTTTTTCTAATTTTGTTCAAAACTGATTACCTCTGCGTTTCTCAATAGGAAAAAACACCCTAGTTATCCAAACAACGTTCAAACTTTAATTGTAAAAAGCTAGACACATATAGTGCATTTGATTTAAATTATATATTGCAGCCGAATTTTATTCTAATAATATTCAAGCTATTGTCTACATTTGAATTTGTTCTGCGTGATTTTTGTGCTTATTTTTTTTTAAAAGATTATACCCTGTATAATTAGGAAATTTATTTTCTAAATATAGCCTAAATATGATAAAAAAAGTCATAAATGTAATACCAGTTTGTTGAAAAGGAAAGGTCTTCAACTGGAGTCTCAAGCTGGACTGTCAATCACATTGTAACAGTATCAGATACTGCACATTGTATTGCTATATCTGACATGATTTAACTGGCACCAAATTTCTGTAACACGAATAAGGCTAGGTCATATATATATATATGTTGTCACTGGGTTCCGGGTTTTCTTCCGCGTTTCACCTGCTTGGTCTTTGGAAAGACCGATGCTGGTTTCTTGACGACGTTTCGGCAAAATCACACTTGCCATCTTCAGGTCTGCGATAACTGTCTGCTTCTGCTTCTTGTTATTCGTGAACTGACGTTTTCGGGATTCGGATGGTGGTTATATACTTCGTTAGCGTGTCGGTTGGTTGCCCTTGGACGAGTGTGTGCATGGTTCCGTGTCGTTGGGCTCGTGTTTGGAGTGTGACGGCTGGTTTGAGATGTAGAAGTATTAGTTTGGTGTTCTTTGTTGATATCTGTTCTTGTTAGTGCTGGTTTCCATGCTGTTGGTAACCTCTGGGTATCATCTCGTGAATTCAAATTGTTCGGATGTTTTTCAATTTCGATGGCTTCCCTGATGATTCTGGTTTTTGTATGTTCGATGTTAAAAAATAATAACAATATGACAACCGGTTGTCAATTAGAAAACAATGACAAATATAAAATGTAAATCAAAATGTATAAATGAAAATGTAATCAAATAAGCATAGGACTATCGGGATTAGTTATATAGTCACATCAAAGGGCCTGGGGTTTACCACAAGCTGTTCAGTCAATGCAATTATAAAAAATAACAACGACGCAACTATGTAATGAAAAATTAAGAGTAGAACTGTTGAATTATAACAATATAGAATGTAAAATAAGTCATGTATAAATGTAAATGAAAGCAAATAAGCATAGGACAATCGGTATTACTTATGTAATCCTATCAAAATGGCTTAGATTCATCTAAACATGTACAATTTGATTGAATACATAAACAATCAACGATGCAACTATGTATGTGTTAAGATGTATTTGTAGCTACAGACAAATATGTTTCTACCTAGTTTGGTTTCGTCAGTGCAACATAACAAATAAGGTGTATGTTAAAGCATTAATATGTGTTGAATAAAAAAAATATAGTATTACCTTAAAATGTCAATCCAAAATGTCCAAGTGTAAAACAACTGTGCACTTACTTAATACTGTGTAATGCCTTATTTCAACCAGGCGGTTAATAATAGTATATTAAAATACAAGTTTCATAAGACACGATTTTTGCGCACGCGTTCAAGTTTAGAAAACGAGCCGCTAGGCGAGTTTTCTAAAGAACAAGTGCGCAAAATGTCTTATGAAACATGTATTTTATACTATTTTTTCTATTTCGGTTATTAAAAGTCCAAAAAAGCTTAAAATAAGAGACATGTTTTGTTCGAATATTTTAGAAATTTTGCTTTTTTAAAGTTGGTTACTCTGATTTTTAAGTAGAACGTTTTAAATATTTGAATATCGGTGGTGCTATATATAATTGTGTTTAAAATTCAGACTGATTTATACAATTAATTATTTCAAATTATCAACAAAAAGTACGAAATAAATAACTGTACGCCCCCAGAGATTCGCAAAATAGCAGAAGACAATTTACAAAATCTTTCGTCCACAAACTCTACATATTTATCAAAACAAACTTTTATAACAGTTGTACTATTCAACATGGTAAGTAAATGTCAATAGTAGCATCCGAAAACTTATCATCCAACTCTGCTTAACAATTTATATTGCTAATTAGTAAGTGAAGTGTTAGCATGTGTGCTTTTTATTCTTTGTACAATTTTATTGCAAATTTTTGTTACTTTAAAGGCTTATATTTTGACATTTAAATACGATTTGGTTCCATTTTTCTTTCTTACCAACTTCAAAAAAATAAAATTAGCGTGCGATAAAGTAATACTTTATGCAACCAAAACGGGTGTCGTAAAGTGAACTTTATAGCACCGGAATAGAAAAAATATATTACAATTCTTTGCCAAATATACAAATGTATTGAAAAATTGAAAATCTTCTTGGTAGTAGTGGCATACAATGAAATGAAAATAATAACAATATGACAACTGGTTGTCAATTAGAAAACAATGACAAATATAAAATGTAAATCAAAATGTATAAATGAAAATGTAATCAAATAAGCATAGGACTATCGGGATTACTTATATAGTCACATCAAAGGGCCTGGGGTTTACCACAAGCTGTTCAGTCAATGCAATTATAAAAAATATTTATTATTATATTTATATTGTTTAAAATGTTTTATATATATATATATATATATATATATATATATACCGGGTGTCTATTTAAACTCGGCCACCGGCCATATCTCGGCAACCGTTTATCGTACAACCAAAATTCGAAATTTTTAAATTTTTAATATCGTAATATTGAAGCACATAAAAAAATGAAGGGGATGATGAAAACCGACAGGTGCTATGTTTTTTTTTTACGACGATATAGTTATACGAAGACAATACAGAAAAATATTATTTTTAAATATAAATATATTTATTTATTGCCAATAATAATTTTATTTTAATTTTAAGAGGATAACTAGACACTGCATTCTTTTCTTTCATTTAAATTTCAACCATACTCTTCCATAAATGTATTCATTTCAATCTTATCATAAGTTTTTTAATTCAATGCACATATTACGTTGAATTCCCCTTTTAAATGTTTTCAAATGCTCTAGCTATTATTTTCTAAAATCATTTGTTGTCTTTGCCAACACTGAAATGAAATAAGAATAATAGTGGACAGTGTATAGTTTGCTTTTATTTAAATTTCCATCATACAATATCGCATGCACCGTAATACTGAATTACATTATTAGGAGTTTTCTAAGGTAGGCCATGAAAGTCAAAATGTCAAAATATTAGTGTCACTTGTAGTTAAACATGTTGTTTTTACTTGCTTTCATGTAATACGCGGGGATGAATTAGATATCAATTCTTATACGCTTTTGTTACTAATCAGTAAATGATTTCTTTATAACTAATGCATTATAATGTACTGGTTTTTACTCGTTATTGTATACTTAGTTCATGACTTATGCAAATTATTTTTGCTGTTGTCTTATAATTAAATGAATATCAGTTGGGTATATTATTGTTATTATTATTATTATATTTTATTTCAATGTCTGAAAAGAAAAGAAATACGGAATCGTTTTGGAAACGTAAAAATATTTTTGTTGAAATTTGCGTGGTCCGTTTTACTATCAAGATTTTTTCCATCAGGTTGTAAACGGCTGCCGAGATATGGCCGGTGGTCGAGATTAAACAGACACCCGATATATATAATATAGTATAATAAATAATATTTACATGTATATCAAAAATAAAAATATCAGTGTTATCGGTCCATGTAATTTTATTAAATAAAACTCAATTCGTTTATTTAATCTCTATATTTCGCCAATCTTTATAGGCTTCTTCAGGAGTGCTGTAAAAATCATAAACAATTCATTAATTATAAGTTGTTGGTATCTGTTCTATGATCAATTGAACTGGTTTCTTTGTTGATATATTTTTATAATTTTGAGAATACCGAAGGATAAGAATTATGAAAATTAGGAGCTTTGTTTGCATGTAAATCTCAAGAAACTGATTTGCGTCCCAAATATTATAGTTTGATGAAATCGTGAGATTTCAAAATCTAAAAAAATACATACTGTTTTATAAAATTTTTATGTATTACTCTTTTTTGGACTATATTGTATATTTTATTAAATGTTACTTCAAATGATGTCTGCTTATCTTTAATTTTCATGTCTGAAGTTTTAAGTCATTACCTTTATTAACTTGATAGATATATGTTTCCGAACTTTTGCCAGTAACTGTGTACAATTCATTTCAGCAAAATAAAGTAATGAATCTCATCTTACATGTGTGAAAAACTATTGATTCGTAAAATTTGATATAAACATTTAAATGTATATATTCCAAATGCAATCATTCATTAATAACGCTGGGGCATTGAATGAATTTTAGTTTATGCCATTTCGCCTAGAGCAGATCGTATAATCGGCATAAGTTTGAAATAGTAATTATTTTTATTGCCCAACAGACAAAATCCATTTAAACTGTAATACAATTAATTAGAGTATAGCCCAGAATAAATATAATTTCAATGACATTAAAATACACTAACAGAAAATGGTACAAGCAATTAGTGAATTAAACAATTAGTCAAAATATGAAGAACTATATAAATAAAGTATGGAGAACGCTTAAGCTAAGTACAATATTCAGTAGTAATTAATTGATTATAGTTACTCTATCTATTCCCCGTAGTAGTAAATAAAATGCGTTTTTGGAGAGTGTGCCAATGGCGTTCTACTCAAGTTATTCATCTTGGTATCTGAAGGACGCGTAGCTAAGAGAGCAATATTTTTTATTTTTAATAAAATATATTTGTTTTTTTCTCATTTAACGATAGGCTTGTTTTTCGAGCTTATTCCTAGAGTCTGTTCGTTACTTCATTCAACTTCTGTCAACTTCTTGCTAAGATGACCAGGTTGTACGCGAAGAATCGACATTGACAGTATATACGTTAACCTGCGTATTTTTTACGATTTGTTTCTACTTTTGTATTCAACAGTACTGGCGATAGTGACTCACCTTTCTTAGTCCTTTTTTTAACTACAAATTTTTCGGATGTTTTCTTGTTTATTTCAACTTCAGTTCCTGTTTCCTGCTGTGTTAACTTTATCATTCTTGTTATTTTATTGCTTACTTATATCGCTGCTAGGGCCTTATACGAGTATATCTCCGTGCTTTTTATGGGCTTGTTGAAAATCAATAAACAATCGCATTTTCTTGTTTTCTGAACACATAGATTTATGATTGGATATTTATAAAAGAGTGAATATTTAGTTTATGGTACTTTTTCCTTTTCTGAAATCTCTTTGGCACTCTCCCATTTTAGTGTTAGTTTCTTCCACAAATAATTTCTTGATATATGTGACTAATATTTTATAAACAACACCTTCAGTTCCTCTGCAATTAAGTCACTCGCTCTTATCACTTTTCTTATGAGCGGGGACAAATTGTAGCTTCTTTCCAATCACATGGTATTTCTTCCTCCTCCTATATATCCCTTAATAGTTCTGTATAAGTCCAATTATCTGTGGCCCCAATACGTTACATACCGTGCCTTCAAATCCTTATCTGATTAAAGTAGGCTGTTTTTTTAAGTAATTAAGTGATAGTGTTGGTGTACATGCTAAGCTTTTGAAAACTTCAAATTCTGACAGTTATCATACTTAAATTCAAATTATAGACGCTAATTATTAATTACATGATATAACCACACTATCAAAATTATGCGTTTGTGTCTGATTATGTGCACTGTCACCAAACATTAAAAAAAGCATGTCTATCTCTAACGACGAAAGTATTTGAAGACGCGGTATACAAATATATGTATGTATATTAAAATGAAAATGATAGTATAGTTTATTTCGAATTATAAGAATATAACTTTGAACGGCTCTAATGCTTTTATTGCACCTGCGGCAATAACTACCTGGCCACTCAATAAGATTATCTTTTACGCAAACAAACTGCTGAGGTCCGTAATGACAAAATTTAAGTAAAATGTAATTACTCGGATTTAGATGAAATAAAATTTAATAATAATATAAACACAAAATGTAATAATAAGAAAGATATTAAAGAATTTTTAGAAGCAAATGATTTATATTTTGAGGATCATTATACAAAAAAACAATTAATAGAGGTGATGAAGACAAAAGAATATTTAACCCATTATTTGCCAAAGGTGGGTAAACGCAACCTTGTAAAAACATTTTTCTTGGCATCAAAAATATTTTTTTTGTACATTATGTCGCAAGGGTTGCTTTTTTACCAGGCTAAAATCTTATGTTAAATTATGATCCAATAAAAAGTTAAGTTTTTTTATTTTCTTTTAGTTAAAAAAAATCTGTATTTTTGGTTTTTGTGCACACCTTCAAAAAATTATTTTTTTTGGGTACTAATTATTTTTTTGTTATATATTTCTTCTCGCAGTATATATTTAAAATATGTCTTCTTTGATATATACATATCCTTATATCTATAGTTTGAAAACGACAGCTAGAATGACAGGTATTTTGTAACGAATGCGTATACGCACCTTTGGCTGATACATAGGTAAACGCGCGCCCGGTGCCAAGCTGCTCGACCGCACTGGTTACTGCAGCATGGCATTTTTGAAGGACGTGAGCGGTTTCATGCAGGTTGAGACACGATTCGCATGTTGACGGAAAATTATTTGACTCGTTGATACATCTCTCAGTTGGTTGCCAGCAATCGTAGCGGTACTTCTTAGTAGTGCTTTAGAGATTTGAATTTGTGTTTTTAGATATCTATAGTCAAAATGAGGTAAGACATTTTTTGTTTAGGTATAATACTATAGTGTGAAGTTCAAAATACATATATCTGGCAGCTAGGCTCTTCTCTTGCCTCTTTTGACAGTTTTGTGATTCTGTTTTTTTTTAATTTTTTTATATCTGGGTTATTTTGGTGTTTGTTTTTGTTTCAGTAAAAAATATTCAAAATGGGAGATAAAAAGGCCGCTCACAGCCATAGAGCTAATGGCTGCGTTAGAAGAAGACTCAGATTGTGAAAATGCAACATCGATTGATGTTGTTTATGTGCCTCCAGAACCTGACGAAATGACTGATGAGGAAAATATTGACGAAAACGTAATTGGGGAAGACAATGTAGATAAGGACATTGCGGGGACATATGAAATTCAGACAAATCAAGAGGGTGATTTTGATTCGGAAGATGAGCTACCACTTAGTGCTATTGCAAGCCGAAACAAGTTGATACCCAAAGAAACTCCAAAACTAAAACAAACGTCCGTGCCAAATTGGAAAAAAACCGCTTCAACTGCCTACATTACTGTTCCCGAAGTGTTTGATAACCATGGAATTGAAAATGTAGTATCTGAGCATGGTGGGAAGTCACCCTTGGAAATATTTTCGCTATTTTTTGAGAAGGAAGTAATTAGCAATATTTTAAGTTTTTCGAATACTTACGCAGCACAAAATTACCGTCATGACTACGAGCTTACTGAAATAGACCTAAAAAAATTTCTTGGTATACTTATACTATCAGGATATCATAAATTGCCACAAACCCACATGTACTGGTCAAAAGATGAAGACAAGGAAGTGCGTATTGTACGTGAAAGCATGAGTCGAAATAAATTTAGGACAAAAAACAAAACCTTCATTTCTCAAACAACACCTCGATAAATAAGGGCTATAAGTTTGCGAAGCTTACACCAATTTTTGATATTATAAATAAAAAATGTATTCAATTTGGTATACTTGCAGAACATCTTTCAATCGATGAAGAAATGGTACCATATTTTGCCCGGCACTCATGCAAGATGTTTATTCGTGGAAAACCTGTGAGATTTGGATTCAAGTTGTGGTGTCCTTGCTCCGATAACGGTTACCTATTCAAATTTATTCAATATGGTGGAAAGGCGGAGAAAACTGAAAACATGGGTCCATTAGGATCAAAAGTTGTATTAGAGCTTCTTTCTGTTGTAGAAAAGCCGCAACAGCATAAAATACTTTTTGATAATTTTTTCACATCATATTCTCTTTTTGAAAACTTAGGTGAAAAAGGGTTCTTCGCGACTGGAACGGTAAGAGACTGTACTGCAAAATGTCCACTTGAAGATAAACAAAATCATGTCAAAAAAGGAAAGAGGCTCTTTCACTTCCGCTTTTGATTCGAACTTGAAAGTTTCGGTTACTCGGTGGAATGACAACTCTGTAGTTACTGTTATGACGAATTTCTGTAGTGTCTTACCAGTCACTCAAGCCAAACGTTACAACCGCAAAGAGCGTAAAGAAATGCTTATCAATCAACCAAAAGTGATTCATGAGTACAACCAACACATGGGTGGGGTTGACCTTCACGTCAATGGCATTGCCAATTATCGCATTGGTATTAGAGGTAAAAAGTGGTGGTGGCCATTATTGACCAATGTTGTTGATACTATGGTTGTAAACAGTGGGAAAATATTCAATATCGCAAATGAAACCAAAATTTCCCAACTGGAATTTCGTTCAAGTTTAGCGCTGTCTCTGCTGAAATACGAAGGACAAAAAGAAGACACCCACAATGAGGCTTACACTTCAGCAAAATCCAACTCGTCTTATGGAAGACCTTCTAAATCAGTTTTACCAGGTGACATAAGATTTGACAATATCGGGCACATTATAATTCGAAATGCTAAGAGTGCAAGAAAAAAGTGTCCACTTTGCAAAAGTAATACAATTTACTTGTGTAAGAAATGTAATGTGCATCATCCTGATTGCTTTAATATCTTTCATACAAGAGACTAGTATTTTATTTTATAATAACCTGCTTTTCGCCAAAGGTGCGTACATGCACCCATATATTTTTTTGTTAAAAATAATACCTAATTTTCTTGTTCCAAAAATGTATCTTAATTACTGTGTTCTGAGTTTACTTTAATAAAAAAAATGTTTAAAATGTTTCTTTCTTGTCTTGGCCAGTAATGGGTTAAAGGATTGTTATGTGGATAACAGAGCTAAAGAAGCAGGAGATACAATTTTGCGTTTACCACCATACCATTGCGTTTTCAATCCCATTGAATTGATATGGGCCGAACTGAAAAATACCATAAGACGAATAAATCAAACACCGAAATTTAGTGAAAGCAGTGTAACTCACATAAAAAGTGCTATGGAACATATAACTGCTGTAAATTGGAAGAATGCTGTTAAACAGGCAATAGCAAAAGAATACGAATATATGCGCATGTACAAAATAGTAGCACCTTTGATTATAGATTTGCAATACGATTCATACACAGACACCGATTTGCAAGACGAGTCAATCACAAAAGATGATTTATGAAATGCGGTGACACATACAATTTTTATTGTGTATTTCAAACTAATTACCTTTATATATCTATACGTATCCACTACACATGTATAATCTCAAAGTTTCAGTAATATTTTGTAAACTACGTTTAAGCAACCTTCGAAAGAATACAAAAGTACCTACTCAAAGGTAAATTTGAAATATTTTTAATAAAAGAAGTTTTTCGTAATTCCTATACCGGGAGTAAATCTTTTACTTGGAAATTTTATAGAGAATTATCAAGTACGAGGGTATTTATAGCTAGATTTCGAACAGTTTTCGTATAAAAAAAATTAAATTCAGACCGGAAGTAACACTTTTACACACAGGTTTTTTTAATAAGATAAATGTATTTGAATTTAATTTGAAACCACTTTTATATATATTTTATATGTAAAAATTCCGAACGCACATGAGTATAAGAAAGTCAGGTGGTGCCCACACCTTATTTTTGTTTTCTCCTTCGATGATGAATAGGTATACGTACTTATACAGATGCGCTTACCGCACATATGACGACAGTTGGATATCAAATATGTCATGTGTTTCTGTAATACACGTATAAAAGAATGTGAGGTAATAAAATTTATTGCATCACAGAATAAGACAAAATTACTGAAATTGCAGATGATCCATATACGTCATTTGTTTTTTATGTATGTGGTTATATATATATATATATATATATAAGGTACATATTATATAACACGAAGACTTTTTCTTATATATTGTATTTCTATTTATTACGTTATTCTACTAATAAAAGTTAAACAAATCACCGGGGGAGTGTAATTATATAAAAATGTAGGTTAAAACTGTCTGGCCACTGAAATCTTTTTGATTTATTAAAGCACTTAATGTTATAAATCATGACATATTGCTTAGAACATTATGTGATCATGAAACTCGGAGTTTTGCTACACAAACTATCAAATTATAACATATAATTGTACATATAATACTCCTGTATGTATTTATGTATCACCTAGTGGTCGCCCAATGGTCGAAATTCGACCTTTCACAACGAATGTTTTATTTTATTTAATTTAATGCATTTGTAACACATATTGTACATAAATTTTATCTTTCTGCACTTTTTCTTCATATGAACTTTAAGTATGCTAAATCTCACATTTCTCCTTGTGCGCAATATACTTAAAAAAGGTATTAATATAAAAACTCGCTTATTTTGAGTTGGGCTGTTATTCGAAAACGCTATTGCTAATATAAAATAAAATGACGCAAAAAATAATCAAAGGTTATTAACCCGTGTCGTAAGTGTATATTTGGAGCATATTTTGTTTTTGTTGTTGTTATTATTAGGTACTTCAAAGTTGTTATTTTTCATAAATATTTCAAATGTGGTATTGTAATAACAGGAAGTAAAAATCGATTCAAACTTATCCATCGACTTACTATCATTTTTTAGAAATTATTTACTAAGTAATATTTCTCCTTTGCATTTTTACGAAATGTGTAATGTGAAATGTACTTGGTGTGAGGAGAAACAGCGTTCTTGGGTTATACGCAATATAATCCGAATGGGGGATGAACTTAGAAATCTCTCCGGGCTGGCGCGGGATTGTGGTGCGACTGGCATGTGTGGGTTGTATTGTCGAAGGAAGCGTGAATATAAAAGAGCAGTAGTCCATGCAAAGAAGTTTCATGGGAATCTGATTTCTAAATCGCTAAACAGCAATAAGGCAGTATCGCAATATGTAAATGGCGAGCTGCATCGTAAGAGGAAGAGTCATAACTTTGAAAATTAATAACACTGAAATTTCTGACGAACATTGTCAGTAAACAGGTTTGAAGTTACTTGTTGAATTTAGTAAATGAAAGGGTTTCTGAGTTCTCTCATACTGACACGGTTTGAACATAAATGCCTACTATCTGTCGTAGTATGGCGTGTTATGGTGTCACGGACTGATGAAATAATGGCTGCTGTGCATAGGCTCAAAAATACCTGGAGCGTTGATTTGGACGGGGTTCATTTGTGGGCTGTGAAGTATGTCTCGGACTTAATAGTCGAACACCTAGTAATGCTGCTAAATCGCTCAATATCTTGATTTAAATTTCCGACTTCCTTAAAGTTCTCACGCGTTTTGTCCATTCTCAAAAAAAGCAACTCTATGGAAATTAGCAACTATAGGCCTACTTCTGTGATCAGCATATTCTCAAAAATATTTGAGAATGTGATACACGGGAGAATTATAGACTTTTTTGATAAATATAATAATATATCTTGTCGGTGTGTCAGTATGGTTTTCGGCCTGGCAATTCGACAGAATCTGCATCTATTAGTAAATCAATTCCAAATTCTCAGTAATCTTCACAACATCCGGTAGATTCAATTTTTTCTATTTGCTGGTTTTGCATGTATTCAATAAGTTATTTTATACTAGATCTTAATTTTTTTCTGGTTTAATGTAAGATCTAAACCTTTCTTGTTACTTTGTTTTTCTTCAACTGCATAACTCAAGCTCATTTCGTTCTTATTTAATATTTGTTCTAAATATTTGGTATGATTTACAGTATTGGGATTCCAAGGACCTTAATAAGCCATTTATGAATAATGTCCAAACGCTAAATTTTTCCATTTGTCTTTGAACATATCTGCAATTATTCTAGTACAATGACTTGTTACCATTACTGCGATATCTAGGTTGGGATTCAAAGTATTTTAAATTATCATTCTAATTGTTTCGTCGCAATATCCTGATATCACTACCTGTACCCTAGTAGTATAGTTGGCTGTTTGTTATGCCAACGTTGTAGGGCCAACGTTACGTAATAATTGGATAATTACGAGAGTTAAATTTATAAAGTTAATGGGGAATTAAAATTTTGCTTTAAAATCCATAATTGAATATTCTAGGACCATCAATATTGGAGTGACAGCTTGTCAGGGTATATCTACTGGTATGTACTGCCGTATGACTTATGATAGGTGGGTAGTCGTCTCCCTAATGGGGTGCGACAACCAGTTATTTTGGCATGTACTGCTAGAGAAATAGAATATTGTTGCTGAACTCAATGCCAAGGATTGGGCACTTTTCTCATACAATTTAGTCGAACAAAGTTTGTTTAGGATAGTCCGTACAATTGCCGTTTTGTTTAAGTTTATATTTTATGACTTTTTTTTAATACTATAAATAAATATAAAGTTTGCTACTTAGCAACCGCAGACACATGTTTTAGACTTATTGGTTATCATCAGTACAGTATCGCCAGGGAATAATTTGGGATATACTAGGAGATAAAAACAAAATCGGCTCGCCTTCAAGCGGTTATGATATTTCTATTCAACTGTATTTTTATGTATAGCTACAAGTTTAATTAATAAACTATGAAAATTGAAATGCTGGTAGAGGTACTTAAATCTTGATTTTTTAACTAATATCTAAACTATTCTTTGACATAGACGCAATTTACATGTCGTTCCATATTTCTGTAATTTGTGTATAAAAGGATATACAAATTATACTTAAGTAGAAATTCTAAAGCTGCCAGCATGATTGTGTTCATGCAAAGGATATACGAGGTAGGCGCCATAAATTCTTGGCTTGATATACAAAAACGAAACATGGAACAATATAAGAATTTTTATTTGTCAGTGTAATCTCCCCTAACATCTATACATTTATTACAACGATTAATTAATAATTCGATACCCTTGTAAAAATAATCTGAAGTTTTTCCGTCAACATGTTCTGTAAGAGCTGCTTGCAACTCACTGTCGTCTTTAAAACTATGTCCCTTAAGGTCTTTTTTTTAAATTAGAAAATAAAAAAAAATCACAAGGAGCCATAATAATAATAATAATAATAATAATAATAATATATTTATTCAGTGTAATAAAATCATTACATGAAAGGTCAAAATATACATATATACAGTAACAAACAAAACAGATTAAAATTGTATATTATTAAAATTATCATTTAAATATTCATTAATTGAATAAAAACTTTTCGTAAGTAAAAGTTTTAATATTTTACTTAGGAAAGTACTAGCATTCATTGTGTGCAGGTGCTTCACTTTGTTGTAAATCTTTGGCCCCCAGTAGTCCACATATCTTCGGGCAGTCTGCACACGGTGATAAGGGGTTCGCAGTTTATCCCTGTTTCTTGTATTGTACTGGTGGGAGTCCCCATTTGCGGCAAACTCATCCTCATTAAAAATGACATACTTAATGCAGTTGTATATATACATAGATGGTAATGTGAGTATAGCCCCTTTTACATAATATTTTCTGCAACTATCCCGATGTCCCAAACTGTACAACGCTCGGACAGCCCTCTTCTGCATTTGAAATATTCTCTCTGCCGATGGTAAGCTACCCCATACCAAGACTCCGTAGCTCATCTTAGAGTGGAAGTTGCAGTAGTAAGCCGTTGTTGCAGCTTCGTGAGTTGCAACACTTTTCATACGTCTTATTGTGTATGTTGCCTTTGCAAGTTTATCAGCCAGACTGGAAACATGATCCTCCCAAGTAAGCCTACTATCCAGCGTCAGACCCAGATAGCATACGTTGCCGTTCGGAGGTTGGTTTTTTGCACAGAAAGTAAGTTGTTGTGTTTTCCCTTCATTTAGTTGTAGACCATTGCAAAGGAACCATTCCCTGGCTTTCTCTATAATGTCCTTCGCCTGTTCATTCAACTCTTCTTCATCTCTTGCAGTCACCAAAAAGGCAGTGTCATCCGCATATAAACAACATTCCATCGGTTCTAAGCATTGCGGCAGGTCATTGATATATAGTATAAACAGAAGGGGATCCAAGATTGAGCCCTGTGGTACCCCATTCTTTGTTGATTTTAAAGATGATGTTTGTCCATTGAGTTCAACAACTTGCTCTCTATCCCTCAGATAGGACACTAAAAGATCATGTGGAGTGCCTCTAATACCATATTGTTGTAGTTTGTGTAACAGAACCTCATGATTGACTAAGTCGAAAGCTTTACTCAAATCACAGCAAGTCAACTGGATTTGCTTTTGCTCATCATATGCATTTACGATTGATTGTATAATGTTCATAATCCCTGTTGTTGTTGATCTCTTTCTTCTATATCCATGTTGACTAGCCGTGACGTAGCCGTTTTTATCTAGATATTTAGTTATTCTTCTTGCAATCACCTGTTCAAATATTTTCGATATTGTGGGTAATATCGCTATTGGACGATAGTTATTTGGATCATCTATATCCGCCTTTTTGTACACTGGAACTACTCGAGATTTTTTTAGTTCTCTCGGAAAGACTCCTTCATTTACGCACTTATTCAGTAGTTTGGTCAGAGGCGTTATGATTTCATTAGTAATTTGTTTTAAGAGATATGTTGAGGTGTCGTATATATCTCGCGTGTGTTTACTTTTAATGAACTGAATAACATTTTTGACTTCATTTTCGTCAATGGGTGAAAAATAAAACGAGTTGGTATTGTTTAAATTAAGATTTTTTACGTGTTTCATTGACTCGATGGTAGATGTAGAGCTGATAATTTGATTTCCAATTTGCACAAAGTGGTCATTCATATCATTTGCTGTTAGTTTGGTTTGAATGTGTGTTGTTCCATTTGTCTGACGAGTTTCATTTTTAATTACTGTCCATATTGCTTTCTGTTTATTTTCTGCGTTTTGTATATGCCTTTGATTAATTTTTTGCTTTTATATTCGCACCACATCCAAGTAATCTCTTTTATAGCTTCTGTATATCTGATAAAGATCATGATCCTTATTGACGCTCACCACAGTATTCAGGACATCTAAGATATTCCTCATTCCTTGTATTCTCTGATTACAAAATATTTCATTGTTTTGAAATTTCAATGTGTTAAACCTTTTTTTTTTCTGGGGAAAACTTAAGTTAAAATAATACAGGAAGGTATTATGAAATTTTTCAAAAGCTTCATCTGCCGCAAATCGATCCCAATCACACCAAGAGTGCGAGGCTAGCGTTTCTCTGAATAAACATATTGTGTCGTTATTTATTTGTCTGGTTCTCATCCCATGAATCTTTGTTTCATGTGTAATAGGAAGAATTTTTGTTCTAGCAATCTGTGTTAGATGATCTGAGAGATGCAAGTTCATTGTTTGTGTCGTCATTATAATCTGTTGCTCATGATTTGTAAAAATATTATCTATTCATGATGAGGTAGAATTTGTTACTCTCGACGGTTCATTAAACAGATATTTTAGATTATATGTTCTCAATAAATCTGTGAGTTGTTCCTTTTCTTTCGTGGTTTTTGTGAAATTTATGTTGAAGTCACCTGCTAATATGATTGTTTTGGTAACTGTTCCATTTGTTACGCACATCATTGCTTCATTCAATTTTTTAATAAATATATCAATATTTCCCAAAGGAGACCTATAGATACATATGATAATAAGATCATTTTTGATTATTTCTATTGCACACATTTCTATGTGAGTTTCTTCTGAGAGTGATTTAATGTGTGAAATTTCTGTGAATTTTAAATTTTCTTTTAACAAAATGAGTGTACCGCCATGTTTATCTTGCATTCTGCAGAAAGCAGCTGCTACATTGAAATTTTCAATCGTACAGGTATGAATATTACTTGGAGTCAGCCAATGCTCTGTGACACATAAGCATTTAATATTATGTTTTTTTTAGAGCTATACTTAGAGCATCTGTTTTGTTGTGAATAGATTGAATATTATAATTCGCTAACGTAAATTCATTTACTTTGTCATCTACATTTACATTAGGTTTCTCTAATTTACTGTATTTTGAAATAGTGAGACTCTTTTCGAAAAATTTGTGTATTGTTTTACTACAACGTTTACTGGCCATAATTCGGGATCAAACATCCTTTCATAACAATCTACACTAATCGCAATTTTAAATGCCGATATATTTTTATTTCTTATATCTAATTTTTCGCATGCGATAGTTGTTAATTTGTTTTCGTGTAAGTATTCAGTTACATCTTTTTCTGTCGTGTTTTTAATTAGATTGTAGATAATATCCGGACTATACGGTAGATGTTCCAATTCTTGAAAGCCGCGTTGGCGAATGGCAGCTTGTGAAATGGCGGCAGTATGAACGGCAGCATTGTCGTGCAATAATCGCACACCTTTTGTCAATTTTCCACGACGTTTTGCACGAATATTCTCCCTTAATAATTTATGCAATAAAGACGCATAATATGTGCCGTTCACACTTGTATTGCGCTCTTTAAAGTCAATTACCAAAATGCCCTCACAATCCCAGAATATTGTGACCATCACCTTTTTCGTTGATTGAACGACTTTCTCCTTTCTGGGACGAGATTCATCAGGTCGTCGCCATTCTTATCGTAGAACAGAACCATTGTTTCATCCCCTGTGACAATGGACTCCAATATAGGTCGTCTCCAGACATGTTTAAAACCGACTGCGCACATTCGACTCGACGTTCACGTTGGAGAGCAGAAAGAAGTCCCGGTAGTCATCTAGCACTAATTTTATTCTTACCCATATGGTCATGGAGAATTCAACGAACACTTGTTTCGGAAATGTTTGTTTTCACTGCTAATTCCTTCACTTTCAAACGGCGATCTTCTAGCACTAAATGTTCAATAATTGAAATTTGTTGAGGCGTTATCACTTCAATTGGTCGACCCGACCGATCAGCATCGTCCAGGGATTCTTGTCCCGAACGGAAACAGTTTGCCCACTTTTTTTATAGTTGAATACGAATGAGATATTGTTTAAATGTTGTTTAATGTGATAAGGTGTATGCCCTTCTTTTGTTAAAAATTTAATGACCGCGCGGTACTCAATTTTCGTTACTTCAGACATTTTCGTGCGCTAGTCACGTTGGTTGGCTGGTTACTAAAAACTACTAGGCTTCGTACCGTCATATTTATAGTGTACACTTCGCGTATGTGCATGGATGACGTGACCGAGTTTGAACGATTGAACCCGTATAAGCCTGTCAGGCCGACAATTGATGGCGCCTACCTCGTATATTCATTATATCTGACATTTAGAAATTTCGTAGTTCATATGCATAAGATAATTAAACGGCAATCTTAGAAATTAAGGTTTACACATACAGGAACTTACCTACTGCCAGCTAAAAACAGTTTTGGTTGTTCGCTACGTGCAAACTTTCTAATTATCTTTCCATTATTACATGCATACCGAAAAGTTATAGTTCATAAGTTATTTTATTGGTTGAAATTATTTGAAAGTATCATATCTGCGACCAGTGATAGCATCAAACTGTAATTAAGTAACCAATTTCATTTGTTTTGGCTTTTGTGCAATAAACACGTTAGTTACAACGTGCTTTATTTACAAGACAAAACATTTAATCACATGTAATATATTACAAAATCCTCAAATTGTTATACATTTATTGTTGCATCGTTTGCAATTTCTTATAGATAATTATTTTATACGGAAAAGGAGGTGAAAATGGAGTAAGGACCTCCTATTATTCATTTATATTTTGAAAAAGTCTCTGGATTATATGTATAACATATTTTCAAAAAGTTTTAGGGCAGGTTATAGTTTTCGAGATATTAAAAATATAATTGAACAAGGTGCAAACTGTTGGGGCGATTGAAATCGAAAATCTTGGGATTTGATTGTAAAAAAAATTGTTGTTTTTATACGATGGTACTTTGCAAAAGATTATTTGTTTATATTATTATTGGTAAAGTAATTAATTGCTTACGGTTCTAACATGTTCTGTGTAATTCGGATGTGCTAGTTTGTCTTTGATTCGGTGAAAAATAATTATTTTAAATCCTAATGAATTAAATTACAATCGCAGAATCCCATAAAAGTAATTTATCTTTGCTCGGTGTCATTGCGCTGTTTATTACATTTACAGCCGAACAAGACAGCAACGGTGGAACTGCTTGTTGTATTCCTATTCCTTTCTGACGTATTTGACTGAACTATTAAAATATAACCGGACTAGTTGTTTATTTTACAAATATGTATTACGCAGTAAAAACATAAACATTGCTTTATGCAACGCAGGATGACAAGAAAACTTTTGTAATTCAATTGTTCGTTACGACCATCGAATATAAATTATGGAAATATAACCTAATTTGTAGATATTGGATTATTCACAATAATACGAGCACAATGTCCTTTGTGTTGAATTTCCTGTGTTCTGATGAATGTCTGAAATCTAAAGTTTGCCGCGATGTTATTATATCTATGTATCATATCTCTTTGTATGTACGTATATAAGCGAGTAGATATACATATGTGTTTAGAAAGGACTGAAATATACTTTTCTTAATTTAAATATGTAACGAAGAAAAGAAATGTATGACTTTTATATTTGCATTTACCTTGTGAATTCATTTGCTATCCGTATTTGTATTTTATGAGCGTATAATGGCAATTTATCCTTCTTCTAGTTATGAAATATTTATGAGACTGCACCTTGGTAATAAGAATAAACTTGTCTTGCAGAAAACATAAACTAGCACTTGCTTATCAATATACAGTCGTCAAGAAAAGCGTAAATGCAAATTTTAATATAAAGCATTTCAATAATAATAAAATACACATAGCTTGTGTCATGTTTAGATCGGAGTTGTATTATAAAATATAATCCTCTTTGATTATCCTATAAAGGTTTAGAGGTTCTAGAACTAAAACTGTTTTCAAGAATTATATTTATTAATGTTGTGTATTGAAAGTATGAAGAAAGTATTTGTAAAATTTTACTTGTCAGTATAAATAAGGACAGTTGAATAGCCAAGTGTCAATAAGAAACCTAATCTAAAAGAGAAAATTAATAATTACATTGTAATCGAAGGTGTAGATTTCCGCTGTTTCCTAATTGTAGTTTTGGGTTGAAGCCGCATTAAGTTTGGCGTTGATGCCGACGTATTGTTTACTATTGCAAGGGACATCTTCAGAGCTGAACATAGATGTGAAAATAAAACAAACAAATGTTTAAGATTTACACTGTATTTAATAATAACGACAGCTGTTTCGCTACACTGTAGCTTCGTCAGGTTAACATATACAATAATAACTATCTACATACACTTGACTCTTATATATAGTGTGTGGATATTAGGAATTCTAAGAACTGATATGTAAAGAACAATTTCTTGTCTAAAAGTGTCGGGTCTATACAAAAAGTACGTGAAACTAAATCTATTGCAAACAGATGTTATGTGTGAAATTAGGTAAACTGTATTACTAACTAAATATATTTAACAATGGTGATGAGTTTTACTATCTACATACACTTGACTCTTATATATATAGTGTCAAGTGTATGTAGATAGTAAAAATACAGTGTAAATCTTAAACATTTGTTTGTTTTATTTTCACATTGAAAATGGATTTACATCAAGTAAAGACCAACTCAATCCAAGATCTGAACATAGATGTTTATCGATTCGAATTAGCTTGAAGAAAGCGGTGGATCAAATATAAACGGTAATTATTGTTTAGACATTTATTGATTAATAATATAAACAAGTGAAAACTTTACTTCTTCTCTACATATCCTCCTGCACGATCCACACACGTTTGCTAACAATTGCTTGCGAATATTTTTCGTTCAAGTGATTCCTTGAAGGTTACAGGGGGACAAGTGTGGTCCATAAGGAGGCTGTTCGAGGGTTTCCCAGCCCATTTTTTCAATTTATTCCTTGCTAAGCACGCGGCGTGTGGTTTGGCGCTTTCATGCAGATGGAAAACATTTCTGATAAGCATACCCTGTCTTTTGCTTCGATAGGCGGCTTTTGCCGACTGTAACAAGCGCCAATAGTAAGTCGCATTCAATGAGTAAAACTTCCCGAGTAAAAAAAAATTGTTGCAAGAACTTTTCTGGCTGAGGGACGAGTTTTAGCCTTCACTAGACTGCAGTTATCTTTCCTTCGCCACTCTTTGCTCGCCATTTTCTATTCGGGAGTGTAATGATGTACCCACGTCTCATCACATGTGACGATGCTCCTCAAAAAGTCTTCCCCTTCTTGTCGAAATCGATTCAAAAGTCTTTCAGCGATCTCCGACCTTACCTGGTTTTGATGTTCGAATACCAAACTTCGGGACCCATCGGGCACTAATTTTTTTGGCCCAAGAGGAGCAGTGATAAGGGATTGAACACTCCCATAGCTGATACCCACTTCTGATGACATTTCGTCAATAGTTAACCGACGATCACGTTCAGTAAGCTCTTGAACGGAAGGGATGTTGTTATTTTGTAATGCTGGTCCTTGGGCGTCGATCAGACCTTCGTTTTCGACACCTTCTCGCCCACCCTTAAATTCCCCGGTCCACGTATACACACGATTCTGAGACAGTGCACTGTCCCCAAACTGTGCCTTTAATCGACTAGAAATTTCGGAGGGTTTAACAGACGAATGTACTCTCTTACTCAATCATGGCTGTACTAACGACAGAAGCGAGCGCGCCTACTAATCAAACCGGTTCCCCCACTTCTCTCAAACCATACATCTACCGCACTGTACATCTTCTACCTAGGAACTACGTGGTAAGTAGAATAGCAAAATTGCCGTTTATATTTGATCCACCCTCGTAGAACAGACATTGCTCCGGACTTATATAGGAATTGGGTAAACTAATGATCTGCTACTGACTGGAGCCGTCGAGCCAATCGCATATGTCGTATGGGCGTGAGAATTCTTTGTGAAGTTTAACAGGTTGGATGTAACGTACAGCCATCGTCTCTATTAAAATTATGTGAATGTGAATTTAAATCGATTCATAGATTCTTTTTTAGGGATATAATGCGATTGACAGACAAGGCATATACACCGGCTGCAACAAATAGGGGATATGTATTAACAATGTATAAAATCGCAATATGCTATACATATTGCTGTAGCAACATAATTATTTGGTATAAAAATAATTGTAGTATTGCCATACGTTAGGCATTGCCAAATAAATTATGCTGTGTGCTGTTCCAGCAACATAACTAATAAAAATAATGATAATTTTAATTATCTTTAATATATTCATTTATTTTCTTAACAGCACGTACTTTATAAGTATACGTGAATTCTATCAGTGTAATCAAACTTCTTTTCTCCTGGCAAATCTCTTGTTTTTCTTTTATAGGGATAAGGTTATAGCTTATATTAAAGAAAAATCAGAAACAATATAAAACATAATTGTATATTTATTCAACATTTTTAAGAATGTATAGCATCGCTATACTATATTGACCCAAGAATTATAAAAGAAAATATAATTGAAAGAAAACATTTGTACCGTGTTCACGGTTGTAATGTTTTGTAGAACAAATATATCGATAATGCTTAATCAAAAATAAAAATATTATCCTGTTTTAAAACAAAGAAAAATTCAATTGAATATCAGTATTCTATTAATATTTTATGCTAATTCTATTCTATCAGAAACATTATATTCGCACGTAATGCTCTGATAATTTTAGAACTTCGCAATGGTCAATGTTCGGAGAAAAAGCTTGAATTTGATTAATGGCAACAATCATTTGCACGTATTGAGACCAGCATCTCAAAGTCCGCCACCCAGAAACACTTCCCTTCTTGAAATATCTATTTTAATTTTTTTTTTGAAATCAAAAATTATTGTGAGAATTAATGATGCTTAATAAAGTGTCGCAAAATATACATTCGCACGTTATATCCTCTTAACACCCAACACCATTAATAATTCTATTTGTGTTGTAAAAAAACTAATGAATTCATACTACTACAGGACAATATCTATTATCCCTGCTGCACAACGTTGTATTGAATATACATTTGCATGTTATATTGCAATATACGCATAGCAGCATTGATAAATCTTTGTATTGAAACTTACTTTGTATCATTAAAAGTCTCTTCAAATTCTGTCATAGGCATCTCCATTTTTGAAATACAAAAGTTATTAACAAAAGAAAAATTATTATAATGAATGAAATTTAAATACAAATAAAATTACAAAAACGAACGAATATACATATAATCGTGGTGTATCTGACCCTACGATTGATAATTTTTTTTTAAAGTCTTTTTCTTTCGAAGCCGCAGTTAATCTCTCGTCTCCAAGTAACTAACTCATCTTGTTCATTCTTGTTTTTGAACTTATATACCCGGGAAAAATGTGCAACGCTCGCAACGCCATCCTTGGAACTAATATTTAGGTTGTCACCCTGCATCTTCAGTGAGATCTCTGCCCTCAAATTGCCGTCGTGACACCAACACACACGCACTTATTGTCTTTGACAGTTCATTCACTAAAACGTCAACACATTCAAATTGTTCGCTTACTTAAAAGTCTTTCACTTGAACTATTTGGTATCTTCCAAGATTATTCGTACCATCACGATCCATCTGGCCTGCTATTTCATCGTTGCTTTCGATCCAGGACTTTTCTAATGGTGATATATTTATCTATAAGAAACTACAAACGAAGTTAATACCATATTTTCTTTTTGTAGGTCATCAAACCGTACAAATCTCTCTACAGTCTATGAAACATAGTGCTACACACACGAATTCATGAATGTATTTTTATTTGCTCAGCTGCCGTTTATAAAAACATTACTACTGATTAGTTAATTGATGAGGCTGATACATGTTGAAACTCCATATTTAACTGAATAAATAAAATACGTAAACTTAGTTTCAAAAATTATTTACTAATATCACTACAATATTGTTTCGCCAAACTTTGGCTTCATCAGGTGATGAGAAACAGTTTCTCCAAAGTTTGCCAAAGTTTGGCGAAACAATATTGTAGTGATATTAGTAAATAATTTTTGAAACTAAGTTTACGTATTTTATTTATTCAATTACTACTGATTGTATGGTCTCGGAATATTTTAATTTTATATCCTTTTTAATTTATTTATATAGTCATAAGTTAAGGTAATTTTTTATCCTTTTAGCATGACTTATTTTAAACTCTTTTATTGAATTTTTATTATTACCTTATGTACGTTTTCAAGTTCATATAATTTATTCAATTATATTTATCTCTCGTGCATATCGGATTTGATCCTCTTCATACAATTTTACTGCGTTTAAATGACTAATTCTCTTTACTTTTCTATAAAGAAATATATATAGCTTAGATTTATCTCGTCTTTTATTTTGTACCTATTTAATATTAAAATTGTACATATTTATCTAACCTTTTAATTTATTGTAACAATAAATTTATTTTTATGTCTGTGTTTTCTATACTTATATGTATGCAACTTATTATGCCCTTATGTTGAAATCTTTAAGTACAATAAAATCTGATTCTTTACTGAAGCAGCCACCGGTGCTCGTATCTCAGTTAGAACTGTGCGAAATCGGTTACACGAAATAGGACTAAGATCTAGGACACCAGTCAGAGCGGGACCATTGACGGAAAGACATCGTCGTGCAAGACGAGCATGGGCACAAAATAGTAGAAACTGGGATGAGCAATGGCACACAGTTCTTTTCACTGATGAGTCTAGATTTGGGCTACATAGTGATTCTAGAAGAGTTCGCGTGTGGAGAACCTCACAAGAAGCAAGCCACCGAATTAATGTCCAAGAAGTTTATGCTTTCCGAGGTGGTAATGTTATGGTTTGGGGAGGAATAGCTCTAGGCCGTCATACACCACTTTACATATACCAGAATAATATGAATGGAGAGTTATACTCTCAGGACATCATTCAGGGCATTGTTGCATCTATGGCGCGAGATGTAAATAGAAATTTAATTCTTTTAGATGATAATGCACCTCCTCATCGCACGGGTCTTGTCCGTAGAACTGTAAATGAAAATCGAATCAGACATCTACCGTCACCAGCACGTTCTCCGAATCTAAATCCTGTGGAGCATGTCTGGGATTTAATGCAAAGACGTCTAGATGACTACCAACCACCCCCCATGAATAGGGTAAATTTAGAATAAACGTCCGTGTTTAGACACACGCATACTTACTCCAATATCTTTCTTTCGCCAATATGACCACTACCATACTAACATGGAATGCGATACACTCCTCGCGGCATCTGAAATTTTGGAATCGGGTCTGATGACGGTTTTGATTTTATTTTTATGTTGGGGGACTTATTTTCTCCAGTAAAAGGAAGCTATCAGACCTAAAGATAGAGATAAAAGCACAGCCAGTTAGTGAGAATTTTACAATCTTAAATATATTTTTCTACTCCCATACTTTAATTGTATTATTAGATATACCGAACCTGTACTTTAACGATGTCCATTACGATACAGATTTTCATTATGTTACAAGTTTATATCCAATAGGAATACAGATTTTTCATTACGATACAAGTTTATATCCAATAAATATGCGACATTCGAATATTCAAACAATATTCAATATGGCGACTGCATATCTGACAGATATACAAATTAAATAAATGTGACAGTTCTCTGCAATTTACAAGTAAGTACTTAAAATTTATGCTTTTTTGAAAATATAAACGGTAAAAATGAGGGATAATGACACTGAAATGCAAAATTTGAGTCCACCAGAAATTATGGAACAAGCCTTAGTAACCACGGACAATTTATTACCAGCTAAACTCGCAAAGGTGCATGTAAAATTTTAACCTCAATTTATGATATAGAATGTTCAAAAAATAATGTTTTATTATGGGGTCGTAGAAAAAATAGTGTATGCAACTCGCATTTAATGGCTATTAAGACACTCGTATTCATTACAATACTCGGCTTCGCCTCGTATTGTAATTTTCTTACTCGTGTCTTAATAGCTATCATTAAATGCTCATTGCATAATATACTATAATATGTCTGTCACCTACAGGTCAGTTCACTTTTATAAATCCAGCGGAATTTAAAACTTGATAATTCATTATTATCTTAACCAAAAACAAGCGATTATGCCGTACGGGGAAATTATCATGACAAAATTTAATACACTGAAAGAAAGATATTTATAAAAGTTGAACATTTAATAAGTTGCTTGTCAGGTAACAAGCATGTTTTTATAATGAAATCTTCCAAAAATGACCTTAGAGATACTAGCTAGAGTTGAATTTTTTATAAAAATGCATTAAAAAAATATATATCATTACTCTTCTTCTTTTCTTTTATTTATATAATCTTAGTATTAGTATTTATACGAAAATTGATAGATATATTTTATTTACAATACCGTCTATGCCAGCAGTATATTTCAAGAAATATGTAGAATGTGGTACAATTAACAAATTTTAAAACAAAACAAATTAATAACTTGATTGTAGTAGGCGCAGAGACAGGAACTCTTACGTGAGTGGATGAGGAGTTAGTGGTACAGAAACTATAAAATAACAATAAATATGAACATTAAAATAGGTAAAAATTGTTTCAACAAGTGTTCAAATGAATTTTCATTCACTTCTAAATATTTTTGAATACACTTTCGAAATAATGAAATTTGCTGTTTTACCCAGCCCTATAAAAAGAAATCTAATTTTGTGATGTCCAAAGACCTAGTAGGCTTGTGAATAGGGTCTCCATAGGCAAGCCACTTTCCTGGAAATACTTTAACCAATATAAGTATTAATATTAATTGAAATAATTAATATTTCGTGTAAGCTTATCATCCGATCAACAAAAGTGCCTCCCCATACATTTATGTTCCACTTATGCTGATGATCTATTTACTATTGAAGTAAGGGCTTTCATTTGAATAATAATGAAAATTTCTTCTAGTATGGAATGTAGTTTCACCTATAAATAGCACATTGTCAAAAGGAATTGCCTGGACATTAACTTTAGTTATTACCCAATGGTAAACACAACACTTTTCCAGCTTTAAAATGATGGGTGGGTAACTTAATATTTAAATGTAATCACTACGGATGACATTTATTTTATTTTAAGGTTCCTGCAACGCTGATTTGGCTAATATCCTACAAACGACTTACTTCATGTATACCGACGTGCCATAAAAGTTCGTAATTCATTTTCATCATATACTCAGTTTTCGGTTATTTTGAATAAGCATTACTCATCAAAACACATCTGTCATGGGAATCTTCGACCAGGGTATAAAATTGGTAAAATTTTATAAAAAAATGACAATAGCTCAACAATGGTCACTTTTAAAGTAATAACGTCTTATATGTTTTTGGTGTAATATTTAGTAAGCAATTCAAAAATGAAGGGTGTTCCATTTGAAAAATTTAACTTTTACACAAAAAATTGTCATGTAATTTTAATCCAGTTTTCTACGCAAGCAATTAGTAGTTGAAAAAAGAATGGGGAATGCTCGCATTAGGCCCTTTTATTATGAACAACACTACCAAAGATCGTGGCCATCTGATGTATCGTTTTTGAGATATATAATTTTTTCGAAAATAAATCAAAAACTTTTAATTTTAGGCCTATACTGTCTTATTACTACTTGACTAAGAATTATGCGCGGAAATTAAAAATGTAACAATATACAGAGTATTCCATTTAAAAAAGTATAACTGTGGTTAGCCATCGACTTAGGGAACTCTTTGTATAATACAAAATAAATTTAGAAGGTGCTCCTAATAAGTGTTCTTATAAAGCCTGTTTACAACCTGTATACTTAACATATCCGCAAATATTAATAACCGATGCATTAGTAAACACAACAAGTTGCCTAAAAGAAAATTAAGAACTGGATAAGCAATTAAATAAAATGGAAAACCACTACTCTAGACCAAGCAGACACAACACATATTGATGAGGTTCTTGAAACTTCAAGAAAGTGTTAATCAAAAACCGATCATATTACCGCATATGTTCAGACAGATGTTTTATTTTAGACATGTCAAATGTAACAAAAAAATTTACTGAGAGAAACAGATGAAATTATTAGGCGAAGAAGAAAATATCTGAGAACAATGAAACAGTACAAATCATGAATATTTTACTTAGAAGAAATAGGGTTGAATGTAGGACACAAAAGAAAATTTTTGGATTGACGCAAGTATAATACACAAGCTTTTGTTAAAGACATCGACAGGATTAAAAAGCCCTATCCGTAGTGAACAAGTATTACATAAATTGCCAGATAATGTTGTAATAATCATGGACAATGCATCATACGATATTGTTCGTGTAGAAAAAATGTGAGATTTTAAATATACAGTGCGTTCATGATGGAAGGAACAAATTCGTTTAAAAATCAGGTACCGTCAAACGGGGATACTTTAATAACTAAGTGCAACATTGATCGTTTTATCCTAAAAGATTGTTTCTTATTACTGCTGCTGTATAACTTGAAATTTGCAGCAAATGTGTACATATCGGGAACACCAGATAATTGTAGTTCACTGATTCCCGCCATCCAGTGTCACTAACCCTCAATTTGATTGGCAATTTAGCCTCAGTGGTGTTGGTGAACACGTGCATGTTTTCATCGTGAAAAAAAATTGTATCGCAGCAAGAAAGGTATTTGAGTTTGATATATTTTGAATTTATAAGTCATAATATAGCAGTTGTTAATGCTTATTTATTTAAAACAAATTTCATATCAGTCATGGTTCATGTGCAGTAGATCAGTTTATACCTGGGGGAACTTTGATTACAAAATCGGGGAACTTTAAACAGTTGATCAAAGTTACCCCAGGCATATAACAGTATATATTGCGTGTCTAATACCTACCTACCTCCGTTGTCCCATATTTCATAGTTTGCTTTTTTACTGCTTTATAGACAATGCCAAGAAAACACAAGAGAAAATTGGGTTCTAGGATGTATAAAGACTACGATGCACATAACATTGAAGAGGCTCTAGAAAAAATCGTCGACTGTGGATGGTCAATCAGAAAAGCGGTGAAAGAGTACAATATACCTTATGGTACGCTATATAACAAATATACTGGCAGACACTGTCAAAATGTTGGTCGGCCAACATTATTTTCTTACAACGAAGAAAAAGCACTAATCGAAGCAGCAGCTACTTGTGGAGAATGGGGATTCCCGCTATCCAAAACTGATTTACAGTGGATTGCAAAAAATTATCCTGATAGCAAGGGTAGAATTTTACCTGGAAATAATAAACCTGGAATTGACTGGGTCGATGGTTTACTAAAACGACACCATGATGAAGTTACTAATCGACTAGCTGCCAACATAAAACGATCACGAGCCAGCGTAAGCAAACAAACTCTCCAAGAATATTTTCAACATTTAGAGCTTACCTTAGAAAACATCCCAGCATCTCACGTATTTAATTACGATGAAACCAACTTTACAGACGATCCGGGAAAAAAGAAGTGTGCTTCTGCATCGGGTGTGTTGCTGCCACCGTATATTATATACCGATCAGAAAAAATGTGGAATACTTGGACTCGCAATGGTCCAAAGGGCGAGCCCTGCTGTAATCAACGTTGTTGTTTAGGTGGTACAAGATATAACCGTACGTCACATGGTTGGATGGAAGCAACCACGTTTACAGACTGGTTTACTACAACTTTTTTGCCGCATGCTAAAAATTTAGATGGTCGAAAAGTAATTATTGGTGATAATCTAGCATCACATTTTACAAATGATGTGTTACAAGCATGCCATAAACATAATATTTCGTTTACCAGTCAATTCCACCCATCTAACTCAACCCCTGGACGTTTCTATTTTTCGTCCCATGAAAATTGCGTGGAGGGACACCCTACTTCAATGGAAAAATCATAATCCACGTTTTATTAAAGATATTTTTCAATAAAAAGATAGAACAAACGCGATTTTCATTTATTTTAATTGTTTTAATGGTGTCCTGTCTATAATAGCAGGGTGTAACTTGCTGTTTGGCTATATATTCAGTTGCAACAGCAATTGAAATGGTACAACTTTGATTAGAAATCACTTAGAGCATGCAAATACATTATTTTAACTTATCAATCAAAGTTGCCCCAATGGGTATAATTTTGATTACACACCATAGGTACATATATTTTGTTATTGGAAAATATTAGTTCATCATATTTATTATGAAATATAATTCTATAGGGTATGAGGTGTTTAATTTTGCACCTAAACGCAAAATAATAATATGTTAATTCACACAAAATGTATTTCGTTCCGGAAACTCATTTTCAAAAGATCAAAGTATCCCCGTTTGACGGTAATTATTTTGCAGAAAAACGCTCGGACAGGTCGATTAGTATTCTTAGTTGTGAATTTTTTGATATAAAGAAGAACATATGCAGCAATCATTGTTTTTTTAAAAATAGAACACCCTGTATATTATGCCATTTTTGAATTGTATGGTAAATTCTCAACACTTTTTGTGTAACATACCATATCCCAAAAATCAGTGGTTTTCGGAATAATAACGTTTGAAATGTGATAAATTAAAATACAACTAATGGAATAAAATGTTTAAATTGAACAAAGACACCGTGAAAATTTTTTTAGAAGCCAACAAAAGCAACCTGGTATTGCAAATTTTATCTTCAACAAAAAATTCTTCTTCAAATTAATCGATTTTCATTCCTTGACCACTAGACCATTATCATAGTTTCTTTTTTTGTGGCAATAAAAATCAAACCATCACCGGCTTTTAGTTTTGTTAGTTTTACGTTTCATTTTAAAAATGTAATTATCTGAGAAAGAACGTATTGAAGTACTTATTATGATTGATTTTGGAGATAGAGTGCGTATTAAACAAGAAGTGTGTAATTTATTTAATGCAATTCATTCTAATCGACCTCCGATTACTAGATCTACTGTCAGCAAAATGAATTGAAATGTGCTGAGCACGACCACGTTAGAGATTTACGTAAAGGAAGACCAGCAAAAATATCAGAAAATTCTCAATTAGACGTTTTAGTAGAAACGGTAAATGATCCCCATGTAACATGTCAACGGGATCTGTGTGACAAATACTGCGAAAAAATAAATATCATCCTTATAAGGTTCAATTAATACATGAATTAGTAGAAGGCGATTTCGATCGAAGAACGCAGTTTTGTGAGCAGATAATTGAAATTAATAATCAAAACTTAGATTTCATGAAAAAGATTCTTTTTTCTTATGAGGCTACTTTTACTTTAAATGGACACGTGAACAGACAAATCTGCAGGTATTGGGCAATTGAAAATCCTCGTTGGACACAAGACTATCACAGACAGCATCGTCAAAAAATAAATGTCTGTCGAAAGTCAAATTCTTGGACCTTTTTTTTTAAAGAAACTTTAAATGGGGAACGCTACTTACACTTTCTTCAGTTTCAACTCATACCCGCTTTAGCTGTGCTTCCTCATCTACAAGATCCAGATATTCCTCACAATGACATATACAATCAAATGTCAACCCACACAAACTCAGACTTGGAAGAAACACTCAATTACGATCCTCATGTACCATGGAGATACAAACGCCCCAGGCAGTCCATCATTCAAGACATTTAAACTGAAATAGTGCATCATCAACTCTAAATCAAGATCATCCTCATTCAGATTAGAAGTAAAAGGTCATAGACCTAACTCACAATCAACTATGAAGAAGAAGAAGAAGTCACAATGACATGTGGTTTCAACACACAACTTTCCCTAATAAATGGATTGGACGCAGAGGTCCTATTGAGTGGCCACCAAGGTCACCGGATTTAACCCCATTAGATTTTTTCTTATGGGGTTATTTGAAATCTAAAGTTTATGTGAATAGACCAAATAATCTTGATGACCTGAACAATAGAATACGCCAGGAAATAAGATTTATTCCACCCGAGGTAATTGAAAACGTTCAACAGGAAACAATCGGTCGGCATATTGAACATTTATAAAGCAAATGTTATTATTCCTTTTGTATGATTTATTATTTAGGGTTCATGTATTTTTTTTTAATTTATCACATTTCAAACGTCATTATTTCGAAAACCGCTGATTTCGGGGATATGATATGTTACACAAAAAGTATTGAGAATTTACCATACAATTCAATAATATAATATACAGGTTGTTCCATTAAAAAAAAACAATGATTGCTGCATATTATTATGTTCTTCTTTAGATACTCTGTATATAATTTTCTTATGTCAAAAAATTCACAACTAAAAATACTAGTCAGGTCGTCCGAGCGTTTTTCTGCAAAATAATTACCTGAATTTTAAACGAATTTGCTCCTTTCATCACGAACGCACTGTATAGAGTTCTCATCGTGTCAGTATTGCAGTTCGATGTAAATAGTTGTATGGTTGTTAAAAATAGATATCTAAAATATGATTTTATATTTCTAATATTATATTGTGTGCGGTTTCACAGCTAGTGAGTGGAGTATTTAAAACTAATTTTTATATATTATAATAGTGCATCTGAATAAGGAAAGATAATTTTAAGGGAAAGCAACAACATCTCTCGGTCCTTAATAAATTCGGGGCTAATCTTTTGTTCATGTTCTTGCATATATCATAAAATGTTTTAAATTAATGTTGCGTTTACTGTTTTAATTACCGATGTATGTGTGTGTTGTCTTCAGTTCCGTTGCAGTACGGTTAGTGAATATTTAAAAGTGGTGCTAAGTTTGCATTAAAATGAGGGGACTCCACGGGTGCTACGACAAACAAGGGTGACTTCGCATCATCGGCGAAAGATCAAAGAGATGAATAGTAACGCCCACACTTCTGAATTAACACACGACAGCTATACATATTGTCAAGGAACTATTTAATGGATTCTAAAACACTCGATTATTCAACTACTGACCGATCGGGAGGGAGAAGGGGTGTTGGGAAGTGCGCAGTGACGAGGAGAGGGTTGGGGGAGAATGCTTTAACGGAGAGTACGGACGGGTATGAGGGTTGGTAAACGATTGATATTCTAGCCACACAAGAACCGACAGACTGCCTGATGTATAAGTGTCACTGATCCTGCATATTTAGTAGTAACATCCATTCTGTCTGCCTAGACTGTTATACTAATTACAATCTGAAGAGTAACGCTTTCACTTTCGAGATATCAATAAAATTTAATTTAAAAGTAGTCAAGGGTGATAATTTATGTTTAGTTACATAAGTTTACTTACATAAGAAATTATTGGGCAAGAAAATTATCGAGTTAAGTTTTATATAGGGATAAAATAACTTGGTACCCACGCGACTTTCTTGAACGTAAAACACTCGTTCCGATTATTGGCAAATATGTACTAGGACGAAAATTGTTTCAAATCGGTTTTACAACAATTTTGTTCACATTAAAAACTTCTTAAATTCACTTTTAGGTCCTTGTATTCACTGGATACTTGTCTAAATTTACTACTTTAGGTAATATTCATAAAATTAGGTTTTTCACTACTTAAGGTAGCCGAGTACAAGGAGACCCCCACGGTCGACCTCCAAAAAGATGGTGCGAGAACTGGACATCTGCTTCCCAAGAGGCTGAACAAGATCAAGAGTAGAACAAACTAGACTAAGTCTTAAGGAAAGAGAAGGAAGAAGAAGAAGACTACTTAAGGTTTAAAGAATTGATTGAAAATCTAATCAAATCTTATTTTATATATAAAGTTTGGTATTGATAGCTTTGACTGTTTAGCGACTATTGTGAATGAGACACACATATATGATTGCAAAAGTCACTTTCTTATTACCAGTTCACTTCGAAACGTGGACATCGATCAAAAATGTTCATGATCGCAATATTTACTACGTCCGAGAAAGTCAGGAGATCCTCCGTTTGAGGACAATAACTGACATCGCCATGAGGAAGTATTGCCAACCTGCGTGCCATCCAAAGCCAAGTGAGTAAATAAAAAAAGAATTATCGAGAATTCATAAAAAACACAAGGAAAAGAAAAATATCTGGTAAATTCCGGTGTAGAGGACTCGTAGACCTGGTTCTGACTCACTGGTCGTCATCGGTATGGTGTAGATGGAATAAGGAGAAATAAATGTGGAAATGTAAGTGATAAAGCGCAATTTGTAGCTTCTGTTAGAAAATCTTGCGTGTCATCCAAACACAGGAGAGATAAATCAAAAAAAAATGTGCATTAGAGCAACCGTAGGCACGTGTTTCTGACTTATTACTCATCATGTACGGTTTAGCCAAGGAATTTATGTTTTGATTGTTTTGACTAGTGCTGGAGTTTTCATAGAGCGCAGCCGGTCCGATATGTTGCAGTCATCAATAGTGGAGACTTCACTTTACCATTCAATAGTACGATATACAAATGGACAGTTAACTCGCAGATTTTGTGACAATATAAAAATCACATAACGCTATTGTCCGCATTCATATAAAACAATTGCCGCTATTCTGGCACTTCGTCACGCTTTATTCCGTAATTATGTTTTGTTATAAAAAAGGAGGCTCACAACTTTTCAAGCAATATATCATAACCTTGAATTTATCCGCAAGCGCTACCAACTTAATTCCTGAGTAGTAGAAATGTTGTAGATGCGGCAGTACTTTATCGGTTGATGTTCAGCTTTAAAACATGTAATTTATCATACATGAAAATGTAAAATACATTACTTGACTACAGATACAGAAAAACTAAAGATCGCGCTCTAAAATAGGGTCTCCTAGTTTCAAACCCTAACCCTAATTTTACATATGTAATACACATTAGATGCAAGTCAAATTTTGTGGGCAATACGCTACTTTCTTGTAGTCATATTCGCACTAACATTTTAAAAATGTATATAAAAGACCTGCCAAATTCAGTTTCCAATACTTTCTTCATAAATTTGTATGGAAAAATATGTGTGATATAAGAACTACTTTAAGAGTAAAAGTGATACTTCCACTTCGAATGTTGAACATTTCTTACAAAACGTTGCTCCAAATAAAGCTTTCAGTACGCTTATTTTGTTAATAAATCTGCATTATTTGACAGAATTTTTTAAAAACAAAAACTAACATTTGGAAATGTTAATAACCAAGTGACGTTTTACGTCAGATAATATTAATTTGGTGTATTATAGCATATTACATACCGAGGTGGAAAGTGTTTCATTACTCTCGAGAAATTAAGTAGTTTACCGAGACGCGAAGCGTCGAGGTTAACTTTATCTCCAGACAGGAATGAAACTTTTCACCGAGGTTTGTATACTATTTTATTTACAACCATAATTATTATATTTATTTGTGATAAAAATTTCGATAAAAGTTTTGACATATTGAGTTGTCAGATTTGTGATGTTCTAGCGTAAAGCGTAAGCGATTGTAAAAGAAATGTTGGGTAGTAAAGCCTTCAGGGACTGCACTCCACTTGAACCGAGGGAAACTGTCCTACCGTAGCAATCCAGATATCTTGGCTCGAATGGAAATCACTATTTCATAATATCAGCAATAGCAGGGCTACCTATCTACATGGATTCAAGCTTCCAATAATTCTAATGCAACAATTAATTTTATTTACTTAATTCCGATAAGGTTTTGACATATCGAGTTGACAGTTTTGTGATTGATATTGAGGTTGGGAAGTGAGGGCAGTAATAGAGGGCGGGAAGTAAATGAGGACAGTAATAGAGGGCGGGAAGTAAACGTGAACAAAGTCTCACTTCCAAACTTTTAAAGAGTCCGAAATGCCAACATTACGCTTATGGTTGTAAATAAAATGATATACTTTACATTTGTCCACGTTAACATTAATTTTTAAAAGAAAACTAAGAGAAGTGATTCCTCAATTTGTTAATATACATCACGTTTTATTTGAAAACCAAAGAGGAGTAATATTTAATTTACTTATTCACATTTAAGTTTAATGATAATTATAGGTTGTTCTATTAAAAAAAAAATATTGTCAAGTTCGTCAATTTTTCGGCAATTTTTATCTTATTACAAAAACCATTTTCATTTCATTGAGAGCTTGAATTGCTGGCAACTTGCCACTGCTTTGTAGATCCCGTGTTTAACTCGGTGGTGTTTACATGATTTGCTGTGCGTGCAGGCTCATATTTGATTTTCTTTTTTTGAGATTTGTCATTTTACTTTCTTAGTAACTGTGATGACGAAAAATTTCGACCTCTAGATTTTTGCAGATGTCCACGTTTTGAAGTCCCCTGATTCCGAAAAAGTGGTTTTTAAAAAATGTGTATATGTGTGTGTGTGTGTGTATGTGTGTGACGACGATAGCGGTCAAACCGCTATAGATATCAATTCCAAATTTTGTATTTATGAATATTGTCTCTCTCTTAAGATCTGATTAGATTTTCAGTAAAATCGGCAGACCGGAAGTGTAGTTTATTTCAGTAAAAGAATTGAATTTTGCCAATTATTTGTCAACTACTAAGTTTAAACAAATTTATAAAGAATTCATATGTACTCGAAATTAAATTTGAGAAGAACTTTATTAAAAAAGTTTTTCGAAATTCCTACCGGAAGTAGGTCTTTTACTCTTACCGAAAATCAGTTTTTTTGTGAATATATCGCAAGGCATGCTTTTTAAACAGATACGTTACGAGTAGAACTTAATTTCCAATACCAATTCGGACCGGAAAAACTTTTACTCTTATCGTATAGCGATTTTTTGCAAATATGTCGTAAATTATGCATTCTTTGTATATTTATCAAGAGTATAAAAGCATTTAGAGCTGGATTTGGAATATTGTTGTATAAACGAAATTTCAATATTCGGACCGGAAGTAATATTTTTACTTTTAGCGAGTAGCATTTTTTTGCAAATATCTCACAAAGTATGCATTCTGTAGAGATTTATTAAGAAACTAAAAGTAGGGGAAACAAGGAAGGCTCGATACATTTTTTAGAAAAACAACGTTCGAATTATTTCAGCACCTGTTTCTGAACTCGCTTATATGCGGATACAATCTTGGACTATTTCTGCAGCTAAGGAATTATATAATTTTTGAAAATTGAAATATTTGACTGTGTTAGAAATTTTTGTATTTACCCTTGCAAAATGTCTCTAACCTCCCCCTATATGGGAGGCATGATACAATATCTGGGAGGTTTGATACAATACAGATTTATATATTAACTGAAGTAATAAGAACAGAGTATTTTATTTCTTATAAACTCAGAAGATTACATTCATAAGTTAATGTATACATAGATTCAAAAATTCTATCTAGATTTGTTTCTAAAAGTGCAAATACACGTAGAATAAAAAAAATAGAATAGGTATGAATGAAAGGTAGACCTTTAATTAAGACACAATTCATAGATAAATGTTTTTATGCCTCTATCGACACCAAATCCAATTTTCGCCTGATCTAGACATCGAGTATAATGAATTGCAATAGATGCAAGCAGCATCTTCCTCATCATCAGATTCAAAATGTGGCTCTTGGTCACTATCATTATCAGTCTCAACAAATTTTCTACCTT
This sequence comes from Amphimallon solstitiale, assembly GCA_963170755.1. Lineage (NCBI taxonomy): Eukaryota > Metazoa > Arthropoda > Insecta > Coleoptera > Scarabaeidae > Amphimallon > Amphimallon solstitiale. The sequence goes on along the minus strand of OY720684.1, from coordinate 47,533,881 downwards.
GCATATTATTGACATTTCTAACTAAAACCATGAATGAATGAAAGGTAGACCTTTAATTAAGACACAATTCATAGATAAATGTTTTTATGCCTCTATCGACACCAGCGCATGCAGAGTGGCACCATTTTAGACAACTTTGACCACAAATCCAATTTTCGCCTGATCTAGACATCGAGTATAATGAATTGCAATAGATGCAAGCAGCATCTTCCTCATCATCAGATTCAAAATGTGGCTCTTGGTCACTATCATTATCAGTCTCAACAAATTTTCTACCTTGCATATTATTTACATTTCTAACTAAAACCTGTCTTTTAGGCCAACCCTCATTAGCTCCTTCTGCTAAAGCTTGTTTAAGATTTTCTTTATCAGTGAATAAGTCGCGTTTGCCCTGTTGAGTCCTTGTTCGTTTTTCTTTCTTTTCTAATCTAATTCTATGTTCAGCTTCAATAGCTTCCTTTTCTGGAGTATCAGTTAAAATTCTGTTTTTTCAAGATTTTTTCTTTCTGGTTTTTTCCGTGGTAGTGCTTTGGGAAACGGACGAATCTCCTCATGACTTTTAATCAGATCAGATGCCTTGCTTGTCCCTGGTCTTACACTATATGAAGGAATTTTTAATTTGCTTAGAAGTAAATCTTGCGACTCTTGATAAGAGGTACCAGGTTGACCTGTTGCATCGATATTTAATCTTTCGGGTTCTACTTCAGCGATTTCAGCTTCTGCTACATAGGTCTGATTTGTAACTTCCCCTCCTGCAAATTCGAGTTCCCCAAATAAATGTGGATTATATGGGTAAATTTCTGTTGTGGAGAATCCCTTAGTAATATTGGAATGTGAAAAGGCTCTAGCATAAGCAAGCCCAACTAATTCTGATAAATTTTTTTAGAGAAATTGTTTGTCCTGGGTGGTTAACCATCCATGCATCCGCTTGCTCATTATAATAACGTTTAAATGGGCCAAAGACAGAAACATCTAGTGGTTGAAGTCGATAACTTGTGTGGGGTGGCAAAGTTAATAAACTGACACTATTTAATTTGCAAGTGTGTAAAGCTATAGGCGAAATGTGGCTATTATGATTGTCATATTTTATAAAATGATCTAGATATTTTATAAAAATATCTGCGGTCATCCAACCACTTTCATGCGTCTCCGCAATGGAACCCGGAGGAGCACCTTGGATCTTGTAATCCTGTACCCTGACACGGGGAAATATAAAGAAGGGCGACACGGAATTTCCCAAAGCATTTATAGCGCAACATACTGTCACAAGTGTGCCACGTTCCGCAGAAGTTGTTTTAGAAATTTGTTTTTGACCTTTACGGGCAATTATCTTCTGGGGTTTGTACGCAGTGGTAACCCCAGTTTCGTCCAAATTATATATAGATTCTGGACCAAAATTTTCCCTTTTAAATAAAATGCGTAAGTTATTATAAAATAATTGTACGTTGTATCGATTGAATGCAGTCGCTCGGCCTAAGATAGTTGCTTCAGGAGTTCGTAACGATAATTGGGGATGACGTACCATAAATCCTTTTAGCCAATGGTATGAAGCTGATTCATTAACTTTCCAGTTTTCTGGTATTTTTTTCATGTTTTGTTGGCCAAATTGATATACAAATTTTCTTGTTTGCTTAGGCGTTAGGCCATAATAAAGATCTGCGGAAGTTAACAGGTAGTCCATCAAAGGCATTTCTTCTTCAAGCGAGAATATTTGTGAAGTGTTAAAGTTTGGCACAAACGAAGTATTTTTGTCTGTTTTATACTTTGCAGCATATCGAGATAGAGTCATCTTATCAATTTTATATTTTTTGGCGCTGGTTCTTATGGGTTTATTCTCATTGACTACCTCTAGGACGGCGCTTTTTAAATCGTCAGGGGAGATCTTCTTCCGATTTTTAGATACCCATTTAAACGGAATCTAGAATATAATAAATGCGTCTTAACTGCAGCTCAACTATTGCCGTGTGAGACCACAATTTGCAAATAATCATTACGCAAATAAATATAACAGTTGCACAGAGAAAGGGAGGTTTGATACTCGTATCAATCCTCCCGATGCCAAATGTATCAAACCTCCCCGAATAACAAATTTATAAAATAAGCACAATATTTAAAACAAGAAATTCGATTTTAGAAATACCAGCACTTGTGCCATAGTTTAAACTAATTGCAGATTCGCGTAGTACCAATGAAATTTTCAACTGTTCTTTTGAAAATCATAAAATCTTACGTTAGCTAAGGGAAAACTTACATTGAACAGTAGCAAAACACAAACTAACCTCTAAAACTGTCACTTTACCTACGTTTACTTCTATATTGCATATTAGACTAGTGCGTTAACTGCAACCCACGTTGCATTCATGCGGGATGTCCTACCAATATATATATATAATGTAAAATACGAATGTGTATCAAGCCTCCCGACGTATTAAGCCTCCCTTGTTTCCCCTACTTAGAATAGGATTTTGAATAATTTTTGTATAAAAGAAATTTCAAAATTCGGACCTGAAGCAACACTTTTACTCACAGGCGTATTTTTTAAGAGGATAAAAGTATTTAAAGCTTAATTTAGAACAACTTTACATAATTCAAAAAAAAGGCACAAATGTATAAGGAAGTCGTGTAGTACCCACACCTCATTTTTTATTTTATATGTACGCATGTTGATGCTCATATGTGAGGGCTAGAATAAAATGACTTCTCCTAAAATGGTAGCTGATAATTATTCATCAAACTTATAATTGCCCCTACCTGTTCATTTTTCAAAGTCATTTGAGATTACTATTTCAGATCTGAATTCGGGGTTTGGATGTTTGCTCTTTTTGTAGTCTTGTGAAAAACACTTCTGCGATATGTCAAAAATTATAATAGCTATAAATTAAATACTTAGGAATTCAGCTAAGTTTATCACTTAAAGTCATATACGAGTATGTGTAGTTATGAATATATTAATGATTCGCCACTTAAACAGAACGTAGACTAAATGTATTTATATTCCCGTTCTGAAGATATATTAAGTTCAGAATATATTAAACCTAAACAAGAAAGACGAAAATGGAAATAATAAATTTAACTTTCCTGACTTTTGTGTTACGATGACAAACTATGAATTTCCGACATGCAATTTGAATTTGTTTAATATTTGCTTAGAATAACAATAGGAGACATTGACAAATTATTTATTTACATTTACTATATGTATAGTGGAAAATATGTTGAAAATTTATAACTTACCACTCATTACCTATCGGTTAACATATTCTAGAATGCGAAGTCAAAATACTTTCAAGTACATAATGGTTTTCTTTACTATTTGATTTATTTTTAGAGCCGACCTTTAAAATTCAAATAAGAAAAGCAATAATTACACAGAATTCGGACTTCAAAAATATTATTAATTATAAGTTTTAATTAATGTTAATCGAATATCTTACGATGGCAGAAGTCTCACAGAGAGAATACCTCCTTGTTATTGACATTTTACAAGCTTTTTAATGGAACTTATAATCATCCCATTATAAAAGCTTAATGATCGAAGTTTTTACGAATGATATAAGAACATTTTTTGTTCTTTTGTTATACAAAATGTTCGAAAAATTATGAAATATATAAGTATAGTAACTATTTGATACTAGATTATAATAGCTGATTATCAGTACTTATTATATCTTTAATCTAACAATATATACCTACATATATAATTCTGATAATATATGTTTCTCTTTTTACAAATACATTATAACAGAAAAGTATTAACAGCATTTGTTGAATGGGCTTTACTTCACCAATGACTGATCCTCAGCTTCACTTTTTATAGGTTTTTCGTAAACTTCATTTGGACCTTCCCATCGCTCACCGACGTAATAAAGTAGCTAAGGAAATGTGTGTTCATTGAATAATATGTGTGTAAAAATGATACTTTATACTACACATAATTCAAGTTTCTAACAATTTAGTTTTAATTATACATTTAAGCTACCACCATTTAATGTTTTTCACACTTGGTGAAATAATGCCTAGGTTGACATTTTCTATCACGTGAAGTTGGTTATTGTCACCAATAAATTGAGGATCATCTCAAACAAAGTAGATATGGCAGGTTGTCTTCATATTTTTGTATTTAATGCTAATGCAATTAAAATAAACTCAGCTTCAGTTAGTTGCTGTCGTCTTTTAGAATTAAATGACAAATGCAATCAAAAGATTGCGTAGAATCGATAACCGATATTATATTTGTGGTACCTTTTTGATATCCGTTGTAGTGTAAAATTTGTCTTTGAGAATGATTCTTTCTTCTTGCCTTCATCGTAAAAAGTACAAAATTTAAATTATACATCGTGCGGTATATTTGGAATTTAATATAAAATATATTTATCTTCAATCATATAAAAAAAATCCACGTACATTTTCTATTGTTTTAAGACGCCAACAATTTTACGTCAAAAAATTATGTGCTTTTCTGATGATGTGCTAAAAAAATTATTATTATTATTATAAGTACTTTAACGCAATAGTCAAAATTTATATATAGTATAGAAAACACTCATGTGTCACTGAAACCAAATATCTATTGTTCTCCCTTCTGACATAACTTTCTTTTACTTTATTATCTCCCTTTTCTTAACACGTAATTATAACATTTATTATTGAATGGATTTGATAATTATATTTCCCGGTGTAGAAAGACCGAACTCTCACAAGCCCAATTTTAAGGGATCAGTTTATTAGAAGGTCTGTATCTTCATCTGCCACCCTTATCTGTTGAGGATATAAATTAACAATTCCTTTCATTTTACAGGCACAAATTACACATTAAGTGGCTTCCGTAGTTTTACAATTTTAATAGCTTAAAACCACTGAAAAAATGATTATTATTACACTAAATCGCGGAAGGTACCACTTTACAAATTTATAATTTCACTTTTGACATATTATATTAGTAGAATAATCTATCAAAGATTTAATTTTCATGTTTCATAGCGTGTTCTAATGGACAACATATAGTATTAGTAAGGTAAGAATAATTAATTTTAGACAATTACTTACAAATTGGGCGAGGTTGATATGTAGATATGAATATATAAGTCAGTATCGGTAATATGAAAAACATAAACACGTAGTCTGAACTGTTTTGGATGTGAATTAATTAATTAATTTACCTCCATTCTACGTAATTATAATTTATGAAATTGAGAGAGTTCAGACTACGTGTTTATGTTTTTTTTTGTATTACCGATGCCAGCCGCACCAGATTTGTAAGTAATTGGATAAAATTAATTACTTCTATCTTGTTAATCTGTTTTTAAAAATCAATTAGAATCAGACTTTATCAATTTCGCATTATTTGAAGATTGGAATATGTAGCCATTAGGTTTGCAATTGTTGTATTACATTTTAATATTAGAAACATCGATTTCTACATCTTTTAGTGTTCTTGTTCTGTTTCAAAGTTTTAGCTAATTGAAACAAGCTTTGCTTGCACAAGAATTTTTCCTTTTCCTGTTTGGTATGGTGCACTTGTGACGTTTAACCTAAGATACACTTTTTGGGACTATAGGAGTCACCTAGTTCATTAATACTTATGTAATTCATACCTTTGCTACTTCGTCTTATTGCTGTCAGAAGGAACAAATTTTTGATCAACTAAGGATTAGAGTAGGGGTATCCATCGCGAACGAATAAAATATATCTGTAGTCCGGGCAATTCAAACCACCTACATCAGGGAAGCGCTCAAACAGGCATTTCTATTATTTGGCTTATTTGATAACGCGGTCATTCTCTCGATAAATAACATGCCAATGTAAATTCTTTAACTTCGCTGTACCACTTTCAAAACAGAGTTTGGCATTTGTAGCAGAGGTGTTTTCTTCCTTTTCTACGTCATTCGCATTACCACTACACAAAACTTTTACGTTTTGTGTAACGTTACTATCTTCTTCTCTCTCTCTCTCCCCTCGTTTTATTTAATCGGCACACTGAGAATGATGCAACAGCGCAACTAGACAAAGTACACACTATTGAGGAAATTGAAGAATCAGTTCAACAAACTGTCATTGAAAAAATCACTATGTCATAACTAATGTCTAATAGGACAAAATTTATGGATAACAAAGTAATTAATTTACTGTCATAAGGCCTGGAAAGCCGGAAGCGTGTTCATAAAAAAAAACTAAATATAAATAATAGTGTCAACAATTTCTGTGCACTGCAGTCAAAATATTGAAATATTTGGGCATCGTTATGAAAAAAGCTACCAGCCCACAGTGTGACTAAAACAGAGTTAAACATACGAGCAAATACACAATACCATTAACCGCACAATCGTGCCATCAACCAATCCACAATGTGGTTTTGAACATACTTATATTTTTTAGAAACCATCCAACCCAGTTAATGATGTTATGCAAAATGGTTGTTGCGGGTTGATAGCTTTGTGTAGTATGGCTCTGAACATAACTTTAATTTTAGATATTTATTTAGTAGTGTCATTACTGTGTCGACAATTTAATAAAAATTAAATTACCCACCCACTATTTTACAAAGTTCTTTACTCGTGCAACCAAAAGAGAAGAAGAGAAGAAACCTGTTCGCTTGTATTTGTGCGATGGAAACGTAATGATGTAGTTACAGTGGCAACAAATTACGACAAAATAGATCCAATCGCAAGTGTTATCGCTGATTACCCCCTGTAAAACGCAAAGTGGATGTTCTTCAACCATTGCTATTTGCGACTTACAACAGATCAACGGGGGTTGTAGATTTGCATGACCAGGGATAAACAATTACAGAGCAAGTACCTTCGGGAAAAAATAGTTGTTGCCACTTTTAACAAATATAATAAATATGTGTGTTGTAAATGCATGGCAACTGCATAGAATAGCTTGTTCTAAGAAAATGGATCCTCTTGCGTTTAGCCGAATATAGTACTGAATTATCTGAGATGCTACGAGAGATCAACGAAAAGGCGACCGTCTGGTTCTTTACCAAAGAGCATATTGCATAACGAAGGAGGGCATTTTCCGGAAAAACGAAATAAGCAGCTTCTATGCCAGGCCATGATAAAGCCTAATGGAGCTACAGAAAATGTAGGACAATTTTATGCCTAGAACGTAATAGTTTTATTAAATTTCAATCATAAGATTGAAGTAAAATAAAAGTTTTCAAAAGCGTATTTTTTGTTTTCTTGATCAGACAAGTCCCCAGTGTCCCCATATGAGGACACATACTTTTACAAAACATTTAAGATTTTTGTAATAAAAAAGTACTTTGTTTATGTTTGTTTAACTTGATGTATAACTATAGACCGGACACGAGCGGTTGACTACTCATCGCCCATGGGCGCACTACTTAAATTTTCTATTTTTAAAGAGTTTTAATTTTATTTATATAATTGAATAACAAGTGGGTGGTGATCTATAAAATACAAAATACGTTATTATTTGTTCATTTTGTAGTTCAAGTCGAGTAAAGTAGTATTAATATTTATTAGCGATACTTTCTCAAGGTTCTCTTATGTAAGATTTGTTCTCTTTGAATGAACAACTACAACTTGTAGATAGAAAACGTCCTTTCTACATCGCAACTGGTCATAGGTGCGTACTGGAAATATTCTTTTATTTCAGCGTATTTAGCAGTTAAATTTTGTGTCATTGTCCCCATACACAATTGCCGCAATGTTATTACATCTGGATTTCTATCAAAAACTGCGTCCAACTTTTGCCGAAGGCCACATCCGAAGTTACTTGGTATACTTTTGAAATTATTAATAGCCTCGTCTAATGCGGTTAATTTATCTTTTAATTTGAGATTCCGATTTCAAAATATATGATTAGTTACGACAAATTTCCAAAGTGTTCCTCAAGGAATAACAACTAATTTTTTAAATTTGGGATTTGTGTTAGTTCCTTGCTCGCAGAAATACTTTGAGCATCGTCATCTAAACATGTAACGAAATTTTGTAAACTATCGAAATTCTCTGCAAAAAAACTAGTAGCTTCCAACCATATTCTCCATCTAGTTATTACTGGCGAGGGAGGCAGTGACAAAGATGGACGTTTTTCCCTGTAAAGAGCTATTCTCAATGGTGCTTTTTTAACACTTTTTTTTTAAAGCGGATAAAAGTCTATCACCTTCCAGATAGGTGTCTCTGATATATTCACAGAGTCTGTGGACAGCATGTGCTACACAAGTAATATGCAGCATATAAGGATATGTTTCCTTTAATAGTCTGCCTGTATTTAACATATATGCGACACTGTCACTAATAAATAAAAATATTTTTGCCCTGTAACTCTCGTCCGAATGAAGCATTTTGTGCAAATTCTCGTCAATGGTTTTAGCAACTGTTTCGGCATCAACTGTATTTATAACTTTAGATGCTATTACATATGTATTATATGGAATAGTTGGATGTAGTACACCAGCTACAACATTTATCACACAGCGTCCTAATATATCGACAGTTTCGTCGGCATCCATAGATACTGAAAGATGTTTTCTAATGCATTCTACTGTTTTCGTGAAGCACTTAGAAACATAATATTAACGTGGATTCATCAGGAACATTTGGACCAGTATATTTTTGGAGAAATGTTTTAAAAGTGGGATTATCAAGTTTATTTAATGGGATATTAGCCGCCATTAAAGCTTCACAGAGTTCTTCGTCAAAATTGTCAGCTTCTAACGGCCCAGTTTCTGTGTGTGTTTTAACGATGCTAAGTGCGTTGTGCGTGTGATTTTTGGGCATTCTTTAACGATATTTTACAGACTTTATAATAAATTTCGAAATCCTGACAATGGACATACAATCAGTATGACCCTTAATCCAACTCGCCATTGTTTCACGATGCCATTCTCGACAGTCTTCCATATCATAGTAACATAAACAATGTTCTAGATCTAAATAAATGATAACTAAAAACGTATGCGTATATTATTGAAACTTAACGAACTCCAATGCACACTTACATCAAGATAATTGGGAGAAGTAAATTCAATGAATCTGTATTAAACAGGTACTATTACAAAAATTATGAAATATGTAATCAACAGTCAAAACAATGAAAAAACTAAACTAACTCTCCGTGCTGCTCCGTAAATAGAATAAATTTTAAAAACTCGTCACCTTTCTACCCACGTCGATGAAGAAAGGAATTTAAGAGTAAAATCATCTTTTTTGTTGGCGTTTTCGCGACAACAACAGGTATTGCAGTTCATTGCAGTTGATGTTTACATTATTACTGTGCTCCGTCGTAATTTTAACCTGGTACGTCCGGTCTATACCTATAACCATAAATTTTGTAAAGCTATTCCAAAAAAAATTAGCGTGGCTCTAAATGGATTCAACTAACATAATCCTTTTTAATCATAGTAAATTGTTGTTATCTTTGTTTTTTTAATGGTATTCTAATTTGGTTATTATTAAATAATATTTAATTGTTTTGTGAGGTAAAGTAAATATTATTTAGAAGACAAACCAGAATACAAGTAAAGAAACAAATAAAACAAGAAAGATAATGAAGTTACCACATATCAGGATTAGTTAGTGTCGTTATTTTGCTTTAAATGCACATCTTAGATGTTTTTTCGGTTCACTCCAATTCTTGATGTACCTACATGTTATTTTAATTCTTTCAAAAGCGATATAGAAACACTTGTGTATGTATTTAACATTTTTGTATTACATGAGAAAATACGTGAGCCATATTTCTCGAATTCTCGTGTAATTGGCTTGTACTAAAAAATTATTTTACACTCGAACCAGAGACAATAAAAGGAGCAGAGAGGTATGCGAAATGTTAATAATCAATGTGTAAATTCTGTTGTAGGACATCGTTGGTCAGAGTTAGCAATTAATTCAAGCAATTCATCAGAATGTTTCGCTCTACATCGGTAAAATCTAATATAGATTTGTTTGATATGTAAATCGAAACATAATAAACCACGTGATTTAAACACAAAGCAAAATACAATGTTGCCCTGGGGAATTGTCATTTATCTTAACGAAAGCGTGTGTGTATGTGCATTAATTCTGAAAAATAGATAATTGTATCGGACATATTGTTATAAATATAGTGCAAAATTAATATCAATAGTATAAGTAAATTATAAAAGTATTATGATAGATAAAGTTGGTACGAAGTACACCAAATATAGGAAAATATTTGATCAAACACAAATATTATAAAGCTAGGAGAATTAGATGCACGTATCTACATCCAATGTATACTATAAACACTATAATAATAATAATTTATTCTACTTCTTAGTAATTAATACAGTGCAACAATATAAAGTAAACTTTGAGATGTTAAACTTTCTTTCGTTATAAAAAAGCCTACATTATATTTTTTCTACATTCACAACGGTCTTATTAAATTTTACCCACTCGTTCACGGTAAACATAGCTACATCAGCAGCACTTATAATACCGCCAACAGTATTCGATGAAATTACTAAATTTATATCATCCGCATATAGGATCAGTAGGAGGAAGTTACTGATAAAAATAAAAAACAACGTAGGTCCCAAGACAGAGCCCTATGAAATAAAGCTTTATTCCATATATCCAGGTTGCCTATCAGTTTTGTTTCATTGCGTGCCAATACAACCAAATCGTCTGCAAATGCACATACATGTAGGTACTCTGCTCCTAAGTTTCTGTGCCCTATGTAAATGGCTTTCGTTAGTGTTTTTGTCTCTTTAATAACGTCGTCCATGATAATGTTAAACAAAATTGGGCTCAATACTCCTCCTTGGCGTAGTCCGACGTTGATTCTGAATTCCTGTGTTTCCATGTTATTTGTTCTAAGTTCTAAGTCTAGAAAGGCCAAGAGATAATTCTTTCCATATTCTCGGGTGCGTTCTTGTACTTGTTTAATAGTAAAAATATTGTCCTGTGTCGATCTCCCTTTCCGGAATCCGCTTTGTGAAAGTACTCTTTCCATCTCTCCATAATGTGTTCTCTTTCATGAAGCATTTGTCCTTCTCCGTTTCTGATTTGTGTTAATGTTTGCTGATGTTGGTTTTCGTTTTTTATACTTTTTAGTACTCGATAAAATAGTTTTTGGTTTGCATGGAGGTCTTCTTCCATTTTTCTTCCAAACGCTTCCCAGGATTTATGCTTTGATTCTTTTACAGCTTTTTTAACTATGTTGTTCTGTTCTTTATATTCGATATGTCGTTCATTTGTTCCTTCTTTAAGATAAATTTTCCATCTGCGTTTCTTTTCTTTAATTTGCTCTTTTATTTCGTGGTTCCACCAAGCAGTTTGCTTCCTATTTTTATTTACTTTAGCATAACCGCATGCTGCCTTGGCCGCTTCAATTAGTGTTGTTTTGAATTTCACCCACATTTGTTCTACATTCATTTCCCCTGTTTGTATGCCATCCAGTCTGGTTTTAACTCTTCTTTGGAACTGTAAAGCTGTTTCCCCATTGCTTAATTTGTGAACTCTGATTGATTCTCTTACTGGTATTGTTGTCGTATTCCTAGACTCTGTTTGTTTTTGATTTGAATGTATGTGTCCTATGTTCGTTTTGACCTTGATTAAGTAATGATCGCTATTAATTTCTAATCACTTGCTAACATACAGTACAAAAATGTCCAGGCATCTTTCAAAAGCAAGTTCTCGGCAGTTACACTCAAATACCGATAACCATATCTCCTCATCTAGATGGTTAAGAACTGAGGCCATCCGATCATTACAAAAATTATATCTCCAGCTAAAGTGTAGTAGTTTCTGAATTTAAGTCAAAGCATTACAATTCTTAAAAATTGTCCAAAATATTCAATTCAAAACAAGACGATTCGTATTGATCTGCCAACAGATTCATAATAAACTTGTTAATACTAGAGGAAGATGTCTTAGCGGCACGTGTAGGGACACTCAAGGTCTATGACAAACAGGTAGCGCCAAGGAGATCTGTAAGTAAATTAAAAGGTGCCGATTTAGTGATGAAGTCGACATTGACGTCTCCTCCAAGAATAACTTTTTCCTTCCTCATTTAAGATATTTAATATTAATGACAGTTTATCTTGGAAAATGTCAAAAGTCGATTTTCGATGTCTGTATAAAATTACTTGACAGCTCTTACAATCAATATTTTTTGCAGTATATTGCTACCACACCATGTTTGTAGGTTGGGCGCCAATTATATGCCTTAGTACAAATTCCTCCAAAGAAATTTCATGTATTTAATCAACAGACTGCCAATGTTCCGACAATAATTGTATGTCCATATTATATGAGGACAACATAACTTCTATTTTTTCAATTTTATTATTTAAACATCTAATATTCTGGTGGTATAAAACTTTGTATTTACCATTTCCTTTACCACTTTCAAATATATTAAGTCAATGCCTTGTATGCCCTGGGATACACGAAAAACAAGGACGTGTTATCGACTAGAACAATATTATTGAAACAATTAACAAACATATTAAAATTAATATTGTTACAATACGTGACCGATTGTGACAAAGGTTTAATTAACTTTTGTCTGCCCCTATTTGCCAAATGAAGCACGGGCTGGATGTTTATCGCAATCACTCAGTCCCACATTAAATACAAAAAATTAACCCAAAGACTACCAAAATTACGCATGTGTCGTATATAGTTGTAAATACGTTTATAATAATAAAAATTATTACGTAAATAAAGAATTGACACCAAATTACATTTGTATTACTAATACTATTTATAAAATTTCATAGTATTCTGCGAAACTGCATCTCACACTTTTTTATCTAGGGGCTCCGCTGCGAAATTTGATTCTGAAAAATATAATCTAATTGACTAATTTGCAAGGATTAATGCTGTCTATAATCTTTTAGAATCATTATCATAATTTTCTTGGTATACAGTGTGTTAGATTTTATGTGTTACAGCAAATATCTCGACTGTTGTACGAATGATTTAAAAATAACATATAAGAATATTATTACATTATTTATATTTAATAATGTGTCAAAATTGGAAAAACAATTGATCATAATGTAATTCGGGTAAAGCAAATAAATGTCGTATTTTAAATGGAACGTGCCCAGTATTAGTGTATATTCTGAAAAGACGTGAAATTATCTTTACATCGGTATATCAGACGATATACTTATTTCATAAATTTATGATGTAATAGAATAAATAACACAGGGCGTTCAAAACGTAGACAGTTCGAAAAAGGTATTTTCCATTCTAAAAGAACATAAAATGCCCCATATTAAACTAAATCGATTCCTAGTATAAGAGCTGGTGACTCTGATAGAAGGTTAATATTTTGTAACTGACTTAACAATAATCAACATTTATAATTAAAGAAATGGAGGTACATGTGATATACCGTTGTAAAGATAAATTTATGGAGTTTCAGAGTATGTAATAATTATAGACCGGACGTACCAGGTTTAAATTACGCCGGAGCAAAGAAATAATGTAAACAACACGCAGTTACTGAATAACACTATTCATATGGTGAACTGCAACATCTGTTGTTGTCCCGAAAACGACAGCAAAAAAAGTCCATTTTGCTGGTTAATTCGTTTCTTCATCGGTGTAGGTAGAAGCGTGAGGGGTTTTTAAAATTTATTATATTTACCTTATATTTCATAAGATAAATAAAGTTATATATGTATATACCTATTCATACTTATGTTAGTTTCGTTTTTTGATTGTTTTGACTCTTAATTACATACTTCGTAATTTTTGTAATAGTTCCTGTTTAATACCGTTTCTTTGAATCTGCTTCTCCCAATTATCTTAACGTAAGTGTGCACTGGATTTCGTTAAGTTTCAATAACATACGCATACATTTTTAGTTATCATTTATTTAGATCTAGAACATTGCTTATGTTAGTTTTTCAGATATGATATGGAATAACGTCGAGAATGGCATCGTGAAACAATGGCTAGTTGGATTAAGTGTCATACTGATTGTATGTCCATTGTCAGTAATCCCGAAATTTCTTCCAAAGTCTGTAAAATATCATTACACAATGCCCAAAAATCGCACGTACAACGTCACTTACATCGCTAAAACATATGTACACAGAAATTGGACCCGTTGGAAGCTGACAATTTTAATGAAGAATTCTGTAACTTTAATGGCGGCTAATATCCCATTAAATAAACTTAACAATCCCACTTTGAAAACATTTCTCCAAAAATATACTGACCGATATGTTCCTGATGAATCCCCATAACCAGTTGCGATGTAGAAAGCATGTACTTCATTCAACGAGAACAAATGTTACAGAAGAACACCTTGAGAAAGTATTGCTAGTAAATATTACTCGACTTGAACTACAAAATCAACAAATAATAACGTATTTTGTATTTTATAGATCACCACCCAGTTGTTATCCAATTATATAAATAAAATTAAAACTCTTTAAAAATAGAAAATTTCAATAGTGCGCCCATGGGCGATGAGTCATCAACCTCTAGCACAGGGGTCGGCAACCTTTTTTGGCCGCGGGTCAAAATCAACCAAAATGCGAGTATTAAAGAGACATTTGGGTCAGAGATATTTTCGTATTAAAACAGCATTTTAGTAAATTTAAAATATATATATTATTAAGAAAATAATTACAAACATAGTTGAATAAATTTTATTTATAAACTTTCTCTACGATATCAATGGCTCCCCTGATGTTGAACTTGTGACGTCAATTTAGTTAAGTCTGGTTTATAGTTAGTCGTCTTAAGTCGAACACAAGCATCTGAATTATCAATAGTTAACCTGCTCTTGTTTTTGTTTAAAATAAATTTCATTTGTGAAAATATTTGCTCACATTTATAAGTGGACCCGAATGTGGACAAAATGGCAAAGCCAATTTTTTTTAATGATGAAAACCTCGTAGGAAGTGATGCCCAACATGTTGATATCATGAGAAAATGATTATCTTCTGTATTTTCCAAATCGTTCCGCAATTTCTTGAATTTATCCGTCCATAATGTTGAACTTTTAAAATCAATCATTTCTAAACTAAAATTGTCAATTCTTAGATATTCAAAATACTGCAAATTTATAATATTTTCCTCTATTTCATCGTATTTATTATAAATGTAGCCATTTCTCCATGTTTCTTAAGACTTTGAAACCAACTTTCATATTCACTTTTAATGACCGACATCCAACTTTCGAACACATTTAGATTGCGTTCATCGATATGTTCTTTTCCATGTTCCCTTTTTAACAAGGGAAAGAAATGAAATTTTTTAGTTTTTATGTCAATTTCAAATAATATCAATTTTGAAGTAAAGCTCTTCCATTCCTCATACATTTTCAAAATTGTGTGGTTATTTCCTTGGAGTCGTACGTTGAAATCATTGTAATGGTTCATTATGTCTGTTAAGAACAAGTCTTCATTGAGTTCGAGATCATTTTCACCGATTTCGAGAAGAAATATTTGTATATCATCAAAACACTCTACAAATCTATTAAGAACTTTGCCCCGACTTAACCATCGTATTTCAGAATGTAATAACAAATCTCCATATTTCGATTCAATTTCCTCCAAAAAAGCTTTAAAGCGCCTGTGTATTAATGCTGATTGCGCTATTATTATGTTTACGATCTTAACAACTTTTTCCATTACATCCTTAAGTTGTTGTGTAGATGCCTTTGCAAATAAATTTTCTTCATGTATGATACAATGAAACGATAAAAGTGAACGGCCAAGTTCATTTTCCATTAGTTTTACAAATCCAACAGTTTTTCCCCTCATACTTGGAGCACCGTCAGTTGTTATGGAAAACAATTTACTTTTTAAATCCAATACTTGCCCATTTTTGAAATTTGTAAACTCTTGTACTTGACGAAAAATATCAGTGCCTTTGGTGGTGTCATTCATTGAAGCAAGAACGCATAGTTATTCATTGTTATTCGAACTATTTATTGATGCAAATCTAATAATTATTGCAAGCCTACCAATACTATTTATGTCGGTACTTTCGTCAACTGCAATGCTAATTATGTCACAAGATCATTTTTGACCTGTTCATCAATATTCTTGGCCATATCTTTAACGCGACGCTGGACTGTTCTAGCTGACAATGGCATTTCTTTGATTCTCTCAATTATTTGTTTTTTATTTGCGAAGTCATTAAGTGTTCGGAACAATTTATGAATGCGTTTTTTAAAAACTCGCCATCTGTAAATGATTTTCCGTTGGTACCAATGCTAAGAGCTGCAACAAAGCTGGCAGACGTAGCGTGATTGTTGCTGGTAACAAAACTGTTTAAGAATTTATTTTGTTTTCCAAAATTTAATACACGTTTAGCAATGTGTTCAGATTTATCTTCATTTGCCATTTCACTCACATCTTTATGTTTTGAAGAAAAGTGTCGCTCAATATTATAAGTCCTGGCGGTAATTATATCTGTACATAAAGTACATATCAATTTGTCACCATTTTCGATACACCCATACTTTTCAGTCCACTCATCTTGAATTAATCTCTTTTTTGCTTTTTGTTTGTTCATGGTAATTTTTTTTAAATAATGATATTTATTTCACTAGGTCAATATTATTGTGCTACTGTACTACACGTGCTATAACTGACATACAACTGAGATAACGACGCGCGCATCCAAGAAAGGTACAATTTGTTCGGACAATGTCGCTGCATTCCGCATACTATCGGCCGATTCCACATCCAGTCTGGCGGGGTGGGGCCTTAACTGATATTTTTATATGTTATACTGGATTCAAATTTGGTACGTTCATAACTTTGCGACAAAAATTTTTTGGGAAAAAGAAAAAAATGTTTGTATATCTTATACTTTATTTTCGGAACTAAAGTGGGTCACTTGAAATTACCAAATGGGTCACTCGGTGACCCACGGGTCATAGGTTGCCGACCCCTGCTCTAGCGTCTGGATTATAGTAATAACTAATAATACCGGGTACACTTCATTTAAAATAGTTAATTTGTTTGCTTTATCTGAATTATTTGATGTTTAATTGTATTTCTGATTTTGACAAATTATTAAGAATAAATAATCTAATAACTTTCTTATATATCATTTTTTAATCATTTATACAATAACTAAGATATTTGCTGTGATACATAAAATCTAACACACTCAATATTAACCGTATTACTTCCTTTTATTTTACTATAACTCTGCTAAGAATTCAAGTATGGCTTATAATTATTTATTTATGCACGTTTAGTTAATATAACATCATTAAAGACATAATAATTTGCTTGAGTTTAAGAATTTTCTAGAAATAAGAAATAATTATTATTAGTGTCGTGGAGGTCAAAATAAAATTTAAAAGAAAATAATAAGGTAAATGTTTGGCTTAGAAACGTTCACTAATATATGAAACTTGCCCTAATAAAACGAACTAGTAAAGATACGCGAAGGTTGAAAGTAAATGGTCGGGAAAAAGGAACAGCAAAAAAACAAAAATATAAAGAGTAATCTTTCCCATGATTACCACTCTGGCGTTATTCAGAACTATACAGTGTTTGATCGAGACTTTTCGATCGCTTCAAGCATGATATTGACTGTTTTCTAGCTCTCTGTATGTCCATACAAAGGGACAGGATGCGACACAAGTCACAAAAAGGAAGTAAACTGTTCCATGAGGTTTTATTTGAAGGCTGAACTCAACAAGCGAAAATCATTTTGTTGCAACCATCCGTTCTATTTGTTTTGTCTACAAGGCATTGGATAACGTTTTTAACTTGAAACACCCGGAGAATGTCTAACTGTGCGAATCTTATAATATATATTGTATTTATTTATATTATTTGTGTTTAAAATTAAATATGAAATTAGCGTAAAATAATTAAAAAATGTGAATGAATCATAAATTTAATTTAGAATTAGTGAAATGAAAATTTACGAATAATATTCGAACACAATAAAAATTTATATATAAAAAATATTAAATAATAGATTGGAAATATGAATTTATATTTCAAAATTACTGGTTTATTTTTGCAGGTCAGTAGTAAGATTTTCTAATAGCATAATAGGGGTGGGCAACTTAAAAGTGAAGTGGGCCGTATTTTTAAAGCAAATCTGTTTGCGGGCCAATATACATACACTTGATTATAAATTAAAACTTAATTAAGTATTAAACATTTATTATGTTCAGATACAGTTGAGTAAGGTAACAATAAAACATAAGAAAATGTTAGACATATTTCACATATTTAGTATCTGTAAATATTCAATCTTAAATTAAAAATGAAAACTAAAACGATAAATAGTGGAATTTTGATGCGCCTTCTGTATATTCTTATTGTTAAGTAGTTCTACATGTTTGGTGTAACTTCAGAAGTGGATAATATTAATAAATCTGAGAGATGACCTCGCGTCGGTGTTTTTCGATACTTATCTTTTATGAAATTTAATGACGAAAAGAATTGTTCGCACGCGTATGTTGAGCCAAATCGACACAGACAATGCATAGCTTGAAGTCTGATATTTGAATAATCCTGATAAGGAACAAATCTCCAAAATTTCACACACTTTTCTGTCGTTTGTGATCTGATCAGCTCCGCAAATTTATTTGTGAGTAGCAAGTGATATTGCAGATCCGTTAATTCAAGTTGTATATTTGGCGAATATTGCACCAACTCTTCAGAATTAATTGCGAATGGATTCATAAAAAGGGATAGTGTTTCCTTTTCTTCGTCAAACTTTTTAAACCGGGTATTAATTAATGTCAACAGTGAGTCGACCGCCATCTCATATTTATCCCAATTAGGTAAAATATTTTCTGGTGCGTTTTTTCCAACAGTGTTGAAAAATGAACAATATCTATTTTGCTATGTTTTTCATAAATAATTTCAACTTAGCCCTAAAACTATTAACATTATTTCCCATTATTGGTAATGAGGAATCCTTGCTTTGTAATTTTAAGTTGAGTTTATTGAGGTGAGTTATTATGTCTACCAAGAAAGCAAAATCACATTGCCATCCATGATCTTCAGATAAATTTCTTTCTTCAGGCATTGCATTTTCTTCTTGTGAATATGACAAAACTTGCTCTTTTAATTTAAAAAACCGACTTAACATTTCCCTTTTTGACAGCCATCGGACAGCGCAATGAAGAAGTAATTCTCCATGTTCATTAATTTCTTCTTCAAAGATAGCTCTGAATTTACGACGGTGAAGTGGATTTGCGCGGATATAATTTATACAGGCTCAATGATATAACCGAATTTCATATCTTTTGTACAAAGAGCTCCTTCATGAATAATGCAGCGATAAGAAAATAATTCACAACCAAAGTGTTTTTCAAGTAAAGCAACACAACTATTGCGTTTCCCTATCATAGCAGGCGCTCCATCAGTACAAATTGAAAGAAATTTGTTCCAATCAAGGTCGTGCTTCTCAATACAATCCTTCACCTTTTGAAAGATATCGAATCCTGTAGTTGTCATGGATAAATCACAAATTAAAATCTTCATCAACGCATCGCACGAAAACGGATAAGTAAGCCATTCCAGTTAAGTCGCTCGTTTCATCAACGGCCAATGAAAAATATTTACATTCAGCAACAGTCTTTTGTATTTGGTTGAACACATCACTAGCCATTTCTTTTACCATATTCTTTATTTCGTCATGTTGTACATCAAAGATATGTTGCTGAGAAAGAAAAGACTTCTCTTTGCAATATAATCGATTCTAAGAGTGCTACCCTCCGGGTAATCTGTACTAAAATTATTATGATTCTGACGATAATGTCTTTCTATATTAAATTTTTTAGCAACGGCAACCGTGGTAGAACAAATGAGACATACTGGTTTTGATGCCTTGCTCTTGGTAAAAAGGTATTTTGTTTCCCATTCTTGATGAAAGTTACGGGACTTGATGTACTTTGTCCCTTATTCGACAAACTTGGTTTGCTTTGAGCCATTTTATCCAGCACAAACTATGACACTCACAACAATCAGAGTGCAAAACTCGGGTAGGTAATAAACTTAAGAAAAACAATACATGCAACTAAACCTGCACTCCTAACGAAACTGACCGACAGCGTTGATTGATAATATGGGAATACAACCCAACAGGCAGAAACATGTTTCTGTAAATCTGTATATATGACTGCGCCGTGTCGCTAAGCCAGCGGCGGGCCAATTCAAATGTGTTGGCGGGCCATTTCATGGCCCGCGGGCCTGCTGTTGGGCACCGTTGGCATAACCTATTATGCGATCACACTGGTGGACACATAAGTTGTGATATGCAAATCGGTAGGTGTTCAGTATACTTAAAACAAATTTAAATCAGCATTTGTTTATCAAATAATTCTTGCTAAATACTTCCACAGCATAGTATTGGACTAAAATTACTACCATGACGCACCTAAGGTAATAATTTGTGTACAATACTTTCACTGCTATTCATAGTTTTTCTCATGTTTTGTAAATAATCCAAATATGTATTTGTTATATTCAGTTTGATTCTTATATTCTGGTAAAGTTTTATTATTGGGCGCGTTACACATTTGATCTCTCCACATGTGTTCAGTATTTCAATGAGTTAGAACTATCTTGTGGGTTTTTTACTTTTTTGTTTTTCTTTTTTGTGGAAAAACTATGTCCCGCAATTTAAATCACTTGATTCCCGTTGAGATTCATGTGAGTGAAACTGAAGCAGCTCAAATTGTTGCATTAATTGAAGATCGATGAAGTCAGCATATTTCCACAAGGCTTAAGATTAGTTGTACCATACTTCAACGCGTGTATAAACTTCAGTATGGAAAAGATCCAAGATTTAATTTATTTATTCCATGATACAATAGTAAACTAGTAAAGAACACGTCAGACATATCACAGACCAAATAATTAATACATGTACATTAACATTTTAAAATTTCAAATTATACTTAAAAAGCTATTCATTGTGAATTCTTTTAATTAATTTTTAAAGACCCAATGTCTTCAGAAAGTCAGAAATTCTTCCAGTGAATAGAAAGCATTGTCCATCAGAAAATTCTTAACAGTTCGCACATATTTTCGTAGACAAATATTTTCTAGACCACCATCCACGGCGTTTAGCTTGTTCTATATTTTAGATCCCCAGTAGTCGACGTATCTCTGCGTTTTTGTCAAGCATTGATAGGGTTTCCTCAATACATCTTTGTTATGTGTTGCGTCAAGGTGTGTGTCGCCATTTCTTGAAAAGTTATGTTTGTTTTCGTGTACATATTTTGACGTTAATATATATATACATGGAATAGCAAGTATTCTTTGCTTTATAAAAGATGGTTTATAAGTTTCAACTGATTCTAGACTACATCTCGTTTCTGGGGCAGAAAGACCCTTTCAGCACCACCGGAAGCGCCCCAGACCTGGATTCCATAGCTAGCCATAGCATGGAAGTTCGCGAAGTATACCTGTATCACAGCTTCGTGGTTGGATATGGCTGTCATTCTTCGCATACTGTAAATTGTGGCAGTCAGCTTTGCCAGCGTCCTCTGCTACATATGGCAACCAACTAAGCCTGTCGTCCACTGTGAGTCCTAAGAACTTCACAGTTTTTATCTCGTCGCCTGTTCCCTTTACAATTTGTATCCGTTGCGTTTTTTTGTTATTCATGTGCAGACCATTGCTTGCGAACCACTCTTCAGCTTGCTGCATTACCATTTCTGACTTGTGATCTCTATCCTCCTTCGAAGATGCTTTTGCAAACATCGAGGTGTCATCCGCACATAAACAGATGCGGTGGGCTGATATATTTACTTCTAGATCATTCATATATATTATGAACGGTAGTGGCCCAAGTATAGAACCCTGAGATACGCCTTCTGTAACATCCATTAAGCACAATTTTTGCCCGTAGAACTCCACGAACTGCTGTCTGTCCTGCAGATACGAAGCTAGGAGACTATGCCCAACTCCCCGAATCCCACAGTGCTGTAGTTTTTCCAATAAGATGGTATGGTCTACTGTATCGAAAGCGCTTTCATGAAATGATTAAAAATGTGGATTATAACTGTATTAGTTGATCTGTTTTTCCTGTAACCGTGTTGCGCATCATACAGCACTCCGTTCTGGTCGAGGTAGTGTACAAGTCTAGTGTCCACAACATGTTCGAAGATTTTCGACACAGCGGGCAATACAGATATTGGCCTATAATTTTGGGCATCTTCCATATCTCCTTTCTTGTGGATAGGAACCACTCTGTCTATTTTACATTTTACATATGAAGGAAATGTTTGCTCCATTAGGCATTTGTTTATCAATTTCGTCATTGATGCTAGTATGCTATCAATTACAGTCTTCAATAACCATGTGGACACGCCATAGCAGTCCAGTGCAGCTTTTAGTTTAATTTTAGTAACCAATACTGTAATTTCATCTTCCGTCACTGGTCCAGTAATAGGATCCACCACATTTGCTTTTTTTAGGTATGTTAAAAATCTTTTCATATCCTTACCGATCTTATTTATTCTGGAAGCACCTTATTATTTAATATTTCCGCGTTTAGCATCATAGGATGTATTTTTGTTGACTTTTGCTTGGTTCCAGGTTGATTATCCTTCATATTGTTTTTTGTTTATTTCCGGAGTTGTTTATTTGTCTCTCCCTTATATTATCATTCAAGGAAGTCTTATAAGTTTGTTTGTATTTAGGATATTCCTGATGTACAACATTGTTTTTTGTTACATTAACCATAGTTGCTAAAACATTTAAGGTGTTTCTATTTTTTTCAATTTCTGGTACTAATTTTCTGTTAGGTTTGCGTTGTTTTAATTCTGTTTTAGGAAGTGCTTGATCGTAAAGATAACAGAAGATAATAAAAAAAACGTTTTAGGTGTATCAGCTGCAAATTTATTTGCAAAAGCATCCTTCCATGGGTATGCGGAGATACTTTGCTTAAAGTTATTTACGGTTCTATCATTTATTATTCTAATACTTGACACTTCTTGTTTATTTTCAGTTATTCCAGGCATATAATAAGTTATTTTCTGAGCAAAGTGGTCAGATATGTTGGAGAAAATATTGTCTATACAGGTTTCTGTGGTTTGTATCACTTGAGATGGTTCTACTATCGTAATAAATAAGTTGTGTGACTTAAGCAGATCCAATAAAGCATCTCCCTGTATTGTTTTGTCCCTGAAATCTGCATTAAAATCACCCGCAACAAATATACGTTTTGTGGGTATCTCCATCTCTAATTTGACTAGTAGGTCATTAGGTTTATTCAAGAAAATATCCAAGTCACCTCTTAGCTATCTATAAATAGACACCACTATGGCATTTAGTGACACCAAACCCACAGCAGCCATTTCTACGTCTAGTTCAACCGAGAGTTCCTTAAGGTCATTTCTGCTTTCATATTTGATGTCATCACGGATTAATGCATCCGCGTGCTTAAAGTTTGTTCTACAAAAAGTATTAGCTATTTTGTAGCCATTAATTAAACATTTGTCTACAATTTTGCGCTTTAGCCTATGTTCAGTTACACAGGCAACGTCAATGTTATTCTTATGTAATTCTAAGCTTAAGAGATCGGTTTTATTTGTTAATAAACTAACCTTGTGCAGAAAAGGAAGCTGGTTTTCGAAAAATGCTACATCTTTTTACTGATATGTGTTTGGCCATATTTCTGGGTTTTGAATCTCTGGTAAAATATCGTATTTAAATCTTACCTTAAAAATTTGTTTTTGCTAAGATTCTCCGCATGTTTTGGCATTTTTTCAACGGTAAATGTTTCATTCTATTAACGCACTCTGTTTTTTTAATTGTCTCCGTCTGAGTTTTTATCAATTTAAATAATTCGTCCATTATATTCAAAATGTGTGTCCATTTTTCACTGTCGGTCTCTACATTTACACTGTTCACTGATCTATTGTTGGTTCCTCTGGTGTTATGTGTCATTATGAAATGACTGTTGTAATTAGTGATATCTTACTTATAAAAATCTTAAGCGATGTGTATGCTGCGACGGCCGACACGTTCGAGGACGAACTCGCATTCCATCCTATTTCCATGAACTTAAAATTGCAATAACAGAAGTGTGGGAAGCTATGCTTCAAGAATCTATCCAAAAAGTTATAAGAAGTATGAATGGAAGAATGCCGACAGTAATAACAGCAAGAGGAGGAAACAAGTCTTATTAAAATACCGAAATAATTTCTTTTATTTTCTTAATATGCAATCGTTTTGCTGTTTATTTTTGGTAACTGTCATTTAACTTGATCAATCTTGTTAATAAGCTTACATTTTTATGCTTCTTTTTTAACCAATGCTAATTGTATGAGCTTTCTAGTGTTTCATTTGGTAATAAATTAATTAATTACAAAGTGATTTTATAAAAGTTTTAAACAGTTGGGTCATTTCTGAGAAGCAATAAAAGAAAAATTAAAGTGGCTGGAATTTTTTGTTCGCGCCAGTGTAGTGTTTATTCCTATAAGCAAATACATAGTAAGCTGAATAGCAAACAATTTGCTGCGATCACATGCGTAGGAAAAAGGCGCTGTTTATATATGATTATGGCAGGCAAAGTATAGCTACTTCGCAAAACTTTTGTCAAGAATGATTGTTACTTATCAAACTTTTATTAAATTTATGCAATTAATTGTCGGCTATACTTCCCAGAATGTTGCCTTCGTTAGTTACAGCATCAGAGCAGCTATACTGCTTTATAATATTTTCGCGTATAGACAGTCGAATTTGGACACTGTCGCCGGTTTTCAAAATATATTTTAAAGTTTTTATATAACAAAAGAATATAAGATCCACCTTCTCGTTATTAGTTGTCGATTTGATATGCCTCCGACAAAATATACACCGTAAGTTACTTTGTTTTACGTACTATTCAATATATCTAAAAATTGATGTCAGTTCTTTAGGATGACATTGACTGGAAGAAAAATATTCTAACAAATAGGAACTTATTCTAGATAGTATAACAATGTTCAAGAATATTTTTGCTTTCAAAAAGAGAATTTCTGTCGATCAGTAAAGTATTGTTTAGCACACTTTGTAAGGTAAACGTTTAACGATGTGATCGTTTATTTAGAAACTATGTCTATAAGTTCTCGTGTAAAGAACTTCAAAAAATTATTACATTAGAAGTTTTGACGCTAGTATGGTAAGTCAGAAATAGTATATTACCTAATGTATTATTTTATTATATTTTGCACACATATATCAACAATATAGACGTCTATTTGTTGATTCAATGACAATGACCGACATATTATCCAAAAGTACTAAATGGAAAGAGAAGATAAACCATCCATTTATATAAGGCTCAAACATTTTCTGCTTTATTAAAAAACATATTTTGTCATTTCGGCCAGCTGATCTAAAAAAAATATTTCCTTTACATTAAGTAGTAGATATACGGTTATTGACAATTCTTGATTGAAGAGAGTACACAGATAATTAGAAAACACTTATGAAGCTTTTTTAATTAGAAATATTTGAGAAAGAAGAAAACAGATTATTGTGTCATACGAGATACTGCTTTTTCTTATATTGCTATTATTAATTATTCATACCTACTTTTAAAGAATTCATAATTTAGCAACTACAGCTCACCACATATAAGTTGAGCGGTCATCGGCGCAGATCAAGAAGTGAGAGAATGCACGATAGAGCTGTTACAAATGCATGCGTGTAAACCCCGCTACTACTACCTCTTTGTCCATTGCGCATATGACCTTCACCGTTCAACTCATATGTGGCGGGCGGTACTTCCAATTATCACTTCTTTGAGATTCTAGAAATGAAACAGGAATCAGTTAAATTAAGCTTCTTTTTTTATGATGAGCATTTATCTGTTCTTACATTGTTATGTAATTTTATTATTCGGTCACAAATTCTGGTTTAATTGTTTTCGATGACTCAAGTTATTTGCTGAAATATATAAAATAGTAATATTCACTTACCTTTCACAAAGGCAGCCGGCAATTTTTGGAAATAGAATGAATAAAATCATGTAACGTTAGTAAGTTTAGGATAGGTCCGACAAGCATTGTAACAATTTTTGTCTACCTTTTAAGTTTGATGCCATACTAAATGCCAAATTGACATACTAGGGCCGTATGATATAAAAACAACAACGTATCTAGGTTAACTTATTTTATTTTGATGATACTTTAATTTTACAAACAATAACAACCTTTAAATTAATTCATCTAGGATACATGTAAAAACTGAACAGGAAAGTATGTACCAGCTGAGTGTACTCTTTATATGCAAACGTTGATATGTGAATTTTTCGTATAGATTTCATTTAAAACTTCAATTCTGAACCTCAATAAATGCATCTAAGCTAACTATATTGGAGTTCTTGTTTTTATGTGAGAAATATTCGACTAAGCAAATGCATTGGAATAAACTTATTAATTGTATCTATGTTATTATTGACATGTCAGCTTCCTGTGGTATGGAGTATGGAGTCTTTCTTCAGTTTTCTTTTTTTCTGAACTCTTATGTGGAAGTTTACTTTGTACTATGTCTAGCAACTACATATATTTCAATAGGAATTTGTAACAAGAAAACACTAAATCAAATGAGCATTCTATGCCACACCTTGTTTATGACTGTAATGGATGACATAAAGAGTTGCTTAAATTGGACTATGAAGACAACTAGAAAATTAGTATTATTATTAGTATTATAAATAATTGCCAATGTATGGAAGATCACTTTGAATCAAAAGATTAAAAAAACAATGTAATACGAAATTTATGGTTACAGCAAATGAGAAAGAAACTTGATAGTTAAACTAAGTGACAACTAGATAAAACACTCTCTAGGTGAAGTACTGGATCGATTACAAAGTACCGTAAAACTATATAATTCTTTAAACCAAACATTTTTCCTAAAAAGTGAAATACCAGATAATAGTTTTCAGGCCAATGCTGAAATATGGTAGCAGTATTTGGGTGCCGACGAATCAAATGGTTATCTATTTAGTGAATACTATATCTGGAACAAAAATAGTGACAAAAGGAAGAACACTTGCCTAGAACGAAGTAATTAGAACAGGTTGATCTAAAAGAAAAATGAGTTATTACAAATTTTTATTATACTCTTGATGGAAATATGGAGATATGGTTTAATTAAAGGACAATATACGTCATATTATCTTGAGTGAGAGAATGTATGTAAATGTTGAGTCAACGGAAAATGTAAAAATAGACCAATTCCTTAAAATTTAAAACTTGCCTAGTCTCTCAACTTTTAAATAAACAATTATTTATCCTTATTCATTAATAAACATTATTAATGAATAAGGAAAGTAAAAGGCCAAATAGACGGTTTTATACCAAAATATTACGTTTAACGAAAGTAAACTGTGTAATGTAGCCTTATACCTTTATCACCTGAAGATGTTTGTAGCTACCATTAAATGAAAGCATGTAATTTTGTATTGCCCAAAGTATCTACTTTACATTCGGTTCAATATAAGTGAATCACCAACATGACAAAACCTCATAAAAATTTAAAAATTGACTACCTAGTGCATTAAACTTAGAATGGATAGGAATACAACATATACCTACAATACTGTATTTTAATTTGGTAATTAAAAAATATTTAATACATTTTACCCTATAGCGAGTCAAATTCAATAGGTTTTATGAGACTGCTTCTGTTTTATTTGTCGAGTATTTACACGACAATTTTTCAAGTTTTTATTCGATATACATATTAGCCTTGTCATATAAACCGGTTTTATATTTTGACGTAACATAGACATCCCAGAAATAGGCCTATATATTGGGATCTCGTGAATGGCAAGAGATTAGAAAATAAAAATGAAATGAAAAAATGTGCCTATGCTTAAAGAGAGCCAATATAATTTTTTTACGATTCTTGCAGTATAATGCAAAAACTAAACGTAACCTTATCGTGGATATACATATTGCTGTGACCTCGCAAACTTGTAAAATAAGAATAGTTTTAGAGATTGATTTAAGAATTAGTTTAAGCTTAGAAATAAAAATAAAAATAAGAAAAAGTCCCATTTAGATATTATTGAGTAAAACTATGCAACAAGAACTACATGAAGGTATACAAAGTTGCATACTCATAGTCAAATTTTTATTATTCCAGTAAATAATGAAATATGCAAAATAAAGTTTATTAAATAAATATAAAAACAAAAGATGTAGAATAAAAATTTATTAAATAAAGAAATATATGAAATAAAGACAAAATAAATATAAGTAATATATTTCTTATGTAGAAAAGATACACAAAAAGTATGGTTTATAAATCATGAAAAGAAATGAAATACGACATGCATAAAGCAGTGAAAATCATATGAGAGTTTAAGAATTAAATAGTATTAAAGAATAAAATTTACCTTAGCTTACTACTAGACTAATAAAAAGGATATAAAAATATGTAAAACATAGAAGCAATCAGCAGTGACATATTTTTGTATTTAAAAGCTGACATTATAAATAAATAAAAAGGTATCTGTGTTCATGATTTGTTCGTAACACAATGCTTCAGGGGCTGAAAACAGACGTGTACGGTTGAATGACCTACAAAAAACAACAAAATATATAAAACTTGTGTAAAGTCTATTGCAGATTGACATATCACCAACAGAAAGATCTTGGTTAGAAGATAGAGAGGCGGTGGAGAAACAGACGTGTTCTACAGGGACAGGCAGTACGGGAAGAAAAATAATGGTTATCTTCAACATGTTTCCCATTTTGCCAAGGCACAATCTGGCTAAAAGAAAAGTAAAAATAACATTAATAAATGGAAAGAAAAAAATATGTATCGAACAATGAACAAGGTAATAGGTTTATTGACGAGTACAAAGAAGGATGGTATTAGTGACAAGAATAAACCTACCGTTGGGAATGATGTGCAAAGCAGGGGAGATCTTTGAATTGGAAGGTTATGTTGACGTTTAAGAAAAATTGTGAACTGTCAGAACAAAATGTGTATGTGGCGTGTATCAAGGCGGCAACATATGGGCAGCGATTTTACGGGAAAGTGTATTCCAGTACCAACCTAAACATGGACTAGAGGGCGCAATGGTCAACATAGTTTATTTTTGCCGCTATAAATACAAAGACAAGATTCGACAGGTAGACTTCTGATAACACCTCCGAGAGGTGAACTTCTCAAAACACTTACAAAAGGAAGGTCTCTTAAAGTTTTTAATTGTTATATTGTAGTTTTTCATTATTTCTTCAACACATATAGTCACAGTAATTTATTTTATTTAATACATTTGAATTCATTTGAAGCGTTCATAATGGACATTCAAAATAGATTTTTTGATAACAAGTAAGTTTATTATTTCTTTTGAAAATGAAGTTATACGAGTTGTTGGACAGATATTGATTTTTACGTGCGAATGATTAATCAATGTATTGTTGGACAAAAATAGACAAGTAAATAATTTATCCTGTAAGGTTTATTTTAAATTTATATAGTTGGAATTACAACCAAATAGGATTAATGGTGTTGGTCAGTTGGAGAGATGTTACGTGAAAATGAGCATTTTCTTCATCGTATTGTCTAGACATCATTAATTTCTTTCAAATTAAGCGAATAATAAATTAGAATTTCACAAGGCATAGATTAAGAGCTCGATACAACACGTGCAAATGGTTGTCTAAAGCAATTAATTGAAGCCTATACATAAATATTATAACGTCGATGAGTATATTCATAAACGTACAATAAAAGTTTACATTTGTTTATTTGCAGGATAAATATTTATTTTGTTTGGTAGAATAAATAAATAAACAAAAGATTTACATACATTACAACCGGCATTAGGTATAAATGATATGAGCATTTTTCAATTATGTATCTTGTTTAGAGCATAAAGGTGTGTATATAAAGGAAACTATATTTTTGAATCCATAAATTACAAAATAAAAAATACATGATTATGTTGAATAGACATACAGTTTTGTTTTGAATAAAACTATTACCTTTTCCCAATTATGAACAAGAGAAAAATCATCAGCTAAGAAGAAGGAACCACAAACATTGCCAGGACCCACAATAGTTATAAGGTACATGACACAACAATATAAGATAAAACACAAAACCAATTATAAGTTCTTGGTGTGTAAAGAATAATTTAAAGAGTATAATGTGTACAAAAGACTATACCCTACGTGTGGTAATACACACAAAAGTATGTTGTTACAGCATATAAATTATATGGCAATATTGTTATTTAAAATAAATATTTATATGCCACAGCATTAATTTAAATTGGCGATGCCCAACGTGTGGCAATAACATTATTTATAATAAATATGAATAAACATATTTATATGCTACAGCATAAATAAACATTTATTTATGTCACAGCAATATGTAGTCTGCATTTATTAAAATGTAGAGTGTTGTAATTGATAAAGAAAGTAAGTATTGTAAAAATTAGAAAACCTATTAAGTAATTAGTTCAGTAATACAGAACCAGGCCAGTATATTAAACCAAATAGTCTGTGACACATAGCGCATTTTGTCTTATAGGTATAAGAAATTATGTATCTCTTACATTAACGGAATTCTGAAATTCTCACAGTGTCAATATTATCTGGAATAGATTGCGATAGTTATATATAAAACGTTTCGCAACTTGGATTGGCAAAAGGAAACATCTATAAAATACAAATAAAAGTAACATCAGTATCAATGTTGGTGATTACTATGCTTTATTTAATAAAGGGCAATCATCAATCACCAATCACCAATATTGAAGGTTATATTATGTATTCCTTTATTAATAACTCTTTCTTATACAATTCTCATGTCACTTCAGTATAATAATTAACTGGTGTATATTCTAGTTTGATTAAAGTAGATTCTAGGAAATAATAAAATTTAATCAAATTAATAACAAAATGTGGCAATTTACCTGGTTTTGATTATTAAATTAGTGTTATCAGGAAGAATTGTCATGAACCTTAAAGGAAATGATCTTTTTTCACACTTTGCTTTTCTCTGAGATGATGGTGTACATAGAATTTAAAAAATGTATTACTCAATTTTGCTTAATCGTACATATAAATTAATATTAAAACTAAAACTTGTATTGTGGGCTTTATTTATGCCTTCGAAGCTTCTCACTAATTTCATGTGTTTTTATTTGAAAATTAAACATTTGACTTACAACAAACATGTCAAAACATTAATTAAATGTTGTTCTCAAATAAAACTGATTGTTTTAATTTTGTTCGTATAACAAATGAACATATGAAAACATTTTTTTGCAAACTCCTGTCTGGATTATAGCTCTCATATGAGCATTCATTGAGAGTTATTTGTCAAAATTCTATTTCCATATCTAGTTGCGCCATTAAAAAAATAAATTTCAAAGCATACTCTACCATTCACAATTTTCATTATGTTCCTTTGATATCAAATTTTATCATATATCTAATAACGTTTTTTTTTTGTTGATTCATAATACAAAACAAAATATATATATATATATATTTATTCTTAAAATTTAATTATTACTTATTGGAGGAACTTTAACGAAAAATTCCTTAATTATTTATATTACATTAACAAAAACAAAAATTAAAATAGTCTAATGAAATCGATAACATTACCATATCATTTTATAATATATCAATTATTTAAATAAATAAGTGCAAATTTTAAACACCTACATAAATAGTTACACACTAGAAATTTTGATTTTCTCATTGACGCCAGAGCATTTAGCGAAAGGTGTTTTTATTACTGATTTTGCTGTTAATGTAGTAAATCGAATTATTATTATAAAACAGGGCTGTTCAACATGAGGGCAGCGGCGCGTTACGGCATTTTTTGTGGCCCACTTGAAATATATAGAAATATGCGTTAAAAACGAAAATATACACAAGTAAGTTATCCCTACACCAACGATGAAATAAAATAACACAAAATATCATAGGGATAGGGGATGTGACGCCATTGGCGATGATGCAACGCCGCAACGAAGTTACTGGAACTTTGGAAATCTCGCTGAGCTCCCTCTCGAAGTCAGTCGGGACGGCTAGAGTTAATAGTTAATAGTGTAAAATAGAGACTGGTAGACAGAAAAACATTGAATACTGTTCGCAAAGTTTATTTTTACGGTCAATTGTGATTTGTTTACAATTGCAGTCACTTTGTTGTGGTTTGCGGTACAACTCAATTTAAACTTTTTTATGTGAAATATCATGTCATCGCCGGAAAGAAAAATAATGAATGAACATTGAGTTTATAATAACCGTTGGGAATCAAACTATTTAATCACAAACAACAATAATAAACATCAGTCCATTGTTTGTAAGCAAGTACTATCATTTCCAAAAGAATATAATATGAAAGTACATTACAGTACAGAAATTCTCAAAGCGAGAAAACCTTTTATTGATGGAGTGCTTATTAAAAATTGTGGGATCAAAATAGCAAAACAATCAAAGAAACAAAAATTGCTGAAAAATTCAGATCAGTCTTAGTGTCGCATCACACAACTACAAGGCGTGTAGACCACATATATCAATATGTATCCAAAAAATTGCACGACACAATTGAAAAATGTAAATATTTTTCACTCTGATTAGACGAACACACTGACCTATCCGACATCAGCCAGCTTGTAGTTTTTGTTCAAACTCCTCAAGAGGACTTCAGTGTAGCATAGGAGATGTGATCTTATTCCTCTTAATGGTACAACCAAGTGTGCGGACACGATTGAAGCTGTAAATAAGGTGATATCATTCTATGGGGGATTCAGAAATGTTCCTGTATTGCCACTGATAAGAGCCATGATCGGAACTGAATCTGGATTTGCAGGACTCTTAAAACAAAACAGTTTTAACCGTCCTGTGATACACTGTTTGTTCACAAAGAGGCCCTATTTGGAAGATCCTACAGCCAAATGAAAGTCATGAAAGTTATTGTTAAAATAATTAATATTTCGTGATTTTTTTACCGAAGTAGATGCTACTTATGTGGACTTGTTACTTCACAATGATATTCGTTGGTTAAGCGCCGAAAACTGTTTGCAACGTCTCTTCGCTCTACGCAAGGAGATTCTATTTTCCTTAGAAATGTAGTTAAGGTCCCGGCACTACAGAACTGGAAAATCAAATTGTAGATGCAATACTTCTATCAAATCTTGCGAATTTACTTTGAAGCTGCAAGAAAAGCAGCAGAATATTGCCAAATTAAATGGTCACATAAGAGGATTTCAAAGTAATTCAAGTCTGCACTAGAAAAACATAAATTTTCTTGTAGAGTTGTAAAGAGCACCTTGAGGAAATGAAGGATATTGAGAAAGGGTCATTTTTATTCATATAAAATACCTTAACACAATTGCAGAAGAATTTGAAAACCGATTTAGCGATATTTAGAAAAACGAAGCCGAAATTTCAACTTTTACTTAGCCACTTACTATTTCTGTTGAGAACGAAGCAGAGCAAGACTTTCAACTGGAATTGTGTGATTTGCAGTCAGATCCTCTTTGCTAGGGAATAACCGAACTAGAACTGGACTTCTTTAAGTTACTCCTAGGAGAACATTATCCCAACTTCCGAAACTTAGGCCTTATAATAGGCACAATGGTGGGAAACACGTATCTTTGCGAAAGCAACTTTTCCAACACGAAATTTATAAAGTCAAAGTATATGGTGTCCATTTTCTATCTCCCTATATGGGTAATTTTCTTAATAATAAAGATACAGGATCGGTTAAATTAACAGAATTGTTCAGAAATTTGAGGAGTATTTGATAGCATCTTAAGATTTGATATTTATTGTCAGCTGTTGAAGGTATTTAAAAAAAATGTTGAAAATTGCGGAAATTTTCAGTTATCCATATCTTCGTAGCCATTAAAGGTAAAACCAAACTAAAAATGGCACCTGGTAGTAATTTTTACGTAGAATTGAATAATAATTAAAAATTCATAGCCAACTTAATTATCAAGATAAACTTTTTTTTTTTAAATGGCAGTCAGAGTTGGCCATGATATCAGTAAAATGCTTATTTTTTCTGATTTCATAGATATAGGGTTAGATAATTAAATTCTACGTAAAAATTACTACCAGGTGCCATTTTTACTTTGGTTATAGCTTTAATAGTTACGAAGATATGGATAACTATAAATTTCGGCAATTTTAAATTTTTTAAAAATATCTTCAAAAGTTGACGATAAATGTCAAATCTAAAAGTGTCAAATACTCTTAGAATTTCTTAATAACTATGCAAATTTGACCGATCGAATATTTTCAACATTAGAGAAAGTACATATAGGGAGATAGAAAATGGGCACCTGTACAGGTGTTCTCTGCCTGATACGTTACTTACACAGTTGCTTCAAACACGTTTTTTGTACCTATTACAAATCACTGACAAAATTGCATACGAAGTATTTTATGATGCGGCGCACGGGCCACTTGAAGTTTGGCAGCCCTGTAAATATAGAAACTAAATGATTTGAGGAACGTTTCTTATAATTTTTGGTTAAGGTATAATATACAGAATGTGAAAGAAAATTTCCAGTAAAAGAATAGGATTTTATTCTTAAAACTGTCCAACAAACATTTACAAACAAAATGTTTATGAAAAGCTTATTTCTCCACTGATGATATGTCAACTAATGTATAATGTACAATGTCAGGTATTCTACATTCAAAGGTACATGCCAAAAACATATGTGTCAAATCCAAAGCAAAGGCTACTGATATAAGGATCATACTTAACGAAACTAGAGAGTGTCTAAATCCAAAAATAAGCGCTTATCTATGACACATAGCAAATATATGTTGAGAAGCCTATCTATACACCAAGGTACCCAGATAAAACGTAAACAAAATATTGGTAGTACTTAAGCTGGAGCAAATATCTGCTGATGTTATTTTTTATTGCAAAGTATTATCTTTCAGATGATGATCGTATGGGACATTTAATTTAAAAGTAAGGATTCTCAAGAATTACTTATTCGAGAGTCTTTATAACTCCCAGGATGGATTATTTAGTAATACTACTGACTTTTCAAATAAAATAGAAAAACAAAAATTGCGGAAGGACTTTGGCGAACATTAAATGAGGAGATTCAGAAATTATTGGGATATCGACATGTTTACTACCTCAAGTCTCAGAGAATACCAAAACATGTGTATTGTGTTCCAGAATCAAAGTGTATGATATGAACATTTTAATTTTGGAAAGTTCGATAAATTTATTGCCCTATTATCATCGCAATTCCCAGTAAATTTTATTGTCATTTCTGTCAGTAGCTATTTACCTTTTTTAAATATGATGTAATACTTTCGATCGAGTGAAGTGAGTTCCCAGTTTTGCCATCTTGTTCATCATTTATTTCCTTAAGTTATTGGAATCATAATTATTACATGAAATTGCAAAGAGTAACGTCGCCGATGCATGTGAGCTGTATATCACGACATAGATAGAGATGGTGAGAGGAAGAAAGGAAAAAAGAAGACAGTCACTGATAATAGTTACGAGGAGCGTAGGCTGAAGAATATAAAATAGCTACTACCAATATATACATATGTATATATTTAATTTAGGTACATAGGTATTTTTCATAATATTTATTATATTAATATTTATTCTACCGAAGAAATTCCAAAAAATCCGGTTCATAAAAGTTAACAAGAAATTTAAAAACTCACCCCCTTTTTAAATTGCCGCTGTTATATCACTTATTTATTTAATTAAATTAATTAACTAGAATAGGTCTCTTTTTAGTTTAAAATAATAAAATCAATATTTATTAAATAACAACATAAATTAAACAACTATATTCAACTACGATTTCTATTATACCTTTGGCACTTTAAACAATGTATTATAACATTTAATTATTTTCTTTATACACAATTTAACACAAAATATGTTATTTCTAAATTACATGTAATTTACAATAAGCTTTCTTAAGTTTTAATATATAATGTTATTATATTTACAAATTTAAAGCAATTTAAATCAGTTCACCTAACATTTATGTATGTATATGTACTATATGAATACCATATAAGCCAGAAACGCACACTTTTTTTATATTGCAACAGAATTTATAATTGAATGTATTCATTATTATTTTCTTCTTCTCGTCTGTGTGGATGAAAGATTGTCCATTTTTATTTTGGGTCATCCACAAAATATGTATATATATATTACATCATAAAATATATATGTTATGTATATGTATATCGATATTTTATAATTCATATTACAAAAATGAATTGTTCACTTAAACTTTAAGGATATGTTATTTTTGACGGTTTTTGTTATCCATTTCATTTTTCATTAATTTCCTCTTATTCGATTAAATAGGTTTACAATATATATAGTTATGTATTTATAATGATATGAAACAGTATCCATGTTTATATACATACTTCTTTGAAATTTAATGTTTTTTTTTTAAACTAAGAACGAACCCAGTAAACTTCGAATGTATTGTATAGAAAAGCGCAAAATATTATTGATAATCCAGCACAGTCTTGTTAATTATAATTAATATTATTCACATTTTTACGAACTACTCACATTTCCGGTTTTTGTTTTTTGTGTTCTGCTTTGTACATGACGTGACAAATCATTAAATAAATTTTATTTTAACATTTAGTTATTACTTGAAGAATATTCTTTAACACTTCAATTGAATTTCTTTTAAAATAAGCTGTAAAATATAAAAAAATACATATTTTGTTTATCCATTCTATTATTAATATTATATTTATTTTGTTTTTATTTTATTTCCGTTGAGCGAATAATTTTACGTAGAGATATTTAATTAGTAAAAAAGGGTCCACTGAAGAGGATATGAAGTGCTAGTACCGTTACTTGGGGTGACCACCACTGTGATATGCTTGCACATCCTGAAACAAAATAAAATATTTTAGATCAAATATGTAAAACATACATAACATTTATTTTTTTATACAAATTATTTATCATTTTTCATTAATCTGATAGTAGTTTTGTGAAACAGAAAAGAGGAATGAATATTTAAAGAAGAAAGTGTGGTAGTATTTACCCAAATGATGCGAGCAGCTCATGTTTCTTAAGTTTAGTTATTTAAGACTATTGAGGCCACCTGGTATATAATTAGGGTTAGGTTCTTTCTAAGTAAATCTATATACCAGTAGAGTAAAGAATTGCATATTAATGAACAGCTAAGGGTAGCACAAGAGGTAGAAATCTTCGATCAGACAGTTTTCTGTAAAATCCGCCGAGCCAAATATTTGCACAAAACCCAAGCAACACGCAAACATGCATTATTGTTTAATATACGTGTATTCAATCATATTTTGGTTTTATTTTGGATATGGTGTATTTATTTAACGTATATTTAAAACGTATATATTTTTACCGGTGAAATAAATGTGTATGATATACCATTTCTAAACGAACACTGTGTAACATTTGTATTTTTTTAAGTACAGTTGCCAAATCAGAGTTTTTATAAATTATGTGGCATTAGTTGACCATTAAATGGGTGCAAATGATTCTTAAATACATTCAATATAATTCATTTTAGTATACGATATACTTAATTTAGGCGAAACTCTTCAACGAGTAATACAAGTGTATAATACACAAAATTATCGCTATTACTCGGCTCTTTCCGTTTGTCTGAACCAATAGTATTTCAACGGTTTCATCACGTGATCACTTACGCCGATGTACCTAATAATCGCTGCGCGAGATAGTGAATGTGTGTCTACTCGCGTCGTCGCCATTGTTGTTGCTATTGTTGTTGTTTATGTTTAAGTGTTTGCTGTTAAGGTAAGTACGTATTGCATATTCATGACAGTTGTTTTCTTATGTGTATCTATGATTTTTTTGTGAAATTTGCGCCTACTTATTGCACAGATGACCGTTGCCAGTTACATTTAATGTAGGTGTGCTCTGATTAAACTGTTTGTGTAATTAATGCGATATAAAAGTATTTTGTAGCCAATTAACAGCGAACTGGTAATAAATAATTGATGCCTAAATTAATTTGAGGTTAGAGGTGGTTTTGTTTTGTACTAGTCGCACTTTCATTCCGGCTTGATCAACTTTGTGTTAAATCGTATTTATGTATATATCATAAGTCTTTCTCCTTGTTACGTCCTGAACCAAATCAATAAAAATTTGAAACGAAATATAACCTAACTATACTATAAAAATGGCATTGTCCTGTTTATATTTATATATTTTTTCTGGTAATATTGTATAGAACTTTGAACATTAATAACAATTTAAATAATTTTAGACTTGTAACAAATAAAAACACAAACTTGACTGAATTTAAAAATGATTATTACATTTATAAAAATACATTAGAGTATGATATAGATAAGTCAAAAGTAATTAAAATTTTTAATTAATATACCTTAATTTTTATATAAAAAAAACAATTATATGTATTTTATGTTACAAATTTAAATAAAATTTTATTATGTAAAACCAGAAAATTTATATTTCAAATTATAAAAATATTATAAATTACTAACCAGGATCACTAATATTCCATACATATGTTGTTGAATATTTTAATACTGTTAACTAAAAAGAATATTTATTTTGGCCGCCTAAATCGACAAAGAAAAATAAATTTTTATAAAATTGAAACAAATATTAAAATACAATAAACAATAGCCTACTAAAGGAAAGGAAATTTTAAATGGCAACGGGGTCGAGTAACCGCTTGTTTTAAAGGTATTTGGAGATCTTGAATTTTTATTATTTATTTAAATTGCATTTTTAGTAGTTTTGTTATATTTTTTGAAATTTTTGTTTCTTTTTGTTCAAAAGCTAACAGATGAAGATTTTTGTCACGCACTGTATATAGTATTTGAAATTAAACTCTATACCTAAACCCAAACTTTATAAACATCTAATTTATGTATGTGTATACTTCAACAAAATTGTTACACGTTAGTACAATTTCTCAAATTTATAGAAAATATTGATATACTGTTTGTTGCTATTATTACAGTGGCCATTGTTCTGCAAGTCGAGCCGAAAACAATAAGGGTCAAGAAATTACTCTTCTCCTTCATCATCAATCTCTGTAAACAGTGACGTAAGCCAGTTTCAATGGCTACAACTTGTACACGACTTGGAAAAAATGAAAGAGGTGCAGGATCAACAATCCTTGTTATTGTCACAGATCTGGCAAGCAAGTCAATTGAAAAATATTCATACTTTGCAACGACCTTCAGATGAACCAAATAGACCGACCCATAGACTTTGGAAGTTTAGAAAAGTGGTTGGAAAATGAAGATAACTATGTTTACATGGTAATATATGATTGAGGAAGTTATTACTGGTCTTTCTTAACTATGAAATTCTTTCTTGCAAAGGGCTCGAACAGGCTCAACTGGAGGAAGCAACGTTAGATGTAATGCCATGAATTTGTTAAAATTCACCATAACCAATAGATTGGGATTGGCATTTAATTGGGCCGGACGCGCTCCCAAATCACCTTCCCAGAGACGAAAATACGCATTTAAGGACACAAACTGCTACAAAGTCATCAATGGTAAGTCATAACAAAGTAATCAATATTTTAATACGTTTTGCAAGATAAAAGATAAGTTCGATCGTTAAAAATGAATCACGCGGCAATGACACAATTGATATAGGTATATATTAAAAACTGTTTCTGTTAAATACCTTCTATTAATGTATATATTATTCCTTTTTACAGTAGGTAAGTAGGTACTAATTAATTTATTTGTATATACCTACAGAAGCAGTGAGGATGTGTTTCAAAGGCAAGAAGGAGACAAGTGCGATTGTCGGCGAACTAACTGACAAATCGATTCAACACGCATGTCAAGATTGGTTGAAGCAGTCTAAGCAACGATTCCACAACACCAAATTGAATTAACTGTATTTAATTTTTGTCTGTGCTCATACGTAATAATAAATTTTTTATAAATATTTGGTTTTTCCCTGTTTTCAATGTAGCGAAATTATAGTATACACTTATAAAACATATACGTCTATTTTACATACCTGCACTCACGTATAATACGCGTTTAATTGATACGAAAAGAAACGTATCGTATAAACAATTATTCAACATGTTTCGTAAACGTATATTGTACACTATACTTCAACGTTTATCAGGCGGACATTTTAGCGTTGATAAGACGGTGAACGTCAACCAAAATTATACTTCAGGTATAAACGACAATTAAACGTTTATTCAACTATTTCGTGTTGCTTGGGAAGTTTACTTCCATGTTGAGGTTATTTTTTGAAACGATTATCTTCTGTGGCATTAATTTAAATTTGCCATTGACATTAAATCTTAAAACGATTGAAAATTGATCAACGAGCAAAGATTGTAAACAAATGTTAAGAACAAAAATTGAATACCAATAATCATCAAACAGATATCGTTCATCTTTCTTGTGTAAAAAAATCAATCATCTGAATTTAAAACTAGAAAGAAACAATGCAGACAAGGCTACATTAACTAAAAACTGAAAAGTATTGATAAAGATGGGACAGAGCATCATGCACAAGAGTGCTTGGGCAACTACATGGTTTTCTTGTGAGTACCTATTCTTCGAATCCAAATTAAATTTAAAACGCTTTCATAATCTCGATATATTTACTAAGTTCATTATGTGAGGTATATTCGCTATATACAAATAATTCGAAAGAAACTGCATTCGATCAGAGTAAATAGTATATTATACACCTAGGGAGTGAAATGATGTTTTTTTCCGAGGTGCAGTTTGTAGCCCGAGGGCTCTACAAAGCACCGAGGAGAAATTCATTCACTCCCGAGGTGTATATACTATTTTTTGCACGACCCAAACGATTTTAATTGAAGAAATCTAACTTTTTTTAAAAATTGTCAACATGACGTTTCCAGTTGTCGAACGCAAAAATCATGCTGGTTCTGATGGAAACCCTTGACGACCGATAAATAAGGGTAGCCATATTGGTTTTTTGTGAATATCGAGAAACTGCCCGTATTTTCTTCGCTTCGTTAAATAAGCATTGGAAAAATGTGTGACGAAACTATTGAAGAAACGGCTT
Source organism: Amphimallon solstitiale (assembly GCA_963170755.1). NCBI lineage: Eukaryota > Metazoa > Arthropoda > Insecta > Coleoptera > Scarabaeidae > Amphimallon > Amphimallon solstitiale. The sequence goes on along the minus strand of OY720684.1, from coordinate 47,492,906 downwards.
CAAAAATAGTTGTGAATTTATTGCCAGAAAAATCTAGGAAGATCTACGAAAAGTGCTTCAAGGAATTTTGTGATTGGTGTCTGGTAAAAGAAGTAGATGAAATTCATAGCGAGAGTGTGCTCCTGGTATATTTTGCCGAAAAGGCGAAGCATTTTAAGGCTTCAACACTGTGGTCACATTATTCAATGATAAAAGCTACTCTTAGCGTGAAAAATAATGTCGACATCAGCAAGTACTCACGATTAGTAGTATTCCTTAAAAGACAAAATACTGGATACCAGGCAAAAAAATCAAAAATTCTTACTAAGGAGCAAGTTCATCAATTTCTAATAGACGCTCCAGAAGAAAAGTACTTGATGGTTAAGGTAAACTAAAAAAGTTAATGTTTCTAATTTAAGATAATTATACACTATGATTTCAGGTAGCAATGATTATGGGAATTGCTGGGGCTTTAAGATCGGATGAACTGGTAAAATTGACAGTAGATGATGTCCAAGACTTGGGATCAACTATTTTGGTATCTGTAAACAATACCAAAAATCATGTAAATAGAGCATTTACGATAGTCTCCAAAGAAAACTGTGCAATTGATTTTGTTGTTATTTGTAAAAAATATATGGTTCTGCGGAAAGAAAACACAGATCATAGACGGTTTTTTGTATGTTACAGAAATAACAAATGTTCCACACAACCCGTAGGTAAGAATACTTTTGGAGGATTGCCTAAGCAAATAGCTTCATACCTCAATTTACCCAATCCATCTTCCTACACCGGCCACTGCTTTCGGCGCTCATCAACATCTTTTCTGGCCGATTCAGGTGTTGAAATTGGAGTTATAAAACGTCATGGCGGATGGAAATCTGATACTGTCGCAGAGGGATATATTGAAAATTCATTAGTTAATAAGAATTTGATTTCCGAAAAAATTCTAATCGGAAAAGACTCGGAAAAGGAAAATCGACCGTCAACTTCCAGTGGGTCAAATCAAGTGGATATTAATGTAAAAGAAAATCGACTGTCCAATTCTAGCGGCTTTAAGCAACGTGTGATTAGTCCATTAACATCTTTGTTCACTATTAATGGTGGTACTAACATTAATGTCAATATTAATATTAAATAAACGATTAAATTCATAAATTGAGTTGGCTATGTTTTTTATACCAAGGGAGCAAAAGAGTCACTTCACTCCCTCATTTAAGGGAGTGAACGTGCCTATTATGCAAGGGTCGTGCAAAAATTATTATTATTAGCAGTAGTATTTTATTTGGGCGTCAAAAATTTGCACAGCAGCTGCGTATACAAATCAAATAAATATCATACATATTCGCAGTTTAAAAAATATGTAAAAGCGGAATATTAAACAGAATAATAAAGGTAAATAGATATTCAAATAAGCATATAAATATAAAAACAAAACATATAAATATGAAAACAAGCATGTAAATATAAAAATGAACAAATCATTTTTAATTAAATAAATCAAAATTTATGTTCGAAATAGTTCATAAAATATACACAAACGAACACTAAGTTATTTTAATAAAATGGATTAGGATACAATATTTAGAGGATAAAATGGTGGTTAAATTGAATAAAATTATATACGTAATAATAGATATTATTCATTAATATTATAAAAACATGAATCAGTGAATGCTTTTTCTACGCCCATATTTAAAATGCAATTTATCGTATATGTTTCCAGGACGCTAAGTGTGTTTTTAAATGCACCTTGAGAAGAGGAGTGATCTTGGCAACGGTCTTTTTACTCACGGGTCGAAGTTAGCTCTAGGTTCTTTTAATTGCAAAAATCAAATGAAATCTAAGACAAGTTGATTCACACTTTTCATCATTCTGTCAAAATAAACCGAAGTGGCCCACCAACAGATAAGTAATTTTGTATTATTTTGATTATTTACTGTCGTTGAAAAAGTATAGTATGAAATTCGTTAGTCACTTGCTCCGCAACGCTTCGCTCGTGATTAATAAATTAAGGTTTATAAAATTTGATACATAATGTACTATTATCGTTCCATTGAAATAACTTATTCATGGTAATTTTTGTAATAACTTAGTGCCTCAATTATTCACTCTTTGTTGAGTACTGTACTCAACAACAACAAATTAATGTTATGTATATTATACGTTTACAATTTATTCTACTCTGCAAATTGAATTTTAGAAATAAATAAATTGTAGGTATGTATTTAAACATAATGGAAAGGCCAAAGCGTATTTGTATAAGTAAATTAAGTTTCTAATTTCTAACCACAATAATAAGAAATGATTTCTCATTTTCTCTAACTTGAAGGTATTACGTTCAATTTAAATATGGGGCCTGGACTCTTTAAAACACTGGAACGATTTCAAATGACAAAAATATATAATAAAAAATTATTCGAACGCGTGAAATACTATTTCAGTAGGTGCGGTACGTTTCATTTGAAAGTCAAAGTATCTCCTCTCTTTCCTCATAGTGAATGAGATTTTAAACCGTTTTATATTATTTATATTTAAATGATTTTGCCTTACATTTAAATGCACTTCGAAATTCTACTTGACTTTGGCCCAAAAAAACGGAGATGGACTTTTAAAATCCCCCTCTTAATACTTCTAAGTAAACCACTTCACCAAGTAATTTTTTTCTAAATTGCTTTAATTACTTTCTTTTCGTTTGTATATATTTAACAAAACCGAATTAGCACGCCCTTCTTTTTCAGACAGTTCTTTTTCTGCTTGGATTAGGTATTAAAATCGTATATTTTGTGGGTATTGTGTGGTGGCAAAAGCAAGCTCAGCGAAAAAATAAAACTATATTTTCAAATGGTGTGTGTAACATACAAGAGGTGCTGAATGAATTAGTAGCAATACTTAGAATACATTTAAATACAGATTTTCTTTTTATTGAAGCAAAAATATAAAACATAATCAATAATTTTTGAGAAATATTAACATTAATAAAAATATATTTTATTGAACATACAGGGTTAGGCAAATATATCGATCCGTTTAAATATCATTGTGTTCAATAAGGAGATATTTCATAAAACTGTTATATAAAAATCAGATTCTAGTTTAGTGTTTTTGTATTCTTCATTTTTGATTAATGTCATCTACTAGAAACTTATATATCTACATTATTTTTAGTACTGCCCTACAAGCAGATAAATCTGCAGGCCAATAAAGACTTACTATTCTTATTAGCCTAGTGGAATATAAATTCTTGGTAATTCTTAGCAGAATTTTTTTAACTGTGCCTCAGCAATCGTCAGCTGTCTTTCAAAATTATACCAATGATATACAGGGTGTATTTGAAATAAGGGTACAGAGTATGATAAATGGAAAGGTGCAATTATGTAGAATATAAATCCCAAAAATTGTGAGTCAATTACGACACGAACGCCAAAATTAAAAACCCCCGAAAAGTGTTTAATGTGCCGCCTATGGATTTAGCATGTGTCTATATGTCGTAGGTATCGCGCCAGACGTCGACGGTTCCACACAGGTTGAGGAGACGTAATAATTTCCATCGAAGTAAATAAACACGCATAGATATACTCAATAACAGCTGTAGACGTTATAAAAACCCCAATGATAGCATTGTTTACTATTTCTAAACAGGTGTTCATCCTAAGAGTTCAACAACCTTAATATGAAATATCAGCTGTTAAAATATCTTATTTTTCAAAAACGAGAATTTTTTTTATTGAGATAGATTATTTAGATATTACGTTTTCTTCCGCTATTACTGTTATTATGATTAAATTCAACGACTTTTTACTTCTTATTTCTCACAAAAACAAATTTGTGTTGTAAAATTTTCCCAACTCTACTTATGAGAAACTTTTATTTTAATTGGACGCAAGTAAATTTTAAAAAAAACATAATTTATTTGAATTCGTGTGTTGTGTAAACAATAGTCGAAACATCCACACGTAACAATCGAACGAGACTGACCTCGCACGCCTTCACACTCCTATTTACTAACCCACCCTACCATAGCCTACAGTCGTATTATAGTGCAGTGGCGCGGCGAATATTTTAAAAATAACTTTGTAATTTTTAAAATTCGAATTTGCGCAAAATATTTTGGATTTGAGTCTAATAAAATTACATATTTCCATTAATCATACTCTGTCCCCGTATTTCAAATAGACCCTGTAGTCTCGTTCTCTAATTTTCTGCCGGATGGTATTAGAGACGTTGACGTCAGTGGTTTTCCCTTTTAGGTCTAGAGGTGTAGAATAGCCATATATCATTCGTATACCTTCATCATCACGGCGGCAACAAGATACTGTGACAAATAAAGGGCGCAGACGTCAACTTCAACTTAAAAAAATAGAACCTGTGTTTTTAAATCACCCGCAGATTTGGGTCTTGAAATTTTGCTAATAAACAATGATATTCTCAAGTTCTAAAGAGTACACGTGACTTGAAATAAAACTATAATTTTTAAAAAATGTTTAGTGTTTATTTTAGTATCCCAAAAAATACAAAAATAAATATAAAAAGTAAAAACAACAGACATTCTTTGTAACGAGGAGTATAAAATAAAATAAAATAAATTAAACTAATCAGTATAACATTTTTGTATCAAGTATTTTGGAGCATGAAGCCCAATTTTCTTAGGCAATTTAGTTGGGGTAGTAAAGCAATTATTTCGTGACACTCTATAAAACTTATGTCGAGAGTATTGGGTAGAGAAATGTATTCGCAATTTTCTTATTCTTCTTTAAAAGCGAACATTGTAGTGGATTTTTGGAAATGACATTTGCTACATATCGCACTTACTTCCCCTTTAGGGAACTTAGTTGAACAACCACAACATCATCTGTTTTTAATTATTGCATTGTGGGATTATTTTTGTCTACCACTGTCTCTTCAGCCTCTTCAGTTTATTCAATCAATTCAAAGCCGTCGTCAATCTCATCACTATTGGAAATGTGATATCTGCCTTGTTCTTCGCCTATCATTTTTAGATGACTTGGGTTTACTGATTTGTTTGTTGGTTTCCTCACTTTGTCTGACACCACGATGTCTGGTTTCTACTGTACAAATACCGTACTACTCCGCCCTGGGGGGATATTATTTTTTTACGTCTGTACAGTGGGTTATTTTCTTTCGTTGTATACCCAGCTGTTTCGAACATATTTTTTTAAAACTTCAGCAATTCTAGTTGAACTTGCTGATAACTCTTGCTTGGAAAGTCATTTTAAAAAACCCTCACGGACAAGTGGAACTAACCCAGTAGACTTGAAGCCTGATTTTAGTTGGGACTGCTGGTGTCAATCGTCTTATTAGACGTAGAATGCAGTTGGGGAATATTGTCGTTTCCATTTTATTTTTTTTCGATTCATACATTAAATATTTTACGCCAAGCTTTTTTGATATGTCTGAAGCAGGACAAATCTTACGAATGAGTTAAATGTGTGCTGTTGGGTTGTAAAAGCATGAAACGAATATTATTTCTGACATTCTTGCAAAACAAAATATACCTGGCCAAATTATTACCAATTAATTTCTTATTTCCTTGAAGGTTTTTAACCCGTAACTACAACAGACGGGTCAGATTGACCCATCTGATATTTGCTTTTATTGGCATTGTATTATAACTTAATGGTGGGGGTTGGCCTTCTAGCTATTCCACAATTTTCTGGTGCTCTTTTCAGTAGGAGCAAAGCAGTCGCGGAGAGAGGTTCCTATTTTGCTGTGTATTGTTTTTCGGGTCAAAGTGACCCGTCTGTAGCAAATACGTTAGGAAAATATAGGAGTACTTGGTAAGTTATTTTCAAAATTCATACTTGTTTATTCTGCGTAATATTGTTATAGGATTTTTATACAAATAAAAACTTATTTTTACTATTCTTACAGCATAATGGCAGGTCTTTCTGATGAACAACTTGCTAAGATTCTCAACAGTGAAGAATTTTGGGAAGATATGGAATCGGATAAGGAACCGGAAATGTCTCAAAACCAACCATCAGGATCAAAAACAAATGTAGTTACAGTCAATGACCAAGCTGATGCTCTAAGGATTATAACAGAAGAAGGAGATCAAAGTAATGAAGAAGATGATTTGGAATTATTAAGCGAACACGATACAAATAGCGAATATTCAATTTCCAGTGATGATAATAGTGACGATGAAAATATGGATGGTGAAACTTTATCACAGAAAGCATGGTACGGAAAAGATGGTACAAAATGGGGAAAGGATCCTCCCAGTACAAGTAAAGTTAAAAGGGAAAATATAATAACTTTTAAGGCAGGCAATACAGGGTCTGCTTTAGCAACACCACCAGAAAATCCACTATTTGCATGGTTACTGTTCATAACTGAAGATATACTTCATAAGATAGTGGATTGCACAAACAAAAAAATTGAAACTATGTGTATCAAATATAAGCACTGTAAACGACGCAGGGATTCACGTACTTTATTCACTATCTCATTCATCAATAAAACTACAATCAAAGAACTAAAAGCATTCCTGGGTCTGCTCTATTTACAATCAATATTCAAATCGAACCATGAAGATATTCGTTCTATGTGGTGCACTGACGGTACAGGAAGAGATATATTTAGGTGCACAATGTCATTACCACGTTTTGCCTTTTTGCTAAGTTGCTTGAGGTTTGATGATGAGACTACTAGAAAAAATAGAGTTTCTATTAATAAATTGGCGCCTATATCTGAAATATTTGATTTGTTTGTTGCTAATTGCAAAGAAAACTATATACCCGGAGAATATTTAACCATTGATGAAATGCTCGTTCCATTTAGAGGAAGATGCGGTTTCCGTATGTATATTCCTAACAAACCCGCAAAGTATGGGATTAAAGTGCAAGTTTTAGCTGATTCCAAGACACATTACATGTGTAATGCGGAAGTTTACACTGGTGCAAAACCCTTAAAACCAGCTAAGAATTTACTGCCAAATCCAACTCAAGTTGTATTACGTTTTGTGGAATATTTACCTGTGAATTCAAATAGGAACATAACTGCTGATAATTGGTACTCTGCAATTGAAACAGTAAATGAATTACGTAAACGAAATTTTACATATGTTGGAACACTAAGGAAAAACAAAAGGCAAATTCCACCAGAATTTCAAGCAAACCGTAAGCGCGAGATATCATCATCAATATTTGGATTTCAAGGTGGAATAACTTTGGTATCCCATGTACCAAAACAGGGAAAATCAGTAATCCTTATATCCAGTATGCACCACACTAACACTGTGAATAGAAATACAAAAAACCTGATATCATACACTTCTATAATGAGACCAAAGCAGGGGTGGATGCACTCGATGAAAAATGTGCTGTATATTCAACTTCCCGAAGAACCAGACGTTGGCCGATGGCTTTATTTCATTCTATTCTGAATATTGCTGATGTCAATAGTAGAGTTGTATACGAAGCCTCGCCCTTGGGTAAGAAAATTTCTAGATATGCCTTCATAAGACAAGTAGGACTTGCGTTGTGTGAACCATACATGCATGAACGACTGTGCAACCAAAAGGTTCCCCGAAACCTTAGATTACTAATTGCAAATATCCTGAAAGTGAAAATACCTATTGAAGCACAATGTACTGAACGTATTCCTACATCGAAAAGGAAGAGATGCTTTTTTTGTCCAAGCAAGAGCGACAAAAAGACGGCAACGCTTTGTGATACCTGCAAAAAAGCAATTTGTACAACATGTGCAAAAAAAATTTGCCCAGAATGTTATGAACAATAATTATAGTTTAAAATAATGTTAAATTCATTAATTAATAAGAAGTAATATTTGTTTGTTGTAAGAATCAATATTTTGTTATATTTTTTTAATATTTAATAAACGGGTCATATTGACTCATGGGTAGTACTTGTGTTTCATTTATTTGTCTGTAGTAGTTGCGGGTTAAAATAGGAAAGAGCAATTTTCATAAACCAGTTCTCAAATAAATTTGGTCGAACCATCCGGATTTTCTGCAGTTACACCTCGCACCTGGACGATATATCTCTGTTCCGGTTGCCTATAGATGGTCTGACTTATACGCGAGACTGATGACACCCCTTACAGATACAGCCGATTTTGAGTGGTTCATAACTCCTGCATCTTTACATGATCGCTGAACTACAACTTGTTTACCTCCTGGGCTATCTGCAAAACAAGTTTCGCCATAACTCATCATATTTTGGAGTAGGACTTCTTCCACTGAGACAGCTAATTCACCAAAGTATGAGAAAATTATCTCGAATCTTGAGTTGTGGATTGCGACTGACAAATTGTAATACCAACTGTCTCCAGATTTGTTGCCTGAAAGTTCCTTTATTTTCGTTCCTAGTCTATGGAGATAAAATTCTTTACATCGTCTTTGGATTGTCTAGGAGATTTTATCCTCATCAATTTTACTTAGAGCGGTTTGACCACCGTATTTCTTCATATGAAGATTTTTTAATTTCCTCCAAAGGGTGGATTTCGAAATATTATAAAGCTCGGTCACTTCCCCTAATGATTTTTTTTTGAATTAGACAAATCATAATATTTTCTCTTTCTTACTTTTCGTTTGTATAAATTGAAGTCGTGCTTCATGTTGTTATATGTTCTCGAAACAAGTGTATAGACTACCAAAAAAAAATATTTTACATAAATTATAATCATAATTTCTGTGAACAACAAGTAAGCAGGCAGCAAAAAACAGTATTTTTCTTAACTTGACTAACCGATTTTTTTTTAGGTCACAGTTGACACACTTTATGATTTTAACATTTTCAATTTTTAATTTACTTTCACTACCCACCACTAGAGTACAAAAATTAATTTTTAAAGCTGCGGCACTCCAACTTCGAGGTAATACTTTCGCATTCATGAGACTGCGAAATGCGGAAATCAAACATATAAAGGTCGAAAATTTTGATTATATTATACCACGTATAAGAATTAAAAGGTTATTTTAAACAAAATGGATTATTTTTCCGCATCAAAGGAATAAACTGCTTCTCTTTAATACTTCATGGAAGATAAAAATGTGAGAGCAGTGAGCAAGGAAATATACTTACATATAACGGAATATTAAAAAATGTTCTTTATTGTATGAATTTCGATGTATTCTGTAGAGGAATAGCTCCCGGTATAATGCCACGTAAACTTAGTATTTCATGTAAATGACAAAATTATCCTACAATATCAGGTGCAACGCATTTATTCTAGTTAATATATCGCCAAAGGTTATAATATTCACAAAATGAATACTAAATATTTTCTCGCTTTGAATATCCAGCTTTTGTATTCAGCAGTTTCTTCATGTATATGCATGTTCGAATAAATATTTAATAGTATACCTGGATAAAACCATTGGGAAATTAAACAGAACAGCTATTTGATCGAAATAAACTAAACTTTTGTGCGATAGTTCGCTAAATTTAATCGATCACCACCTTTTTCAAAGCTATTGCATTAATATTTAAGGCGACCGTTATTTGATCTTCGAAATATAATATGTTTCAAATGTGTTTAAGTGTAAAATTTAATTTAGTAAGCCTAATACTTGTATGTCACATTTAACCGTTAATTACAAGAACAAACACAATGAATTGAACCAAGGGAATTCTACAAGAATATCACGAATTAATTATTTTAAGACGCCCTCATATGCACTTACTATTATTACTAATTGCATCGTGTAATAAGGATAGTGCTCTACACATATAAAGAGTAAATTGGCGTAAGAGTAGTATTACACCGAGAACTTCATTAGACATTTCTGCTTAGATACCCAGTAGATAAAAATCTCGGTAAATAGGAATTTTCGTTAATGAAAACGATTGTTTTATTTGTAATTGTTTTCTTTTATTAAGTACATGCGTTGCTTATTGTTTTTTATTATTAGTAGATAGTAATTGTAATAGTTAGCAATAACAATAAAAGCAAAATACCAACAAAACAAAATTAATTATTTTTCATAATAGTCTTGCTGACTAGATTAAAACCAACTAATAAAATTACTCTAATACCTTAGCTTTTCCAAGTTTAAATATTTAGTAGATGTACAGCAACTTGTTACATATAACAACCGCGCAACCGAACCATCACCATCTAGATAGGAATGTTAATCGAAACTATGTGTTGGAGTAGGTGACGAAATTTCGGTACACTGGGTTAGTATAGTAGCAAATACATTTTATGTGCCCAATTTCGAATTATAGAAAAAGAATAACAAATTGAATATAATGTGAATTTACAAAAATGAAAAATAAAGACTATGCTAATAGATACCCAGCTACAATAAATTAACAAAAAATAGGACACTAATTTAGGTTTAAAACACATATGCTGCATTCCAGAAAATATTTTACTCAGGATGCTCGAAATCGTTTTCTTATTGTAGCGAGAGCAAACGGGGTTCAATAACATGCGTTCCTTAAAAAAATCTCTGAGCTAGTAGAACTTGCTCGCCTCACTCCATTTTGTGAGCTAGTTCTCGAATTGTCGGAGGGATTTTAAACGAATGCACAGTGGTCCCCCATAGGTCAAAATTCAAAAGACACATACATAAAACACATAAATTAGGGAATACATACCGATTAGTAAGACGACCAAATTACCTGGAAGTATAAATACTCAATTTTTATTATTTTTAGGCAAACCACCGGAACCGTGTTCCTGGACGTTGCCAAGGCCTCTGACAAGGTTTGGCACAACTGACTGCTCCACAAACTCATAACTGCAGAAATTTGACTTCCTATCGTCAAACGTCTCCAGTCATTCCTGCATGGCCGCTACTTCAAAGTTCGTCGTAGACAGTCGCTCCCGCACCTCTTGCTTAGCCGCTAGGAGGCTTCAAGAAGCTGTGGAGGATCCAGATAAACCCAGCCAAAAGCGCTGCCGTGCTCTTTTCTAAATCCAACTGGCGTCGTAACGCCCCCGACACCATCTCAATATTCGATGTGGAAGTCCCTTGGACCAACACGGCGACGTACGAGGTAGGCGCCATAAATTTTAGGCCTGACAGGCTTATACAGGTTCAAACGTGTTCAAACTCCGTCACGTCATGCATGCACATACGCAAGGTGTACACTATAAATATGACGATTCGAAGCCTAGTAGTTTTTAGTAACCAGCCAACCAACGTGACTAGCGCACGAAAATGTCTGAAGTGACGAAAATTGAGTACCGCGCAGTCATTAAATTTTTACCAAAAGAAGGGCATACACCTTATCACTTTAAACAACGTTTAGACGGCGTTTACGGTGATTCATCTCCTTCGTATTCAACTGTAAAAAAAGTGGGAAAAACATTTCCGTTTGGGACAAGAATGCCTGGAAGATGCTGATCGGTCGGGTCGATTGAAGTGATAACGCCTCAATAAATTTCAATTATTGAACATTTAGTGCTAGAAGATTGTCGTTTGAAAGTGAAGAATTACCAGTGATAACAAACATTTCCGAAACAAGTGTTCGCCGAATTCTCCATGACCATTTGGGTATGAATAAAATTAGTGCTAGATGGGTACCGCGACTTCTTTCTGCTCTATAACGTGAACGTCGAGTCGAATGTGCGCAGTCGTTTTTAATCATGTATGGAGACGACACAAAACCGATTTTGGAGTCGTTTAGAGGATCGTATGCAAAAGTCTCTCAATAAACGAAAAAGGTGATGGCCACAATATTCTGGGAATATGAGCTCATTTTGCTAATTGACTTTAAAGAACGCAATACAAGTGTGAACGGTACATATTATGCGTCTTTATTGCATAAATTAAGCGACAATATTCGTGCAAAACGTCGTGGAAAATTGACAAAAGGTGTGCGATTATTGCACGACAATGCTCTCGTCCATACTGCCGCCATTTCACAAACTGCCATCTGCGAATGCGGCTTTCAAGAATTGGAATCCACCGTATAGTCTGGATATTGGCCCCTTGTAATTTTTTTTGTTTTCTAATTTAAAAAAAGACCTTAGACGACGTAGTTTTAAGAACAACAGTGAGTTGCAAGCAGCTATTATAGAACCTTTTGACGGAAAAATTTCAGATTATTTTTACAAGGGTATCGAATTATTAATTAATCGTTGTAAGAAATGTATAGAAGTTAGGGGAGATTACATTGAAAAGTAATTCTTATATTGTTCCAAGTTTCTTTTTTGTATATCAGACCGAGAATTTATGGCGCCTACCTCGTTACCTTGGACTTACCCTCGACACCAAGCTAACTTGGAGACATTATCCCCAGGATTTTGTGAACCGAGCCCGGTCCACCCTAGTCCCCTTGCTATGCAGAAACAGCCAATACAACATCAAGTCCAAAGCCTTTCTTTACAAGGTAGCTATCAGACCCAGAATCACGTACGCATGCCCCGTCTGGGGATATGCGGCCGCCTCCCACATCAATCTACTCCAAGTTCAGCAGAACACGATCTTGCGCACCATGACCGGACCCCCTGGCATACCAGAAACTCAGTCATCTACGACGATCTAGACATCCCCCTCATTTATGATTTCCAACAATCAGACCCAGAATCACGTACGCATGCCCCGTCTGGGGATATGCGGCCGCCTACCACATCAATCTACTCCAAGTTCAGCAGAACACGATCTTGCGCACCATGACCGGACCCCCTGGTATACCAGAAACTCAGTCATCTACGACGATCTAGACATCCCCCTCATTTATGATTTCCAACAATCTCTGGCATCGATGCCCTCCACGATAAGCACCGTAGACCTCAATATGTCCTTCTGCAGTAAATTGAACCTCCTCAAAAGCAGTGCCCAAACGCTGCACTAACTCTTCAAAGTTTTTTCATCTAGAAGTTGAACCACGTGTTCACTTCGGTCCTCCGCGGTGACTCTCTTTCACAGGATTGGACCCTCACACCTCCCAAGACACATTCATACAAAGAGAAGAAAAAGAACTACATCTTCTAATCATGGACCACGAAAGCGAAATATTATTTTCAGTTATTTCTCTACCTTTGAAGTGGACACATCTGTATTGTTGCAACGCGCTGTTATCAGTGACTCATCCGTTCAGAATTTTGCGAAAACGAGTTTTGAATTCAGTTATTTTTGTTGAGTGTTTGTGATTTGGAGATTCAAGAACATTTACAATTTTACCATATTTTATGCAAATTGTTTGATTGAATATTTAAAGTATTTGAGTGCTACGTCGTTCGTCATGTTTTTTAAATATTTATTTTCAAATTCTCATTATGTGGACCTATAGATGATAGCAGGATTCTTTCAGCATACACAGTACCCGTTAAATAAGGGAATAATTACATATTTTTTTAAATATACTGTATTCATCTTTAAATATTCATTGCATTCGTAGCTCCAGGCGTAGCATCGTTTACGAAACATTTGATTAATTTATTTCATTTTATTTTCAGGAACTTTCATCAAATGTTGTTTCTCAAGGTCATATTTCTTTGAGATTTGGATCAATATGAGTGGAAATATTAAGGAAAAACATCAACAGGTATTGGCGGTCTTGCTAACGACCTTCAAAAACGATGGAAACGTAAATGTAAACTCTTTAGACAAACGTGTTTATAATTTGTCTCGATGGTTTTTGAAAAAATTTTTACAGAAATAGAGCTAAGTTTTTGGATACGTATAGTGAGTGGTTAAAGGTGGTGGAATGTGTTAAATTAAAAAGAAGTAATGTGCGATATGTTACTGACGACATTTAACGTGGCACGACACAAGGTGGAGGGCGGCCCAAGAAAGATTTTTCCAAATTTGGTGACCGATCAAAGCGTAGGCGATTAACAGAATTGTCCCAGATAGATCAGTCAGCTGCGGATGTAAAATTGGCAGTAGTATTTTACTTTCCTACCAGAGTATATTAAAAACAAAAAAGAATACCCAGATAATTATTCAGTATCTGAATCCAAAGCAGAAACCGAACTACAAACTTGCTAGATCATACAGCTTCCCAGAATCTTGAATCACAAGTAAACGTGTTAGATAGTCTGTCGGTAGAGTCGTCATATAATTTCACTTTAATCGGAAAGTGAGGATTAGATGGTAGTACTGGTCATAGTGAGTATAAATAATCCTTTACGGATTCAAATTTGGATTATAGCAGCGTGTTTGTAACGTTATACGTCGCTCTACAATTAATCACCAATTTGAATGCAGGCAGCTGCATAATTTTATGGAAAAATCCTCGACTCTCTTCCACTAGATATTGTAGATTTATCTGATTTCGGTTCGTAAAAGAAAGTTTCACAGAATATATGGAAGAAGAGTCTTATTTCAAAGATAAGATTAACAATTTATGCCCTATAACCTTGACAGTCAAAGATCGCGTTTTTTTCGATTCAACATTTCTTACAAATGACTATGGTGGATAGTAAAATATGTAGTGCCTTGAGTGAAACGTCATCCGCAAGGTGCTATATGTATAATGCTACTCCGAAAGAGATGAACAATATAGATCTCTGTTTGCAAGAAACGTGCGTGGAAAATCGATTTGAGTTTGGGTTGTCGCCTTTACATTCTTGGATTCGTTTCATTGAATATTTTGTTGATAACTCATATAGGAATCAAATTAAAAAACGGCAAGTTAGGGCAGATAATGATAAAAAATTGTTCGCAGATCGAAAATTGTACATTCAAAATAAGTTTGGGTTTAGATTAGGCCTAATTGAGTTTTTTTTATGAATGCTGCCGTATCGGCTGAAATTACTGGCATAAATGAAAATTTGATTGATCGTTGCTCAATAATTTCAAAAGCATCAGGATTTTATCTGGAAAATGTACTTTTGCTTAGATACCGCAAGATTTTTGATTCAGGAGTATCCATGCTACAGTCTCCCGGCTTCCGTCCACAATCCATGGATCTGAGGTTGTCAAACACGCGATCGATCGGAGAGTTTTCCGAAGAGGCAGCTGAATCTAACAACAAAAATCTTAAAGCATTTAGACGAGATCACTTTATCACCGACCCCGTCATCACAAATCTTCGGAAAGTGTCCCGAAAGAAAAAAAAACTTTTCCAGTCAGGTTTCAGATTTATGTCAAGTTTAACTCATATTTAGTTTTATATAGATTAAGGCATATCTGTTACAAGTTAAGTTTAACAACGTTTTTAAGCATTAGCTTACACATTATGTTACTTTATTTAAAACCTGTGATTAAAATATATTTTAAGAATATAGCAATTTATTTAAAAATATTTCGAAAAAAAATTAAACAAAATAAAATAAATAATAAATTGTTAGTAATTGGCAGTTTCATCGTCATTTCTGTCAATATCACTAGCTTTAAAAAGTGATTAAAATATATTTTAAGAATATAGCAATTTATTTAAAAATATTTCGAAAAAAAATTAAACAAAATAAAATAAATAATAAATTGTTAGTAATTGCGTTAAGTGTATCTTATTTTATAATTTTAACTAACATTTGGTCAAAAAATAAACGGTACTTAAGAGTTACATAGTTTTGACAGCCTTCGTATAGGCGCGGAATCAATGTGGAATGTGAGGTTATAGCAGGCGTATGTGGGTTATGGTTATGTTTACGGTGTATTGAATCTACCCAGTAAAGATTAATACAAGACTAAAGGGTGTTATAATATTAATTAGGAGATATGAGACTGTTTGTTTTTCATTTCCTTATTGTTTTCATAGAAAAATATTGTAACATGTCAAGATAATTTTTTTTGTTCATATTGACAATTGTATTCCTTTACACTCTACACCATAATTCTGAAGCTTGTACATGTAATTTAGCAAACATATATTGTCGAAAAAACAAGATTGGGATTTCTGGCTGACTTCTGCGTGCTTTATATATGTCATCAACACATCATTAATTTCTTTAATTTCTTAAATTGCCCACCACTAAAATTAGGAACAGTGATTTCTGAAAAATTTTTAATTTTCTGAATTATACTTTCTTCTGGAACGAAATAATTTGCAGACTGACAAGAAGTAAATGACTGATACCGAGATAAACAAAAAGTTTATCATATTTGGTATATTACATTAACTTCTACCACTAAAAACCACCATTCAGACCTGTTTAAATGTGTTACCAGAAAAATTATATATATATAGGATTATACATTCCCTTAGGGATTGTGACCGTTCATTTCTTGTTTGAGCTCTAGCAACTTATTTCTTGTGGTGAATTACTTCACGTTTTTCCACGCATCTCGGTCCTGGACAATCCAGCATCTTCAGTTTCTTAATATTCTCTATCACCTAATCTTCCCACTTGTTTATCGGCCTCCCTCTATTTCTACCTGTGTTTGGTCTCCATTTCGTGATTTTCTTTACTTCCCTGTTATTTTCAATCCCTCTTATGTGGCCGTACCATCGGAGTCTTTGTACCTTTATATACTTTACGATCTCTTCTCCTTTCAAGATTTTTTCAATTCGAAGTTCATTAGCCTTCTCTATTCTCCATCTGCCACTTTCTTCGAATTATATATTTTTCTTACAATTTTCCTTTCAAACCTTCTTAGTTGTTCCTGTTCCACATTTATCAGGTTCATTGTCTCTGTCCCATAAGTAACTACTGGTCAAACTGCTGCTCTCAATACCCTCATTTTTAAATTTGTGCATATCCTCTTACTTTTCAGTATGTTTTTGTATTTATAATAAGCTGTATGTCATATGTACCCTATGATCTATCTCCATATTTCTGTCATTCTCACTGTTTATCATTACTCCCAAGTACTTAAAGTTTTCACCTATTTCAAACTCGTAATTTCCTATTTTTACTTTCTTGGTTGTTGTATCTCTGTCTCCTCTGGTTATATCCATGTATTTACTTCTTCCTTGGTTTATTGTTAGGTCTCTTATTTTGCTACTTGATAATTTTTTTGAATTGCTTCTTCCATGGTTTTTCCGTCTCTAGTGAGTATAGTGAGGTTGTCTGCGTACGCAGTTACTTGTATCGTCTTATCGATTATTGTGCCCTGGAAATTACATTCCTTGATCACTGCGTCCAGTGCTAAAATAAACAGGGTTGTCAATCATCCGTCACCCTGTCTTACCCCTAGGTTAATTTCGAAGTCTTCAGTTGCACCTTCGTCCGCTGTTGCTGCTGCTTTTGGCAGTTTCATCGTCATTTCTGTCAATATCACTAGCTTTCCAGGTATTTTTATCTCCCTCATGGCTTTTATTATCAGCTTCCGCTCCAGACTGTAAAAGGCCTGCTTGAAGTCAATATATGGTATTTGTAGTCCGATACTATATTCATAGAACTTTTCAATTATTTGAGTCACTATGTTGGGATAATATTGACAACGAGCTGATTATGATAAAGGTTATTTAAACTATTCATTCAAATTTTGGGGGGAAAAATGATGTCAAGTGTGTTGGGAAAAGAAATAATAGTACGAATATATAAGAAAGGAAGTCCAAAAGCATGTGCAAATTATAGAATATCGCTCTACTTAGCGTTGCATATAAGATCTTAACCACGCTAGTAAATTGAAAACTAATGCTATACACCGAAGCGCAAATGGGAAATTACCAATACGGCCTTCGAAGGGGGCGATCCACCATGGACGCTTTACTATGAGACAATACAAAAAAATTACGGAGAGTGATGAAATATAGTCTTTCATATCATTTAGTAACGTATAGATAAAACCTGTGCCGGCTATTTTTTATTTTAAATTGTGACATATTACATACCTTTAATGTGAGTTCATGCATAGGAGACTTGGTATTAAATGAAGCAAAAGTATTACACACAACAATTGTAAAGAATGGTTTCGTGAAAAATTAATTTTATAATCACCACTCACAGTAATTAACTGGTGTCTTCCACTAAGCACCTCTAGTAATATTGATAGCTTTTCCAAAAAGATATACAGACTATACAGTTTTGTTTTTGTTAGATACAAGATTAACATTTTTAAATAGTGTATGTATTACAGATATGTTTTTTTTGGTTTAGAAGCTGATTTCCCTTTTGTGTTAGTCATTGATATGACATTCTAAATTTGTCAACAAATCTGTTCTTATTCCATTCATTTTTTAAATTTGGTAAAAGTTTTCATTTTAGATATGTTCTATTGGTTTGTTTGAAAACATAATTTCCTTATTTTTAAGTTCTTGATATTTATATATTTAAAATTTCCGGACTAATTTATAAATATTAACTTTAGAAATAATTTTCTTTGCAAAAATGTTTTTTCTGCTTGTTTGTAAAGCCAATTCCATTACGAAATACTTTCCTCTCTTTACTAAATCAAATATAAACAACACTTTTGCTGGAAATTTGCAGAGGAGAAATATAGCACATCTACAGTATACCATAAAAACATAATTTATGTGAACAAATCGTTTAAAAATATATAATTTTAATTGTAGTAGATACTGGGAACTATACAATTAGCAGCTATTACAAACTTACTACAATATTTGCAAGATGAAATGGGTGATATTATAGTAGTAAATCATAATTTTGATTTCACATTTTAATATAACAGTGTGCCCTAGCTATATTCTCTACTTTACAAATGATTAGGCTGCTGTAAATATCATGAAAATTAATACTACTAATTAGTAATTTACATTTATTTTTACATGCATATTGTGAATGTAGTGGAATTTGGCTTTTGTAGATGCTGGCATAGTAATATATACGGATCACGTAGCGCAGGTAAATAAAGAAGCTAATTAAACTGTTCAAATAATTTATGGTTACCGAATTGTTTCTAAATTTAATACTCTTGAAAATGAAGGAACGTGAAATAAATATATATATCTCGTTATCGGAACATACAACATGTTTGAAGTAAGTAAGTTCTTCTATTTTTAAATTTAAACATAAATGATTATGTAATCCAGGCACCTCCGCCAAAATTAAAAACTATTTTTTTGTTACAAACTGATTGAGTGATCGTAAAATTCTGTTGAAATGTACAAATGTGGGTTATTCCAGATGTTGCAATTAAATAACCGTCCTGGTGCTGCTACCGGTAAACAGCAAGCGCGTCGCGGCAGGTTTGAACATATCTGTGCTTGTTGTTGCATTCCTCGATCTGAGCTCGATGGGCACGGTTGTACTTCGCCCACTTTCGCTGTAGCAATCACTCGTTAAAGTTCTTACGTTAGCGCCTCTTCGACAAAATGCGAAGGATTTAGATAGAGCAACGACTTAACCTCAAAGTTCTTGTAAAACTGTGGAAAGCTACTACAGAGGCTCATGCTATGTTAAAGGAAGTGTAACGAAGTGGATGTTTATCGCGCATACAAGTTTTTGGTGGATAAAAATGCTTAAGCAGGGACGTGAAACAATCAACAACGATCCACGCCCTGGGCAATCCTTAATATCAAAAACCTACTACAACATCCAGAAAATTAGTAAATTTAACTGTGAAAATAATCGTTTAAGTGTTCGTCAAGGTTCCGACGTGAACGAGTGAGCAGATGAAGACTCGATTTGTGGAAGAGCAAGTCCTGGATGGTTCAACCAGACAATGCGCCAGCTATTCTGCTTTGTCTACGAAGGTGTTCTTTACGAAATACGACAGCACCATGTTAGACCACCGACCGTTCTCGCCTAGCTCCCTCTGATTTCTTTTAATTTCCTAAGGTCAAATCGGAGCTCAAGGCCAAAAGATTTGACAATGTCGAAGCGGTGAAAGCAAAATCGACGGAGGTTCTCAACATGCTGACAGAAGCGGACTTCCAGCACTGCTTTAAACAATGGAAAATTCATATGGAGCATTGTAGGAATCGGCAAGGAGAGTACTTTGAAGGCCATAAACTTTCTAATGTAATTGCTGAAGAATAAAACGTTTTGTAGTACCAGTCCAATTGCTACAACTTGTGGCAACAAAAATCAGTGTGAAACATGTTTTGGTCACACCAACATATTGTAACAAATTTATATTTGCTAAATCAAATATATCATAGTCAGTTATTACCACAGATTAACGAGGTTAATTTTAATATTTATATGGTGATGCAGTAGTTACATGCAACATTTATTTATATAAGCTCAAATAAATAAATTACAGATCACAAGAATAAATGACTTTAATGTCATGAAAAACATGTCTTCCTTCAATCGTCATACGAAATATTAAATAGCACTAATATATTGCGTGCTACTCCGTGATGTGATCTTAGGGGAATTTAGAAGTGTGATGCTGGTTCTAACCAATGCTTACAGTAAGAGTTCATATTGATGTAACAACTAGTCATTGGGATAACTAGACATCTCCTTCCACACAAACAACATATTTTACTACGCTGTGGCTTTATCAGGTGGATGAAAGATACAATTTGACAAATAGTATCTTTTAGCCACCTGATGAAGTTACTCTGTTGTGAAACATATGTTGTGTGTACGATATAAATTAGAAACTAAATAATTGCGTTTTTATTAGATATATCTCATGGTAAGAATTAAAATGAAGCTTTCACGCTTGGCATTAAAAATTACTTTTATAAATGCTTCATACAAAACGTACAGGAAGAAATACGATAAAAGTACGGCCATTATAAATTTCTAGATATCTTATTTACCTATAAACTTCAAAACCTTATTGTAAAAATGTGGCACATATCTGAAATGTATCATACATTAACAGGGCGGGATAGACAATATTTTGAATCTCTCTGTACATATTTCAATGGCATTATGTTTCTCTTCAGTGCTGAGAGAAAGCTACATGTTTTTAAAAGCAAATGATTTTTTTCTTACTCTAGCACTTATGCGTTATTTGTCGAATATATAACATACAAAAGTGTTCATGAAAATATAATTTTTCAATAATTTAAAATAAAATTATTAGCAAATTATCTCTTCTCAATGTATCAAATAAGATATCAATAGAAAGTGAAGATAAATGAATTTTCAACTAGCAAACGAAATACAGGCTGTTTCATTTGAGAATAACGAAGTATTTTTAATATTGTTGTATATTGTAAAATATATGAATGTGTCACATTCATATATTTTTAAAAATTGACGTTATATTTAACATTACAAGTAATAAAATTATTAGAATATATACAAAAGTTGTATAGTGAATGATAAATGATGTTAATATAAAAAAATTAGTGTTATTTCGGTTCAATAAATAACCTTGAAAAAGGCAAGGATAATTTCCGAAACGTTGGTGTAAATAAAACAAAAAAAATGGTGTAGTAGTGGCAATAATATGATGAGCAAAAGTCATTTACAAATACATTGACAAATATACAGGGCAATCCAAATTAAGTGTTCACCATTGGTAACTTTGTTATTATTAAAGATACAAGATTGTTTAAATTAGCAAACTTGTAGTACTTTTAACGCTCTTTAAGATGGAAGAATAAAAAAAACAAATCAGCAACGCGTTTTCGAGTTTTGCCGAAAAATATTTTTTTTGAAATGGAAACCCCTGTATATTATATCATTTTCTGCTAGAACTTTAATTTTTAAACAAAAAATCTTATAAGAAATTTTTTGCTGGGATTAAAAATATTTGAGTTATAATGAATACACAAAAACAGCTAAGTCAAGTGCATTTCTATGTATCTATGAAAACGACGATAAGTCTTTCTACCAAACGTCAAATATTAGTACAGTTTTATTAGTTTTTCACTCATAAGTTTCATTGTGCTAGTTATTGATTTGACAAAAAAATGATTTTTACCCATTCAGAAAAGTGTGATATGTTAGAATCTTATTTAGTGTGCAGAAAATCCTCTAGGAGGGCAAAAGAACACAACGCTGAATTATATCCACTCCGAACACAACCACATGAGCAATATTTTCTGAGACTTTACCGAAAATTTAGAGGCAGTGAGAGTGTTTTTGCCAAAACAAGGACAAAAAGGACTTTTATAAAGAGAGAGGCCACGGAAATTGCAGTTATCGCATATTTTGAGGCCAACCGTGAGAATTCCATACTAGATATTGTCAATGAATCTGATTTGAGTCACGGTACTGTGCATAGGATTCTGAAGAAACACAAATTCATTCCTTATAAGTACAAACCAGTTCAGGTTTTTTTGCCAGGGGATCCAGAGAGAAGAATGTTTTTTTGCCACTGGTATCTTAACTTTTGTCGCCAAAATGTAAACAACTTTCGTTATATTTTATGGACCGATGAATCGAATTTCTCAAATTCTGGAATGTACAATAAAAAAAATCATCATTACTGGTCAAAGGAAAATCTTCTTTTAGTAAATCCAAGACGTCCACAAGCCCGTTTCAGTTTTAATGTTTGGTGCGGTTTAATCGGTTCATGGATTGTTGGTCCTTTCTTTTATGAGGACACTCTAACTGGTTAAAGGTACATAGAATTTTTGACTGAAATTTTGAATAATTTCTTAGACGATCTGGATCTCATAAGTAGACAGAATCTGCATTTTCAGCAGGATGGCGCACCTGCGCACAACTACAGAGGTACTCATCAACTTCTAAATACTATTTTTAACACTTCATGGATAGGAACAAATGGT
This sequence comes from Amphimallon solstitiale, assembly GCA_963170755.1. Taxonomy (NCBI): domain Eukaryota; kingdom Metazoa; phylum Arthropoda; class Insecta; order Coleoptera; family Scarabaeidae; genus Amphimallon; species Amphimallon solstitiale. Next base: position 47,470,488 of record OY720684.1, on the reverse strand, counting down.
CCTATTCAGTGGCCTCCCCGATCGCCAGATTTAACGCCGCTTGATTTTTTTTTATGGGGTTATTTAAAGAACCAGATTTATAAGCAAAGGTACGAAAACGTAAACGCCCTAAAGATTGCAGTTAGTGAAAAGATAAACCAAATAGATGGTAGGACCATACTGAAGGCAGTTCGAGAAGTTCGGAAGCGTGTACAAAAATGTATTGAACTACAAGGTGGTATTTTTGAACATCTTCTATGAAAAAATTAGTGATTTTACTTTCTTATACGTAGTATAAGGAAGTATTGTGATGATGAAAATTTTCGACCTCGAGATTTTTGCAGATGTCCACGTTTTGAGGTCCCCTGATACCAAAAAAGTGGTTTTTAAAAAATGTCTGTGTGTCTGTGTGTGTGTGTGTCTGTGTGTGTGTGTGTCTGTGTGTGTGTGTGTGTGTGTGTGACCACGATAGCGGTCAAACCGCTGTAGATATCAATTCCAACTTTTGTATTTACGAATATAATCTCCCTCTTGAGAACTGATTAGATTTTGAGCAAAATCGCCAGACCGGAAGTAGTAGTTTACTTCAGTGAAAAAATCGAATTTTGCAAATATGTCGTCAATTACTAAGTTTAAACAAATTTATAAAGGATTCAAATGTACTCAAAATTAAATTTGAGAAAAATTGTATTAATAAAGTTTTTCGAAATTCCTACCGGAAGTAGGTCTTTTATTCTTATCGAAAATCAGTTTTTTGCGAATATCTCGCAAGTCATGCTTTCTAGGCAGGTACATTACGAGTATAAAAGTATTTAGAATGTACTTTTAAATATCTTTTGTATAAAAAAAATTTCAAAATTCAGACCGGAAGTACCATTTTTACTCTTATCGAATAGCGATTTTTTGCAAATATGTCGTAAATTATGCATTCTATATATATTTATGAAGAGTACAAAAGTATTTAGAGTTGGATTTGGAATATTTTTTGTATAAATGAAATTTCAAAATTCGGACCGGAAGTAACACTTTCATACGTATAAGAAAGTCGTGTGGTGGCCACACCTCATTTTTTATTTTCTTTTATTGATAGGTTTATGTATAAAATAAAGTTTATAAAACTAATTTAGCTGTTTTCGCTTATTCATTATAACTCAAGTATTTTTAATCCCAGTAAAAAATTTCTTATAAGATTTTTTGTTTAAAAATTAAAGTTCTAGCAGAAAATACAGCGGAAAGATCTACACGTTATTTTTTTAAAAAACTTGCCTTTAAAATTATTTTTTTATGTTATTGTGTGTTCATAATACCTTACAAGGTATCTTCAATACCATAAAGCATACTTTTTATTAATTTTGTGGATGTTATAGCATTTATAACTAAAATTAAACCAATCTTTTTTGAAATAGTGTCAAAAATCAAATTTAGAAATAAATGTCATTTTGACAATTTGTCTAAACGCACACTACAAATGTATTACATATGTTAATATGTTTACGTTATAAAATATGAAAATAGATTTAGGATAAACCATCAATTTCATTCCAATCGTTAACTGCATTGTTGTTCCGTTTTATTTCAATCATCTCAAAAAAATTTCTTACTTTGGCATTGTAGTGGTAACGGCAACACTTATAGGTTTTAAGAATTTTAACATTTTCAAAATTGAAATTGTGTTTCATCTTATCTTTATGTTTCTTGCAAATTATTTTTTTATGTTATTGAATGTTCATAATACCTTACAAGGTATCTTCAATACCATAAAGCATACTTTTTATTAATTTTTGCGCTAATACCAAGAGAAAGTTAAATATATTTTATTATAAACGACCAAGAATTAGTTTTATTTATTTATATATGTATATATATATGTATATGAAGTAAAGAATTTAATGGGTTAACTCCGCTGAAAATGCAACTGCGGACACGTGTTTCGAACTACTTGGTTCTCGTCAGCGCATTTATTACTTCATTATTCCATTATCCGCAATATTTCTTTTCTTTATTATATGTATATGTGTGTATAAAGAATTGAAACAGACAGGAAAACGTTTATAATAACTATGCATTTACGCCATTTAAGCTCTTTAAGAGGTATATGAGGGTAACGGAAACGTTGTCAACATTTTATATTACCATAAGTTTTATAATGAGGTGATCGTGATATGTCGAGTATCTTTATAAAACAAAAATTGTTTATTGAGAGATGTTAAATATGACTCAACTTACTATAAAGAAAAATACAGTATTCGAAGAATATACGTATAATTAATGTGGAAATTGGGTGCATAAAATGTTAGCATTCAGCATATAAATACAAACTAATCAAATATAAATATAAAACAAATGAAACTTTCTTTTCTATTAAGTTTAATAATTATATCATAGACTTTAAACTAACTTATTCAAATGAAATTACCACAATATTAGTCATATATTTATTATTTTTCTATTCCGGTGCTATAAAGTTCACTTTACGACACCCGTTTTGGTTGCATAAAGTATTACTTTATCGCACGCTAATTTTATTTTTTTGAAGTTGGTAACAAAAAAAATGGAACCAAATCGTATTTAAATGTCAAAATATAAGCCTTTAAAGTAACAAAAATGTGTAATAAAATTGTACAAAGAATAAAAAGCACACATGCTAACATTTCACTTACTAATTAGCAATATAAATTGTTAAGCAGAGTTGGATGATAAGTTTTAGGATGCTACTATTGACATTTACTTACCATCTTGAATAGTACAACTGTTATAAAAGTTTGTTTTGATAAATATGTAGAGGTTTTGTGGACGAAAGATTTTGTAAATTGTCTTCTGCTATTTTGCGAATCTCTGGGGGCGTACAGTTATTTATTTCGTCCTTTTCGTTGATAATTTGAAATAATTTATTGTATAAATCAGTCAGAATTTTAAACACAATTACATATAGCACCACCGATATTCAAATATTTAAAACGTTCTACTTAAAAATCAGAGTAACCAACTTCAAAAAAGCAAAATTTCTAAAATATTCGAACAAAACATGTCTCTTATTTTAAACTTTTTTGAACTTTTAATAACCGAAATAGAAAAAATAGTATAAAACATACGTTTCATAAGACATTTTGCGCACTTGCGGCTCGTTTTCTAAACTTGAACGCGTGCGCAAAAATCGTGTCTTATGAAACTTGTATTTTAATATACCATTAAAGCAACTTGTACGTATTATGGGCACCTTCATCAAAATTAAGAGCTACTTTTTACTTTCTTATACGTAGTATATGGAAGTATTGTGATAGCGAACATTTTCGACATCGAGATTTTAGCTGATGTCCGGGTTTTGAAGAGTGTGTGAAGTTAGCCCCCCTTTTTTCGAATATCGGAAATCTGACGGTTGTTGCAGGTTGTTGTAGTTGTTCTAAACATTGTTCCAAAGAATCTCGAAAAAAAAAATCAAAATTGTCCGAGATAATCGGAAGAAACGAGTTTTTGCCAGCCCCCCTTTTCTTGAAAATTGTAATTCTGATGATTGTTCTAGGTTGCTCTAGTTTTGTTCTAAATTGTTCCAAAGTATTTCATAGAAAAAATCAAAATCAGACGAGAAAATCGGAAAAAACGAAAGCCAAAAGTATGAAGTCAGACCCAGTTTTTGCAAAAATTAAAATTGTGACGGTTGTTCTAGGTTGTTCTAGGTTTGTTCTAAACATTGTTCGAATACGTCAAAACAGTATCTCTTATATATCAAAAGATATGGCAAAAAAACCAAATCCAAAAGTGTGAAGTTAGCCCCCCTTTTTTCGAAAATTTAACTTCTGACGGTTGTTCCAGGTTGCTCTAAGTGTGTTCTCAATTGTTCCAAAGTATTTCAAAAAATAAATCATAATTGGCCGAAGAAACGGCAAAAATCTTTTCTTTTTTGGCAGCCCTTTTTTCGAAAATCGAAATTCTGACGGTTGTTCTAGGTTGTTCTAAGTTCGTTTTAAATTGTTCCAAGGAATTTCAAAGAAAAAGTCAAAATTGGCCAAGATAATAGAAAAAAACGATTTTCTCACGACCCCCTTTTTTGCGAAAATTGAAATTCTGATGGTTGATCCAGATTATTCTAGATTTGTTCTAAACATTATTCTAATAGGTACTTCAGAACCGTATCTCTTATATATCAAAAGATATTGCAAAAAAGAACTGTATCCAAAAGTGTGAAGTTAGCCCCCTTCTTTTCGAAAATCTAAATTCGACGGTTGTTCCAGGTTGTTCTAGGTTTCTTCTCAATTGTTCCAAAGTATTTCAAAGAAAACATCATAATTGGCGGAGATAATAGGAAAAAACGATTTTACAATGGGCGGAATGCACTTTCCGAACATTACTGTGTTGAAGGATGCAGTTCTATTTAAATAAATACACATCTAATATAGCAATAAAGATATATTTTCGCAAGAAATATAATGTTCATTTATTACAAAACGATATTGTTACCAAATGCTGATGAACTATTTCAAAGAAAAAGTCAAAACCGGTTATGAAAAAACGATATTTTTCCCCAGTCCCCTTTTCTTAAAAACGAAATTTTTACAGTTTCAAAGTATTTCAAAAAAAAACAAAGCGCTGGATATGGGTACCCAACTAAAATTAAACAAAATAGGGAAGTCTATCAGGCTCCCTTTGTTATTTTATTTTGTCTAATAATAATAAAAATAAAACACTGATTTTAAAGTTTCAAAATTTTAATTATAGTAAACCACTACAACGTTGTTTCGTCGCAGAGCGACTTATTTTGTCTACCCGTGGTCTAGCCGAGCCACTTTTACTTTCTTATACGTAGTATAAGGAAGTGTCCCCTGATACCAAAAAAGTGATTTTTAAAAAATGTCTGTGTGTGTGTCTGTCTGTCTGTCTGTCTGTCTGTCTGTGTGTCTGTGTGTCTGTGTGTGACCACGATAGCGGTCAAACCGCTTGAGATATCAATTCCAAATTTTGTATTTAAGTGTATAATCTCCCTCTTGAGATCTGATTAGTTTTTCAGTAAAGTCGATAGACCGGAAGTAGCAGTTTACTTCAGTGAAAAAATCGAATTTTGCCAATATTTCGTCAAATACTAAGTTTATACAAATTTATAAAGAATTCATATGTACTTAAAATTAAAATTGAGAATGATTTTATTTAAAAAGTTTTTCGAAATTCCTACCGGAAGTAGCTCTTTTACTCTTTTTACTGTTTTTTGCGAATATTTCGCAAGTCAAGCTTTTTAGACAGGTACGTTACGTGTATAAAAGTATTTAAAACATAGTTTTCAATATCTTTTGTATAAAAAAGATTTCAAAATTCGGACCGGAAGTAACACTTTTACTCTTACCGAATAGCGATTTTTGGCAAATATGTCGTAAATTATGCATTCTATATATATTTATTAAGAGTACAAAAGTATTTAGAGTTATATTTGCAATATTTTTTGTATATATGAAATTTCAAAATTCGGACCGGAAGTAGCACTTTTACTCTTAGCGAGTAGCACTTTTTTTCGAATATCTTGCAAAGCATGCATTCTATAGCGATTTATTAAGAGAATAAAAGTACTTAGAATAGGATTTTGAATAAGTTTTGTATAAAAAAATTCTTAAGATTGTATAGTTTGAAACGCTCATACGTATAAGAAAGTCGTGTGGTGGCCACACCTCATTTTTTACTTTCTTATACGTAGTATAAGGAAGTATTGTGATGATGAAAATTTTCGACCTCGAGATTTTTGCAGATGTCCACGTTTTGAGGTCCCCTGATACCAAAAAAAGTGGTTTTTAAAAAATGTCTGTGCGTCTCTCTCTCTCTCTCTCTCTCTCTCTCTCTCTCTTTCTCTCTCTCTGTGTGTGTGTGTGACCACGATAGCGGTCAAACCGCTGTAGATATCAATTCCAAATTTTGTATTTACGAATATAATCTCCCACTTGAGAACTGATTAGATTTTGAGCAAAATCGGCAGACCGGAAGTAGTAGTTTACTTCAGTGAAAAAATCGAATTTTGCAAATATTTCGTCAATTACTAAGTTTAAACAAATTTATAAAGAATTCAAATATACTCAAAATTAAATTTGAGAAAAATTGTTTTAATAAAGTTTTTCGAAATTTCTACCGGAAGTAGGTCTTTTACTCTTATCGAAAATCAGTTTTTTGCGAATATCTCGCAAGTCATGCTTTCTAGGCAGGTACATTACGAGTATAAAAGTATTTAGAACATACTTTTAAATATCTTTTGTATAAAAAAAATTTCAAAATTTAGACCGAAAGTACCACTTTTACTCTTATCGAATAGCGATTTTTTGCAAATATGTCGTAAATTATGCATTCTATATATATTTATGAAGAGTACAAAAGTATTTAGAGTTGGATTTGGAATATTTTTTGTATAAATGAAATTTCAAAATTCGGACTGGAAGTAACACTTTCATACGTATAAGAAAGTCGTGTGGTGGCCACACCTCATTTTTTTTTATGGTTTTTACTCCGGGAATGCAAGCACGTGTAGACATTCCTATCAAGTATGCTTATTTTTTGTAGCCCCTCTTCGTAAACATGTTGAAATATGCTGTCTAATTTTCTCACTAAAACGATTGAAAGGCTACTATTACTTTATTTGGAAAAAATATTATATAGGTACCTATTTAGATGATATAAGATAGTATATCCGTCAATGAGTAGCCGATTTGGGAAAGGCTGCTGTTTAACAATACCAAATTGATAAAAAAATATATTATTTATGTCAATGTGATCAAATAATATAATAATATCAATAAATAAATTTTACAGAAAAAATATATATTTTAGATTTTAGGGATAAACTAAAGCATGAACTCTAATAAAAATAAACAAAGAAACATCAACCTAGCAGCTCATGAGAAAAACACTAATCTTTTTATGAGCAAGGTATAATCATTCTCAATATGTTTATGAGGTAGTTTTTAGTCTACATTAATAATGTAACCAACGTCACTGTTCTAATATTATTTTATGTTAGGAGCATCAGCATTTAGTAACAATATTGTTTTCAAACAAATGAATTATATTACTTGGGAAAATATATGTATATTTACTGCTTGTATAGATGTTTATTCTGATTCACAAATGAGTATTATTATTCATTTTAAAATATAGATAATAGGTAAAATCGTTTTACCTACTATCTTGGCCAATTATGATTTTTCCTTTGAAATCCTTTGGAACAATTTAAAACGAACTTAGAACAACCTAGAACAACCGTCAGAATTTCGATTTTCGAAAAAAGGGCCGCCAGAAAAAAAAGTTTTTTGCCGTTTTTTCGGTCAATTATTATTTATTTTTTGAAATATTTTGGAACAATTGAGAACACACTTAGAGTAACCTGGAACAACCGTCCGAAGTTAGATTTTCGAAAAAAGGGGGCTAACTTCACACTTTTTAAAGAAAGTTTTTTTGCAATATCTTTTGAAATATAAGAGATACGGTTCTGATGTATAAGAATAATGTTTAGAACAAATCTAGAACAACCTGGAACAACCCTCAGAATTCCAATTTTCGCAAAAAGGGGGTTCGTGGGAAAATCGTTTTTTTCTATTATCTCGGCCAATTATGTTTTTTTCTTTGAAATCCGTTGGAACAATTTAAAACAAACTTAGAACAACCCAGAACAACCGTCAGAATTTCGATTTTCGAAAAAAGGGCCGCCAGAAAAAAAAAAGTTTTTTGCAGTTTCTTCGGCCAATTATGATTTATTTTTTGAAATACTTTGGAACAATTGAGATCACACTTAGAGCAACATGGAACAACCGTCAGAAGTTAGATTTTCGAAAAAAGGGGGACTAACTTCACACTTTTTTAAAAACGTTTTTTTGCAATATCTTTTGAAATATAAGAGATACGGTTCTGATGTATAAGAATAATGTTTAGAACAAATCTAGAACAACCTGGAACAACCTTCAGAATTTCAATTTTCGCAAAAAGGGGGTCCGTGGGAAAATCGTTTTTTTCTATTATCTCGGCCAATTATGATTTTTTCTTTGAAATCCTTTGGAACACTTTAAAACAAACTTAGAACAACCCAGAACAACCATCAGAATTTCGATTTTCGAAAAAAGGGCCGCCAGAAAAAAAAAGTTTTTTGCCGTTTTTTCGGCCAATTATGATTTATTTTTTGAAATACTTTGGAACAATTGAGAACACACTTAGAGCAATCTGGAACAACCGTCAGAAGTTAGATTTTCGAAAAAAGGGGGGCTAACTTCACACTTTTTTAAAAACGTTTTTTTGCAATATCTTTTGAAATATAAGAGATACGGTTCTGATGTATAAGAATAATGTTTAGAACAAATCTAGAACAACCTGGAACAACCTTCAGAATTTCAATTTTCGCAAAAAAGGGATCCGTGGGAAAATCGTTTTTTTCTATTATCTCGGCCAATTATGATTTTTTCTTTGAAATCCTTTGGAACAATTTAAAACAAACTTAGAACAACCCAGAACAACCATCAGAATTTCGATTTTCGAAAAAAGGGCCGCCAGAAAAAAAAAGTTTTTTGCCGCTTTTTCGGCCAATTATGATTTATTTTTTGAAATACTTTGGAACAATTGAGAACACACTTCGAGCAACCTGGAACAACCGTCAGAAGCTAGATTTTCGAAAAAAGGGGGGCTAACTTCACCCTTTTTTAAAAACGTTTTTTTGCAATATCTTTTGAAATATAAGAGATATGGTTCTGATGTATAAGAATAATGTTTAAAACAAATATAGAACAACCTGGAACAACCTTCAGAATTTCAATTTTCGCAAAAAGGGGGTTCGTGGGAAAATCGTTTTTTTTCTATTATCTCGGCCAATTATGATTTTTTCTTTGAAATCCATTGGAACAATTTAAAACAAACTTAGAACAACCCAGAAGAACCGTCAGAATTTCGATTTTCGAAAAAAGGGCCGCCAGAAAAAAAAAGTTTTTTGCCGCTTTTTCGGCCAATTATTATTTATTTTTTGAAATACTTTGGAACAATTGAGAACACACTTAGAGCAACCTGGAACAGCCGTCAGAAGTTAGATTTTCGATAAAAGGGGGGCTAACTTCACACTTTTGGATTTGGTTTTTTTGCCATATCTTTTGATATATAAGAGATACTGTTTTGACGTATTCGAACAATGTTTAGAACAAACCTAGAACAACCGTCAAAATTTTAATTTTTGCAAAAACTGGGTCCGACTTCATACTTTTGGCTTTCGTTTTTTCCCATTTTCTCGTCTGATTTTGATTTTTTCTATGAAATACTTTGGAACAATTTAGAACAAACCTAGAGCAACCTAGAACAATCATCAGAATTACAATTTTCAAGAAAAGGGGGGCTGGAAAAAACTCGTTTTTTCCGATTATCTCCGCCAATTTTGATTTTTTTTCGAGATTCTTTGGAACAATGTTTAGAACATCTAGAACAACCTGGAACAACCTTTAGAATTTAAATTTTCGAAAAAAGGGGGGCTGGGTGAAAAAGTCGTTTTTTTCAATTATCTCGGCTAATTTTGACTTTTTTTTTGAAATACTTTGGAACAATTTAGAACAAACCTAGAACAACCTGGAACAACCGTCAGATTTCCGATATTCGAGAAAAGGGGGGCTAACTTCACACACTCGGTTTTGAAGTCTGCTGTGCCGAGAAACTGGTTTTTGTAAATCTCTCTCTCTCTCTCCCTCTCTCTCCCCCTCCCTCCCCCCTCCCCCCCTCCCCCCTCCCTCCCTCCCTCCCTCCCTCCCCCCTCCCCCTCTCTCTCTCTATGACCACAATAGCGGCCAAACGGCTACAGCTATAAATACCAAACTTTACTTTATATTGACGAGTATAATTTTCCTCTCAAATCGGTCGACCGAAAGGTAGTAGTTTACTTCAGTAACAAAAATTTACTAATATTTCGTCAACTACTAAGCTCAGACAAATTACTAAAGAGTACTAGAAAGTGAATTTTAGAAAGCTTTTCGAAATTCCTACGTTTTTGCTTGGCGAGAAACAGGTTTTTGAAATATCTCGCAAATGATGCATCCTGTATACAGATTCCATACAGATTTATCTAGAATACAAAAATATTTAGAGCCGCATTTGGAATAATCTTAAAAAATAAATAAAAAAGTTTCAAAATACGGACCGGAAATAACACTTTTATTCTCGTCGAATAGCAATTTCTTGCAAATATTTGTCAAATTATACATTCTATAGAGATTTATTAAGAACCGGAAGTAACATTTTTACTCAGAGGTGTATTTTATTAGAATACGGAATTTAAATTTTAATTTGGAACAACTTTTATACACATTTCGGAACGCCGCATATACGTATAAGAAAGTCGTGTGGTGCCCACGCCTCATTTTTTTATTAATAATACATTCGATTGAGTTATGCTCGCTCAAACGTTCAAATGTATGTAGTTATTATGTGAATACTACGAGAAGATTTCAAATATATTTGAAGCACAAAAGACGATAAAATATATTCCATTAGATAATTTCCTATTTTTCCTTTATTTCAAATAGTGAATTAATATTAAATGCATTTATTATTCCATGGGCAACTAAGGTGAAGGTTTTGTAAAAAATCTAAAAAAATATGCAGCAGAAATTTCATTTACGTTGTATGGACACTAATAAAAGAAGAAGAAAAAGCAGATATATTTGCGATTCAATGAATATAATTTAAATATTCCTAGTATAAAAGATTGCTGATTTGTACGCGAATTAAATTCTGACACTTAGATCCACCATAGCAAATAACCGAGTGAGTATGTACGGACCATTGTTTGCAAATGAGTTATTCTCATTTGAATAACATAGAATCATCACTTTTAATTTACACATACAACATTACTACTACTGCTTCTGCTGCTTGATAGGTTAGAGGCACGATGGGTTGGTGTTCTGTTTTCATGTTGTGCCGAAACTACTTTCTCGACAAAACACGAACGCACCAGCTCGGTGTGACATGTGTAAATGGCAGCTAATGTTACTTCGGCCATTTCCGGTGTGTCCGTGATTCTGCGATGACTATACTGCTACGTATACGTATGTACATATGGGCGATCGATAACGGTTGCTTGTTCCACTTTACAAGTTATAGTTTGGTACTATTCGATTATACTGTCAGACGTGAATTAATTCAATATTATTATTCCCTGAGGATGACTTAAATAAATCGACAAATAGCGGCGCAATCAAATTATATACCATTTCATTTTGATGGAAAATTGCGCATCTTCTACTTTTATTAAGTAGGACATTTACTTGGTAAATGAACATTTCACATAGTGGAATAGATATTTTTCAGTGTAGAAAATCTAACAAGGGTTGAATGTAATAAGTGTAAGTGTCACAAATTTGTACATTTCAAATATTCCTTGTTAAAAATTTTCAACATTAAAATGTATTTTGTAATAATCCTAGAAGTGGTTCTTTTTATAATTATACCTAGAAATAAGGAATACCCGAAAAAACTACGAGGAGTGTTCAAATTTAAACAGGAATTGTTTAATAATTAATTTATTCCACAAAGCAAAATATCTCTTTTATACATACGTCTCTACAATGGAAACGCACATTCCCCGATAAATCGGCAGCTTTTAAATTCCAATGTTGAAGAAATACCGGTGTTCTAAAAGTCATGTGCGCATGAACGCATGAACTACCCGATCTTCGCGTCGTTGCTGAATTTCCTTTCTCCTAACGTCCCTCCAACGGGTTCAAAACAGAGATAAAAAGGAGGAGGAAATGTACTTACACCGGTGCGCATCCAGTTTACATATGTTACCGGACAAACCCGAGTTCAGGCCAAACCGGTTTATCCTACGCGTGTCAGGATATACTAGTTTGGCCTAGATATTTTAGCTTAATAACTAGTATATAAACACGTTGGGACCAGTTAACGAGGGAATTCCCCTCCCGCGCCCCTTTCTATCATGCTTTAGTTGTCTATTCACTCATTACGCGCAATATCATTGTGACTTGGGTACGTGCAATTCGGGAAGCACTATTAATTGATTTTTAGAACGTAGTTAAAAAGTGTTGTGTTATTCTTATATTGTTATTATGGATGAGCCATCGCCTAGTGTTCAAGTTGAACAGTTACAATGGAGAGAGGGGTTTTTAAAATAAATGTTGGAAAGTGAAAATATAAAATTTTCTCATTTTAATGTTTTAACAAAAGATAAATACTTAGATCTTATCCTACAAGTGGAAGAGGCTGAAAAAGTTGAAATCAAAACATCACTTCATCAAAGGCGATTAAAAAGGTTTGCTATTCTAAACATTGGTTCTGTTAAAAAACTTGTTGCTCGTAGTGAAAATAACATAAAATACTATATTCCGGCTGAGGAATTGTATAATGTTATTGATGCAGCTCACAGAGCGGTCGGACACGGCGGACAGATTATTGGCTGAGGCAAGATGTCAAGAAAAGAAGACAAAAAAAGAGGTTTAGTTTCTAAACCAATTTTATATTCTGAAATGAACAGCAGGTGCCAAGTGGACCTTATTGATTTTCAGACTCAACCTGATGGAAAGTTTAAATTTATCATGGTCTACCATGACCACTTGACCAAGTTTGTTTTGCTCCATGTTTTCTAATCTAAACGAGCTGAAGAAGTAGCCTACCTAGAATTCGTCAATCATATTATATGTGAAATGACGAGTTTTTGGCCAGAACTTAAGCTAGTGCACGGAAAATCACGGCACAGCCAAAGTCAGGGCTCCGTTAAGAGAGCCAACCAAGACGTCAAGAACATGATTTGTTTATGGCTAAAAGATAATCAATCGACTAAATGGTCAGAGGGCTTGAGGTATGTACAATTTATGAAAAACAGAGCCTATCATTCGGGCATAAAACAATCACCGTACAAAACTATGTTTGGAGTTGAACCTAAAGTTGGTCTTTCAACGTCATCACTACTACCATAAATAATAAAGGATATTCAAGATGAATAGTTTCAATACATTTTCGAAGGTTATCGAAAATGTATTGAAACTATTCCACACATGGACAGACAGGGGATATGTTAGTAATAGTAATGATGCCGAAACTTCTAAAATTTGTGATGATATCCAAAAGGCAAGACAAACAGCTGCTGAAAATCTTCAGAAACAGGCTAAGAAAATGAAATCTCCTTCTGACAAATCGCATCCGCCAGCTAAAGTGGAAGATAATGTAACTGTGCAGATTCCTGATGTAGACAGAGAAAGGGGCGACCTAAGGAATGTTATTAGCGTTGTTCTGGAAATAAACAATGATGACCTGTACAAAATTGGAACTAAGCATGGAATATTGAAGACACTCTATTGCAGGTTAGTTACGCGATTTAATATTTACTTCTTATATTACTTCGAAAAAGAAATTCTTTTTTATGACCATGTTACTCTATTCCACTGCAAATCTGAACTGACTTCGATGATTATTGATTTTATATTTGATTACATTTTATGACTTTAAGCATTATTAAGTATGTTATGTAATTTGGTGAAAATCGAATACTTGTTTATTACAGAACTGAATTCGACCTTTGAAATTAAACATTTCTCCAAGAAAGTGATGTTAATCAAGATGTTCAAATCTCACTAAGGACTGCAGCTACCAATCATTCAGTTGGGACAGGTCAAGGTTTTATACGATGCACCTGCAGCAAAAACTGTGCTACAAATAGGTGCCAGTGTAAAAAAAAATGATTTTGTGTAATTCGAAATGCCACCACAGTACACCCTGTAAAAATAAATAAAAGATAAAATATTTTATATGTTTTATGAAGCACAAATAAGTTCGTTTTTAGTATTAGTTTGACTCTAAAAATAATTTTTATTTTTTCGTAAATATTTACTAAAGATATTACCTTTAAAAGTGCATGGCTTAATAAAAAAAAAAGTAATAACTGAGCAGTACTGAATAGCTTCTTTTTATTTTATAGTTTTGTACAAGTGTTATGTCACTTCTAATCAATTTTGCTTCTTTTATAATTAAGTAGACTCCCTTTGAGTAAATATTGTTCATCTACTTAATTCAATCAGTTCGGCCTAGGTCAAAGTAGTTCAGTCTAAAGTCCAAACTAGTTTGTCCTGGGCTAAACTAGTATATCCTGACACGCGTAGGATAAACCTGTTGGGCCTAGGACAAACTGGTTTGGCCTGAAATCGGGTTTGTCCGGTAACATATACAACTCAACAATGGCCGCCATTTTGATCCCGTGTTTTGAAATCTAGAATAGTGCATTTATGTTTGTCTGGTTATCTGTATCTTGTTTCTTGTGAATCATGTAAATAAAACATGAGCATAAGAAGTAAGATAGATTAATTCCATATGTTCAAGCTTACGGGTTTATTATTGTATGAAAGTTTTAAATTCGACCTTAAATACCAAGATATCCATATTAAAATCTTGATAGTGTTCAAAAGCTAACAAAGTGAATGCATATGTTTCCTCAAAACACTTGAGATGAAGATTATGTGCAAAGAATGCAATGAAGGAAAAATATTCTCAAAAAGTCCAAGCCAGCCTTGTAAAAAGAAGTTTGACGTAATTAATTTTATTTAATTATCAGTAATAAATAAGCGATTAAGCAAAACTATCTTTTTATTTCTTGTTTAAATATTCGTCGCTATTTCGTTTATAATCCACTACCATTAGCACAATGTTCGACTCTATGTTTGCTTGAATTGTTTCTTTCTGTTTTAAAGGCGCGCTCTTTCGATATCGCCTGCGTTTGATGCGTTCGTTTTCGAAATCCTTGCGACAAAGTAAATTTCTGGCGCCACTTAAATACCCTAGTTTTTGAATAAGTATCACTCTCGAATTGTGCTTCCAGCCTACGCAAAATTTCAGTCGCCTAAACGTCTTTTGTCAAAAACAGAATAATTATTAGAAGCAGAACGGACGGATGACTTTTTGCTTGGACATAGTGTTCCTTATGACGGAAAAGCATTTGACAAATTATCCACCGACGAGTTATGTTCCCAAGGCTACTCTCTAACTTCCATAGAAGCCACAACTCGCTCTCTCATTCAGTTTAAGAAGAACCGACAAATGCCCGCTCAATTTTTAACGCCTCTCGTATTACACATAAAATCACCACACAGCAATTACCACACGAAGTCGATAGTTCAAAATTATATATAATAAAACCTTTTCATTAAGGCTTTTTGCACTTGCGTCATTAATACGGGGCGGGTACAGGAAATAATTAGGAAAAATGTAGAGCGATTGATCTAAGAAACAAGCGATTTTACGGTCGTATTGAAGCTGTAGTGTTGGCAGGGTTTGTTCTCACGTGGCTTAGACTAAGTTTTATGTCTACGAAGTGTAGGCGAGATTCCGAAAGAAAATATTAAGAATTGGCCGACGTGGAGAAAATTACGCTGCATAGATTTTCTCCCCGTTAGGAGGACGTGTAGAAAGACTAACACTTTCCCATAGAACCACATCATAGAGGTCATCCGGTAGAGCTGCCAATGACACCATAATGTCTATGTAATCTTGATTAAAATGTAGCAAAATTCGATTCCAGGTTAAGAAACTTCAGAACGATAAATTAGTTTCAATTTGGATTTACACTTGTCGAGAAAGGTCAGAAGTGACGGAGGGAATTGTTTCAGTCGTGTATTATAACATGATGATATGGAAGTTTTTTCGACTGATAAATGTTGACTGACTGTAAACTGTAAATATTACCAACTGCCATATATATAAAAAAGAACTTCTGTAGACTACAAATAAATTGTTATTGCATTGATGATTTTTTGTGTCAACACTGTTAATATTTATATTACTGGTACAAGCAAGTTTTTTAACGTATTTCAAATGTACGTACTTGTGAAACCTTACAAGAACTGTCTGTTCCGTGACATTAAATAAATTATATATATTATATATACAGGGTGTAAACGATATACCCAGCAATACTGTAACAAGTAACAGCTGTGATAATATTGAGCGTAAAATGTTAATGCACAAAGGCTCTATATCGAATGAGATCTAAGACCGTTTTCGTTTTCGTGGTCCATGAATAGAAGATGAACTTGGTTCTTTTTCTTCTCGATTGTGTGATTTCTTGAGGGTATTGGAGTCCAAATCTGTGAAGGAGAGTCGCCGAAGAGGACAGAAGTGAACACGAGGTTCAACTTCTAGAAGAAGAACTTCTAACTTTGAAGAGTTAGTGCAGCGTTTGGGCGATGCTTTCTGAAAGTTTCAGTTTACTGCACAAGGACAGATTGAGGTCTAAAAAAAAAATTTGTTAATAAATACGCGTGACCCGATCCGACTCTGGTAAATTTACTTTCGTTTATAACAGCGTCACCCTTACTAAAGCGTAGTGGTGGGAGTTGTAGATGCGATGATTCATACTGTTAGTATCAGTCTGTTATGAACCTCTGCGAAGTATGGCTTATACAAATCACGAATTAACAAATATCGTATTATTGTACGGTGAAACAGGTGGAAATGTTAGCGGTACTAGACGTATTTATTCAGAACGTTTTCCGAACTGTAGATGTCCTTCAAGGTATTTAATTTTACAAACAGTCTACAGATTGAGAGAACGCGGTACATTTCACCCAAGTTATGAAGGGCGCGGTAATGAAAGACCACGTAGGATACTAGATGCGGAGGAAGAAATATTGGATATTCTAGATGAAAATCCAAGAACAAGTACCCGATCGGTTGCGAGAGAAGCAGGCGTTTCACATACAACAGTCCATAATATTCTTCAAAGGAGTTTGCTATACCCCTACCATGTGCAACGCGTGCAGGAACTTATGGAAGTCGATCGCCCGGTACGAACTCATCTTTGTAGATGGTTTCGTCGGAAACACAACAGCCGCTGTTTGCGTCGAAGGTGTTATTTACCGATGAGTGTGCATTTACGAGGGGACGTATTTTAAATTTTCACAACCTTCATTACTGGGCCGATGAAAACGCTTACATCATACATCAATCTCGTTTCCAACACTGTTTTTCAATAAATGTATGGGCTGGAATTGTCGGTGATCAATTGCTAGGGCCGCACGTACTCCTGCACAACCTAATGGACAGAGCTACTTGGATTTTTTGGAGAATTCGCTACCCGGGTGTCTAGACGATGTACCTCTCGATACACGACGCCGTATGTGGTTTATGCACGATGTTGCACCTGCCCATTATTCTCGTGGAGTACGCAACTTTTTAAATAACGCATATCCGCGGTGGATAAGACGCGGTGGACGAATTCCTTGGCCTCCGCGTAGTCCCGATTTAAATCCACTGGATTTCTTCGTATGGGGCTCCATGAAAGCATTTGTTTATAACGGCATTGAAGTTGTAAACGAAGAAGACCTTCAGCAACGTATTTTTCAAGCAGCGGTCCATATCCGTGAAAACCGTGCCGTGTTTAATCGTGTACTTCGAAGGTTTACCGAACGGCTAGAAGCTTGTATTGACGCAAATGGCGGCCACTTTGAACATCTACTTTAATCATTAGACCTGTTTCACTAAAATCTGCCCTTTTATGGTCAACGAAAAATAGAATTTTTAAAGAATTTGTAATGTAAATTATGTACCATTTATTTATTGCGTGATATTATTATAAAGGTCAATGCTTTGCGAGCAGCTGATAGGCAATAAAGGGATGTTTAGAAAAAGATACACAACAAACACACTTGTGTAAATAATGGGATAGCTTGTATTACAATTCATTGTGCCGGGAATCTTTTAAACGTAAACACAGACATTCCTGTTCTTGAATAGAAAACATATAGGAGTAACTTTTATTTATTTTGATTTACTGTGAATACAGGACCGTATTTGAAAAGTTTGTGTTCTTAAATTTGCGCAAAAGTGAAAGTTTCGATAGATTAATTTTTTTTGTAGATTTGAATTGCTGTCTTACCTATCTATTACATATGTAAGTATTGCCGCATATATATTTTACACCCTGTATATTGAAATTCTTTTGATACTCAAGCAGTAAAAGCTCGAATTTTGACCATAATATAAGCTACCATTCAGTTACAATGGAGTTTTGCGTTCGCAAAGATTTCTCTAGCGTGTTTTAGTATCGTAGGAAGTAAGTTAAAAAGTGTTTAAGTAGAAAGATCACTTAAAAATATACTAGAAATTTGTGTACAATATTCCTTTCACTCAATATATATTCCGTTTTCTAAACAATTTTATTGGAAAAAGGTTCGCGCCATTTTTTCAATTCTAATTGATATTTACGTTAGCTACATTATTTCCTAATGCAAACAATTACAACTTACCCTATACCCAGTATTTGAATAAAGCTTTTTTCTATAGGGATATTTAAAAATCTAACTTTATAAACACCAACTATTAAGAAGATGAAGAAGATCGAAAGAAATTAAATGCTTTTAGGTATTGTCAGATGGTACAGCATCGTCATTTTTTTGTTACTCCACAATAAACAAATGAATAATATTAAATAATAATCACTTCATCAATGCAATAAAATAGATTTTTTTTAATTACTTTCAATTGTCACATACTGAACATTTCATATCGCTTACCATGAAATAAGTTCCGCAATAAAAATAATATTAAAAAATATTACTGGTCATTAAAAAGAAAGCGTCAAAACTTTCGGAGAAACTAACGTAACAACATTAAACTGAGTTTACATGTTTTTTAATTAAATTCCTTATTTCTTCCTTGTTTTCTCTGTGATAATTTAAATAATTATTATTATCTGATAATCATATCTATGCAGTTATGTGCCAGAATACATAAAACTAAAAGTATGCACTATGGTACCTTTTCAATGAACATTACATTATTGTACAGAATTCTCTTAGTTTTGTATAACCCTCAAAATACCTAAGCTAGAATTTCCAATTATGTTCTATTTTATTTAAGTTGTTAATACTGAATTGTGCTGAAGAAGTTTTAGAAAGAATTAAGTGACAAATATCTTATTCTTATAGATACATATTTATTAAATTAATGTAGAGTATAGAGTTTTTAATAGCATTTTGAACTACTCAACAAAAAAAATAAAACTCATGTAAGTATATTTTGACTTACATATTATGTACTTGCGTTGCGTAAGTCTGTTAAATTTGTAACTTATGTGGGAACATCCTCCAGTTGACAGTTGACAGTTGAAAAGAAATTGATGCCAGATCATATCCTCTTCAAATCCACTTCAAGAAGATGAAATACCTTTGGAAGTGTTGTCATGATATCACATACTCCAAAACAGTTGGTTCTTAGGCGCCTACTAAATACGCACTATTTTTGCTCGCATTAGGCACATTTTCTCGCAGTGTGATCAATTTCAAATATTTAAGGAAGTAAATAAATACCCTCAACAAAATTGGTCAATTTGCATATTTTCCATGAATGACTCGATGATGCAATAAAAACCACATTAAAATTATGATCATATATAAAACATATTCATGAATATATGTATATAGTCTTGTGCGTCGGTTGTTTTTTTAAAACTGTGGACTTTGTAATTTCTGTCCGTACAGGCAAATGTAGTCTTCAGGTCCACACTTGAAATTCTGCCTATTACCAAAGAATATTTTTTTTCTTATTTCAGTACTGGTTTAGCCCACATTTATCACAGGCAGTTTGGGAATTTTTAGAACACTTGTTTGTCCATGCAATCCAGTATTCTACTTCATCGAATACAAGGTACGTGTTCTGAGGCTATTGCATGAGCATTATTATTTTCTTTTTCAGAATATACTTCAACTTATATGCAAGTCCATTCATTTCACAGATAACAAATAATGTAAAACCCTATTTATGAGGCTTAATTCTGTTGTGCATCTATCAAATGATCAGGAGCTACTCTAAGTTTGTGAAGCCTATCATGATTATCACATTCTCTTGGCAAATGTGCATCACTGTCATTATAATGTACAAATAGTCGTATTTTCTCAAATCGGTTTAGTCATCGTTTTTTTTTTATATCCACATCTATGTCATTATTCCAGTAAGAACGAGTGCTCGAAAGAAGCACAACTAATATGAAAGCTAATATTTCTACATATTCTTTCAATTCTGCGGATGTAAGATGTCATCGTTTAGAAGTATCACTTTGTTGCGCATATAAATTTAAAAATGGAAACGAGGCCTTAAAGGCCGAAACACGTGTCTGTGCGTTCGCTGTTGGTAATGACACTAGGTGTATGCTGTGTATACCAATTCGTACATATATGCATATACGTTTACGTATAAATGTATGCTTGTGATAGACATATAAATTTAATTCAATAAGAATTTTATCAAAAATGTTTCACTAAACAAATATTTCATAGGTCGTGGAAAAAATTAGTAACTCATTAATTCATTTTCGTGAAAAGTTAAATGTAAATCATTCAAATTCAAATTTTACTTCCTTCCATATTTCATTTTCTTTACTATTTTCTATCCTTTCTCGGTAGGTACTAGTAGATGCTACATCATCTTCATATTATATTGCAGCAGGTGATGATCAGTTTCCTAGTTTTCTTATCCGTGAATGCAGATACGTCCTTGCTTCTCTCTTAAGAATGATTATTAATTAATCTATATTTTCGAACATTTTCCCTGATCAATGGAAAGTTACAAGAATTACCCCAGTTCATAAAAAGGGGGATCGTACATTATTGAGTAATTATATCTCTATTATTTCTAACTTTGCGAAATTGTATGAGAGGGCATTATACCACAGTCTTCTTCATAGTACTCGATCCCTTATTTCGCCAGAATGTATGTTTATGTGTATGTATTTATTTACTGTTTTGCATAACTGTTGTAATTTTTCTCTGTTATTGGGTATAACCTGTTGGGAAAATAAATAATTATTATTATTATTATTATTATTATTATTATTATTATTATTATTATTATTTATTATTATTATTATATTGTATATTTATCTTCAATATCATTATTTCCGTCTTCTTCTATACCCTGTTTTTGAATTGTTGGAGGATAATATTCAGGATCAAGTAAGTTATCGGTGTCAGAAAAGCCTTCATGATCACTAAATCTACTAATTTCGCTCAAATGTTTCGCCAAATATGCTAGTTTTTCGACGCTAAAGGATTTCTTGGATGCCATATATTATCCATAAAAGTAAAATAAAACTATATGTAATTATATACAATACTATTGTTATCTTTTGTAGCAGATATTTACACATTTAGCTACTATATTAAAAGGAAAACAAATTGTGTAATAAACTCATTAGTTTGTAGAACTACAACAAACAAATTTTATTACAAGAACATTTTTATAGCTAACATTACCTAGTATCAAATGATTGATTGAAGACGGAGATGCGTGTTGAAACTCCATAATTTACAAGTAAAAATTGAAATAAATTCAAATTGAGTTCAAAACAGTTTTATTCAATTCACTACAATTGTTTCACCCTACTAGGGCTTCATCAGGTGATGAATATTTTGTATTATAATATTCATCACCTGATGAAGCCCTAGTAGGGTGAAACAATTGTTGTGAATTGAATAAAACTGTTTTGCACTCAATTTGAATTTATTTCAGTTTTTACTTGTATATTATCAATGTATCAAATTTCATAAACTATTCTAATCTTGAATAAATGCCTACTATTATATTTTACATATAATTACAATTATAATAACTTTATTTTTCAGTATGTACGAGAGGTTATGATAACGGGTGTCGCTAACTTTGACAATTCATATGAATTTTTTGGCAAAAAAACAAAGCTTAAATGCAATGAGAAATTGATATAAGAAAGCTTACATCTAAACATAAGTAAGTTATTTATTATTTTAAGTATAATTCGATTCTTTGAAAGATATTTTTCATACCTGCTTATTCTTTCGCGCTAAAAATAGAAACAGTAGGAAGATCCACAAAACCGGTTGGAGGATATTGAAGACGGTTTGTGAACCCGTGGCCTGGAGAATTGAAAAGTACAATGGCACAAAAAATTATAGAAGTATATAACCAAACTCTGGATCTAAACAGATTGTTAATTCTTCCCAAAATTCGTTAGAATGAACCCAATCATGGATTTCCTTTTTATATCTTTTAGTTAGTGAGCTAGTTTGCTAAATATACTATGCAATGTATATGAGAATCGGGAAAATTTTGTGACACATATTCGCCGTATATGGCGCCATACTGGTTGAACTTTTTGAATGTTTTTCTTTTTGCACATACAAACACGCTAAATGTTAACTTTCAGATGATGCTGTTTGACTTTCTAATTTCGGACAATACTTTTCCACTATATCATCTCAGTGCTTACTTACTATATCTTGTTAATTTCGTCGGTTTTGTCTACGTAAATATTTTATAATCGCTCATGTTCATTTTGTATTTTGTCCATTTTTAACAAATGTGTGTACAAGAAAATTTGTGTTGTTTCCATTTTTCCTGCGGGACATCAGCGCAAGCTATATCCCAGGCAACTGGTCATTCAACATCATTGCAAGACGTCGACCGCTGATGTTTACCTACTGAATAAATACAATATTACAGGACGTAGGTCGAAAGATGTGAGCTCCTTGTGCAAGAGAATTGCCTTGATTTTTTATTTGGTTAATTACTATTTAAGAAGTATTGTTTATTTCATACTAAGTAAGGCATGAAGGAATTGGTATTCTGGAAGGTCTGTACTAATAATTGAGAAAATACAATATAGTCCGAGTATTAACAATACCATGATTAAATTCCTGATATGAAATTTTGCAATTCTAAAACTTTTACTTACACATTTCAATTAATAATTATAAGAATTGCACTTGCTAACACATGATTGCCTAATAAAATAACGTTTAATAACACACTTACTCATTTTAGTAATATACATACGCAAACAGAAAATTAAGCCTGTGGGGCATGTTATTTTGTTAGTATTGGATAATGGAATATTCTGTATATTCAAAAAAGAGTTTGAAATGCAATAGAATATATATAGTAATAGACAAATATATGTTTGGTGTATTTTACACCAGAATACTCGAGCTTTCTACACCCTGATGCTGTTAATATGAGGCTTTAAGTAGATGCTTTGAAGGAAAATTTCGAGATTAACCGATTTTATTTTTATATATCATTTCTAATGGAGATCTGCAGATTTATCATGTTTGTATATTTCCCAATTTTTTATTTCATTTGACAGGCAATATCTAACCATTATTAATGAAACTGTATTATCGTTGTTTATATACAGTTGATATATATCACTAAACATAGATTTTAAGCTCACATTATACCAGCGTAGATTTACGCGACGTTAAAAACGCCTCTCAGACACTGAGATTGAACGTATTACAGGCTTTATAGTACATGTAGAGCTTTAGTTATGGTACAGCCATTAACTCAATTATCCAGCGTACTTTGACATTTTCAAAACCGCGTCAGATGCTCACATATACTAGAGGCATAGTGAAGTTAATCGCATCATCATTTCCGAAATTAGAATAAAAATAGTGCATATTCCATGATTTTGGTGCTGAAAAAACAAGAAATGACTTTCAAAGCAGCAGGCAGGCAACTTGACGGTGCAATAAAACAAGGTTTGTGCAGAAAATAAGTATAGGTATATGCTGGGAAGGTACCTGATCTCGAAGGTCCAGATGGGGTATATACACTTAAACCAGTTTCCATAGTCAAGTCAGGTTGGGAGTTTCTTTTGTCGGAAGAAGAGACCATAATTTTAGGATAATCATCTGGCCCTAATGTCCTGTTCTGGTTGCGCTTCCCAGCGCCTGCAATAAGAACCATTTGTTCAAGACCTGATTGTTTATTGGTACATCTACAAAGTTGTTATTTTTAATATTGGATTTATTTACACAAAAAATCTTTTGCATATATTTCGATATCTGTTTTAACTTATAGTCTATATTTAATTATTATTATTTAATTTATATATATATATATATATATATATATATATATATATATATATATAAATTTTATGTTTTACAATTTATGTCCCTGTTTAAATCCCATCATAATTGTCAAAACCCAATGCCTATCAGTAAATCATTAAAGTACCTATTACTAATATATTATATATATTCTAATAATTGGAATTATCAAAATTCGTTGCTCACTACAAGTATGATATTCTGTCAAGATTTTCGTGTTTGCGATTGATTGAAAAATATGAAAAGATATACAAAATATGTTACAGTAAAACCAAATTGAAAAATGCATACGTTTTCATCATTTAACGTTAGTACATGGAGCCACTTTAAGGTATTTTAGGTAAAACTAAATATAGCAGTCTAATAATTTACAATTTTGTATGGATAAGGTCGTACTTTATTTAATATACAAGAGACGAATATCAGGCTTCTGGATGTGTGACGACATATGTACTTCCCAAATTGGATTTATTTTAGAACGCAAGCCAGCGATGCTCTACTCACGTATTTTCATTTGGGAAATCGAAGGCATCGGTTTCGTTGTCTAAATATAGTGAAAAAGAAAATATGTAGATATATATGACACAAATAATTCTCTAATTTAGTCACTTTTTTATCCATTTCGAAATTTAGCATAATTTATTAGAAATTCGTATTCTTTGAAGTTTTAAAGCATATTTTTTTTTAATTTCATCTGCTATTGACAAATCGTCAATTTTAATATTAATATAAATTTCTTTTGGCTGACTTTTACAATGAAAATTTCCTAAAATTTTTTTTTAAAAATTTCGCAATTGTTCTAGCAGCACGACGAAAAGCAGTTATTAAAAATCCTATATACATTTAGGCAGATAACGAAATGATGAAGAGGCTAATGATAACAAGCAATAAAAAAAATGTTCTCAGAATTATTTAGAAGTTATAGGAATCAAAACTACCTCCCCCAAAAAGCCCATAAAAGAATCAAATTAATTACTTTGGACAGACCCGTATATTTTAAGCGTGTCAACAATTTAAACATAAACTGTTTCTATAGGGAATTAAAGTAAAATTCACAAATCCTCTGTCCGCCATGATTAGTATAAGACCAAAGAAGCTCTAAAACGCTTTGCGAATTTAATAAATTCTACGTTTAATAAGGTATAACTAAATATATCAAATCCGACTATTATGCCTAAGATATATTGTTTAATAAAAAATCATAAACCTTAATTTTTTAAGGTCAATAGTGCATTGTGTCAGCGTGATAACATAAACTTCGTGTATATGGTTCATGAACAAATAATAAAATATCCATTCAAATTGGACAATATGATAGAAAACTCTTTAGAATAAAAAATGTTAATGTACAATTGATGAAAATTATTGTATCAATTTCCAGTGTATTTATTCCGTGAACTGTGAAATATTTCGAAGAAAGTTTAAAATGAAAAATGTAAATAACCAATGAAGTATTTACACGTTTAATTTCTCCATGCATGTCTGCAAAATTGTGTTCAAGTAAACAGTAAATTCTACGAACGACTCGTATAGGAACTGCAATGGAAAAATCACTTTCTCATCAAAGTAAAGGCTGTATAGGAGATAGTTTTAAGGAGCAATTGGCAGGTTATCGCTCTGGTAAAATTTAAATTTCAGCAGTTGCTGAAGACGTTCAGAAAACCCGTCATATAATCAAACCGGAGAATTTAAGCTTGATCAAAGAAGTTAGATAATGTCCGAAATAAATATCCGATTTGAATTCTCATTTAAACACTGAAATTATTTCTTATTATTTAAAAAAAATTAAAAAGTAAAGCTTACTTATTCTTATTGATTTTTAGTTTTCTATTAGCATAGATGTTACTACACCTTTCATTGTTACTTGGTTTCCCTTGTTTATATTTTTATATTTCAGTCTATTGGATCTATTCTCCTTTTACAGTCAACACGAATACCCTGAAACAGATGGGCCATGACTGTAATTTGTGAAAGATGTGAAAGAAAGAAAGAGTAAGCACCGTATTATTTCATAAATTACGATTTTAAATACAATTTAACTGTTCTCAAATGCAGCTTCTTTATTATTAGGTGCATTACAGATTTTTCTAAAGTTACGTCGTTTTTATATCACTCATTAAAGAGAGTGGGAATACAAGAAATTTTCGTTTTCATTAGGACTTTTAGTGACATACAATTAAGGTATGTATATATTAACATTAAATAATTATATTGTAATCCTCTATTATTTAGATTTATAAAATATCCCACTAAATGTTTTCACATTCAGATTTGAAATCGGTGCAGTTATCAACAAAGTTTTAATGAGGCAATATCAGCAAATTTTGCGTTCTATTGATATTATATAACGTTAAATTTGTATGTATTAAAATTATTAATAGAGGATATATATTAATCATGTTAACTTAAGTTATATTGCGTATTACATTATTTGATAACTATTAGTAATAACCCATTTAATAACAATTTATTTACTTTCTGTATCACTTGCATGAATTCACAATAAAATGAGCATAATATTAAATGGAAATTATGTACCGATAGAAACAGAGTTTATCAGTTCTAGAATATTAGCATGTTATGACATGAAAGGTAGCTCAACGAAAAAATTTCTTTAGTTTCTCGTAAAACATTTTCTAAATATTGAGCAATTTTGACAAACATAATTGCCGAATGCCTTACTTATAATAATTATTAGTTTAGAATTTAACTGCACGTCAACTTTACAAGCACATACACTATTCATCCCAACCTATTTCAGCCAAAAGTATACAAAGTATCTGCATAAGCTGTCAACGTGAAGCTGCCAACTACTGTAGAATTTCTTCCATGTTTTTAATTCCATTTGTAATTTTTCAGTATAGTTTAATATGTTAATGTCATATCTGGAGTGAGTCTAAAATATTGACTAAAATTATGTTTTAATGAGGTACTGTTAAATGCAGTTACAAAGAGGAAAAGAGCTAACGCTATCATTGCCTTAAAATATTTAAGATCTTCATGAATTGAAATAAAGTCCCAGACTTGTAGTAGAACACAAACTTCCAAAACTGAATCGTCTTCATTAGAAAAGATTGTATTTGTGGTTATCAATAATTATATTTCTATAGTAAGCTAAAGTTATACATATTTAATATTATGTTATCATTGTTTTTATGTATACTGTACATTTCATTTATAGAAGAAAAAATACAATTACTAAATCACTGATGAAAATAATATTAATTAACTCCTTTAACAAAAATAAAAATTCAAATCTCCTAGGTTTTGCACATGTGTAAATAATTTTAATCATTGATTAATATTTTATCAGGTATTCGAAACACCGGTTAAAATTTCTTCGAATAGCGATGTTCATAATCAATGATTAGCACTAACTGGTGTTGGAAAAACGTAAATTTGTACTAACCGGTGTTTTAATCACTGATTACCATAACAGTCATTTAATCGGAGTTGGAAAAAACGGCCCTTATTAGTTTGTAATACGAGGGCGAATCAAATATAAAGCGGACTTGTCCTTTTAACACTCCCGAGGTGAAGAGAGTAACGTGACGTCTTAATATATGTTGGTCGGGGATGCAAAGTGGAGGGGAGTAAATCGGTTCAGCTCGCCATACCAGATTGGCTGTTAGTGGCATCATGTCGGAGCAGGAGGTGCCCACGTCTGTTGAGCAACCCATTATTATTAAGTTTTTGTCGCGGGAGGAAGTAAAACCTGCCGAAATTTTGCGTCGACTAACTGCACAGTTGCTGAAAAAGCACTTCAAGGACCCAAGTCTACGACTGGCACAAACAATTTTCCCATGGCCAGGAGCTAGTGCAAAATGAGACCCATGCACGCCGACCGCACACAAGCACCAGTGAGACGAATATTCTTGCGATCCGTGAGATGATTGAAGAAGACCGCCGCCTTATAATATGGGAATTTGCTGCACACGTCCGAATATCGTATGGGAGTGCTCAATCAATCATTTCAGATGATTTGGGTTACCGAAAAGTGTCAGCAAGGTGGGTTCCTCGCCTCTTGACGGAAGATGAGAACGCAAACCATCTTGCCGTGTATGAAAGACCTTTGGCGCAATATCGAACAGAGGGATGATTTCTTGAAGCACATTGTCACCTGTGATGAGACGTGGATGCATCACAACACACCGGAGTCTACGCAGGCAAGCATGGAGTGGCGAAAACCTGGAGAAGCAGCATCGCGGTTTGTCAAGACCCGTTTTTCTGCTGGGAAAGTTCTCCCAACGAATTTTTGGTATTGCAGGGGCATATTACTCGTTGTTTTTCTCCATGAACGGCGTACAGTTAATTCTGCGTACTACTGCCAACTGGTTGATGAAGTGAAACTGGCCTATCGAGGAAACAGGCGAGACATGCCTACTCGAAATGCGATTTTGCTACATGACAACTCTCGGCCACACACAGCTGCTGAAATATTGGACAAAATTCATTGGAAAACACTGGAACATCCGCCCTATAGTCCCGATCTATCGCCGTGTGATTACCACATGTTTGGGCCACTCAAAGAAGAACTGGGAGGTCATCACCTTGACGATGACGAAGGTATGTAAAAATTCGTGCGCAATTGGTTAGAGACGCGACCAGATTCGTTCTTTGATGACGGAATTAAAAAACTTCCCATTCGGTGGGAAAAATGTCTGAGTAAAAGAGGAGATTATATAGAAAAATAGGGTGTATTCAAAATTTTATTTACTGTACTAATAAATGTTCTAAAACAAAAGTCCGGTTCATTATTGATTCGCCTCGTGGTTTTGGTCTTTATCCTGCGGAAGAGATTTAAATAATGTTCTTTCCATGCACGTCTTAGGTCTATAAATAACTGTCAAGTGGTAAAAATAAACTACCAACTATCACAACAATCTTAAATTGATAAAAAAGTTAGCCATATAATAGGATGTAGAAATCATATTCACAGTCCAAAAATATTTGAAATGTTTTTACTAAAGGCATTTAGGAATGATGGTGAATCGAACCAACTTTATCATAAATGAAGCTGGTAATGCTGTTACAATAAATGAGAAGCACTATCGTGACATGTTAAACAATTTACATTTTCACCAAATTGATGACTTGGATTTGCACAACATCATGTAGTTTCAATAGGATGGGGCAACGTCCTATATCGCACGTAAGACCGTAACTGTGATGCATACTCAATTTCCAGATTGTGTTATGTTTCGAAATTCTAACATCAATTAGCATGCACCATTATAGGACTTAATGCCACTGGACTTCTTTCTTTGGGGTTATAAAAGGGAAAAGTTTAAGCCTGCAGCAATCAATGACTTGAAAGAAAATATTCAACGTGTTATTCCAGAAACTTTAAAAATAAATAAGAT
This sequence comes from Amphimallon solstitiale, assembly GCA_963170755.1. Classification (NCBI taxonomy): domain Eukaryota; kingdom Metazoa; phylum Arthropoda; class Insecta; order Coleoptera; family Scarabaeidae; genus Amphimallon; species Amphimallon solstitiale. The sequence continues at coordinate 47,441,288 of OY720684.1, read as the reverse complement.
CATGTTAGTGTGGTCAAGGCGGCCATGTGAATCATATCCTTTTCCAATTGTAGCCGTACAGTCTAGAATTTATGTTGAAAAGTAAAAAAAACAACAATACAAATAGTATGCGTTTTATACACAAATGAAATCCTATAGTTCCAAATAAGACAGCCTTTATAACATAGAATATAATTTTGAAAACACGTATTGACTATTCATTTTATTAATTACTCTAATGTTATCCCTACAGTAAATATTTTACTTTTGTGAATACTAGAATTATACATCCCATCATTCGGTAATGGTAGTAATAGTATTACGAAAGATAACAGTTACAATGGATCGGACAGTCTGGCAGGTGTATGCGATGATAAATATTTCGTTGTGAAAGAAGCAACTTGGGTATTACAATAAGGCGTTGCTGTAATGGCAAAAGTTGGGATTAAACCAGAGGGCGCAAGTTATTCTTGGTTGGTAATATTCACCAGTACAATGAGAAACTAGTTTTTGCGGTGCCACCTTACATTAGACGTACGGGTTTCTGGGCAGGCGAAATGTATTGTTACGTACATCAATTATCGAACACTGTTTATGATTCATGTATAAAAGTGAATACGAAATTAGTAATTTATAACTTTTCAGTGTAAAAATATTACTAAAATAAAATTAATTAACAATCAAAATAAGGCAGTAGTTCATCTATGTATACCTATATAATAATATATACGAAATAATTTGTTTGACAATGTACATACATACATACATATATCCCTTATACGCTTTATATTCTTTATTAATACACATTCACCCTCAAGTGTTCTTTCATGTGCATGATAAAATAATACAAAGAGAATGCTGATACAAAGCTTCGTAATATATTATACAGACTGTTTTGAACAATACAACAAAAAATATAACATGCCTTCTATCAAAATTTTCTCAATTACGAAGCAATTTTCTTCAAGTTTACAAGGAAGTGTATTTTTCAGTTGACTTGTAATTAGAAAAAGAACAACTTTACCTTTAACTTAAGCATGAGTACAGCCATGTATAATATTCATCTATGTAGAGATGTAGGCAAATGTTTAATGTAGACATTCAGTTTAAACAAAAATAATTTAGGTTTTTGATAACTAACGTTGTTTACGAACTCCATTATACGCGGTAGCCACTACGTCAAGATGACAGATGTCTTTAATTACAGTTTTTGTATATTCGGCTAAGAAGTTTAATATAGTTGTGTATATACACTTATCAGCTAAATTATACTGTTTACCAAAGTTACATAAACCTGGCATACCGCTACGAGCCATTAGCCAGTTCTATTGGTTCCGTTACTTACGGATTCTCCAAATTACTATCAAACATATTATCCAAAGGCATGGCAGATAGAACTTTCTATAATATTAGAGACACTTTTACATTTGTTAATGACATACAAGGGGTGGTCATACCGGGTGATTTTGTGTTGGTGTTGTTGGATGTGACATCCTTGTTCACTAACATACCGTTAACTCTAATCAAAGAAATCTTAGAACTTTATTGGAATTTTATAGAACCCCATTGCAGTATAAATAAAGATAATTTCATGCAACTGATTGATCTTGTGTTTGATAATTGCCATTTTACATTTGACAATAGACACTACAAACAGAATTTTGGAGTTCCGGTGGGCTCTCCCTTAAGTCCAATATTGGCAACTATTACGTTAGATTACTTATTTGAAGAAGTCATTGACACTCTCCCTTTTCGGTTACCATTTATTTACATGTTTGTAGACGATGTGATTTGTTCTGTGCCTCTTGATAAACCTTTCAAACATTCAATTCTTTTAATGAGCACTTACAATTCACTATTGAAACCGAAACCAATCGTTCTGTTCCATTTGTGGACATTCCCGTAATTAGAGATGATAACAATCATATTATACTGGATTGGTATCAAAAATCCACGGCCTCGGGCAGACTCATTAATTATTATTTGAACGAAACATTATCAGAGAAGTACAACACCATTATAGCCATGAAAAACCGGGTTACACACATTAGTCACACTACTTTCCTTAATAAAAACTTACAAAAATTATTCGCTATATTCACTAACAATGGTTATCCCAAGCATGTTGTTAACAAACTGATTTTCAATTCTAATACCTTTGATGAACGAACCAACCATTATCATAGAAGTACAACACTATTATAGCCATGAAACACCGGGTTACATACATTGGTCATACTACTTTCCTAAATAAAAGCTTACAAAAATTATTCGCTATATTCACTAACAATGGTTATCCCAAGCATGTTGTTAAGAAACTGATTTTCAATTCTAATACCTTTGATGAACGAACCAACCATTATCACAGAAGTACAACACCATTATAGCCATGAAAAACCGGGTTACACACATTAGTCACACCACTTTCCTAAATAAAAGCTTAAAAAAATTATTCGCTATATTCACTAAACAATGGTTATCCCCAGCATGTTGTTATCAAACTAATTTTCAATTGTAATACCCTTGATGGAACAATTGATCACGACATTGACAATGAACGGCCGTAATTCAAAAAATTGCCTTACGTTAGTAACTCAACGGAGCAAATAGTTCAACAGTTTAGGATGTACACTCACATAAAGATAGCGAAATATAGTCCCCTCACATTAAGGCAGATATAAGACTAAAGCTAAAACCCCATTTCTGAGCCAGGATAGCGTCATTTATAAAGTTGCTTGCCGGGATTGTGAAGTGTGTGAGTATACATAGGACAGACGTCACACTTGTTAAAACAGTGACTCACACAACACAAGAGTGATAGTAAAATAAAATAAACTCTCATGTGCATTGTCAGTGCATTGTGTGGATTTGGGACATGAGTTTGATTATGATGGGGTGAAGATACTGGACAAAGCACGGAAGTATAAAAACCGACTGGTTCTTGAGATGATACATATTAACAAGGAAAGTTGTTCAATTAATTATAAAACTGATACCAATAGTTTAAGTGTGATATATTCCAATTTGTTAAAATGATGCTCATTCACACTAGACCATTTTAGTTTTTACTTTGATGAAGACCCTGTAAGGTCACAAATTTTATATTCATACCAAATAACACAGATAAGTATAAAAATAAAAACAATTTTAACAACGAATAACATTTCTACCTGCTGTAAGAAATACATTGAATATTCAAAAATATAAATGTTTACAATAAAAATAGCAAGGTCACTGTATTCGCAGAACACTACATCACTTTCACGACCGACACACACTCCGTAACACATAATTCTTAAACAAATTAAAAGTATTTTGTGTTGTAATACTTTGATATTTTAGTTTTTAAAAAACTGTGAAGTTGTTTTTAGTTCGTTATTAGTCGATGTGTTTTTTAACGTGTTGTTTCACTGTCTAATGTTTTTACAACTTTTACTGCAATGCAAAAACTGTATTTGTTCTTCAAATTACTCAAATTGTAAGTAATTTTTTACCATTTGACACAGTGTTCCACCTTATTTGTCAAATCAAAATTTTCTTTGTAGCACTCCTGAGGAAGCCACAAAGCAGTGCCGAAATATATAGAGGTAATGAATAAATGACTTTTTAATTCGTAAACAAAAACGGATTATCCTGAGAATCCACTACCTAATATATATATACATATATAATGTAAGGCTTAATTATTGGGGAATCCAGCATAAAAACAAAATTCAATTTAGTTCTTTATTTTTTTCTTCCAATATTTCGCACATTGTGTGTGTGCTTCCTCAGGGATTAAAAATGTGAACTATGATGTGGACAAAAAATTACTTAAATACATTTGTCCACATCATAGTTCACATTTTTAATCCCTGAGGAAGCACACACACAATGTGCGAAATATTGGAAGAAAAAAATAAAGAACTAAATTGAATTTTGTTTTTATGCTGGATTCCCCAATAATTAAGCCTTACATTGAGTTTTTCAACGGCAAAGACCTTCTCTTTTAATTATATATATATATATATATACATATGTATATATCCATATTTAAAATTTAAAATTCGAAATATATAAGAACTGTATTTAAAATAATGAGTCAATCTTGACGTAGCGGCTAAATTGATTCAGTAAAAATTAATATCAAAAAATATCATTGGGAAAGTAAGTCAATTAAGTAGAATCATTGGAAAATTTTTGATTTATCAAAAACGACACCCAACAACATTACAAAGCAACAGTGTCGGCTTATGTGTTTAATGACAAATAAAAAGATGCAAAGGCGAAATGTGGAATAAAATGTGAACATTTAAGTATAAAACAGCCCCGTATTATCTATGTAGATTTATCAAAAGCCACACCAGCTCGTCTAATATGGCTTCTCAAAACGCTCCAATTGGAGTGGAACTCTGATATACTTTCTTCTATGAAAAATAGACATTTTCCATTGCAATTTCCCAGATAGATTCAAAGCAATCTTCCTATGTAAAAAAACTGTTTTTTTAGTGCCGTGCTACAGCTTGCCATTTGATGTGAAAGATCAATTTTACACGTTAGTCATTATTGTAGTTAATGACTGCTTGCGGTTTTTCGTACACCATCACGATGATTGATAGTAACGGTAGTGTTCCTATGTTTTGTCTAAAGCAAAAAAGGCATTGCGACGATATCGTTTTCTCTCGCAATTATTTCTTTCTTTTGCAATTAGTTATTTATTATTTCTTTATGATTTGCCCTTGCGAATTGCGAGAGTTCTCTTTAGGTGCATCTAGTTCTCTAACAATACATTAGCTAATTTTAAGCTTCTGTACCACTTGTCTGTGACGACTGTTCTACCAGAATCTAAAAGATTTTTCGAAGATTTTGTAATTAACCGGCTTTTTTTTATGAAGGAGATTATGAAGGCTACTTTTTGATTACTTTGGTCTTCCTTCAATATCCAGAGTTTCCTCTTCGCCATTATCCGCAATGAATGTTGGATCTTCTAACGAATCAGATGACCCGAACAGCTCACGTTTACCATCAGATTCAGAGGTGTCGAATATAAGAAATGCAGGCAAAATTCTAGACGTTCTAGAACCCATTTTAAAATTAGTGTAACACTGCACAATGTTTGTGATGTCAAATAATAAACGACAACGCTACTTGAACGACATATAACCTGGATGAACATGTAATCACTTTAATCCGTCAGGCTTTGCCCGAAAACTTTTTCCAACCAGGCCTTATTAAATTAGCAAAGGAAAATACTATTTAGACAATTTTTATCCAATTTGACTTGTTTTGAGACAATTAAGTCAATAAAAAGTGTCGAAAGAGGGTTGGCCCATTCTGAATATTCACAAAAAATGCATGAAAGAATACTGTCCTGAGAAATCTTTCGAAATCATAAATTACGTAGGTTGGACAACTGCTCTGCTCTTGACAATTTTAGGTTAATTCCACGTCCTATTTTTAATACTATGATTTAGCACATGTTTTAATCGTGACCATAGTCAGGCGATAAATATCATGCAAAGTTCTATCATATCATACAAGTATTACAATATTCTGGTATGCAGACACATTTAATCATACTATATCCTCCTGTATATTTTACAGGCTTCTATTATGTCTTATTCTTTCAATAGTGTATTTTTTAATTATATTATAATTAATTTTATTGCAAGAATGTTTCCCCTATTATCTCCTTTTGCTTTCAAACGATAATCCCAATGAACAGTAATGTGAAACACGTAAACTTGGTCTAATTCAATAAAGAATTACGACTAAGAGTTTCTTTCTATTTTTTTTTATTCACCTTTTTCGTGATAAATTACTAGAATCATTACATGGGAATTCATCTTCTGGTTTAAAAAGGAAGATACACGTAAAGAAAATAGGTCTTTTGTACAAAAGAAAAATGTCTAGAAAACGATCACAATATTAAGCAAGAGCTACCCTCTTTATTTTCAACAAACAAGCATAGCAAAACGTATTATTAAATTTCTAGTTTTATTATAACTTTGCAACATTGTTTCTGTCATAGTCAATAAACTTGACCATGGTTATATAAAGGTAGAATTCAACACATTTGCAAGGTAGCTTATAATACTTTGATCTTAAAGTCAATAATAATTCATTGTTTGAATTCAAACGTATTTAGCTTAACTTCTGGGTTTGAGGAAACAAAGGGTGATTATCGCGTGTCAAGTTTGTGTGTGTAAAACAGTCATGCAAAATGATCCTTCATTTATGCTGACTTTTAATAGGAATATATTGATCAAATTACAGGTCTCAATTTTGAATGAGCAAACGTATATACAGGGTGAGTCATTTCCGTGGGGAAGGTGATTGTAACTTTATGAGTAAAGATATTTCAGAGCGACTTTTTTTTTCTATGACAGCCGCTCATTAGGAGCACCCTTAAATTTATTTTGTATTATACAGAGTTTTCCACAACGTGGTGGTTGACAATAGTTATAGTTTTTTAAATCGAACATCTTGCACATTATACATTTTTGCATTTCCCGTATAAATTTTAGTCAAAAGGTAATAAGATATGGGCCTTAAATTTAAGGTTTACGATTTCTTACCACTTTTTTGAAAACATTTTTTTAAAAAGTTATATTTTTTGAAAACGACGTATTAGAATGACACAATTTTTGGTAGTATTCTTCATAGTAAAAGAAGTGCTACGTTTGGTAAAATCTCATTTACCATATTCAGACGATTGTGTCTCTCTCAGGATCTGCGTCTGACTGTATGTGACCCGTCGTTCGGCTTGTTTTTGTACTATGTCATTACCTGCCGGTCGTTGACTCATTATGGGTGGGGCGTCTTCGATTGATCGCTCTAGTGCCCTAAGTGTTGTTGTTGTTGGACTATTATACTGAATACGTCGTTCCGTTAGAGCTGTCTTCCAAATCTCCGGTAGACGTAATGAATAATTCGGTTTAAATTGCCCGAGCGTTTTTCGCTTTCGTTTAGCGAAGATGTTTTTTTTTTCTTAGCGACTGAGTTTATATGTTCGTCTCGTCGTACACTTATTCGCCGGTTTGTTTGTCCGATAACCAGCCGCGCACATTTCGCAGGATATTTCGTAAACTCCCTGCTCTTCTAGGTTTATCTTATCTTTAGAGATTTTGAGCACACTTGCCATCTTACGGTTAGATGTATATATCGTTTTGATTTCAAATTTACGTAATCTCTATGCAATTTTGTCCGTTGCTTCCTTCACGTACGGTAAGGATATAATAAGTCGATATTGAATTATGGCAAGACTAGCTTAATTCATTTAGTAAGGCGTGCACATTGCAATTACAGTCTCTATGTTGGATCTTCTGGTAGTCCGATTCCACTGGCGGGACCCTGTGGTTTCCTGAGCTTGCTTGTGGATCACCGATTAACCTGGGATGGTCATGGTGCGGTGCTCTCCTGAAAACTTGCCTTGGCGTTGTATAGGATCGATATATTGAGAAAATGATTTTCTTAATGAAATCATTTTACCTTGTTTATGTAGAATCACGATTTCAGTATCCAATTCTATTCTGGGGAACTTCCACAAAATTTACTAATACTTCTATTCATATAATGAATGCTGTGCCCTTGCATTAATATACTTATCTTTATTCGCTATATGTATACATAATTCCTTTTCGTGGTTTCGCTTCAGTAAAATGAACTTAAAAAAATAGAAAATCAAAACGTTTTGATAATATAGATATTATCAATTAATCAACATGAACTAATTAAACACTAATTAAAACTATTAATAAAAATGTAACATATATTTTTCAAATATTTCAGATATATAGCGGCCAATTCTCATTGATGTATGCATTAACAATAAGTCAATACGTAAAAATGAAAGTCATGAACTAAAGATGATAAAGATACTTGATGGATAAACATACGTATTTCAGAAAGTTAATAATGATTTAATAAAAAAGAAAAGGTAATAAGAAACTTATTCAAGTTCATTAAAAATAAATAATGCACAACCGCCCAAAATATATGGTTTACCAAAGTTGCACAAACAAAATATATTTTTAAGCCCTATTGTATCTTGTGTTCAGAGTCTTTATATACGAACATTCCAATAAATTTAGCAAAAATAAAAAAAAGTGGAATAAAATTAAATAAATTACAAACCCATATACCACTAAAAAAAATATTATATATTGAAGCAATCGAATTAGCTCTCACGAATATATATATAAATAGAGAGAGTGGCAGTGGGGGCGCCCATTTCAAGTGTTATTGCCCAATTAGTATTGGAGTATATCGGAGATGAGTTGGAAGTCTATTCCAACCCATCTTTTTCAGGCGATATTTAGATGTCTGTATGATATTACTTCCAGAACGAAAAATTAGATACATTCACTTTAGAAACAAAAAAAGGTAATTCAATTAACTTTTTGGACAAAAGCCATATTCTCAACAAAAGGTACACCAAGACTACGCCATCGGGTAGATTCGTAACTATATTTCATGTCAACTCCTCCCATACAAAGGAACGTAGTAATAGCCTTAGCAGCCATTATGCTAACCAGTCCCCAATTTCGCCCATCAATCTCAAACAACGTATAAAACCTTTTACAAATGAATAACTACCCAAAATATTTCACAGGACAAATTATAAAGCAAGGATAAAATAAGATGTAAAACTCGAACAAAGGGCACTAAAACAAACTTATAATCTCAACGCACATATATACCTGTTTCTCATGTTAGGCAATCGACAGAAGAAAATCACTAATTTGATCAAACTATTTCTTTTCAAACTGTAATTGCAAAACAATAATACAGTAAAACCATCATACACCAGATTTTAAGAGCCAGTACCTCTGTTGAAACAATCACACGCAAAATTGTGATAAAACATATATAGGACAGTCAAAACAACTGTTGGAGGAAAGACTTAAATATCACAAATATGCAAAAACTAACTCCACGGCTTTGAAAAAACGCCAAGCGAATATAGAACAAAATTACAATTTTTAAAACACAAACATTTTAGCGAAACAACATAATACAAAAACTAGGGAGATACTAGAGAGGATCCATATATCAAAAAGCAGCAATGCTATAACTGACAGAAATGGTACTGATAACGATAACCTATAAATGATCTACTTTTCAGTATTTCAATAATTAATAATGACACCATCAAAATTTGCCAAAACTCTTATAAAAATAAAGAAACAAAAAATAAAGACAAAAAGCGTTTTCATAAGGAAATACACGTATGTGCAATGTAATTCATTCGTTGATGGCCGCTCAAGGTAAATCGTAGTCGTATTGGCAAAACTTCAACACGTCTATAAGATACAGAAATCTATCGGTAATAGTTAGAATTAAAAGAAGCAAGAAAAATACAGTGATGTTTAGACAGCTTTTGGGAACGTTACCATATTTTTTCATAATTCATTTTATACTTGCTATTTTTTTTTGTAGTTGCATTTTGATAATCAAATCCTTTTTATATTTATACATAGGGTAGGGCGGGTATATCGTACTGCCTGCTAAATCGTACCACTGGCTTTTTGCTGAAGGATGATGTTAGTAGTGACACCTTTTGCACAAATTCTGAAGCTTTTACATTGCATCGCCTAAAGCAGTTTTTATTTTTACCGACAAGTTAGTTGTTTGAAAGTGATTTCATACATACACAAATAGTCTTATAACCTACAATTTGTAACGTCCAGGCGTAAGAGTGTAATTATAAATCGTTAAGTTGAATTGTATGAATGTTTTTACAGTAAGATTTGTTAGTAAAGCCGGCATAATCTGACACTAGTGTCAAGTTGTTTCAACTTTATTTAACTTAATAACAATAAAATAATCTCACACCGTAATAGTTCGGCAAATCGTACCAGCACATGTTCGCATGTACCTGGTACGATTTGTCGAACTAGTCAGTTAAAACACCTAAAAATTCTAAATAATTTTGTTTTGTTTTAGCACTGTATACCTATCTACCTCAGTGGGAACCTATAACTTAAAAAAAATAATGCCTTCTGATGAAAAACGAAAATATAACCAATGGTCTAAGGAAGATATGAAACTGGCCATAAAAGCTTTCAAGGAAAATAAATATGGCTTTAATGAATGCTGCAAACGCTACAATATTCCCAAACCAACGTTTCGGCGATACTTAAAATGTCTAAATAAAAGAGCAACTAACGATATACAATATTCTGGTCGTCTACCAACATTCTCACTGAATATGGAAGAAGAGCTGGCACAGCACATTATAAAGTAAGTAATCTTTGGTTTGACTATAAGTGCTATTCGTCGTCTTGCTTTTCAATTAGCCAGCCGAAATAAAATTCCTAATACTTTTAATGCAGAAAAGGGTATGGCTGGCAAGGCGTGGTTCTATAATTTTATGAAACGCCATCCACATCTGTCAGTCAGACAGCCAGGGAAAGTTTCGTTAGCTAGAGCCACAGGATTCAACAGGAAAAACGTTAACGAGTTTTTTGACATTCTTGAGAGAACTGTCGATGAATATGGCTTTACAGCGTTGACTATATATAATGTCGATGAAAGTGGATTTTCCACTGTACAAAAAAGAAACAGAAAAATAGTGGCTAAAAGAGGGAAACATCAAGTAGGAGGTATGTCCAGCGGAGAACGTGATGTTAACACCACAATTGTGTGTTGCGTGAATGCTGCAGATAGTTGTGTTCCGCCTATGATAATTTACAAACGTAAGCGTATGGCCAATGAATTGAAAGTTTGTGCACCACCAGGAGCTATCGTGACCATATCTGACACAGGTTACATTAATGCAGATATTTTTATAGAGTGGCTGAAACACTTCATTAGCAATGTTAAATGTTCTAATGACAATAAAGTTTTGTTGTTGTTAGATGCATACAACGCACTCGAAGAATTTGGATGCTATATTATTAGCCAGAGAAAATGGGGTTATTTTGTTGCAATTGCCGGGGCATACCACTCATCGTTTTCAACCATTGGACGTTAGTTTTTTTAAACCTATGGAAACGTATTTTACACAAGCAATACACAAATGGTTAAGGACCAACCCAGGAAGTGCTGTATCGCCTTACAATATGACAGCTCTCTTGAGTGAGGCCTATTCTCGATCTGCATCCATAGTAACCATCAGTAATGGATTTAGAGCTACCGGAGTGTGGCCCGTGGATAGAGGTGCCTTTAGTGATGTCGATTTTGTGGCTGCCGACGCTTTAGTAGGTATCACAGATACACCTGATGATCAGAATGTGATGGCACCAGAAACAGTTGATGAGAGAAATTTAGTGACCCCGGAGGCAATACCCATAACCTAAATGTAATAAGTCTACCAGAAACAGACAACTCTGACAGACATGAACTTACACCAGAACCAGCAAAGAATGTGTCGGTGGAAGAGATTCTTCCTCTTCCAGAAAAAGCTACCAATGCAAAGAAACGTAAGCTGTCTCAGCCTGCAGTTATTTTGAGCAGTACTCCATATAAGAATGAGTTGGAAGCTCGGCAAGACGAACGTCAGCAAAAAGAACAAATTCGAAACGAGAAACATCAACAAAAAGCCTTAAAAGCCAAGCGAAATTTACACACATCTTCAACAAGTGCTGCTTCTGCGAAAAATAAAACAAGACGTTTCAAAGCTACCACATGAAAAGCATCAGAACAAACGACAAACTCTGAAGTGGATGTCCCATCTACATCCAAAGTTGTAAAAGATGTTGAACTAGAGCTGAACGCAGCTGAATGGTATTGTTTCATTTGCGAAGAAGCCATTATTGAAAATATGTTGCAGTGTTTAAAGTGTCGCCGTTGGGTCCACCAAATGTGTGCTGGAACGAGTGCTGGTAAAAAACAATACACTTGTGTTGAATGTAAATAAACTATTCAATCTTAGGTACATTTATATACCTATAACATTTAAGTACGATTTAGCCAACCGTAAGTACGATTTACCGAACGAGTTGGGAAAATCGTACCTTTTGCAGCGTTGTGCAATTTATTATTTTTTTATGTTCTTATTTTAATGCAGCAATAAAAGTATGTTATTTTTATAAACAAATACTTATTCTAACAAACCGTATTTTTTATTTATCGTAATTTCTACTAGAATATCCATGGTAACCAGAATTCTACACAATGGTACGATTTACCCGACCTTACCCTATACCTGCTGATGGAGACAATTAATAAAATAAATTTTCGAAACGTCATTTTTACGTATTTATTGCTAATCAATGAGAGTATGCCGCTAAACCATATAATATATGTTTGTTTATATTTATTTTTCAATCTTGTCACATGGGAATTTATGACAAATAAACAGTATTATAATAATTATTATTGAAAATAATAATAACTGTGTCTGAAAATATGGTTAAATAGTAGCTAATTTTACCAGACACAGTTAAATTTTGATAATATGGTATTAACACATCCAGAAAAATGAAATATGTTCGAATTTTATTTATTGTACAGAAAGTCATTCAGAGATTATTTAAAGAATCAAATTTACAAGCAAGGAGATATTTAAAACAGTTCGAGTAATTCAAAAACTTGCACAAACATATATTGACGAAAGGATTCCTACTTTTGAGCATCCTACAAGACAAAAGTAGTTATTTTATTTTGTTTCATTATGAATAGATGTGTAAAATAAAGCTCGTAAATGTAACTTAATTGTTTAAGTTTGGGTTTCATAACCTTATTAATTTTCCTTCTAGAAGAAAATTTATTATATTTACAAGGTGAGTCATCTCCGCGGGCAAGGCAGATTGTGACTTTATAAGGAAAGATATTGCAAAACGGTTTTCTTGCTAGAATAGCCACGTGCTCCCACGTTTTAAAATCATTTTGTATTATACAGAGTTCCATAACTTGGGGGGCTGACCACAGTTACAGTTTTATAAATGGAACATCCTATATACGAGTATTAATACGTTTTTGTATTCCTCGTATAATTCTTAGTGAAAAAGATAGTATAGGTCTAAAAAAATTCAATGTTCTTATAAAATTATATTTCCCGAAAGCGTTGTATTAGATCACCATTTCTGGTAATGTTGTTTGTAATAGAAGGTCCTAATACAAGCATGTTTTATTTTCAAGAAATTTTCTTTTACTTATAAAATCTTAGAACGTGTCTTATGTCTATACGCACCTCCGAAAATTGTTGAACATATTTTATTTTATTACAATACCGTCTAAGCCAGCAATATATTTCATACTATATGTAGAATTTGGTACAATAAACAAATTTTAAAACAAAACAAATTAATTAACTCGAATACAGTAGACGCAGAGACAGGAACTCTAACGAGAAAGGATGAGGAATTAGTGAGACAGGAACTATAAAATAACAATAAATATCAACATTAAAACAGGTAAAACTTATTTCAAGAAATGTTCAAATGAATATTCATTCACTTCTAAATATTTTTGAACACGTTGCCGAAATGATGAATTTACATTAATACGGAGTTGGTCTACGGTATATTTGCTGTTTTACCTAACCCTATAACAAAATTTAATTTTGTGATGTCCGAAGACCTAGCAGGCTAGTGAATAGGGCATCCACGAGCAAGACACTTCCCTGGAAACATTTAAATTAAAATATTTTGTGCAAGCCTATTATTCGATCAACAAAAATGCCTCCTCATACATTTATGCTTCACCTGTGCTGATGATCTATTTCTAGCGAAGTAAGGGATTTCAAAAGTAATTGCCTGAACATTAACTTTAGTTATTACCCATTGAGAGAAAACTCTTCTATCTTTAAAATAATGGGTGTGCAAGTTAACATTTTAATGTATTTACTAAGGATGACACAGCTCAGGAATGGGCACTTTTAAAGTAATAACGTCTTTGGAGTAAAGTTTAGTAAGAAATTAAAAAAAGAGCAATATATAGGATGTTCCGTTTGAAAAAATTGACTAAGCAAAAATTTAACAAATAACTTCAATTCAGGTTTGTACACAAGCAATTTATATTTGAAAAAAATGGAACACGCTTGCTTTACGTCCCTTTATTATGAACAACGCTACCAAAGATTGTATCCATCTGATACGTTGTTTTTGAGATATATAATTTTTTTGAAACATTGAATTTTTCAGAAAAATTGTAATAAATAAAAGACTTTAGATTTTAGGCCTATACTGTCTTATTACTGTTTGATTAAGAATTATACAGCCTGTATATAAATCATACTTCGTGTTTCAAATGTTCGGCAAATTAATTTAAACATTGTTGATCTTTTATTAATACTAGACTTAAAGTCGTATTACACTACCCTATAGCTAGGGTACCTACCAATAGGGTGGGCGTGGCCCTACTTGGGGTGCACTTATTACCATTGAACTCCATATTTACAATAACTGGACCAGCATCAAGCTATTCCTGTACACGGCAGGCGTTGAGGCACGAGTGTGGGACAAAGACAACTATAAAGTTAGGTGTATCTATTTCAGTCACGCTTCAGCTTATATATGGTTCGATAGTTGAAAAATTCATATCGTGTTAATATATCGGCACAGACTAAATAACCCAGACCGGCAACTACTTGAAAAAAATATCCAAGATCTTCTATCCTTGTTACTCATCAGTGAACTTGTACGAAGATGGCGCTAGCAGCATATTGGCGCGGAATTTGAAATGAGTTGGTTTTTAGATTATGTGTATTTAGTACGTTATTAATGTAATAGAAAAATACACACAACTATTGGACAAATCACACATACACTCAACTTGTACGTTTAAAAAATACGAATACTTAGATTTTAATATTGTTTATTACTTACAAAATATAATACATGAATTCACTCTAACGCTATATATTCCTATAAGTTTATATTACACCACAGTTTACTAATTATCACTCTTTACTTATTTAATCATTAACTCGCGATCAATATCAACTTACTTATAACTTAATAATGATGTACAACAAGAAAGGATTGCAATAATACGTCAAATTTGAAATATTGTTTGGAATGATATATAACCGTTGATTGAAGGAAAATATGTATTCCTTCAATCAACGCTATAACCACAACATAGCAAAATATTTTCAATGACGCTAACGCCATCTCATCACCGGTTCAGTTAGAATGACAAGGATAGTAGATTGATATTTTCATTTGCTAAACAAGGAGGCGTAATCTGGATAAAATTTTGGATTAGTTAATACCAGTCTGGTTTGTTTAGTCTGTGATATCGGTTTATAATTATACTATATCTGTGAGATCCACGTTTATATTTTGTGATTTATAAGTTATTATGTGTTTTTTTAGTTTTATATTTTGAAACTGTCGGTTTGTAGTGCTTATGGCTGTAAAAATGAGCATGACAAACGAAATCTAATACAATTTTACAGGTAATTTTGAAACTGCCAGACTAGATGCCAAGCCAAGTTTTGTAATATTTTTTGCAGAAATAAATGTTTTATTAACCCTCCGATAGTCGCGTGTATCTGACATATACAGGAAGAGTTTGTATTTCGCGCCACCCACTAATTTAGGCGCTGACCACTCCCATCATCCCAGTACCTTCCTGACTCACGAGATTCGTTCGAACAGTGCGCTAATCAAGTTTGTACAGAGAAGTGCCTTTGAAATATTCACGTTTTGTATCTCACAGATACACGCGACTTTTGCGGTAAGTTTTATGAATATTTTTTTTCCTTGGATGTTTTTACTAGATTCAAAAGTACATTGAACAGTTATTAGCTGTATGAAATAACGCCGCTCAATTTCATTAGCTGCTAATAAAAACGATGATATGTATCTAGGAGATACACGCGACCATTAATGCAATTTCTAAGGTTTTTAGAAAACAAAATGGAATTTGGACGTGAAAAGTACGATTTGAATAATGAACAGCACTGTGAGGAGCTGAGAAATATATTATTACAACATGATAGTAATGCTGAAGATGAAAGAGTAGATATAGAAGACGAAAACAGCGAAACAGACGCGTCTGTTTGTTTTGAGGAGAGGAAAGAAAATTCTGAGAGCGAACAAAGTGATTCTTGTGCAAGTGAAGAAGAGGAGGAAGACAATGTAACATATTTTATGGCTGTTCAAAAGAGAGCAAACGTTGTAGTAAGTGAATGGAAATGGCAGAAGCATCCCCCTTCTCAAAGAACACGAACGCCAGCTCAAAATATTGTTATGCAACTACCTGGGGCAATTGGAGACGCTAAACAAGCTAATGGGATATACGAAAGTTGGAACTTATTGATTACGGATACAATGATACAAGAAATTGTTGAATGTACCAATAAATACATTCAAAGTATTCAAGCACAATTCAGTCGGTCTAGAGATGCAAAAATAACAGATATTATTGAAATTAAAGCAGTTATTGGCTTGTTGTATTTAGCTGGCGTTTACCATGCAAATCGGTTAAGTTTAGATGAACTGTGGTCTGAGGACGGCGTACAAAGATTTAGGAAGACCATGCCTTTGAGGAGATTTCGTTTCATAATGCGCTGTATGATGTTTGATGACATAGAAACTCGAGACGAGAGGAAACAAATCGATCGTTTGGCAGCAATAAGGAATATTTTCGATGCATTTGTAACTAATTGCCAAAAATCATACTCTTTGGGCCAGAACGTGACGATAGATGAGAAACTAGAAGCGTTCAGAGGACGGTGTCGGTTTCGCCAGTATATACCTTCTAAGCCGGCTAAGTATGGCATTAAAATCTTTGCCCTTGTAGATGCAAAAGTTTGTTATACCTACAATATGGAGATATATGCGGGAGAACAACCCGAAGGACCATATGCCATAAGCAATAAACCAGTTGATGTTGTGAACAGACTTGTTACTCCTATTCATAATTCTGGCCGCAACATCACGATTGATAACTGGTTCACAAGCTACGATTTAGTAGAAGATCTTAGAAAGAAAAAACTCTCTCTTGTAGGCACCTTGAAAAAGAATAAGCCTCAAATACCTAATGCATTCAAAGATATCAAAGGTCGAAATGTTCCATCTAGTATGTTCGGTTTTCAGAAAACCTGTACTCTAGTCTCATATGTACCAAAACCGAAAAAAATTGTCCTTTTATTATCAAGTATGCATTTTGATAATAACATAGATTTAGCAACAAATGAGCAACAGAAACCGGAAATAGTAACGTTCTATAACGGAACTAAAGGTGGAGTAGACACTCTTGACAGAATGTGTGCAAGTTATAACGTTGCTCGGAACACAAAACGGTGGCCCATGGTGGTGTTTTTTTCTTTGTTGAACGTTGGTGGAATTAATTCCCAAATACTTTTTGTTGGAAACCAAAATGAAGTGAAAAGTAGAAAAAGTTATTTACATGAACTGGCGAAGAAATTAACGGAACCAGAGATACAAAGGCGACGAGTGACAAACGTAGAAGTTCCACTGGATGCCGCAACTGCAAATGATTTGGCTCCTGTGCTATCCGAGAATGAGAACATACCCAGGAAAAGAAAAAGATGTAGTACGTGCTACTCACAAATAAAAAAATCCCGTCTCACAAAATTTTCCTGTATAAAATGCTTAAAACCTTTGTGTCTTGAACACTGCAAAAATATTTGTCAAGATTGTGTTCCTGAGTAAATAATGTAAATATTTATGTTTAATTTAATATTTTTAAGTATATGTTTGTCCTATTTTTTGTTTTGTAAAGCAAAAGTATAAAAAAAGTAAAATAAAACAATTCTCGACTTTTTTGTATTTGTTTCTAACACAAAAATGGTACGTATCTATCAGATACATGGGCGACCAATCCTGAAAGTTTTTTGACGCGACTATCCGAGGGTTAATCGTATATTTTTTGCAGTAGGTTCCATTTAAAGAGTTATATTATATCTCAGAGTACATTGTACGTAAACTGGTAACTACTATTTATTGTAAATATTGTCATTTAATATTATTACATTAAAATATAAAAACACATGTAATGAATCAAACTTACTGCTATAAGAGTGACAGTAGCTTATAAAAAATACTCAGTTTGTTAGCCAAGGAGGCAAATGTTGATTCAATCCTCTTTAGCTAAAACACATTTTTTAAAAATAATGCAAAGTGCAGCCGTTCAATACTTTGCAGAAAGATTGCAATACTTTCAGCTAAAACATCCTCCATTAGAATTTTTAGCTGAAGATTTACATGAATTGCAACTAATTAAAAAAATTGTTCATTTGTATGCTACTTGCAGTTCACACTGTCATGCAAAAAAACTTACTGATACTAAAGAAGCAACTGTTAGACAAACATTTACAAAGCTTATACTATTTAAGAAATTTAAGAACGTGTATACTTACTGAATGTATAAATTTTTATAAACAAATTTTTCTATTAAATTTCATGTGTAAATAAATCTTTCACCTAGTCGTTTCCTTTGATACATTATAGATAATTATTTATAAGCGAGTTTTTCTTTATTTAGAATATTAAATATAGGGATGTAATGTGTTAAAAAGGGATGGGTACCCCTAACTGCGGCGAGTTGCATAGTTTTCGCATTGCCTCACTTATTAAGCATTGAGATGCCGTTCCAGTTACTTGTATACAATTCATTGCTTATTACACTGTCCTTATTTCAGTCAAGAAGAAAACGTCAAGCGTATCACATGTCTGCTATGACACCCATGCTGTCTAAAAAAAAAACAATAGCACTAGCCGCCGCCTCCATAGAGGTTAGTACTTAATAAAATAAAATAAACGAAGAGGACGCGGTTGAATGAATATCTATTATTACGTAACAAGTTGTCAAATATGGAAATTCTGAAAGCTTTAGAGGCATCAGATTTTAGAAATTATTTGAGAGAAGGAACTTCACAGTTTGAAGAATAGTTGAATTGTCATAGAAAGAAAGGACACGATATTGAAATTAGTATAAAACAACGATTGGTAGTTACTCTAAGATACCTCGCAACCGGGAACACATATCAAGATTTGAAAATCAGCTCTCTGATATCTCAACCAATTTTGTCAAAAATTATACCGAAACGTTCCGGTTATCATTGAAAAAAAGACACAATATTGAAACAAAGTATAAATATCTACAAAATGTCCCCCTCTCTTATTGCACCGTCCTGGCGATAGAGGGCATAGGGAGCTAGGGACTACTCTTTCCCTGTAGAGATAGGGCCTTACGCTCTATCTTCTATTACACTAGCCTAGCTGTAGGGAAGTGTAATACGCCTTTACCACTGGTGAACATTTACTTTGGGGCTTCTTTTATAAAATATAGAAACGAATAGCGTCTTTTACATCATCTTCAAGAGTTAGTTCAAGTCTAAGTCTTAAGAAAAGAGAAAGAAGAAGAAGATATTATCTTCAGACAGTTTTTAAAAAAATATTAACATTAAAAAAACTACTTCTTTAAGCACACTAATTGTAAATATATGATCATTTACTAAATGCCATACAAATTTGTAGATAAAAAATAGACAAAACATGTCAAAGTAAAAGTCTGTGACATGGAGCTAATCAGAAAATTAAATGGCGGCTTTTATTAGTTTGTTTTTGATGTATTAAGCATAAATGTTTTTGTGACTACTGACGCTATGTAGTGCAATTACTGCGGGTGGACCTGTTTAGTTGACCAAATATACGTAAAACTTATTTTTCTATTCCGGTGCTATAAAGTTCACTTTACGACACCCGTTTTGGTTGCATAAAGTATTACTTTATCGCACGCTAATTTTATTTTTTTGAAGTTGGTAACAAAAAAAATGGAACCAAATCGTATTTAAATGTCAGAATATAAGCCTTTAAAGTACCAAAAATGTGCAATAAAATTGTACAATAAAAAGCACACATGCTAACATTTCACTTACTAATTAGCAATATAAATTGTTAAGCAGAGTTGGATGATAAGTTTTCGGATGCTACTATTGACATTTACATACCATGTTGAATAGTACAACTGTTATAAAAGTTTGTTTTGATAAATATGTAGAGAGTTTGTGGACGAAAGATTTTGTAAATTGTCTTCTGCTATTTTGCGAATCTCTGGGGGCGTACAGTTATTTATTTCGTCCTTTTTGTTGATAATTTGAAATAATTTATTGTATAAATCAGTCTGAATTTTAAACACAATTACATATAGCACCACCTATATTCAAATATTTAAAACGTTCTACTTAAAAATCGGAGTAATCAACTTCAAAAAAGCAAAATTTCTAAAATATTCAAACAAAACGTGTCTCTTATTTTAAGCTTTTTTGAACTTTTAATAACCGAAATAGAAAAAATAGTATAAAATACACGTTTCATAAGACATTTTGCGCACTTGTTCTTTAGGAAACTCAACAAGTGATGTGTGTTCCAAATACTTATTTCTCTAACATTTTTCGATAACTGTTGTGATTATCTTTTGTACAACAGTTAATTCATTGTTACTCTTCAACCTGTGACTGCTATTACTGCTCCTACTTTGTACCCTCTTTTATATGATATTCATGACTACCACAATAATTTTCTTCCCGTTATATAATTCTCTTGACGTTTCTCTTTTTTTCAAAATCAATAATAATAATCTGTTTTCGTTGCCAAAGCGATTGACCAAAATCATATCTAGGCTTTTCTATTACAAATTTAAATATGCAATATATATAATAAATTTCCAACCGTATATATATATATATAATGGAAAGGAGTCTCTGCTGTCAAAGTCAAGAAAAATGTATTCTTAGGGGGGATCCAGCATCAAAAGATATAACTTTATGTGAAGTTCTTTATTTATTGCCAATATGTCGTATTATAATCTAATACTTCTTCAGGGCCAAACTACGGTACAAAATAGATATTGTAACTTGATAAAAATGGACATCAATCAATTAAAAATAACTTACAATGTGAACTTATCGAGAGAAACACGTGCACATAACTAGAAAACATCACTTTTTGTGGATGGATGAATTAAATTGACATTATTTTAGAATTTAAAAACTACAGTTAAAAGTTTTACAGTCACATTACTAAAATAATAAAAACTGAAATTTTAAGGAACTTCCTAGAAGGACCTCTAAAAATTTAAAAACTACATGTTAACACTTCAAACATCTGACAGGATATGATCAGCTGTTGCCATGACAGAAAGACACCCTAGGTTGCAACTTCATTGTGGTGCTGCCAACTGAGTGCTTACAACTTTTAAATGTTAAATTAACTGAATCGTACAAAGTGGTCGGTAGATGCTAGATGGCAAATTACAAAATTGTTATGTATTATGTGTAAAATTGAAAGTTGAACAATAAAAATGATTTTAATATTATGTTTTATTTAATGAGAGGAGATATGAATAGATATTACTTAATTGGTCGATGTCAGACCTGGAATTCATGGACTTAGCATTATTATTGATCTCTATCATTTCTAAAAACTCTCTAGACCTCTTGTGTCTCTCAATACATAGGATCTTGGTATTATCGTATAATGGTTGGTGATTTAGTCTAAGACAATGTTGTGCTAAAGCACATCTCTGTTTTTTGGTATTAATGTCACTTTTATGTGTACGAAGGCGAGTTTTCAACCAAGAAGAAGCGTTGCCTACGTACGTCTCATCACAATTACTACATGGGATAGAGTATACTATATTTGACTGACAATCTTTGTTGTCTTTATCTTTGACTTTCGAGAATAGCTTATCCAAACCAAGCACACCATAATAACCGAATTTGATGTGGTCAAACCTAAGGACTTTAGAAATTTTGTAACTAACATCTTCTATGAAGGGTAATCTAAAATAAGTGAATTCTGGAGGGGGACTATTGTTATCGTTGTGGGAGTTGTTGTGATAGCTCATAGTTGATGTGTTGAATAGCAATCAATAATAATGCTAAGTCCATGAATTTCAGGTCTGACATCGACCAATTAAGTAATATCTATTCATATCTCCTCTCATTAAATAAAACATAACATTAAAATCATTTTTATGTTCAACTTCCAATTTTACACATAATACATAACAATTTTGTAATTTGCCGCTCTTCTATCGACCACTTTGTACGATTCAGTTAATTTAACATTTAAAAGTTGTAAGCACTCAGTTGGCAGCACCACAATGAAGTTGCAACCTAGGGTGTCTTTCTGTCATGGCAACAGCTGATCATATCATGTCAGATGTTTGAAGTGTTAACATGTAATTTTTAAATTTTTAGAGGTCCTTCTAGGAAGTTCCTTAAAATTTCAGTTTTTATTATTTTAGTAATGTGACTGTAAAACTTTTACCTGTAGTTTTTAAATTCTTAAATAATGTCAATTTAATTCATCCATCGACAAAAAGTTATGTGCACGTGTTTCTCTCGATAAGTTCACATTGTAAGTTATTTTTAATTGATTGATGTCCATTTTTATGAAGTTACAATATCTATTTTATACCGTAGTTTGGCCCTGAAGAAGTATTAGATTATAATACGAAATATTGGCAAAAAATAAAGAACTTCACATAAAGTTAGATCTTTTGATGCTGGATCCCCCCTAAGAATACATTTTTCTATATATATATATATATATATGTATATAATAAATAATTCTAAATTTTTATATATATATATATATATATATATATATATATATGTTGTCACTGGATTCCGGGTTTTCTTCCGCGTTTCCACTGCTTGGTCTTTGGAAAGACCGATGCTGGTTTCTTGACGACGTTTCGGCAAAATCACACTTGCCATCTTCAGGTCTGCGATAACTGTCTGCTTCTGCTTCTTGTTATTCGTAAACTGACGTTTTCGGGATTCGGATGGTGGTTATATACTTCGTTAGCGTGTCGGTTGGTTGCCCTTGGACGAGTGTGTGCATGGTTCCGTGTCGTTGGGCTCGTGTTTGGAGTGTGACGGCTGGTTTGCGATGTAGAAGTATTAGTTTGGTGTTCTTTGTTGGTATCTGTTCTTGTTAGTGCTGGTTTCCATGCTGTTGGTAACCTCTGGGTATCATCTCGTGAATTCAGATTGTTCGGATGTTTTTCAATTTCGATGGCTTCCCTGATGATTCTGGTTTTAGTATGTTCGATGTTCGCTAATAGCTTGGTGTTACTGAAGTCTATCGTGTGGGATGTTTCTTTTACATGTTGAGCCAGAGATGAAGTTTTCTCGTCTTTTCTTACGGAATTTTTGTGTTCGTCTCTTCTTGCGTTTACCCTTCTGTTCGTTTGTCCAATGTAAGTTTTTTCACAGTTGAGGCACGGAATTTCATAAACTCCTTGGTTTTCTAAAGGTATTTTTGTTTTAGGGTTTCGAAGGACTGTACTGATTTTTCTGTCTGCTTTGAATGTTGTTTCAATGTTGTGTCTTCGTAGGATTTTGGATATTCTATCGGTGGTGCCTTTCACATAGGGTAAGTAGGTTTTGGCAGTTGGTGTTTCTCTTTCCTCTTGTGGTGTTGTTGGTTTCGGCTTGGATGCTCTTTTGATAGCAGATTCACTGAAACCATTCTGCTGGAGTGCCTTGTGGAGTTTGTCCATTTCTTGGGTGATGTGATCTTCGTCTGCTAATCTCTGCGATCTTGTCACTAGGGTTTTCACTACTGATTGTAACTGAGCTGGGTGGTGGTGAGACTGAGCGTTCAGATATCTGTCTGTATGGGTGGATTTTCGGTATACCGTGTGACTTAAGTTCCCATTTTCTTTCTTCTTGACCAAAACGTCGAGGAATGGTAATTCGTTGTTCGATTCTATTTCCATCGTAAATTTTATTTTTGGATGGGTTTTGTTTAAATGTTCCAGGAAGATGTCGAGGTGGTCCTTTCCATGTGTCCAGATCACGAAAGTGTCATCGACGTAGCGTAGCCAGAGTTTGGGTTTGTGGGTGGCCGTCCTTAGTGCTGTTTTTTCTAAGTTTTCCATAAAAAGGTTTGCTATTACTGGTGATAGTGGAGAACCCATAGGGGCGCCTTCTATTTGTCTATAGCGCTGATCTTCGTAGATAAAGTATGTGTTTGTCAGACAGTGTTTCACCAAGTTCATTATGTGCACTGGGGGTTGGAATATTCGTTCGATGGTCTCTAGAGCTTCGGCAACTGGTATATTGGTAAACAGTGATACTACGTCGAAGCTTACTAATAACCATTCTGGTTCTACTTTTTCTTGTCTCAATAGATCGATGAAGTGGCTTGCGTTCTTGACGTAAGATTCGGCTTCTTCGACATGAGGTTGTAGTTGTTGGGCTAGGTATCTAGCCAATTGTTGAACAGGTGATCCAATGGAGCTGACTATGGGTCTTAGGGGTGCACCTTCCTTGTGGACTTTAGGTAAGCCGTAGAATTTGGGGCATCTTGATGACTTCTCCCTCGGAATGAGTGCTGTCTGGATTTCCTTGTCGATGGGACTCTCCTTGATTTTCGTTTTGGTTGTTTTCTCCAGGTATGTTGTTGGATCCGTGGAGATTGGTTGGTATGCTGGATCCTCCAAGAGGGTTCTTATTTTGGCGTCGTAGTCGGTTGTGTTCATTACCACAGTAGCATTTCCTTTATCGGCTGGTAGAATAATAATGTTTTCGTTTTCCCTTAGTTGTTTCAATGCCAGGAATTCTTCATGTGATAGGTTTTTCTTTGGTGGTTTGGCTGTCCTTAATATTTGCGATACATCTTGGCGGATAGTCTCGGCCGTATTCTTGTCAATCCCAGCTATAGTTGCTTCTACTCCACAAATTATTTCTTCTACTGGTATGCGGGCAGGAGCTATTGCGTAGTTAAATCCTTTAGCCAAAACATTGTGGGATGCTGCGTCCAATCCATGGGTGGATAAGTTGTATACCACTTTGAGTGATTTGTTCTCTACTCTGGTGTCTCTGGGTTTTTGTTCTGCTTGCAGGTGGTTGAACTTCTTTATTTGTTTTGCTTTTGTCCAATCGGTATTTGTCTCGGAACGGAATTCACTGAGCTGGTCCAGTATTCTCCAAATTATCGGGTGGATAATGTTGCTGAGGTTCAGATGTAGTTGCAGTAATTGTTTGTTGGTATCATCCAACATTTTTCTAGTCTCGTGGATGGATTCCCTCAGTAGCGCCATACTTGCTTTCTTCAGAATGTTCTTGGTTTGTCTGGTGTTTCTGTTGAACTTCAGTTTCAATGTCTGTGGCACTATGTTTTCCTCTCGGCAACGTTGTAGAAAAATCAGGTCACAAAGCAGTTTGCTTCTTCTTGTTCTTAGTTTTTCGAAGGTCTTGGTTTGGTGTAAAGTCTTCTCCCCGTAAAGACGTAATATGTTCTCTTTCAGGTTTCCGCGGGTAGTAGTATGTGTTGTCACTGGATTCCGGGTTTTCTTCCGCGTTTCCACTGCTTGGTCTTTGGAAAGACCGATGCTGGTTTCTTGACGACGTTTCGGCAAAATCACACTTGCCATCTTCAGGTCTGCGATAACTGTCTGCTTCTGCTTCTTGTTATTCGTAAACTGACGTTTTCGGGATTCGGATGGTGGTTATATACTTCGTTAGCGTGTCGGTTGGTTGCCCTTGGACGAGTGTGTGCATGGTTCCGTGTCGTTGGGCTCGTGTTTGGAGTGTGACGGCTGGTTTGCGATGTAGAAGTATTAGTTTGGTGTTCTTTGTTGGTATCTGTTCTTGTTAGTGCTGGTTTCCATGCTGTTGGTAACCTCTGGGTATCATCTCGTGAATTCAGATTGTTCGGATGTTTTTCAATTTCGATGGCTTCCCTGATGATTCTGGTTTTAGTATGTTCGATGTTCGCTAATAGCTTGGTGTTACTGAAGTCTATCGTGTGGGATGTTTCTTTTACATGTTGAGCCAGAGATGAAGTTTTCTCGTCTTTTCTTACGGAATTTTTGTGTTCGTCTCTTCTTGCGTTTACCCTTCTGTTCGTTTGTCCAATGTAAGTTTTTTCACAGTTGAGGCACGGAATTTCATAAACTCCTTGGTTTTCTAAAGGTATTTTTGTTTTAGGGTTTCGAAGGACTGTACTGATTTTTCTGTCTGCTTTGAATGTTGTTTCAATGTTGTGTCTTCGTAGGATTTTGGATATTCTATCGGTGGTGCCTTTCACATAGGGTAAGTAGGTTTTGGCAGTTGGTGTTTCTCTTTCCTCTTGTGGTGTTGTTGGTTTCGGCTTGGATGCTCTTTTGATAGCAGATTCACTGAAACCATTCTGCTGGAGTGCCTTGTGGAGTTTGTCCATTTCTTGGGTGATGTGATCTTCGTCTGCTAATCTCTGCGATCTTGTCACTAGGGTTTTCACTACTGATTGTAACTGAGCTGGGTGGTGGTGAGACTGAGCGTTCAGATATCTGTCTGTATGGGTGGATTTTCGGTATACCGTGTGACTTAAGTTCCCATTTTCTTTCTTCTTGACCAAAACGTCGAGGAATGGTAATTCGTTGTTCGATTCTATTTCCATCGTAAATTTTATTTTTGGATGGGTTTTGTTTAAATGTTCCAGGAAGATGTCGAGGTGGTCCTTTCCATGTGTCCAGATCACGAAAGTGTCATCGACGTAGCGTAGCCAGAGTTTGGGTTTGTGGGTGGCCGTCCTTAGTGCTGTTTTTTCTAAGTTTTCCATAAAAAGGTTTGCTATTACTGGTGATAGTGGAGAATTTGGAGAATACTGGACCAGCTCAGTGAATTCCGTTCCGAGACAAATACCGATTGGACAAAAGCAAAACAAATAAAGAAGTTCAACCACCTGCAAGCAGAACAAAAACCCAGAGACACCAGAGTAGAGAACAAATCACTCAAAGTGGTATACAACTTATCCACCCATGGATTGGACGCAGCATCCCACAATGTTTTGGCTAAAGGATTTAACTACGCAATAGCTCCTGCCCGCATACCAGTAGAAGAAATAATTTGTGGAGTAGAAGCAACTATAGCTGGGATTGACAAGAATACGGCCGAGACTATCCGCCAAGATGTATCGCAAATATTAAGGACAGCCAAACCACCAAAGAAAAACCTATCACATGAAGAATTCCTGGCATTGAAACAACTAAGGGAAAACGAAAACATTATTATTCTACCAGCCGATAAAGGAAATGCTACTGTGGTAATGAACACAACCGACTACGACGCCAAAATAAGAAC